>OV702279.1:385831590-386431590 GCA_916181665.1 Avena sativa
TGGACTCGTGGGCACCGCAGGCGAGGATGGTCTCCCCCGGCGATGTAGCGCATCACTCCGATGATAGTATGGTTCGCCCACCACAGACGACGGCCGGTTTCGTTGTGGTTCACCGGTGGCGGGACATCACCCTCGTACCTGGCGAGCTCCCTTTCCCGCCTATTAGCGAAGAAGGCATTCCAGGTGTCGTAGTTGTCGGGATCCCACTATGAACCTTGAGGGACAGGAGGGACAGGAACCCCTCCAGCGCTCAGCATCTAGCCGGCGGGCGGCCGGTAGCCCGGCGGACAAGGGTAGTTGGAGGCGCACAGCGCCTCAGTATCCTTGAGGGTCAGAATGGACCAGTAGGCATTGTCCATTGTTCTAAGAGAGGAAGGTGTGGATGTGTGGATAGCCATGGCGCGATCGCCCTAAATATAGAGGGAAAGGGCGGGAAAACTTGGCGTGAAGCTTTGGGAAATGGCGGGAAATATCTTTTGTCCCGGTTAGTGACTACATCCGGGACTAAAAGCTCTCGTAGAAAGGAAAGGGCGGGAAAACTTGGCGGGAAGCGGTGGGAAATGGCGGGAAATATCTTTAGTCCCGGTTTTTATATTTGATTTGAATTAAAAAAATAAAATTTACAAATGAAATAATTTATAAATGATGCAAACAGATAAATGGATATTATATTAAGATTCTTTATATTTTTCTGATAATAATAGAAATATTATTTGTTTTATTTGGATTATTACAATAAAAGATATGATTTTCCAAAGTTTTTACATTTGATTTGAATTTAAAAAAGAAAATTTACAAATGAAATAATTTATAAATGATGCAAACAGATAAATGGATATTATATTAAGATTATTTATATTTTTCTGATAATAATAGACATATTATTTGTTTTATTTGGATTATTACAATAAAAGATATGATTTTCCAAAGTTTTTATATTTGATTTGAATTAAAAAAAGAAAATTTACAAATGAAATAATTTATAAATGATGCAAACAGATAAATGGATATTCTATTAAGATTCTTTATATTTTTCTGATAATAATAGACATATTATTTGTTTTATTTGGATTATTACAATAAAAGATATGATTTTCCAAAGTTTTTATATTTGATTTGAATTAAAAAAGAAAATTTACAAAAAAACAATTATTCATGGGTCGTGGCTGGACCCGGGACTAAAGGGTGCCTGCGCGCGCGAAAACAAAGCGGCCGAAAAAACCCTTTAGTCCCGGGCCGTGGCTTAACCCGCGACTATAGAGGGGGTCTTTAGTCGCGGGTTAAGCCACGACCCGGGACTAAAGACCCTTTAGTCCCATCCCGTGGCTTAGCCCGGGACTAAAGGGGTGGCCACTATATATTTCGCGCGCCAGGGCAGGTGCTGCCCAGCACTTGGCATTCTCGAAGCAGCAAAGACGAAGCACGCCTGCATCAAAGACGACGCAGGGGAGGTGTTGTCCGCCGCCGCCGTGCCACTCCGCTCCACCGCCGTCGTGCCGCTCCGCCACTGCCGCTCCGCCGTGCCTTGACGTGTCGCCGCTCCGCGCCGACACATCCTCGCCGCCACGCGCCGCCGCCTCGCCGCCCCTCGTCGGTGAGCTCGATCGAGAGGCCGCGCGCGGGGGTGGTTTTTTTATAGTTTTTTGTATAGTTTGTTATGGTTTTTTTTATAGTTAGGTTTATTATAATTACGATTATTATAATTAAGATTTATTTATTAGGATTAGTATTAGGATTATTATAATTAGGATTATTAGGGTTTTTTGTTATAGTTTTTTTATAATTAGGATTATAATTATGATTATAATTAGGATTATTATAATTAAGATTTAGTTATTAGGATTAGTTTTAGGATTATTATAATTAGGTTTATTAGGGTTTTTTGTTATAGTTTGTTTCTATAGTTTTTTTATATTAGGGTTTTTTGTTTTAGTATTAGGATTATTGTTTTAATTAAAATATTAGAATTAGGATTAGGATTATTGTTTTAGTTATTTTTTGTTTTATTTATTAGGATTATATTGTTTTATTTATTGTTTTATTAGGGTTATTTTTTTGTTTTAGTTATTATGATTATTGTTTTATCATAAATAATATTAGGATTATTATAATTAGGATTATATTGTTTTAGTTATTAGGATTATTGTTTTTTCTAACCTGTTTAACTCTCTTTTTGTTATAGATAATTAAGTCATGGATCCATCCGAAGATCCTGGTCGCATCGGTGAAGGTTTTCTTCAGGGCATGATAAGAGGTGAAATTCCTCTTAATATTACTACAGGCGCCGAAGATATTTTGCTCGAGGAAGAGATATCCTCATATCTGAATCCATCCGGTGGTGGACTAGAGGAAAACCAAATGTACCAAGCGGAAGACCAGATGGACAAAGGGCAAACAAATAACAACAATAATGATGGACCCTCGACAGGATCCGACGAGGTACATATATATATATAAAGTCTCGTGTTACCTCTATTCATTAACTGATCTAGATATATATTAATCACTCTCTCTTCTTCTTTTAGCCCACCGGATCGAAGCAATCGACAGCTCGAACGAAACGAGGGCCGAACAAAAAGTTGGATGGTAATCAGAGGTTCACCATCGAAGAAATAGATGATGATGGTGAACCGATTGCTCCAAAGAAGCACCAGAGGATGTTTATAAATCAATTCGGGGTGCTTGTTAGGGACAACCTGCCGATCACCATCCAAGAATGGATTAAGTCAAAGAAAGTCGGTGAAGAATCCAACAGCTATGTCACCGATGATGCCAAAGATGACCTTTGGCAGAAGCTCATAGCGTATTTCATACTACCTCCAGAGTATGAGGAATTTGAGGTAGATGGTATTACCCCAAGGCCGGGTGGGCTTGAAAATAGAGCGAAAGTCAAGGAGTGGGCACTGAGCAAGATGGCTGAACTGTACCAGAACCACAAGAAACGCGAAATACATCGCGAAAAAGAAAACTCCAGACTTCAAAGGAGTAAACGAGAAGTTGAGAGAACAGTGGCCCGATTTTGTACAGTACAAGCAATCTGATAAAGCAAAGGCAAAGTCGGCAAAGAACGCGTTAAATGCTGCCAACAAGAAATACCATCATAAAATGGGGACAGATGGCTACAAGAGTGTCGTCCCTAAGTGGGAAACTATGGAGAAGGAAATGAGGGCTAGAGGCGTCACTCCTGGTACAGATGGATGGCCCGAGAGGTCAAACTACTGGTGGTACTGGCACGGGGGATCCTTGGACCCAGAAACAGGGAAGACATTATTTCATGAGAAAATTCTAAAACCCTCCCAAGACCTTATTCAAGCAATGAACGATGCTCAATTGGGATTGTTCCGTCCCGAGAGAGAGAACGACGAGCTGACACACGCCCTAGGGAATCTTGAAAAGGGAGGACGAACACGAGGCAAAGGCGCCGATGTCTCGTGGAAGAAAGGGTTTCCTCGGTACGATGCCAGTTACAGAAGCCGTCAGAGAAAGAAGGACCGGGAGGCAGACCGGATCTCCAGGGTAGAACAGGACCTAGCTGATCTGAAGAACCTCATGCATGAAATTAGCCAAAGGCCGCCATCGTCAACTCACCCGCGGTCTGATGATATTGCATTGGATCTTAGCCAACGGAGAAGCAGTGTGGCTTCCACGGAGGTCCGTGCTGATGATCAAGCACTGCTGGATGATGCACCGGCTCCTCACTACCCCGTGGATGATGTCAGAGAAATGGCACAATGTGAGCTACATCAGCCAATGAACAACCTGTCCTTCAAGGTGGTGATCGGCACTGCTTTACCTTGTCTACCTGGAGCACTCCACCATTCACTTCCGATTCCACCAGGCTATGCTCGTGTCACGGTGGATGACATAGTGGAGGATTTTGCGGACCTAGAGATTGAAATCTCTATGCCTGAAGGCCTTACGAAACTAGGAGATGTCAAGCGCAACATCATTCTATGGAATAAGAAGTACATCAAGTTTCCAGGCTCGGCGCCAAGGCCACCGACTCCAAGGAATCCAAGTCCACCCCGCATCGAATATCGTCAACCTCCAAGTCCACCCCAACCCGATTATCGCCAACCTCCAAGTCCACCCCAACCCGATTATCGCCAACCTCCAAGTCCACCCGGCCCCGCTGACGATCGCCGCAGCAGGAGTACATCAACTCGATCTCCGCCTCCGCCTCCGTGCAATACTACTACCTCGTCGAAGAAACGGAAGTTCGACGGTCCCCCGCGCCCCACATCGAAGAAAGGTCAAACGCCGAAGATAGTCGATATCCCGCCGGCTCTTCCAAAGAGACCTTATGACAAGACCGATGAGGAAACTAATGCGGATGTGGCTGCCCAAGTTAAGGCGCATTTTGCACCCAAAAAGCCTGAGCCAAAGCCGGTATATAATGAAAAAACCAAAAAGTGGGATAAGTCCTTTCTTGAGCAACCATCCCAGATATTGATGAATCTGGAATCCGACTATGACCGGGAGATTATTAAGCAAGCAGAGAAGAAAAAAATCACAAGTGCAAAAAGCGGGAAGCAAGTTGCCTAGCTCGGAGCATAGAAGAATCAATCGGTCGCCCCACTCAAAGTCATTTCAGACCTCGACAAGGCCTTCAGAGCTGAAATGGATATGGACATGCAAATAATGGACCCTAGAGCCCGTAATAATGCTGCACTTATGGGAATCACTGTATCGCAGGCCAAAGCACTTGCTAACGAAGCAAATATGTCTCTTGGTCAATATTTAGGCTATGAAGATACGCCAGTGGGTTAGATAGTACGGCAGTATGTCCAAGAGGAGCCTCTAGTCAGTAATGAGGAGCTCGCGCATCTATCCACATATATGCGAAATCTGCATGAATGGTACATGTCGCAAGCAGAAAAAAGCATCAGAAAGATTGGTTTCAGGTGGACGTTAGAAAGGAGCATCACTTCAAACCATACTCGATACAGGTTCAAATGACCGAACTGTTTCAGTTATACAACCAGCGTGCCCTCGACAAATCTATCATTGGTTGCTACTGTCTATAAGTTATTTATTTCTATAATTAAGTTTGTAGCTCATCTCGTTCATTGCATTTAATATATTATCCTAACTATATATCCTTTTGTATGATGATATTATATTCCGCAGAATGAAGATGCTTGAATGCAAAAGAGCTAGAAGATACGACGTTGGGTTCATTGACCCATATATCATTAATGAATATACGTTAAAGAATCACCCCAAAGACGTGGAGGAAGACCTGTGCAGGTTCTTAACCGAGCATAATTTTGTTAAGGAAATACTATTTCCTTACAACTTCAAGTGAGTGTTTATATCTTGTACACATTTTATTTTTGCTTACTGGATGTGCTATACATGTATGCTTATGTAAATGTCCGTAGATTCCACTGGATCTTGCTAAACATTCAAGCTGACAACTCCCTAGTTGAAGTCCACGACTCATTAAGTTGGGACCAAGAGCAGTGGAGCGACATGAAAGCAATGCTCCATAAGTAATTTCAATCATTATCGCATTATATCGTCCTCTTTCATTCATTTTCTGATATCAAGTAACTAATAACTCCTTTGTTCATTTTCTTTGCCGAGCAGGTGTTGGACACGGTTCAGACAGAAAATACCAGGTCCATTCAAAGGGGAGTTAACTTATAAAATGGTGAAGAGTTTACAGCAGCCACCGGGACTCATTTATGTGGATACTACGTCTGCGAGTACATCCGCGAGTTGACCAGTGAGCGAAAAGTTGACTCACATTATATTTATGATTTGCGGGAGAAACTAGAGCCAGACCAGCGCATAAGAGCAATTCAAGAGGAGATGGCGGGATTTATGATGAAGGAAGTCCTTGATGTACATGGAGAGCATTATGCGGATGATGTGGAACTCGATTTGCCTTAGTCATCTTCATGTAGCTGATATGATATATATATTCATCAATGACCATGTAATTTCAAAACATTTCTTCCTTTTGATATGATTGATTATATGTATGCTTGCAAGGGATCAATTAATTATATAAATGCATCGACGTGTAGTGTGTTTGTAGTAGCGTATAATATGTATACTGAAATATATGTTTGAATTATAGTGAAACACAAAACAAAAAAGGAACGAAATGGCAAATAAAAAAAAATACACAATCTCTGCCGCGGCAGGAAACCTTTTAGTCCCGGGTGGTGTTACAGCCCGGGACTAGAGGGTTTCCGCCCCCCGCGGCGCTGAAACAGCCACGTGGCTGCTATCAGTCGCGGGCCGTTGCGAGCCGGGACTAGAGGGGGGAGGGGGGCCTCTAGTCCCGTTTTCGTAGTCCCGGGCCCAAAACCGGGACTAGAGACCGTTGCGGCCCGGGACTACATCCTTATTTTCCACCAGTGAATGGTTATCGCTGTGGTTATGGTAACGAAATTTTACTCTGTTGCTCAGCAGCATAAGTTTCTTTTTCGACAGAACTTCCGCCGTTGAGAGGGAGAACAACAATGGCGGGGGCTCTCGTGAGCGCATCCACGGGGGTCATGGATTCCCTCCTGGGGAAGCTGGGAGATATATTGACCGATGAGTACAAGCTGCTCAAGGATGTCCGTGGCGACATCAAGTTCCTCAAGGACGAGCTGGAGGTGATGAACGCATTCCTGCTGAAGATGTCAGATGTTGAGGAACCTGACGAGCCAACGAAGCTGCGTGTGACGGCAGTGCGGGAGATGTCCTATAAGATAGAGGACAACATCGACAAGTTCATGGTCCTCGTGGAGGAACATCAGTCCTCCTGTTCCGGGGCTCATGAAATCAGGAAGCTTATTGACAAGTGCAACAGCTTGCTACCGGACATCAAGACCCGCCACAAGATCGCCAAGGAGGTGAAAGACATCAAGAACCAAATTAAGGAGGTCAGCGACATATTTTTAAGGTACGTACCCTGCTGATCTTGTTGTACTGTACTACCATCAAATTTGTGACTAGTTAGCAGATGCTTGTATCTGATTTGTTGCTTGATCCACCACATTAACTCAAGGTATAAGATAGATGAGTCCTCCTCTATGCATGCAAAAGACAAGGTTGACCCTCGACTTCGTGCACTCTACAAAGATGCCACGGATGTTGTCGGAATCGATGGACTAAGAGATGAACTTGTCAAAGCACCAGGACCTGATGGTTTCCCAGCGGAATTTTACCAAAAATTTTGGGACGTTATCAAAGAGGACCTGATGAATTTGTTTGGGTTTTTACAAGTCGGACAATTAGATATCTTTAGACTTAACTTTGGCAACATAATTTTACTGCCTAAGGTTAACAATGCAGAACGTATACAATAGTATCGTCCAATTTGCTTGCTTAATGTTAGCTTTAAGATTTTTATGAAGGTTGCCACGATTAGACTAAACTCAGTTGCTGACAATGTTGTTAGCCTGTCTCAAACCGCGTTCATGCAAGGAAGAAATATCCTAGATGGTGTTGTAATCTTGCATGAAACAATCCATGAACTACACTCAAAAAAATTAAATGGTGTATTGTTCAAGATTGACTTTGAGAAGGCATACGACAAAGTTAATTGGTCTTTCCTCCAGCAAACTCTCCGTATGAAAGGTTTTTCTGAGGAGTGGCGCTCTCTTATTCAGTCGATTGTGTCTGGGGGTAGTGTTGCCATTAAAGTAAATGAAGATACTGGCAAATACTTCCAAACCAAGAAAGGACCGAGACAAGGGGATCCATTATCGTCTTTACTATTTAATATAGTGGCTGATATGTTGGCTATCCTTATTGAGAGAGAAAAGGCTGATGGTCAAATTGAAGGAGTGGTTTCACATCTTATTGATGGTGGACTTTCTATTCTTCAATACGCCGATGATACAATTCTTTTTATGGAACATGATCTGGAGAAGGATAAGAATCTGAAATTGATATTATCAGCATTCGAGCAGCTATCTGGGCTTAAAATAAATTTTCATAAGAGTGATTTGTATTGTTTTGGCGAGGCCCAAAACTTGGCTCACCTATATGTTGAACTTTTCGGATGTGGTCAGGGCAAGTTTCCAATCAATTATTTGGGAATACCGATTCATTATCGGCATCTCACAATTGCTGAATGGAAACATGTTGAGGAAAGGTTATAGAAACGTCTTAATAGTTGGAAAGGTAAATTGTTATCCCTTGGTGGAAGACTATTACTTATAAATTCAGTACTTACTAATATGGTACTGTATATGATCTCATTCTTCCAATTATCAAAAGGGGTCTTGACCAAAGTGGATTATTTCCGTTCAAGGTTCTTTTGGCAAGGGGATAGTGAGAAAAAGAAATACCGACTAGCCAGATGGAATGTGGTTTGCCGCCCGAAGGAATTTGGTGGACTGGGCATACACGATATGCAAGTCAAAAACATCGCACTCCTGGGCAAATGGCTTTTTAAACTACTTTCAGAAGATGGTGTTTGGCAAACCATGTTATGGAGGAAATATGTGGGGTCCAAGGTTGTGTCTCAAGTGGTTTGGAAACCCGGAGATTCACATTTTTGGGCGGGTCGTATGGCCACCAAGAAGCATTTCTTTCGTTTTGGCGCTTTCGAGATTAAGGATGGATCACAGATTAGGTTTTGGGAAGATAGATGGCTTGGCCAAACTACTCTTCGCGAACAATATTCGGCTCTATATTCGATTGTTAGACATAAAGGGGATACAATTTCCATAGTGATGGAAGACTATCCTCCTAATGTGTCTTTCAGAAGAAGTCTCATCGGTCCTAGATTGGTATCTTGGAACAATCTATTATTACGATTATCCAGAATACAATTATCGGACGGTGTTGATGTGTTCAAATGGAAATTACTGGAAAGTGATAAATTTTCTGTTGGCTCACTATATAAAGCCTTGATACAACCTGATATTCCGGTCGATGATAATAATAAAATTTGGAAAATAAAAATACCCCTTAAGACGAAGATATTCGCTTGGTATCTACGGAAAGGGGTAATTCTAACAAAAGATAATCTTGCAAAGAGGAATTGGCATGGAAGTACACAATGTGTTTTTTGTCATCAAGATGAGACAATTCGCCATTTATTCTTTCATTGTAAATTTGCACGCTCTATATGGTCACATCCAAATAGCTTCTGGTATATCTTCGCCAAGTTCTGTAACCAATGTTTTTGGTAATTGGTTGCATAGAATTGGTGATAAGTACAGAACTTTGTTTAGGGTGGGAGCGCTTGCCATTATATGGTCGCTATGGCTTTGTAGAAATGACAAGATTTTTAATAACATTGTGTCTTCTCCTCTACAGGTTATCTATCGTGCCACGGCTATCCTCCGTTCATGGAATATTCTCCAACGTATGGAGTTTCGCGACTTATTTATGGAGGGATGTACGCGATTGGAGGATACGGCGAGGAATATTTTCTCCCGACATGGATGGCCACGTGATTTGAGGATTGATATGTCTTAGATTCTAGTCATTTATTTTGATAGTGCCTTTGTGTAATGCTTATCTACTTTTTACCTTAGCTCTGTCGTTCGTGTGGCTGTGTGCATCTTGGTTATGCAGAGGCCGGGTGTAAACATTAAATTTTAATAAATGCACCCATTTTCAAAAAAAAAAAGATGAACTTGTCAAGTGGCTGAACGAGAAAGAGGGTGAATCACTTAGATTTGTCTCTGTTGTTGGATATGGAGGGTTGGGCAAGACAACACTTGCCAACCAGATCCGAGCGAGCCTGCTTGGAACGACCTTTGAGTGTGGGGCTTTTGTCTCCATTTCACGCAAGCCTGGTATGAAGGGGATATTGAGATCTATATTGTCACAGATCACCAAGCAAGACACTGCTTACTCCGGATTAGATGATTTACAACTCATCATTGACAAGATTAGAGAAGTCCTTCAAGACAGAAGGAACGTTCTTTAATTAGCATCTAAGCTTAGACTACAAATTCTGAGAGCATCTAAACTCATACCTAGTGCCCTATATATGACGAGTTGCTATATTTTGAGTTTCTTCCCCATTTGTAGCCATGTAGATGCTCTCAGAATTTCACTTACTGTACAAGCATGTTTTAGATAATGACAGCTTTATTCATGTTAAATATTTTCATCAAGGTATATTATACCTAGGATGCAGACATATGTGACATTGTTTTAGGATATTACGATACTTATCGATATCACTATAAATATCTAATGCGCTCCAATGCGTATCACTATGTTGCAGGTACTTTATCATAATTGATGATATATGGGAGTCAGGAACATGGGAAACCTTGAAATGTGCATTTGTCAAGAATACATGTGGCAGCAGAATAATGATCACAACACGTATAGTTGATGTTGCCAAATCTTGTTCTCCTTCCAATGGAGATCTTGTCTATGAGATGAAACCACTCAGTGAGGCTGACTCAAAGAAGTTGTTTTTCATGAGGATATTTGGTTGTGAAGAAAGCTGTCCTGATAGCTTGAAAGAAGCTTCCAAAGATATTCTGAAAAAATGTCGTGGTCTACCTCTGGCCATCAATGCCATTTCTAGCTTGTTGGCCACGACAAGTGAAACAAAAGAAGAGTGGGATCGGGTGCGACATTCAATTCGCTCTTCAAATACAAAAAGTGATATAATAGAGACCATGAATTACATATTATCTCTTAGTTATTTTGACCTTCCCCACCACCTAAGAAGCTGCATATTGTACTTGGCTCTATTTCCTGAAGATAAATTGATTGAAAGGGTGAGGTTGGTACTCAGATGGATTTCCGAAGGCTTTATTCATGGAAAAAGTGGACAAGATCTCATGGAATTAGGAGAGGAATATTTTCATGAGCTTGTGAACAGAAGTCTAATACAGCCCGAGACGATAGGGTATGACGGCAAGGCGAAGTATTGGCGTGTCCATGACACCATCCTTGATTTTCTCATTACCAAGTCCTCCGAAGAGAACTTGTGTACTGTTCTGAAAAAAAAGTACAAGCCTGATGGCATTGTTCGTCGGATCTCTCTTATGGGAACCGAGGATGAAGACATCGTAGAGCAATTGGATTTGTCACATGCTCGGTCAATCGGTGCTTTTGGGGATATCAAGCGATTGCCTTCTGTTGGGAAGTCAGAATCCCTGCGCGTGCTAGACTTGTGAAACTGCAGTAAGTTGGAAAATCATCATATCAAGGATATTGGAAGACTCTATCAGCTGAGATACTTGGATATCTCCTTCACTGGAATCACGGAGCTTCCAATGCAAATTGGGGAGCTACTGTACCTAGAGACCCTAGTTGTTACATCCTATAAATTACTTGAGCTTCCTGAAAGCACAAATCGGCTACGACGACTGGCACGTTTGTTTGTTGAGCCTAATTGTAAGCTTCCGGTTGGATTGGGAAACTTGGTAAACTGACAAATCTGAGAAAGCTGAAGATTTGCTTGGATACTGATGAGATAGAACGCAACCCATTAGTACAGTCCAAGGAAAAGCTGGTGTCCTCTCTCTGTAAACTGGACGAATGCGGTCTCTGTTCCCTAAGTATTTCTTTTCAGATGAGAGATAAGGATGGTGAAGAGCCGTTCCTGCCTGCTTTGGGTTGCATCCGTGAGGTTATTGTACATGTAGAAGATATCTGCCGGATTAGCAGATGGCTCACATCACTTCCCAACCTACACATGTTGAATTTCATTGATCCGGACAAGATAGAACAGCAGGATATCGATATGATTGGACTCATACCCAATCTGGTCGAATTGTCACTTGATTTATATCGAACAGATGATGCACGGCAGCTTGTCATCAGGTGCGAAGGATTTCAACAGTTGCAGCGTTTTGAGGTTTCCTTTGCTCGTATGGGATTTTTAATGTTTGAACAGGGGGCTATGCCAAGGCTCAAGGAGCTTGAACTCCGTAACTTCAGAGAAAAGCCCAAATATGGTGAGGTCAATTTCGACTTTGGCATCCAACACCTCTCCAGCCTTGCTCGGCTCACAGTCAGCCTATGGTGCATTGGCTGGACGGTTGCAAAAGTAAAGGATGCTTTCAGGAGCATTGGCTGGCGGAGGCAAACCCCAACCTAAACATGTGCATACATGGTTCTAGCCGGTTTCCAATGTAAAACCAAACCAGCCCGTAATCAGCTGGTTCTGAACAGTTTGGTTTGCCAGTTTGGTTTCCCGTTAACTAGTAGCACACGGGTCCACGGTTTCAACCCAACTAAAAACCAGTTAGTTCACAAACCGTGTAACTGGTTTGGTTTGGGTTGGGTCGGTGGGTTGGCCGGTTTGGAACCAAACCATGAACAGGCTTACCCCAACCGTTCAATACTGGAGATGACAAGACAAAATCCGCATGATGTGTTACAAGACGAGCAAATAAATATGGCAGGCTCAGGTACCATTAACAAGTTCGTACTTTTGACCTGGTGAGCAGTAGTCAAAAAATGTCCATAATGCTTCATTGTTTTTCCGGTGATCTATTTCAGGTACAACGCCAGAAAAAGAAGAGGCTGCCACCAAGTCCTAGATGCATGTCTAACCCGAGATATGGAGCCTAACCCGGTGATCTATTTCACTCTAATTGCATGCTGCAACAAGTAAAGCTCCAGATTTCTGTTCGGGCTACCTCTTAATGTGTCGCAAGGCATGTGTGCTCTTGTGATTTGTCTTGCACAATTGATACTATAGCTAGCGTATATGTTGGAAGTATCACGGATTCGAAAAACATTTCTGTATTTTCCCCATCTTTGTTGAGTGTCCCCTAATGGATAATCGGCAAAAACTCTGTATTTTCCATTCTACCCTATACATATTGTCATATTTGCAGCTGTTTAAGCTAAACTGTGCCATTACCTTGTTACCCAAAAAAGAAAACACGATACAAATTCAACAATAGAGAACTATATGTCTACTTAATGTTAGCTTTAAGATATTTACAAGATAAATTATGACAATTGCCGGAAAAAGTAATTAGAGCAACACAAGCTGGCTGTCCAAGTTGATAGCTGACAGAACTTCCCAAACTCGGGGTGTCTGTCATCAACTGGAAAATGACTGGAAAACTCGCAGGGCAGGAGTTTTGTGGTGCCATCTCGGGTTAGGTCATCTCCACTGGCCTGGCTGAATGCAAACGTGCGCGGCCTCTTCAGCGGCACGATCCAACCGACCGACACGTCCGGCTCGACTTATTCGTGCATCAAATTTGGGCAATGATTGCGTCGGTCTAGATAGCGCGCGTCCTCCCGAGGGTTGAGGGTCCGCTTGCCAGCGACCCAACGGCCTGTTTCCACTAGCCATCAAAGGAGAAAGGAAGCCTGCTTCAAAGGCGGGCCACGCCGCTGCTGGCGCTGTCCGACGCCTGCGCTCCTGCCGCCACACATCAATGTCGTCGCTTCGGCCTTCACTCCGGCATTCAATGTACCCACATGACCATCTTCTTCCACACCACACCATACTCTCCTTACTCCCATCCTCCACTACCGGTGACAAGCCATGGCCGGTGGAATTGGATCGAGGGGAGGGCGTCTAGGACAACCACCAGCCACCAGGGCATGGCCGTGGCCGTTGAGGAAGGCACGGGGGACGCACACAAAGGAACACGCCGCCACGCTCTCCCTCACCACCATCGCCGCCCGAGCTTGAGCCCATCGACATCAGCCTCACCGGCTTCGAGTTCGCCGTGACCATCCAATCGGGCATGATGCGGGATAGGATGCTTCTTCCCCGCAAATTCGTGTCGCTGGTCGACGACGCAGATCCCCGGCAGGTCATGTTGCGGACGGCCGGTGTCAATACCGGCGCGTGGCCATTGGAGGTGTTTTTCGACTGCCTTGGCTAGATGTTCCTCGCCAACGGATGGGAGGAGTTCGCCCGACAGCACCAAATCAAAGTTGGCAACTTCGTCGTCTTCAAGTACGACAGCGAAGCCATGCTCACTGTCAGTGTCGTCGATGACACCATGTGTCTTCGCTGCTGCCACTCTCACTCTGACTCTGATGAGTAGGCTTAGCACTAGACTAGGCTATGTACTCGTCATGTATCGTGTTTCGAATCAAATTTGCAATGCGAGCATCGACCATTTGTAATGACAAGTTTTTATTTAAATATTTTGCAAACAAACAACACCTAGAACAACATTCTAACTATGCGCTTCCTACGATGCTGGCAGCGATGGCGCCGATGGGTCGGCAATACCCCATTCTTTGTTGAGAGAGCGGTAGATCGCTTACTGCGTCTGCAACTCATCTTGAACTTGGGCGAGGCGGGCACGCGTGTACGCATTGTCGGGATGGCCCGCACCGCATCCCGGAGATCGTCACGCACGACAGCGAGCGCTACACGCCACCGGTGCTCCGGCAGAAAGACACGCTGCATCACCTCCGGTATGAAAGGCTCGCCTTGGTGTTCCTGTTGCGGTCGAAGTGAGTGCGCCGTGTCCGCCAATTCCTGCCCATACTATATAACGAAGGCGGGTCCAGCTGATACGTCGGAAACGTATCTATAATTTTTGATGCTTCATGCTTGTTTACTATCTACTTTGCTTTGCTTTATCTATACTTTGAGGTGTTTTTATATCCTTTCTAGAACTAACCTATTAACAAGTTGTCACAGTGCCAGTTGCATGTTTTCTTCTGTTTTTGGTTCCAGGAAGGCAGAAAGTAAATATTCCCGGAATTGGACAGGACAAAATCCAAAGTCAATATTTTACCGTGGGTGTCACGAAGTCCAGAGGAGAGACGGAGAGGCGAGCCAGGGCCGCCACACCCTCCTAGGCGCGGGTGGGCCCACCCCGTGCCTGGGTAGGGTGTGGGCCCTCCGGCCGCCTCCCAGCCTCGCCTCTTCGCATATAAGAAGCCCCCGATGCATAAACCCTAGACACCCGATCAAAACTCCATGAAACCTTCTATAGCCGCCGCCACCATCGTCCCTAGATCGGGGGGATCTGGAGTTCTTCCCCGCACTCTGTCGGAGGGGAAATCATCCCGGAGGCCTTCTTCTTCATCATGTCAGCCTCCGGTATGAAGCGTGAGTAGTTTCACCTTGGACTACGGGTCCATGTAGTAGCTAGATGGTTGTATCTCCTCCTTGTGCTTTCATGTATAGATCTTGTGAGCTCCGTTCATGATCAAGATCTAATCTATTTGTAATCATGCATGTTGTGTTTGCGGGGATCGGATGGATATTGAGATTACTATGTCAGATTGATTAATGGTTTTGTCTATTTGATACTATCATGTCTGTGTTGTTTGTGATCTTGCATGCTCTTCGTTGTTAGTAGTTATCTTGGCCAAGTAGTTGCTAGTTGAAAGGGCATGTATGCCCCCATGTGTGGTTTTGGTAATTAATGACAATATCTATGGACTAATGTGTAAATTGAGTTTCACTTGTAGGTTCGTCCATTGGCATCGCTTGGGCCATGTGTTGGTCTCAAGGTTGGAAGATGAAGAAATGTCCAAGGGCTTTGTGCCCATTGGAATCATGAAGAAAGAAGGTGCTTGAAGGTCGATCAAGGCTTGTGCAAAGATTTGCATCAAGATGGATCAACCTCAAGTAGGGATGAAGAAGGGCGAGCTCAAGATGCGCCATCTCTAGAAGATCTCATGCTTGAAGCTTGCCATCCTCGTGCTCATGGAATGATGAAGACAAGTTCAAAGAAGAGGTTTCCCCATGGAGTATGGGGGAGCAATTTGCAAGTCTTCATCTTCATCAAGCAAGAGCATCCAAGAAAGGTGTTCCCTCTATAGAAGAACAAGACGGTCTACATCAAGTTCAAGTGGGATGCTCAAGGCAAAGGTATGTTCTTGATAGGGCTTTTCTTTTGTCGGTCTCGTATTGTTAGTTGGGAGACCGGGTTTAGGATAGATAGCCGTGCTATCAAGAGGGGCTCTCAAGCGGGTGTCTCGTTTGCATCGTTCGGAGAGAGCTCAAACCTTTGCATTCATTGAATCATCTTTCTTGGTTGTTACTTGGTTCTTGTCCATGAGAGGATCTAGAGCTTGTGGTCACCATCATAACAAGCTCTAGCTCATCATCTAAGGATTTCACTTGCATATCTTATTGCGGTTTTTGATCTTGCGAGTTTTCCGGCTCCACACCTTGTTGGATTCTATTCGTAGTTATCTTTCCAACAAAATTGGTTTCATCCCGTTTGGAGTTCGGATGCAAAAGTTATTGCGTTTCTGGTTTTCTGGTTTCTGGAATTTCCCTGACCGGAAGTTCCGGCATCTTTGCCGCCGAAAGTTCCGGTGGAAGTTCCGGGTCTTCTTCCGCTCACGTTCAGTAACCTTCTGTTTTGGATGTGCTATTTGACGGAACTTCAGTCGGAATTTCAACCGGAAGTTTCGCTCCCACCGGAAGTTCCGGCCAGGGACCAGAAGTTCCGCTCAGGCCTAGTTGCCGCCAAAAGTTCCGGTTGAACTTCCGGCTCTTGTTCCGCTCACGTTCAGTAACCTTCTGTTTTGAATATGTCTATTTGACGGAACTTCTGTCGGAACTTCCACCGGAATTTTCGCTCCCACCGGAAGTTCCGGTGTACCGGCGGAAGTTCCGACCAGGATTCGCTTTTTTAGTTTCTCGCTCTGCAGTTTTTGACCGTTGGCTGTGTGCCACCGGAACTTCCGGCCTCCCACCGGAAGTTCTGGCCAGGAGTCGCGAATGCCCATAACGGGCAGATCTAGGAGCCCTTTAAAAGGGGCTCCTCTTCCCCTTCGTGGGGATTAGCTTCTCTTCTTGGTTCTTGGCTTTCTCTCTCTCCTCCATTGTCAACCTTGAAGAAGCTTTCCCTCTCCCTTTCCCCTCCTATGATTCTTGCATCTTTTTGAGGGATTTGAGAGAGGAGATCTAGATCTACAATCCCCCCAAGTCAAATCCCTTCTTTGTGAAGGAATCATTGGGATCTAGATCTTGGAGAGTTTTGTGTTCTCCTTCTTCCTCCCTTATTCCCCCAATAGCTTTTGTAGCTTTGTTGGAATTTGGGAGAGAAGGACTTGCCCTTGCATTTGGTGCATAGGTTTGAGTTCTACTCTTGTGTTCTTCCTCCCTTATTCCCCCAATAGCTTTTGTAGCTTTGTTGGAATTTGTGGGAGAAGGACTTGCCCTTGCATTTGGTGCATAGGTTTGTGTTCTCCTCGCACTACTAGGAAAACGGCTATAGGTAATTAGCACATCCGTGGCTCACATGGTTGAAGTGCCCCACGGCTAAAACAGGCGTGGCTCACCTGTGGGCAGTGCCCTACTAATAACTAGAACAACCGTGGCGCACATGACTATAGTGCGCCACAGATGTGTGTGGGCCAGGGCCCTGTTGGCCACACGCCAAACATCTGTAGCGCACTATAGTCATGTGCGCCACGGTTGTTAGGGTCATCTGTGGCGCACGTGTGCCTGGTGCGCTACGCCTAAGCGCATGCCCCCCTCTGCTCTGAAACGGCCACAAACTTCTGTGGCGCACTCGGCCTAGTGCGCCACAGGGAGTAGGAGCATCTGTGGCGCACATGGAGTAGTGCGCCACAGATGTTTGTACTCCCTGTGGCGCACTAGGGCCGTGTGCGCCACAGATGTTTGTACTCCCTGTGGCGCACTAGGGCCGTGTGCGCCACGGATGTGTCGATTTCTTTAGGACAGCACTTTATGTGCACATGTGTGACCACATCCACCACCCCACACTTCACTTTCCCCTTCTTCTTCCTCCTTAGATCTAGTCGGGATCTTCTCCTTCCCACCTCAATTTCTGCACACATTCACCATTTTTGGATGTAAAACTTGCTTTGGATGTTACATAAGTAATAGAGGAGGTCTCCGGTCTCTCATCTATCCTTCTCCGATCGACGCGCGCACCTCTCCTTTCCATCTTTCTTGCGATCGGTCTCTCATCTCGGTAAGTTGTCCATGTAAGGATGTGTTCATGTGTATATGGATGATGTGCTCATATGTATGTAGATGATCGATGCTCATGATGTGTGTATGTGGAGAGGATCGATGGTCATATGTGTGTGTATATGGAGAGTATCGATGATGCTCATGCATGTGTACTATGGAGAGGATAATGACATGTTCATGTGTGTATGGATCGGTCTCTCTCTCTTGTGTTTGTATGTGAACAAGTTGCCATTTGTTTTGCCAAAATGTTGATTCATTTCCATTTTGGCAAGACTTTGGCATTTCGCAAAGGTCCTAATTTTAGGATAGGTCATGCCGAAATTTTCTATCGACCATTGCATGCATGCATTCATTATGTGGTTCTAATAGACTTCAAAATTGTACCGTGTACATCATGCAGGCAAAAATGGTCCGCATAATGAGCGAAGGCATTGTGGCTAGATTTTTGAAATGTGCGACGGCCGACATGATACGAAATAACAAGACAGATATAAGATGTCCGTGCAGAAGATGCAAACTCAACTGGATGATCGACCCAGATTCCGGGAATCTGCAGGCGCACCTGCTCCGCCATGGTTTCATGGATGGATACACTCGTTGGATAAGCGATGACGTATATGATGGAGACGGCGAAGAAGGTGGCCAACATGACGATGATCATCATCACGGCGAGAACGGGCGAGATGATGAAGAGTCTCCTGGAGATGGTGAAGGTGCGGAAGCAGACCGGGATGATGATGATCTAGATGCCGGAGGAGCAGACGACGATGGAACAACGTCAGGCTGGGTGCGGGACCCTTATGTGCAAGAGCTGCTTCTCAAGCAGACGAGTAACGCCAGGGCTGCCGCTAGAGAGAAAGCCAAGCTTGCGCAACTTGAGAAAGACGCGGTTACTCCATTGTATGAAGGATGCAGGCCCGATGATACCCGGTTGAATGTAACGCTCAAGGCTATGGAGATGAAGGCGAAGCACAAATTGACGACCACGTCGTCGATGTATACGTGGATGTTGCGGCCAATTTGGCTCGCGAGGCACTCTTGCATGCACCGCTGGTAGGTCGCCCCGGCGTTCTTGAGGCCGAAGGTCATGGCGGTGTAGCAGAAGGCTCCGAATGGCGTGATGAACGCCGTCTTCTCCTCGTCTTCGACGGCCATTTTGATCTGGTTGTACCCAGAGTAGGCGTCGAGGAAACATAGCGACTCCGAGCCCGTGGTGGAATCGATTATTTGGTCGATCCGCGGGAGGACGAACTGCTCCTTTGGGCAGGAGCTGTTTAAGTTTGTGTAGTCGATACACATCCTCCAGGTCCCATTCTTCTTCTCGACCAGGACTGGGTTTGCCAGCCACTTGGAGTATTTGATTGGCCGGATGAAGCCTGCAGCGAGTAGACGCTGCACCTCCTCGGCGATTGCTCGGCGGCGCTCTTCATTGAAGGGCCGCAGCGACTATTTGACGGGTCGCACTTTGGGGTCGGCGTTTAGCTTGTGCTCAGCGAGCTCCCTAGGGACACCAGGCATGTCAGAGGGCTTCCATGCGAAGATGTCCCTGTTCTCACGGAGGAACTCGATGAGCGCGCCTTCCTATGCTGGGCTCATGCCCGTCCCGATCGTCACCGTCTGGCTGGAGTCGCCTGGGACCAGCTCGACGGTGCGGGTGTGTGTCGTCGCCTCGAAGGTTGAGGTGTTTACGCCCTCCGAGTTGGGCTTCTTGAGTATGGTGGGGTCATCGTTGTTGACCCCGCTCGCGTACTTGGCGAGCTCATCGGCGTGGTTGGTCTCTGCCGCGATGACGGCCTTAGCGAGTTCGGCTCCTTTGGCTTCGCACTTGGCGGCCATGTCGGGGTCGTCGTTGATGGTGATGACGCCGCACGGCCCGGGGAGCTTCATCGCGTTGTACGCGTAGTGGAGCGCTGCCATGAACTTGGCGAACGCCTGGCGCCCCAGGACGCAGTGGTAGGGGCTATCGAAGGGCACCAGCTCGAAGACGATCCGCTCGGTGCGGAAGTTTGCTGGTGTGCCGAAGGTGACTGGCAGCGTGACCTTGCCGATCGGGTACGCCTTCCGACCGGGGACGATGCCATGGAACGTGGTGTGGGTCGTCTCGATCATCGACTGCAGGAGCCGCAGCCGCCTGAAGGTGTCTAGGTACAGGATGTTGATGGAGTTGCCGCCGTCCATCAATGTCTTGGGGAACCAGTAGTCGCCGACCTTAGGCTTGACCACCAGGGCGACTCGACCTGGGTACTCGATGCGTGGCGAGTGGTCTTGGCGGCTCCAGGTGATGGGCTGCTCCGACCAGTTGAGGAACTGGGGAACGTCCACCTGGGCCACCGCGTTGACGGCGACGGCGCGGGCGATGACCTTCTTCTCGCGCTTCGTGTTGAAGCCTGTGAAGCTATGGACCGAGCCGGCCACTTTGCCGAATTTTACGCCGTTTGGTGGGTCGTTGTCGGGGTCCTCCCGTGCTCGCCGTGCCTTCTCGATCTCCCTGAGGGTGTGGCAGTCGGCGGTTGTGTGCGTTGCGGGCTTCCCTTCCCTGCTATGAAACGCACACGGTTGGTTAAGGAGAGCCGCGGGGTCGAACCTTGGCTTGGCCTTGTAGTTGCCGCCGTCGCGGCGTTGTCCTCTGTAGCGGCGGAAGCTCTTGGGCTCGCGTTGTGCGTGCCCGGCGTTGGCGACGAAGTCGACTCGCCCATCACTGCGGCGCTTGCCGGTGAGGCGAGTGTTGCTGTAGCGTAGGTCGGACCGTCATCCGCTGTCGTTGCCGCTCGTGCGGCGTTGACCTCCTGACTCGTCGTCAGTTTCCTGGTTTGGATCTTCCTCCGTGTACCGTTTGGCGATCTCGAGGAGGTCCGGGATGTTGTCGAGTGTGCGAGAGTGTCGCTTGAGCTTGGCGACCAGGGGCTCGTAGCGGCACGAGGTCTTGAAGCAGTGGATCGCGGTGTCCGGGTGGATGCCTACCGCGTTGTACCAGAGTTCTTGCCACTGTTGGACCCGGTTGCGGGTCGACTCGCGGGGTCCCTGGACGCATCGCTCCAGGTCCTCGATGGTGGTGGCGCGGGTGTAGGAGCACTCGAAGTGCCTGACGAAGGCGCCGCGCATCTCCTCCCAGGAGTCGATACTGTCCTGGGGGAGGGTGTTGATCCACTGCCTGCACGTCCCCTCCATCATCAGGGGGAGATAACGGGCGGCTAGCAGGTCGGTGTGGCCTGCGATCCCCATCGCCATGAGGTATGTATCGAGCCAAACGGCGGGGTCGTACGAGGGGTCGTACTTTTCTATTTCCTTCGGCTCCTTGAAGTTTGGCGGGTACTTCTCGCCTCGGATCATTGGTCCGAAGCACTTGGGGCCGAGTCGAATGAGCGACCCCATGGGCTCGCCGTCGCGGCGATTGGTCAGGGTGTGTCGCAGGTCATCGGGCTGGCGTGCGCGCCAGCTTTGGGTTTTGATGATGTGAGTGCGGGCGTCGATGGGTTGACCGTTGGCGGCGACAAAGTTGGTCGCTGGCCTGGGGTCGTTGGTGGAGAGTGCCGCGTTCGCGGGTCGGTGTTGGAGCTGCAGTGGTTCCGGTGGCGGGCAGTTGAGGGTGTTTGCCGCCATTGGGCGGCCGCTTGAGGCCGCTCTGCTTCCCAAAGAACGCAAGTATACTCGACCCTGCGAGTCGGCGCCCGCGTTTTGCTGCTCGACGGCCTTTGCGAGCAGGGCCCTGACGTACTGGATCTGTAGGGCGCCGTCGCCCGTGGCCATGATGTTGTCGGCTGCTGCTCGGCCTGCCACGAGGTTGTCCATCGGGGTGGAGAATAGTGGGAGGCCGTTTGCGTCTCGCTCCCGTGAGGAGACTACTATCTGCGGCTGGTCCCTGGGAGGTGTGCGGTTGGGTGGAGGTGGGGCTCCCATCACCGTCAACCCTGGCGTGGGTCGGGCGCTTCCTCCTGGTGGCGCGTTCTCGTAGATCGCGTGCTCGGCCACGCGGGCCGGGTCGTTTTCGTCGTCGAAGTTCAGGGCGCTCCCCTGAACGGTGGGGTTCAGGCGCGACCTGATCCGCTGCTGATGGTAGCGCGATAGTTCCTGCGCCGTCACCTGCTCGAGGCGAAATTTTTCGCGCTCGGCTTGTTCCTTGCGCACCGCCTCCGCCAGTTTCAGACGGAGTTCCTCGACCTCCGTTGCCGTGGCGTTAGGAGGAATTGGGGTGGAGAAGGGGTCCTCCGGCGGCTCGGTGCCGGTCGCCATGTAGGTCGCGGCGTGGCGATCGGTTCCGTTGCGGAGGTCGGCGGAGTTTTCCGATCCGGAGTCGAATTCGAAGATCCCGAGGATGGAGGGGTCCTCGAAGTCTCCACGTTGGAGACCTGGGTGATGGTGCCCGCGGGTGAAGCCGCGGTGATGGACCCGGCGAGTGACGCCGGGGTCGCCGAGTCGGCGTCGTCGTTGAGGGCCGCTTCTTCTGCGGCCGCTGGGTTTTCGGCCACGTCGCTGTGGGCCGAGTTGTACTCGGAGGCGAGGCGATGGATCGTGCGGATCTGGCTCTCGGAGAGCCGATCGCGTGGCGGCGACTCGCTGATGCGAGCCGAGTCCTCCGAGACGATGACGTCGGTGAGGCCGACGAAGAGGCTGATCGTGCCGACTGGCAGGATCACGTTGTGCGTGACGGGTCGCGCCGCCGGGACGTAGCTGCTCGGCAAGATTTGGAGCATCTCGCTGATCGCTATCATGCGGCCGGTGGCGACCGTCTCGTTGATGGGCAGATTGGATCTCGACGCAGAACACCGGCCAGACCGGCCAAGCCCCACGGTGGGCGCCACTGTCGTGGGAATGGTCACGGCAGATGCTGCAATCGGCAGCGAGTATTAGAACGAGGGGCAAGGGCGGCCAGCCATCTGCGGTGCGGGATGAGGGCGGAGACACAGGGTTTTACCCAGGTTCGGCCCCCCGGAGGGTAAAGACCTACTCCTGCTAGATTGTATTATGGAGGTGGTACAATGGGCGAGCTCGGCGGCTAGGCGGCGAGTCGCTTGGGTGTATGATGGAACGTATCTCTACACGCCCCACAGGGAGGTTTATATAGGCTTACCTCCCCTAGGGTTCGGTACTCGTTTAACCGAATCAGTTAACGCGTCGGTACTCGTTTAACCTAATCCGACTAGGCCTATCTACTCGCCTGGGCCTTCAGCTTCCAGTCGCTTGGATCCACGCCGAGCCTTGATCCAGTCGCCGTCCTGCAGGCCCACTCGCCAGGTCTTGGGCCAGTCGGAAACGTCCTGCTGGGTATACCCCGGTAGGTGCATCCCCATCAGTGGTCGTGGCCATGGATTTTAATCTTATTCGGACTCCAGAAGAGAAGAGCTCGAATAATATAGACATTCCTCGGATGCAGATGTTTAATGATTGTATTGCGGACCTTGCTCTCCGAGAGATCTCCCGTGTGTGGGGGGGGTTCACTTGGACCAACAATCGGGTGGACCCCGTCCGGAGTGTGCTGGACAGGGTCCTAGTGTCGCTTGATTGGGAGTTAGCGTACCCCTTGTGTTCGCTGCGGGCGATCACAAGGATTGGATCGGATCACTGCCCCCTCCTTCTCTCTACGGGCGGTGGGTTGCCCCCACGATTGAACCATTTCCACTTTGAGAACTTCTGGCTCAGCAGCCTGGGTTTGTGGAGATGGTTCAATCTAAATGGGAGGCGGCCGCGTCCTCTGTCCCCCAGGTGCGAACGGCCGTAGACGTCTGGCACTTCTGTGCGATGATGGTTCGCCAGTTCATGCGGGGGTGGGGTGCTAACCTGGGTGCGGACTTGAGATGCAGGAAATGCGGCCTCATGGATGCCCTTGCGGACCTTGATCGGGTGGCGGACGCTGGGGGCCTATCGGCTGAGGAATGGCTCCAGCGGTACGCGCTCGAAGACTCCTTAATGGAGATTTATCGTGGCGAGGAGACGTTCTGGCGACAGCGGAGTCGGCAGAACTAGCTTCTCAAAGGGGATGCGAGCACAGCTTACTTCCTTGCCATTGCGAATGGCCAACGTAGGAAGTGCTCGATCCCTTGCCTCTGGGAGGATGGTCATCTTCTGGAGGGTGCCAGGGATATCGCCTCCCATATTTATTCCTTCTACAAGGAATTATTCTTGGCAACGCCCCGTACAGGGGTGGCATTGGCAGCGGACTTTTGGCCAGTAGGGGCCATGGTCTCTGAGGATGAGAATGTGGAACTCACGCTCCCATTCCTGCCAGCGGAGGTCCACCTGGCCATCATGGAGATGAAGTCTAACTCTGCTCCTGGCCCTGATGGCCTCCCGGTTGTCTTCTTCCAGAGATTTTGGGAGAGGATACAGGGGGCCATTATGCCTATGTTCCAGGAGCTGTATGTGGGGACCCTTGTGATGGACCAGCTGAATTTTGGTGTAATTACCCTGATCCCCAAGATTGTGGGGGCCACGGATATTTGCCAGTTCTGACCCATCACCGTTATAAATGTGATCCAGAGGATCCTATCCAAGGTATGCGCACGCAGGCTGGCCCCAGTAATGGAGCGTCTGATGCACCCATACCAGTTTGCCTTCCTTAAAGGGAGATATATTCACGACGGGGATCCTGGCGCTTCATGAAATTATTCATGAGGTCAAAATGAGTCACCAGAGGGGTGTCTTTCTGAAGCTAGACTTTCAGAAGGCCTACGACAGGCTAGACTAGGCGTTTCTACGCCAGGTTCTCCAACGTCATGGGGTTGATGATCGCATGATAGGGTGGATCATGCAGATTGTGATGAGTGGGAACACATCTATAAACATAAATGGGGAGGTGGGTCCTTATTTCAAACCCTCATGTAGGGTTCGTCAGTGGGACCCGATTTCCCTGATCTTGTTTAATGTTGCGGTTGATGCCCTTCCGGAAATCTTGGAGAAGGCCAAGAATTCTGGCCACATATCAGGTGTGGTTCGGCATCTTATCCCTGGAGGGGGTGACCCACCTCCAATATGCGGACGATATCCCTGGAGCAGGATATCATTAACCTGAAGTTCCCACTCCTTTGCTTTGAGGCTATGTCGGGCCTCAAAATCAACTTTGATAAAAGTGAAGTCATGGTGTTGGGGTATTCCGAAGAGGATCAGCAGAGGATCATGGATAACCTTAACTGCCGCTTAGCGGCTTTTCCCCTAAATTATCTAGGGATGCCAGTAAGGGATTCCAGGATCCTTATTAGGGACCTAGAACCCCTCATGGGTCGGGTTAAGGCGAAACCCGAATCCTGGCAGGGGAGGTTCACCTCCAAGGGGAGCAAGACGGTCCTTATTGACTCGTGCCTGTCTAGCTTCCGCATGTATATGATGGGGATTTACCTCCTTCCGGAGGGGGTACATGCTAACTTTGACAAGGAACTCTCCCGTTTCTTCTGGATGGCCAATGATGGGCACCAAAAGTACCATATGGTGAAGTGGGCTGATATCTGCACCCCCAAGGAGCTAGGGGGTTTAGGTATCATCGCCTCCCGCCACATGAATGTGGCGTTGCTCCTTAGATGGGTGTGGAGGATTCTGAAAGATGACGGGGGCCTTTGGCTACAACTGATCAAAGTGAAGTATCTTCGGGGCCGGCCGCTATTGGCTTGCGAGTGTCGGGAGGTCTCGCAGTTTTGGCGGGCCATCCAGGACATCAAGCCAGCTATCCGTAAAGGGTTGTCCATTTCCATAGGCAATGGAATGGACACCCTTTTTTGGCTCAACCCCTGGCTCGGCCCGCTCCCTCTACACTTCGAGAGCCCCGAGTTGTTTGCGATCTGCGCCAACCCCAATCTCTTGGTTGGGGAGGCGTTCCAGGGTGGCACTTGGCAGGTGGCTTTCTGGAGGTACCTGGGAGAGGCCGAGCGGGTCTCCTGGGAGGGGCTGAGGGACAGTCTCCCGCTATCCCTAGCGCACTCCCCGGATACCCATTCTTGGAGCCTTACTCCTTCGGGGTTCTTCTCGGTGGGCTCTGCCTATAGGGCCCTATTTAGAGGGCCCGCATTGCCATGGGTCGCGGCTCTGTGGAAGGCCCCCCTACCACTGAAGATTAAGATTTTTTTTTGGCAGTTACTGCGTGACCGGCTTCCCTCGGGTGTTGACGTGGCCAAGCGCCATTGGCCTGGCGACGGTCTTTGCCCTTTGTGTGTGGTTTTGGAAACGGGCCTACACATTTTCTTCTTGTGCCCCGCTGCTTGCTTCCTTTGAAACTTTATTCACGAGGCTCTGGGGCCTGAGTGGCAAGCCTCGGACCTTGGGGAGTTCCTGGAGGCCGCCGCGAACGATACTGGAAGGAGGAGGCGCCTCTTTTGGTTGGTGTTTGCGGCGATGACCAGGACTTTATGGAATATTCGGAATAAGATGGTCATTGAGCGTATTTTCCTTCGTCGGGCTTCTGACTCGACCTTCACTTTTCTGGCTTTCTTGCAGCAGTGGTACCCGATGTGTAGACAGCGCGAGCGGGCGTCATGCAAAACATCATGATTATCATAATAAATTGTCCCATAAAGGTGTCATGATTATCATGCAAAACATCATGAAGAATCGAATAACCCTTTACCGTGCAAAGAGATGCTCACTCTTCTATCAAACTTTCTTTTAATCTTTTGTGGGGGCGGTGGCTGCCTTTATTTGGTACATCGCACCTAATAATGTGCAGCCAGCAAATAATTGAGAAGCTTTGGATCGGAGGAGCCTAGGAGGCAGCGCGTAGCACACCAGGCCGTCGTCCACCGACAACCGCCGGGACTCCAGACTCGATCTCTGCGTGTAAGTTTCAATCCTGCCCAACCGATGCATATGTGCCCTTGTCACAGTTTTGTAATTAAAGCAATTTTTTGCATAGTTTCAGTCCTCATGATTTTGCTACTGAAAGCAAGATTGAACAATTTGTTGAAATCATCCGGGATGACTCTATGTTCTCAGATCTGAAAGGTGTTGGTCATTTATGCCAAAAAAATTGGTTGAAAAAAAGAAACGTACAACCTTCCCCTAGTGTTTCCTTTGCTGAAGCTAATATTGGTTTTACCAGTTAAGAGAGCATTTTGTTCGGCAATGAAATATATATCAAGTCGGATCTGCGAAATACAATACACGAGGACTTTCTCAACCATTGCCTCATTACTTATGTCAGAAATTGATGTATTTCAATTAATAAGTATTGATTCCTATCAAGGTTATCATGCCCTGGTGTTTTCTTTCTCTTCTTTTGGACAATGGTTGTTGCCGTGGTTATTGTAATGAAATTTTACTCTGTTGCTCATCAGCATAAGTTTCTTTTTCCGACAGAACTTCCGCCGCTGAGAGGGAGAGCAACAATGGCGGGGGCTCTCGTGAGCGCATCAACGGGGGCCATGGGTTCTCTCCTGGGGAAGCTGGGAGCTATGTTGACCGATGAGTACAAGCTGCTCAAGGATGTCCGTGGCGACATCCAGTTCCTCAAGGACGAGCTGGAGGTGATGAACGCATTCCTGCTGAAGATGTCAGATGTGGAGGAACCTGACGAGCCAGCGAAGCTGCGCGTGACGGCAGTGCGGGAGATGTCCTACAAGACAGAGGACAACATCGACAAGTTCATGGTCCGCGTGGAGGAACATCAGTCCTCCTGTTCCGAGGCTCATGGCATCAGGAAGCTCATTGAGAAATGCAACAGCTTGCTGCCCGATATCAAGACCCGCCACAAGATCGCCAAGGAGGTAAAGGACATCAAGAACCAAATTAAGGAGGTCAGCGACAGATTTTTAAGGTACATACTTACCAGATCTTGTTTTCAGATCCATCAAAATTGTGTGACTAAGCAGATGCTTGTATATATATATCTGATGTGTTGCTTGATCTACCATTGAAGGTATAAGACAGATGAGTCATGCACCTCTACGCCTGCAAAAGACAAGGTCGACCCTCGACTTTGTGCACTCTACAAAGATGCCACGGAGCTTGTCGGAATCGATGGACCAAGAGATGAACTTGTCAAGTTTGTTAATGAGAAAGAGGGTGAATCGCTTAAATTTGTCTCTGTTGTTGGATATGGAGGGTTGGGCAAGACAACACTTGCCAACCAGATCCGGGCTAACCTGCTTGGAGCGTCCTTTGATTGTGGGGCTTTTGTGTCCATTTCACGCAAGCCTGACATGAAGGCGATATTGAGATCTATATTGTCACAGATCACCAAGCAAGACACTGCTTACTCTGGATTAGATGATGTACAACTCATCATTGACAAGATTCGAGAAGTCCTCCAAGACAGAAGGTGCGTATGTACATGAACTCTACTACAAATGGACATTGCTTAATTAATTAGCTGATCTATAATTAATCTTTCAAAACTGTATCTCTTGCTAATGAAGATTGCTCTGCATTAATTTACGTTCCTCCTCAACTTGCCTGAATTGGTTTAAAAATTTGAAGCCATTGCTTTTTGTCAGTTATGTCGATCTATCCACTACAAGATGCTGCTAAAATATGTATTCCCAATGTCGGCCCCGCACATTTTCTAATCGATTGCTACAGATTTGTCAAACTTGGTGCTGTTTGTGAAATAACTGTATCTATAATTAGGCATTTTCTAGTTGAATTGAGGCGTAGACTCAGATGCACGTCCCCGTTGCCACTGATGAGTTTGACCAGCTCTGCCTTGACATTGCGGATGCGGCGGCTCACCTCCCGTGCTCACACCATCGTCCTCCTCATCCTTAGGGTCACGTGGAAGAGGAGATATCTAATGGTGTTCGACCGTCCCCTGCCCAACTTGCCACCGCTATCAACAGCCACTTTGCGCTCTGGCTTCATCGCTGCCCGCCGGAGCGCGGCGTCTTCCTGTCGGCTTATGGCATCGTCGCGTCTGCGAGAATTTAAACTGACTCGTTTGAATTCTTTGCTGGGTTTTAGCGTGTGCGTGGTGTGGAGTGTGGCGTACGAATACCTTGTGTCGCATTGCGTTGCGTTGTACAGCTTCCACTGATGGTTAATAAGAAAGGAGAGAAAGTTTCAGGTGGGCTTTTTCCCAACCGTTGGCCCTTCAATTTTTTTTGACGACCTACTCAATATATGGTCCTACCAATCATGAAGAAATAAACTGTTACCAAAAAAACAAAAGAAAATAAGTAGTCCCCTCCATTCTTTGGATCTATCCTATTGCGAACATCCTATTGGCAGTGCCAAATACATTGTACCTTGCCACTGGAACCAGCTGCTGTGACTCGGTCTGAGCAACTCATCAAGGAATTCATAATTTTTCCACTTGGTTCTTAAATCTTGGTATTCCATTGTTATTTTCGGTTTGCCTCCTAGGGCAATGGGTTTCCTTAGATTGCAATCAAATTTTATCTAAGCTCCTACCAAGTACCCTATGCGGAGTTGCTATCTTTGAGTTTCGTCCCCATAGCCGTGTGGATGCTCTCAGAATTTCAATTATGGCAGAAGTATGTTCTAGATAATGACAGCTTTATTAATGTTAGGCAACTACTCCCTCCATTTTAAAATATAAGATGTTTTAGCTTTGTGAAGCAAATGTATCTAGACTTTTTTAGTGTGTAGGTTCACTCAAATTTGGAGTGAATCTACACACTAAACAGAGTCTAGATATATTTTCTTCACAAACCTAAAACATATTATATTTTGAAACGGAGGGAGTACATCAGAGTGTATTATAACTAGGATGCGCATAGATGTGACATTGTTTAGGATCTTAGGATACTTTATAAGTATTACTATAAATATCTGATGAAATCTAATGCGTATCATTGTGGTTGTAGGTACTTTATCATAATTGATGATATATGGGAGTTAGGAACCTGGAAAACTTTGAAATGTGCGTTTGTCAAGAATACATGTGGCAGCAGAATAATGATCACAACACGTATACTTGATGTTGCCAAATCTTGTTCTCCTACTAATGAAGATCTTGTCTATGAGATGAAACCACTCAGTGAGGCTGACTCAAAGAAGTTGTTTTTCAAGAGGATATTTGGTTGTGAAGAAATCTGTCCTGATAGCTTGAAAGAAGCTTCCATAGATATTTTGAAAAAATGTCGTGGTCTACCTCTGGCCATCAATGCCATTTCTAGCTTGTTGGCCACAACAAGTGAAACAAAAGAAGAGTGGAATCGGGTGCGACATTCAATTCGCTCTTCAAATGCCAAAAGTGATACAATAGAGACCATGCATTACATATTATCTCTTAGTTATTTTGACCTTCCCCACCACCTAAGAAGCTGCATATTGTACTTGGCTCTATTTCCTGAAGATGAATTGATTGAAAGGGAGAGGTTGGTACGCAGATGGATTTCTGAAGGCTTCATTCATGGAAAAAGTGGACAAGATCTCATGGAAGTAGGAGAAGAATATTTTCATCAGCTTGTGAATAGAAGTCTAATACAGCCCGAGGAGATAGGGTATGACGGCAAGGTGCTGTATTGCCGAGTCCATGACACCATCCTTGATTTCCTCATTGCCAAGTCCTCTGAAGAGAACTTGTGTACTGTCCTGAAAAAGAAGTGCAAGCCTGATGACATTGTTCGTCGGATCTCTCTTATGGGAACCGAGGATGAAGACATCGTGGAGCAATTGGATTTGTCACAAGCTCGGTCAATCGGTGCTTTTGGGGACATCAAGCGATTTCCTTTGCTTGGGAGGTCAAAATCCCTGCGCGTGCTGGACTTGCAAATGTGTGGTAAGTTGGAAAATCATCATATCAAGGATATTGTAAGACTCTATCAGCTAAGATATCTGGATATCTCTTTCACTGGAATTACAGAGCTTCCTAGGCAAATTGGGGAGCTACTGTACCTAGAGACGCTAGTTACATCCTATAAATTACTTGAGCTTCCTGAAAGCACAACTCGGCTACACCGACTTGCGCGTTTGTTTGTTAGCCCTAGGTGTAAGCTTCCAGATGGGTTAGGAAACTTGGTAAACTTGCAAGATCTCCAGGAGATTGATGCCTTGCAGTTGAGGCACGTGGAAGAGCTCAGCAAACTAACAAATCTGAGAAAGCTGAAGATTTGCTTGAAAACAAATGAGATAGAACGCAACACATTAGTACAGTCCAAGGAAAAGCTGGTGTCCTCTCTCTGTAAACTTGACGAATGTGGCCTCCGTTCCCTGAGTATTTCTTATGAGATGGGAGATAAGTATGGCGAAGAGCCGTTCCTCCCTGCTTTGGGTTGCATCCGCGAGGTTATTGTATATGCAAAAGATATCTGCCGGATTAGCAGATGGCTCGCATCACTTCCCAACCTACACGTGCTGTATTTCGCCAATCCGGAGAAGATAGAACAGCAGGATATCGATATGATTGGATTGATACCCAATCTGTTCGAATTATTACTGTCTTTATATGAAATAGACGATCCACGGCGGCTCATCATCAGGTGCAAAGGATTTCAACAGTTGCAGCGTTTTGTGGTTCTCAATTCTCGTATGGGAGATTTAATGTTTGAACCGGGAGCTATGCCGAGGCTCAAGTTGCTTTCTGTCGATTACTTCAAAGAAAAGCCGAGATCTGCTGCGATTGATTTCGACTTTGGCATCCAACACCTCTCCAGCCTTGCTCGCCTCACAGTCAGGCTATGGTGCATTGGCTGGACGGCTGCAGAAGTAAAGGCTGTGGAGGATGCTTTCAAGAGCATGGCCGTGGCAAACCCCAACCGTCCAATACTGAAGATGATGTATTACAAGACAGACCAAATAGATATGGCAGGCTCAGGTACTATTAACAAGTTCATACTTTTGACCTGGTGAGCACTAGTTAAAAGATGTATATAGTGCCTCATTGTTTTTCCGGTGATCTATTTCAGGTACAATGCCAGAAAAAGAAGCCGCGAATTCCTAAATGCCTAACCCAAGATGCATCTTATTTTGGGCTAGAACTTATGGTGTGCTCTTGTGATTTATGTTGCACAATTGATACTATATCTAGGATATATGTTGGAAGTATCACGAATTCGTGAAATGTCTAGGAATAAGTATGATGAATTCGACAAACATTTCTGTATTTTTCCTGCGGTCCTATTCCTTTCCCGCACATATTTGCTGAGTGTTCCCAGACGGATAATCGGCAAAAACTCTGTTTTTTCCGTTCTACCCTGTTCACGGTCATATTTGTGATATAGTTTATTATAAGAGGTGTGCTTCCGTTCCCCTTTCCTCCCCTAAACTTAAGCTGCATGGACCGTTTTATTTTTTGGATTCATCGAAACCCATATCGAGGCCATACGTGATAGTGGAGTACATCGCACCTAATAATGTGCAGCCAGCAATAATTGAGAAGCTTTGGATCGGAGGAGGCAGCGCGCGGGGGCACTGCAACCTGCAGCCAGAGGCAGAGCTCGCTGCCTCGCCGGACGCTGGCGCCGCATCGCCGGCTGAAGTGAACCGCATCCGCAAGCAGCAGCACCACACCAGGCCGTCATCCACCGACAACCGCCGGGACTCCAGACTCGATCTCTGCTTGTAAGCTCCAATCCTGCTACTGCTCCTGTGCCCGACCGATGCATATGTGCCCTTGTCTTTGTAATTAAAGCGATTTTTTGCATAGTTTCAGTCCTCATGATTTTCCTACTGAAAGCAAGATTGAACAATTTGTTGAAATCACCCGGGATTACTCTATGTTCTCAGATCTGAAAGGTGTTGGTCATTTATGCCAAAAAAAATTGGTTGAAAAAAAGAAACGTACAACCTTCCCCTAATGTTTCCTTTGCTGAAGCTAATGTTGGTTTTACCAGTTAAGAGAGCATTTTGTTCGGCAATAAAATATATATCTAAGTCGGATCTGCGAAATAGAATACACGGGGACTTTCTCAACCATTGTCTCATTACTTATGTCAGAAATTGATGTATTTCAGTTGATAAGTACTGATTCCTATCAAGGTTATCATGCCCTGGTGTTTTTTCTCTACTTTTGGACAATCACTACTGGAAAAACCATCTTCGGTTCGATCAGAACAAGTCCAGCAGTCCCGGCCTGGCACAGCCCGCGACTAGTGGGAGCACTAGTCCCGGGCCGTGAGGCATCTAACGGCTAGAAACGGCCGTAGTGACTAGTCCCGGGCCGGACCAGGTCATTAGTCCCGGTCTGTAATACGGTCCAGGACTAATAACCTGGAGCAGGCCAACTGGTCCTTTCGTGGACTATTAGTCCCGGGTCGTATCACGGCCCGGGACTAGTTGTCCACGACTATATAATCTGCCTCCTGTCCTGCTGCCCTAAAGCATATGGTGGCCATTTTTTTCAAAGAAGCAAGAGAGTTCATGCCATTTTTTTCTCAAGATTTGTCAAAATTTAGTTTGCAACACCTAAATCCAAAGCTTTGAAAGGTTAGAACTTCATTCTTTCATCTCTTATTGCTACTTTAGCTCTATAATGCTCTAGAAGTATAGAGATATGGATCAAATGCATGCATGCTCTAGAAGTAGCTAGAAGGATTTTGATATATATATGTGTAACAAATTTTGATTAGGCACATAGTTACTGAAAATTGAAATGTGTAATTTTAGAGTTTCAGAGCTTAGAATGGAATGAGGTTTTCACTGATAGAACAATAATAAAAAACTCCACATTTATCATGTTGATTGTTTTCTGCAATTCACAAATTGGTGCATGTAAATTTTTCAAAATTTAAAATTAATGCTCTAGAAGCTCTCAATATAACTTGCAATAATTTTATCATGTTGTGTAATGGTTTTTGATATACTTTTACTATAATGCAGATGGTCCGGGAATGGATGTACGGTACTGACCGACGCTCTGGCGAGTTCATTAATGGCGTGCATGAATTCATCAGTGTTGCTGATGCAAACAAGCGCAATGGTTTTGTATTCTGTCTATGTAATGGATATAGGAATCAGAAGGATTACTCTGACTCAAAAACCCTTCACAGCCACCTATTAAAGTCCGGCTTCATGCCCAGTTATAATTGTTGGATCAAGCACGGAGAGAGAGGGGTTATAATGGAAGACAATGAAGAAGAGGAGGAGGATGAAAACTATTATGGTTTCCCTGAGTACGGAGATACTTCCATGGGGGATGCTGAAGGGGGGATAAAGAAGAGACACATTATGAACCCGCTGATGATCTTGGTCGGACCATTGCCGATGCACGAAGAGATTGTGAAACTGAAAAGGATAGGAAGAAGTTCAATCACATGTTAGAGGATCACAAAAAGTTGTACCCAAATTGCGAAAATGGTCTGAAAAAGCTGGGCAGCACACTGGAATTGCTGCGTTGGAAGGCTGAGTGTGATATACCTGACTCCTCATTTGAAAAGTTGCTGAAAATGATGAAGAATATGCTTCCAAAAGATAACATATTGCCCTCCAGTACGTACGAAGCAAAAAAGGTTGTCTGCCCTCTAGGTTTAGAGGTTTAGAAGATACATGCATTCCCTAATGACTGCATCCTCTACCGCGGTGAGGAGTATGAGAATTTGGATGCATGCCCGGTATGCACTTCACTTCGGCATAAGATTAGACGAGATGACCCTGGTGACAATGAGGGCGAGCCCCCCCCCCCCCCCGGAAGAGGGTTCCTGCGAAGGTGATGTGGTATGCTCCTATAATACCACGATTGAAACGCTTATTCAGAAACAAAGAGCACTCCAAGTTGTTGTGATGGCATAAAGAGGAACGTAAGTCAGACGGGATGTTGAGACACCCCGCTGATGGGTCGCAATGGAGAAAAATCGATAGAAAGTACCCGGACTTTGCAGATGACGCAAGGAGTTTAACGTTTGGTCTAGGTACAGATGGCATGAATCCCTTTGGGTAGCAGAGCTCCAGTCACAGCACCTGGCCCGTGACTCTATGAATCTATAACCTTCCTCCTTGGTTGTGCATGAAGTGGAAGTTCATTATGATGCCAGTGTTGATCCAAGGTCCAAAGCAACCCGGCAACGACATTGATGTGTACCTAAGGCCATTAGTGGAAGAACTTCTACAGTTGTGGCACGAAACCGGGATACGCGTGTGGGATGAGCACAAGCAGGAAGAATTTAACCTCCGAGCATTGCTTTTCGTAACAATCAATGATTGGCCTGCTCTTAGTAACCTTTCAGGACAGTCAAACAAGGGATACAATGCATGCACACACTGTTTAGATGAGACTGAAAGTATATATTTGGAACATTGTAAGAAGAATGTATACAATGAGCATCGTCGATTTCTTTTGGCTAAGCATCTCTTAAGAAAGAAAGGCAAGAATTTCAACGGTCTGGCATGTCACCAGACGAAGCCTAAGGAGCGTACTAGTGCTGATATATTTGATATGGTCAAAGATTTGGATCAACTGGTAACCTTTGGAAAGGGTCCTGAAGGAAAATCTGTTCCGAAGGACGCTGAAGGACACGCACCCATGTGGAAGAAGAAATCTATATTTTGGGAGCTACCATATTGGAAATTCTTAGAGGTCCGCTCTGCAATCGATGTGATACATGTCACGAAGAATCTTTGCGTGAACTTGCTAGGCTTCTTGGGCGTGTATGGGAAGACAAAAGATACACCAGAAGCACAAAAGGACCATCAACGTATGAAAGACCCAGATGGCCTGCATCCAGAATGGTTTCAAGGTCATGCCAGCTACGCTCTTACCAAACAAGAGAAGGACATATTTTTTGAATGCCTAAGCAGTATTAAGGTCCCGTCTCGCTTCTCGTCGAATATAAAGGGAATAATAAATATGGCAGAAAAAAAGTTCCAAAACCTAAAGTCTCATGACTGCCACGTGATTATGACGCAAATGCTTCCGATTGCATTGAGGGGGCTTCTACCAGATAATGTTCGAGTACCCATTGTGAAGCTATGTGCATTTCTCAATGCAATCTCTCAGAAGATAATCAATCCTGAAGATCTACCACGGTTACAGAATGATGTGGTCCAATGTCTTGTCAGTTTTGAGTTGGTGTTCCCACCATCCTTCTTCAATATTATGACGCACCTGCTGGTTCACCTAGTCGAAGAGATTTCCATTCTCGGTCCTGTATTTCTACACAATATGTTTCCCTTTGAGAGGTTCATGGGAATCTTAAAGAAATATGTTCGTAACCATGCTAGGCCAGAAGGAAGCATCTCCAAGGGCTATGGAATAGAGGAGGTCATTGAATTTTGTGTTGACTTCGTTCCTGACCTTAAGCCGATTAGTCTTCCTCAATCGCGGTATGAGGGGAGACTGAGTGGAAAGGGTACTTTAGGAAGGAAATCAATAATATGTAGGGACGAACATTCTTACACCGAAGCACAATACACCGTTCTACAGAATTCTATCTTGGCAGCCCCATATATCGAGGAACACAAGAAAATCTTACGCTCCAACTGTTGGAGATATGCCCTAGAGGCAATAATAAAAGTAGTTATTATATCTTTGTGTTTATGGTAAATGTTTATATTCATGCTATAATAGTATTAACAAGGAAACATTAATACTTGTGTGATTTGTAAACTTAAATTGAAGTCCCTAGTAAAGCCTCTATACATCACTATCTTGTTGGTTAATAAATGATTGTGGTTTCCCTATCATGAACATTGAGATGTTATTAACAACAAGATCATATCATTAGGAGAATGGTATGGTGGACATACTCCTATAGATAAGCGTAGCATAAAGATCAAGTCATTTTAATAGTTCAATTGCTATATGCTTTCTGATACATAGTAACCTAATTCCTTCGACCATGAGATCATGCATATCACCTTTACCGGATGGATGCTTTGATGACATCAAACACCACACCGTAACTGGGTGGCTATAAAGGTGGCATTGAGTGTTCAGAAAGTATTGGTTGAGACACATGGATCAAGAGTGGGATTTGTCCATCCATATGACGGATAGATATACTCTGGGCCCTCTCGGTGAAATGTCATCCAATTAGCTTGCAAGCATGTGACTGGCTCACAAGGGATCACATATCACGGGAACGAGAAAAGAGTACTTATCGGTAACGAGGTTGAACTAGGTATGTAGAGATACCGACGATCATGACCTCAGATAAGTAAACTATCGTGAGACAAAGGGAAATTGGTATCGTATGTAAGAGGTTCATTCGATCGCAAAGTAATCGTAGAAATATGTGGGAGCCATATGAATTTCCAGATTCCTCTATTGGTTATTGTTCGGAGAAGTGTCTCGATCATGTCCGCATAATTCACGAACCGTAGGGAGACACACTTAAGGATTCGATGTTGTTTGAGTAGTTATGGAATGATGAGAAAGAGACCAAATGTTGTTCGGAGTCTCGAATGAGATTCGGGATATCACGAGGAGATCCGGAATGGTCCGGAGAATAAGATTCATATAAGGAAAGTCCTATTTCGGAGTTGGGGAATGGTTCCGGTGTTTTCATCGGGAATGTTCTAGAAGGTTCCGGAATGTCCGGCACTCCGGAGGGGAAGGGTACATGAATGTGTTATATCAAGTTGGTATGATTGCATTATGTACTAGGTGTCATCGCTGAACAAAATAGAGGGTTTATTCAAATCCTAGTTTGAAAAAGTCAAACGGCAATTTGAAAGTCAAACGGCTATTTTTGGGAAGTGGAGAGGGAGGTGGAAACCGAGTTGGGGAGGAGTTCCTCCCCTCCACCGCCGGCCCACCTCCAAGCCGAGTTGGGGAGGGACTCCCCTCCCCCTGGCTGGCCCCTCCACCTATAAAAGGAGGGGCAGGGCTCCCCTCCTAGATACCCAACACCTCCACCTCTAAACCCCAAGCCGCCGCCGCCTCCATAGCCGCCGCCGGCCCTAGGGCACTCGCCGCCGCCGCCGGCCCTAGGGCACTCGCCGCCGCCGCCTAGGTCAAACCCTAGCCGCCGGCCTAGCCCCCTCCTCGGCGTGTCTAAACCCTAGATCGTCGAGGGCTCTCTCATAGTCCACCATACTCGCTCCGGCTTAAGGCGAAGCCCTGCGAGATTTCCCCTCTACTTCCGGTACCACGCCGTTGTGCTGCCGGAATCGCGAGGAGAGTGATACAACCTCCGCTGCCTGCTGGAACAAGGGAGAGGAAGGTCTTCGTCGAGTACCGAACGTGTGACCGACTGCGGGAGCGCTGCCGGAACGCAGCGCCGGAAGGATCGTCTACGCGATCTTGAGATCGGGAAGAGTACGACTACATCACCCACGAGAATCCTCTCTCGTTAAACACTTTGGAATCTTCGAGGGTGAGTTATTCCATCGACTCGTTGCTACAATCTAGTAGATAGATCTTGGCTTGTTTGTTTGTATGCGGTAGAAATTTTTTGTTTTCCATGCTACGAAACCCTACAGTGGTATCAGAGCCAGGTCTATATGTAGATCTGTTGCACGAGTAGAACACAATGGTCATTGTGGGCGTTGATGCTTTTATTGGCGATTGCTTCTTGTGTACTTTGCATCTTGCGGGATGTTGGGATGAAGCGGCCCGGGCTAACCTTACATGACATCGTTCATGAGACTTGCTCCACGCTTGACATGCAACTTGTATTGCATAAGTGGCTTTGCGGGTGCCTATTTCTCCTAGCATAGTTAAGATTCAATTTACAACGGGTGATTAACAATGCTAGTATCAATGTTGTGGTTCTTGTTCGTAAGTTAGAATGACACTTATTGAAAGCCCCAAACCACGTAAAATATGCAAAGAAAGTAGAGGCGTCTAACTTTGTTTTGCAGGGGTGTGCAGTGATGTGATATGGCCATAATTGTGATTATATTTGATGTATGCAATGATCCTTATTGTAAGTTGGCAACCGGCAGGAGCCATATGGTTGTCTTTAATTTATGTTAAGACCCGCGTGTCTATTCAAAGTAGTTGTAATAGTTGAAGCCGGTGGACGACAACCATGAAGAAGCGTCATTGACCTTGATGCAATGCCGGTGATGATGGAGATCATGTTCGTGCTTGAAGATGGATATCGGAAGCACAAAGAAGAAAAGGCCATATCATATCACATATTATGAATTGCATGTGATATTAATCCTTTATGCATCTTGTATTGCTTAGTAGACGACGGTAGCATTATAAGATGATCCCTCATGCACATGAATTTCAAGTCATAAAGTGTTCACCCTTAGTTAGCACCGTTGCTAAAGCTTGTTGTTTCGAAGCACCACGTGATGATCGGGTGTGTTAGATTCCGCAAGTGTATACAACATGAGCAAGCCAGATTTGCTCATGCGGAAACTAAGGTTTGATCTTGACGAGCCTAGCATATACAGACATGGTCTCGGAACACGGATCACCGAAAGGTAAAGCATGAATCATATAGTAGATATGATGAACATGTCGATTGTTCGCCATTGAAACTATATCAACTCTCATGATGATCAGTGTTGATGTGGTGGATTTGGTTCGTGTGATCACTAAAACAATGTGAGGGATATTGTTTTGAGTGGGAGTTCACCTAGATTAATTTTATTATTAATTTGAACTCAATTTGTCATAAACTTAGTCTAAACTATTGCAAATATGTTGTAGATCAATGGCAGCCCCTACCATCAATTTTAATGCGTTCCTAGAGAAAGAAAAGTTGAAAAACAATGGAAGCAACTTCGCGGATTGGTTTCGCAATTTGAGGATTATCCTCACAGCTGGTAATTTGACCTATGTGCTGGATGCACCGCTGGGTGACCCACCTGCAGCTGATGCTGCCGATGAAGTAAAGAATGTTTACCTCATTCGGAAGACTCAGTACTCCATAGTTCAGTGTGCTATCTTGTATGGTTTAGAATCGGAGCTTCAGAAAAGGTTTGAGAATTCAGACCCATATGATATTGTCGAGGATCTCAAACTGATCTTTGAGACTCATGCGACAATTGAAATCTATGAGGCTTCTAAAAAGTTCTTTAACTGCAAGATGGAAGAGGGCAGCTCCGTCAGTGAGCATGTGCTTAAGATGTCTGGGCACGCAAACAAACTTCAAAGCTTGGGTATAGTGATTCCTAATGCTTTGGGGATTTACCGTGTCCTCCAATCACTACCACCAAGTTACAAGAACTTTGTGATGAACTACAATATGCAAAACATGAACAAGCAGTTGCCAGATCTGTTTGCTATGTTGAAATCTGCAGAAGTGGAGATCAAGAAAGAGCACCAAGTGTTGATGGTCAATAAGACCACCAATTTCAAGAAAGTCAAGTCTAAGCAAAAGGGACACTTCAAGAAGGGTGGTAAGAAAGTTACCGCACCGACGAAGAAGACCAGGGCTGGACCTAAGCCTGATACTAAGTGCTTTTACTGCAAGGGAGAAGGTCATTGGAAGCGGAATTGCCCAAAGTACTTGGTGGATTTGAAGAACGGCAACATCAAGAAGAAAGGTATATCCGATATACATGTTATTGATGTGTATCTCACTAGTACTCGTAGTAGTGCCTGGGTATTTGATACTGGTTCGGTTGCTCATATTTGTAACTCGAAACAGGTGCTGCAGAATAAACGGAAGCTAGCGAAGAACGAGGTGACGATGCGCGTGGGAAACGGATCAAAGGTTGATGTGATCGCGGTCGGCACGCTACCTCTTCATCTACCATCGGGATTAGTTTTATACTTAAATAATTGTTATTTGGTGCCTGCGTTAAGCATGAACATTATATCGGGATCTTGTTTATTGCGAGACGGTTACTTGTTTAAGTCCGAGAATAATGGTTGTTCGATTTATATGAGTAATATGTTTTATGCACATGCACCTTTGATAGATGGTCTATTCTTATTGAATCTCGATAGTGGAAATACACATATTAATAACATTGAGGCTAAACGTTTGAAATCGAGCGATAACTCGACCTATATGTGGCACTGTCGTCTTGGTCACATTGGAGTGAAGCGTATGAAGAAACTCCATTCCGATGGACTTCTTGAATCACTTGATTTCGAATCACTTGAAAGATGCGAAGCATGTCTGATGGGTAAAATGACTAAGACTCCATTTTCTGGTATGATGGAGCGAGCTACGGACTTATTGGAAATCATACATACCGATGTGTGTGGTCCAATGAGTCTAGCATCGCGCGGTGGTTATCGTTATGTTCTTACCTTCACGGATGACTTGAGTAGATATGGGTATATCTATTTCATGAAACATAAGTCCGAAACTTTCGAGAAGTTTAAGGAATTTCAAAGTGAGGTAGAGAATCAACGTAACAAGAAGATTAAATTTCTACTTTCTGATCGTGGAGGTGAATATCTAAGTTACGAGTTTGGCGAGCATTTGAAGAAATGCGGAATACTTTCACAATTGACACCGCCAAGAACACCACAGCGTAATGGTGTGTCCGAACGTCGTAATCAAACTCTCTTAGATATGGTTCGTTCTATGATGTCACTTACAGATTTACCGCTATCATTTTGGGGTTATGCATTAGAAACAGCCGCATTCACTTTAAATAGGGCACCATCTAAATCCGTTGAAACGACACCGTTTGAATTATGGTTTGGAAAGAAACCTAGATTGTCGTTCCTTAAAGTTTGGGGTGCGAAGCCTATGTAAAGAAGTTACAGCCGGACAAGCTTGAACCCAAAGCGGAAAAATGCGTCTTCATAGGATACCCGAAGGAAACTATTGGGTATACCTTCTATCATAGATCCGAAGGCAAAATCTTCGTTGCCAAGAATGGATCCTTTCTAGAGAAGGAATTTCTCTCGAAAGAAGTGACTGGAAGGAAAGTAGAACTCGACGAGGTTGTCGAACCTTCTCTCGAAATTGCGAGTAGCGCAGCACCGGAAGAAATTCCTGTGGTGCCTGCACCAATAAGAGAGGAAGCTAATGATGATGATCATGAAACTTCGGTTAAAGTTGCTACAGAGCCTCGCAGGTCAACGAGAACTCGTACCACTCCAGATTGGTATGATCCCGTTATGAGTGTCATGTTGGTGGACAACACCGATGACCCTGCGACATATGAGGAAGCGATGATGAGCCCAGATTCCAATAAATGGCAAGAAGCCATGAAATCCGACATTGGATCCATGTACGAAAACCAAGTATGGACTTTGGTGGACTTACCGGATGGCCGGAAGGCTTTCGAGAACAAATGGATTTTCAAGAAGAAAACAGATGCTGATGGTAATGTTACTGTCTATAAAGCTCGACTTGTCGCAAAAGGGTTTCGACAAATTCAAGGAGTTGACTACGATGAGACTTTCTCACCTGTAGCGAAGCTAAAGTCTGTGAGGATTATGTTAGCAATCGCTGCATATTATGATTATGAGATATGGCAGATGGATGTCAAAACAGCATTCCTCAATGGAGACATTGATGAAGAGTTGTATATGATGCAACCCAAAGGTTTTGTCGATCCTAAAGATGCTAACAAGGTATGTAAACTTCAACGGTCCATTTATGGATTGAAGCAAGCATCCCGAAGTTGGAATCAACGTTTTGATAAGGTGATCAAAAGTTTTGGTTTTATACAAACTTATGGAGAAGCTTGTATTTACAAGAAAGTGAGTGGGAGCTCTGTAGCATTCTTAATACTATATGTAGATGACATACTGTTGATTGGGAATGATGTAGACCTTCTTAATAGTGTCAAGGAATATTTGAATAATAGTTTTTCAATGAAAGATCTTGGCGAAGCAGCTTACATATTAGGCATAAAGATTTATAGAGATAGATCAAAACGCCAAATATCATTGTTACAAAGTACATATTTGGACAAAGTTCTAAAGAGGTTTGGAATGGAAGATAGCAAGAAAGGGTTCTTGCCCATGTTGCCCAATACGACCTTGAGTAAAACTCAAAGTCCGACATCGGCAGAAGATAGAGAAAGGATGAGTAAAACTCCCTATGCCTCAGCCATAGGATCTCTAATGTATGCCATGCTATGTAATAGACCCGACATTGCATATGCTGTTAGTTTAACTAGCAGATATCAAAGTGATCCAGGAGTGGATCATTGGACAGCGGTCAAAAACATCCTTAAGTACTTGAGAAGAACTAAGGATATGGTTCTTTCTTATGGAGGTGATGAGCATCTCGTTGTTAATGGTTACACCGATGCTAGTTGGAACACCGATCCGGATGATTCTAAATCACAATCTGGATACATATTTATTTTGAATGGTGCAGCAGTTAGCTGGAGGAGTGCAAAGCAAAGCGTTGTGGCGAGATCTTCAACTGAATTGGAATACATGGCTGCTTCGGAGGCTTCACAAGAAGCGATATGGATGAAAGATTTCATTACAGATCCGGGTGTGGTTCCTAGTGCGCTGGACCCAATGTCTATCTACTATGATAACATGGGTGCCATAGCCAATGCGCAAGAACCAAGGTCACACAAGAAGTTGAAGCACATCAAGCTACGTTTTCACGCTATTCGAGAACATGTCCAAGATGGGGACATAAAGATTTGCAAAGTACACACAGATCTGAATGTGGCGGATCCGTTGACTAAACCTCTCCCGAGGGCAAAACATGACCAGCACCAAACTGCCATGGGTGTTCGGTATATTACCATGTAATCTAGATTAGATGACTCTAGTGCAAGTGGGAGACTGTTGGAGATATGCCCTAGAGGCAATAATAAAAGTAGTTATTATATCTTTGTGTTTATGATAAATGTTTATATTCATGCTATAATAGTATTAACAAGGAAACATTAATACTTGTGTGATTTGTAAACTTAAATTGAAGTCCCTAGTAAAGCCTCTATACATCACTAGCTTGTTGGTTAATAAATGATCGTGGTTTCCCTATCATGACCATTGAGATGTTATTAACAACAAGATCATATCATTAGGAGAATGGTATGGTGGACATACTCCTATAGATAAGCGTAGCATAAAGATCAAGTCATTTTAATAGTTCAATTGCTATATGCTTTCTGATACATAGTAACCTAATTCCTTCGACCATGAGATCATGCATATCACCTTTACCGGATGGATGCTTTGATGACATCAAACACCACACCGTAACTGGGTGGCTATAAAGGTGGCATTGAGTGTTCGGAAAGTATTGGTTGAGACACATGGATCAAGAGTGGGATTTGTCCATCCATATGACGGATAGATATACTCTGGGACCTCTGGGTGAAATGTCATCCAATTAGCTTGCAAGCATGTGACTGGCTCACAAGGGATCACATATCACGGGAACGATAAAAGAGTACTTATCGGTAATGAGGTTGAACTAGGTATGCAGAGATACCGACGATCATAACCTCGGATAAGTAAACTATCGTGAGAGAAAGGGAAATTGGTATCGTATGTAAGTGGTTCTTTCGATCGCAAAGTAATCGTAGAAATATGTGGGAGCCATATGAATTTCCAGATTCCTCTATTGGTTATTGTTCGGAGAAGTGTCTCGATCATGTCCGCATAATTCACGAACCGTAGGGAGACACACTTAAGGATTCGACGTTGTTTGAGTAGTTATGGAATGATGTGAAAGAGACCGAATGTTGTTCGGAGTCTCGAATGGGATTCGGGATATCACGAGGAGATCCGGAATGGTCCGTATAATAAGATTCATATAAGGAAAGTCCTATTTCGGAGTTGGGGAATGGTTCCGGTGTTTTCATCGGGAATGTTCTAGAAGGTTCCGGAATGTCCGACACTCCAGAGGGGAAGGGTAGATGAATGTGTTATATCAAGTTGGTATGATTGCGTTATGTACTAGGTGTCATCGCTGAACAAAATAGAGGGTTTATTCAAATCCTAGTTTGAAAAAGTCAAACGGCAATTTGAAAGTCAAACGGCTATTTTTGGGAAGTGGAGAGGGAGGTGGAAACCGAGTTGGGGTGGAGTTCCTCCACTCCACCGCCGGCCCACCTCCAAGCCGAGTTGGGGAGGGACTCCCCTCCCCTTGGTCGGCCCCTCCACCTATAAAAGGAGGGGCAGGGCTCCCCTCCTAGATACCCAACACCTCCACCTCTAAACCCCAAGGCGTCGCCGCCTCCATAGCCGCCAGCCCTAGGGCACTCGCCGCCGCCTAGGTCAAACCCTAGCCGCCGGCCTAGCCCCCTCCTCGGCGTGTCTAAACCCTAGACCGTCGAGGGCTCTCTCATAGTCCACCATACTCGCTCCGGCTTAAGGCGAAGCCCTGCGAGATCTCCCCTCTACTTCCGGTACCACGCCATTGTGCTGCCGGAATCGCGAGGAGAGTGCTACAACCTCCGCTGCCTGCTGGAACAAGGGAGAGGAAGGTCTTCGTCGAGTACCGAACGTGTGACCGACTGCGGGAGTGCTGCCGGAACGCAGCGCCGGAAGGATCGTCTACGCGATCTTGAGATCGGGAAGAGTACGACTACATCACCCACGAGAATCCGCTCTCGTTAAACACTTTGGAATCTTCGAGGGTGAGTTATTCCATCGACTCGTTGCTACAATCTAGTAGATAGATCTTGGCTTGTTTGTTTGTATGCGGTAGAAATTTTTTATTTTCCATGCTACGAAACCCTACACCAACAACCCTGGAAAGCATGACTCTTGGGTTAGAGATGAACACATGAAGAGTTTCCGCGGTTGGTTGCAACATCTCATCAAAAACAACACTCTTGGAGATCAGCTATACTTGTTGTCTAGGTCACCATCTTCGACTATATCGACTTTCCAAGGGTACGAGATAAATGGGTATACATTTTACACGATATCCCAAGATAAAAAGAGCACCTAAAGATGAACCCTCTCTTTATATAGCATTTCCCTCTATTTATTAGGTAACACTCAAGACATTTATTAATATTAAAAACCGGGACAAACCGGGACTAGCTAACACTCAGGACTAAAGCTGCCCCTGTAGTCATAATCATGCCTAGTCCTATAGTACGCAGCTTCAGGGTCTTCTTCGTCATCGTCATCATCATCGTCATCGTCACCTGCCACTCCGGCGATCCTCAGCCCATCCATGGCATATACCAGGGGCCATTCCAGCCTCGGATTCACGGCGGGCGGGGGAGGGGTCTCCTGGAAGACGATGCCGCTACCGCCGGGCCCGTGTGGGGCCTTTTTGTGGCTCTGTGGCGGGTGGACTCGTGGGCACCGCAGGCGAGGATGGTCTCCCCCGGCGATGTAGCGCATCACTCCGATGATAGTATGGTTCGCCCACCACAGACGACGGCCGGTTTCGTTGTGGTTCACCGGTGGCGGGACATCACCCTCGTACCTGGCGAGCTCCCTTTCCCGCCTATTAGCGAAGAAGGCATTCCAGGTGTCGTAGTTGTCGGGATCCCACTATGAACCTTGAGGGACAGGAGGGACAGGAACCCCTCCAGCGCTCAGCATCTAGCCGGCGGGCGGCCGGTAGCCCGGCGGACAAGGGTAGTTGGAGGCGCACAGCGCCTCAGTATCCTTGAGGGTCAGAATGGACCAGTAGGCATTGTCCATTGTTCTAAGAGAGGAAGGTGTGGATGTGTGGATAGCCATGGCGCGATCGCCCTAAATATAGAGGGAAAGGGCGGGAAAACTTGGCGTGAAGCTTTGGGAAATGGCGGGAAATATCTTTTGTCCCGGTTAGTGACTACATCCGGGACTAAAAGCTCTCGTAGAAAGGAAAGGGCGGGAAAACTTGGCGGGAAGCGGTGGGAAATGGCGGGAAATATCTTTAGTCCCGGTTTTTATATTTGATTTGAATTAAAAAAATAAAATTTACAAATGAAATAATTTATAAATGATGCAAACAGATAAATGGATATTATATTAAGATTCTTTATATTTTTCTGATAATAATAGAAATATTATTTGTTTTATTTGGATTATTACAATAAAAGATATGATTTTCCAAAGTTTTTACATTTGATTTGAATTTAAAAAAGAAAATTTACAAATGAAATAATTTATAAATGATGCAAACAGATAAATGGATATTATATTAAGATTATTTATATTTTTCTGATAATAATAGACATATTATTTGTTTTATTTGGATTATTACAATAAAAGATATGATTTTCCAAAGTTTTTATATTTGATTTGAATTAAAAAAAGAAAATTTACAAATGAAATAATTTATAAATGATGCAAACAGATAAATGGATATTCTATTAAGATTCTTTATATTTTTCTGATAATAATAGACATATTATTTGTTTTATTTGGATTATTACAATAAAAGATATGATTTTCCAAAGTTTTTATATTTGATTTGAATTAAAAAAGAAAATTTACAAAAAAACAATTATTCATGGGTCGTGGCTGGACCCGGGACTAAAGGGTGCCTGCGCGCGCGAAAACAAAGCGGCCGAAAAAACCCTTTAGTCCCGGGCCGTGGCTTAACCCGCGACTATAGAGGGGGTCTTTAGTCGCGGGTTAAGCCACGACCCGGGACTAAAGACCCTTTAGTCCCATCCCGTGGCTTAGCCCGGGACTAAAGGGGTGGCCACTATATATTTCGCGCGCCAGGGCAGGTGCTGCCCAGCACTTGGCATTCTCGAAGCAGCAAAGACGAAGCACGCCTGCATCAAAGACGACGCAGGGGAGGTGTTGTCCGCCGCCGCCGTGCCACTCCGCTCCACCGCCGTCGTGCCGCTCCGCCACTGCCGCTCCGCCGTGCCTTGACGTGTCGCCGCTCCGCGCCGACACATCCTCGCCGCCACGCGCCGCCGCCTCGCCGCCCCTCGTCGGTGAGCTCGATCGAGAGGCCGCGCGCGGGGGTGGTTTTTTTATAGTTTTTTGTATAGTTTGTTATGGTTTTTTTTATAGTTAGGTTTATTATAATTACGATTATTATAATTAAGATTTATTTATTAGGATTAGTATTAGGATTATTATAATTAGGATTATTAGGGTTTTTTGTTATAGTTTTTTTATAATTAGGATTATAATTATGATTATAATTAGGATTATTATAATTAAGATTTAGTTATTAGGATTAGTTTTAGGATTATTATAATTAGGTTTATTAGGGTTTTTTGTTATAGTTTGTTTCTATAGTTTTTTTATATTAGGGTTTTTTGTTTTAGTATTAGGATTATTGTTTTAATTAAAATATTAGAATTAGGATTAGGATTATTGTTTTAGTTATTTTTTGTTTTATTTATTAGGATTATATTGTTTTATTTATTGTTTTATTAGGGTTATTTTTTTGTTTTAGTTATTATGATTATTGTTTTATCATAAATAATATTAGGATTATTATAATTAGGATTATATTGTTTTAGTTATTAGGATTATTGTTTTTTCTAACCTGTTTAACTCTCTTTTTGTTATAGATAATTAAGTCATGGATCCATCCGAAGATCCTGGTCGCATCGGTGAAGGTTTTCTTCAGGGCATGATAAGAGGTGAAATTCCTCTTAATATTACTACAGGCGCCGAAGATATTTTGCTCGAGGAAGAGATATCCTCATATCTGAATCCATCCGGTGGTGGACTAGAGGAAAACCAAATGTACCAAGCGGAAGACCAGATGGACAAAGGGCAAACAAATAACAACAATAATGATGGACCCTCGACAGGATCCGACGAGGTACATATATATATATAAAGTCTCGTGTTACCTCTATTCATTAACTGATCTAGATATATATTAATCACTCTCTCTTCTTCTTTTAGCCCACCGGATCGAAGCAATCGACAGCTCGAACGAAACGAGGGCCGAACAAAAAGTTGGATGGTAATCAGAGGTTCACCATCGAAGAAATAGATGATGATGGTGAACCGATTGCTCCAAAGAAGCACCAGAGGATGTTTATAAATCAATTCGGGGTGCTTGTTAGGGACAACCTGCCGATCACCATCCAAGAATGGATTAAGTCAAAGAAAGTCGGTGAAGAATCCAACAGCTATGTCACCGATGATGCCAAAGATGACCTTTGGCAGAAGCTCATAGCGTATTTCATACTACCTCCAGAGTATGAGGAATTTGAGGTAGATGGTATTACCCCAAGGCCGGGTGGGCTTGAAAATAGAGCGAAAGTCAAGGAGTGGGCACTGAGCAAGATGGCTGAACTGTACCAGAACCACAAGAAACGCGAAATACATCGCGAAAAATAAAACTCCAGACTTCAAAGGAGTAAACGAGAAGTTGAGAGAACAGTGGCCCGATTTTGTACAGTACAAGCAATCTGATAAAGCAAAGGCAAAGTCGGCAAAGAACGCGTTAAATGCTGCCAACAAGAAATACCATCATAAAATGGGGACAGATGGCTACAAGAGTGTCGTCCCTAAGTGGGAAACTATGGAGAAGGAAATGAGGGCTAGAGGCGTCACTCCTGGTACAGATGGATGGCCCGAGAGGTCAAACTACTGGTGGTACTGGCACGGGGGATCCTTGGACCCAGAAACAGGGAAGACATTATTTCATGAGAAAATTCTAAAACCCTCCCAAGACCTTATTCAAGCAATGAACGATGCTCAATTGGGATTGTTCCGTCCCGAGAGAGAGAACGACGAGCTGACACACGCCCTAGGGAATCTTGAAAAGGGAGGACGAACACGAGGCAAAGGCGCCGATGTCTCGTGGAAGAAAGGGTTTCCTCGGTACGATGCCAGTTACAGAAGCCGTCAGAGAAAGAAGGACCGGGAGGCAGACCGGATCTCCAGGGTAGAACAGGACCTAGCTGATCTGAAGAACCTCATGCATGAAATTAGCCAAAGGCCGCCATCGTCAACTCACCCGCGGTCTGATGATATTGCATTGGATCTTAGCCAACGGAGAAGCAGTGTGGCTTCCACGGAGGTCCGTGCTGATGATCAAGCACTGCTGGATGATGCACCGGCTCCTCACTACCCCGTGGATGATGTCAGAGAAATGGCACAATGTGAGCTACATCAGCCAATGAACAACCTGTCCTTCAAGGTGGTGATCGGCACTGCTTTACCTTGTCTACCTGGAGCACTCCACCATTCACTTCCGATTCCACCAGGCTATGCTCGTGTCACGGTGGATGACATAGTGGAGGATTTTGCGGACCTAGAGATTGAAATCTCTATGCCTGAAGGCCTTACGAAACTAGGAGATGTCAAGCGCAACATCATTCTATGGAATAAGAAGTACATCAAGTTTCCAGGCTCGGCGCCAAGGCCACCGACTCCAAGGAATCCAAGTCCACCCCGCATCGAATATCGTCAACCTCCAAGTCCACCCCAACCCGATTATCGCCAACCTCCAAGTCCACCCCAACCCGATTATCGCCAACCTCCAAGTCCACCCGGCCCCGCTGACGATCGCCGCAGCAGGAGTACATCAACTCGATCTCCGCCTCCGCCTCCGTGCAATACTACTACCTCGTCGAAGAAACGGAAGTTCGACGGTCCCCCGCGCCCCACATCGAAGAAAGGTCAAACGCCGAAGATAGTCGATATCCCGCCGGCTCTTCCAAAGAGACCTTATGACAAGACCGATGAGGAAACTAATGCGGATGTGGCTGCCCAAGTTAAGGCGCATTTTGCACCCAAAAAGCCTGAGCCAAAGCCGGTATATAATGAAAAAACCAAAAAGTGGGATAAGTCCTTTCTTGAGCAACCATCCCAGATATTGATGAATCTGGAATCCGACTATGACCGGGAGATTATTAAGCAAGCAGAGAAGAAAAAAATCACAAGTGCAAAAAGCGGGAAGCAAGTTGCCTAGCTCGGAGCATAGAAGAATCAATCGGTCGCCCCACTCAAAGTCATTTCAGACCTCGACAAGGCCTTCAGAGCTGAAATGGATATGGACATGCAAATAATGGACCCTAGAGCCCGTAATAATGCTGCACTTATGGGAATCACTGTATCGCAGGCCAAAGCACTTGCTAACGAAGCAAATATGTCTCTTGGTCAATATTTAGGCTATGAAGATACGCCAGTGGGTTAGATAGTACGGCAGTATGTCCAAGAGGAGCCTCTAGTCAGTAATGAGGAGCTCGCGCATCTATCCACATATATGCGAAATCTGCATGAATGGTACATGTCGCAAGCAGAAAAAAGCATCAGAAAGATTGGTTTCAGGTGGACGTTAGAAAGGAGCATCACTTCAAACCATACTCGATACAGGTTCAAATGACCGAACTGTTTCAGTTATACAACCAGCGTGCCCTCGACAAATCTATCATTGGTTGCTACTGTCTATAAGTTATTTATTTCTATAATTAAGTTTGTAGCTCATCTCGTTCATTGCATTTAATATATTATCCTAACTATATATCCTTTTGTATGATGATATTATATTCCGCAGAATGAAGATGCTTGAATGCAAAAGAGCTAGAAGATACGACGTTGGGTTCATTGACCCATATATCATTAATGAATATACGTTAAAGAATCACCCCAAAGACGTGGAGGAAGACCTGTGCAGGTTCTTAACCGAGCATAATTTTGTTAAGGAAATACTATTTCCTTACAACTTCAAGTGAGTGTTTATATCTTGTACACATTTTATTTTTGCTTACTGGATGTGCTATACATGTATGCTTATGTAAATGTCCGTAGATTCCACTGGATCTTGCTAAACATTCAAGCTGACAACTCCCTAGTTGAAGTCCACGACTCATTAAGTTGGGACCAAGAGCAGTGGAGCGACATGAAAGCAATGCTCCATAAGTAATTTCAATCATTATCGCATTATATCGTCCTCTTTCATTCATTTTCTGATATCAAGTAACTAATAACTCCTTTGTTCATTTTCTTTGCCGAGCAGGTGTTGGACACGGTTCAGACAGAAAATACCAGGTCCATTCAAAGGGGAGTTAACTTATAAAATGGTGAAGAGTTTACAGCAGCCACCGGGACTCATTTATGTGGATACTACGTCTGCGAGTACATCCGCGAGTTGACCAGTGAGCGAAAAGTTGACTCACATTATATTTATGATTTGCGGGAGAAACTAGAGCCAGACCAGCGCATAAGAGCAATTCAAGAGGAGATGGCGGGATTTATGATGAAGGAAGTCCTTGATGTACATGGAGAGCATTATGCGGATGATGTGGAACTCGATTTGCCTTAGTCATCTTCATGTAGCTGATATGATATATATATTCATCAATGACCATGTAATTTCAAAACATTTCTTCCTTTTGATATGATTGATTATATGTATGCTTGCAAGGGATCAATTAATTATATAAATGCATCGACGTGTAGTGTGTTTGTAGTAGCGTATAATATGTATACTGAAATATATGTTTGAATTATAGTGAAACACAAAACAAAAAAGGAACGAAATGGCAAATAAAAAAAAATACACAATCTCTGCCGCGGCAGGAAACCTTTTAGTCCCGGGTGGTGTTACAGCCCGGGACTAGAGGGTTTCCGCCCCCCGCGGCGCTGAAACAGCCACGTGGCTGCTATCAGTCGCGGGCCGTTGCGAGCCGGGACTAGAGGGGGGAGGGGGGCCTCTAGTCCCGTTTTCGTAGTCCCGGGCCCAAAACCGGGACTAGAGACCGTTGCGGCCCGGGACTACATCCTTATTTTCCACCAGTGAATGGTTATCGCTGTGGTTATGGTAACGAAATTTTACTCTGTTGCTCAGCAGCATAAGTTTCTTTTTCGACAGAACTTCCGCCGTTGAGAGGGAGAACAACAATGGCGGGGGCTCTCGTGAGCGCATCCACGGGGGTCATGGATTCCCTCCTGGGGAAGCTGGGAGATATATTGACCGATGAGTACAAGCTGCTCAAGGATGTCCGTGGCGACATCAAGTTCCTCAAGGACGAGCTGGAGGTGATGAACGCATTCCTGCTGAAGATGTCAGATGTTGAGGAACCTGACGAGCCAACGAAGCTGCGTGTGACGGCAGTGCGGGAGATGTCCTATAAGATAGAGGACAACATCGACAAGTTCATGGTCCTCGTGGAGGAACATCAGTCCTCCTGTTCCGGGGCTCATGAAATCAGGAAGCTTATTGACAAGTGCAACAGCTTGCTACCGGACATCAAGACCCGCCACAAGATCGCCAAGGAGGTGAAAGACATCAAGAACCAAATTAAGGAGGTCAGCGACATATTTTTAAGGTACGTACCCTGCTGATCTTGTTGTACTGTACTACCATCAAATTTGTGACTAGTTAGCAGATGCTTGTATCTGATTTGTTGCTTGATCCACCACATTAACTCAAGGTATAAGATAGATGAGTCCTCCTCTATGCATGCAAAAGACAAGGTTGACCCTCGACTTCGTGCACTCTACAAAGATGCCACGGATGTTGTCGGAATCGATGGACTAAGAGATGAACTTGTCAAAGCACCAGGACCTGATGGTTTCCCAGCGGAATTTTACCAAAAATTTTGGGACGTTATCAAAGAGGACCTGATGAATTTGTTTGGGTTTTTACAAGTCGGACAATTAGATATCTTTAGACTTAACTTTGGCAACATAATTTTACTGCCTAAGGTTAACAATGCAGAACGTATACAATAGTATCGTCCAATTTGCTTGCTTAATGTTAGCTTTAAGATTTTTATGAAGGTTGCCACGATTAGACTAAACTCAGTTGCTGACAATGTTGTTAGCCTGTCTCAAACCGCGTTCATGCAAGGAAGAAATATCCTAGATGGTGTTGTAATCTTGCATGAAACAATCCATGAACTACACTCAAAAAAATTAAATGGTGTATTGTTCAAGATTGACTTTGAGAAGGCATACGACAAAGTTAATTGGTCTTTCCTCCAGCAAACTCTCCGTATGAAAGGTTTTTCTGAGGAGTGGCGCTCTCTTATTCAGTCGATTGTGTCTGGGGGTAGTGTTGCCATTAAAGTAAATGAAGATACTGGCAAATACTTCCAAACCAAGAAAGGACCGAGACAAGGGGATCCATTATCGTCTTTACTATTTAATATAGTGGCTGATATGTTGGCTATCCTTATTGAGAGAGAAAAGGCTGATGGTCAAATTGAAGGAGTGGTTTCACATCTTATTGATGGTGGACTTTCTATTCTTCAATACGCCGATGATACAATTCTTTTTATGGAACATGATCTGGAGAAGGATAAGAATCTGAAATTGATATTATCAGCATTCGAGCAGCTATCTGGGCTTAAAATAAATTTTCATAAGAGTGATTTGTATTGTTTTGGCGAGGCCCAAAACTTGGCTCACCTATATGTTGAACTTTTCGGATGTGGTCAGGGCAAGTTTCCAATCAATTATTTGGGAATACCGATTCATTATCGGCATCTCACAATTGCTGAATGGAAACATGTTGAGGAAAGGTTACAGAAACGTCTTAATAGTTGGAAAGGTAAATTGTTATCCCTTGGTGGAAGACTATTACTTATAAATTCAGTACTTACTAATATGGTACTGTATATGATCTCATTCTTCCAATTATCAAAAGGGGTCTTGACCAAAGTGGATTATTTCCGTTCAAGGTTCTTTTGGCAAGGGGATAGTGAGAAAAAGAAATACCGACTAGCCAGATGGAATGTGGTTTGCCGCCCGAAGGAATTTGGTGGACTGGGCATACACGATATGCAAGTCAAAAACATCGCACTCCTGGGCAAATGGCTTTTTAAACTACTTTCAGAAGATGGTGTTTGGCAAACCATGTTATGGAGGAAATATGTGGGGTCCAAGGTTGTGTCTCAAGTGGTTTGGAAACCCGGAGATTCACATTTTTGGGCGGGTCGTATGGCCACCAAGAAGCATTTCTTTCGTTTTGGCGCTTTCGAGATTAAGGATGGATCACAGATTAGGTTTTGGGAAGATAGATGGCTTGGCCAAACTACTCTTCGCGAACAATATTCGGCTCTATATTCGATTGTTAGACATAAAGGGGATACAATTTCCATAGTGATGGAAGACTATCCTCCTAATGTGTCTTTCAGAAGAAGTCTCATCGGTCCTAGATTGGTATCTTGGAACAATCTATTATTACGATTATCCAGAATACAATTATCGGACGGTGTTGATGTGTTCAAATGGAAATTACTGGAAAGTGATAAATTTTCTGTTGGCTCACTATATAAAGCCTTGATACAACCTGATATTCCGGTCGATGATAATAATAAAATTTGGAAAATAAAAATACCCCTTAAGACGAAGATATTCGCTTGGTATCTACGGAAAGGGGTAATTCTAACAAAAGATAATCTTGCAAAGAGGAATTGGCATGGAAGTACACAATGTGTTTTTTGTCATCAAGATGAGACAATTCGCCATTTATTCTTTCATTGTAAATTTGCACGCTCTATATGGTCACATCCAAATAGCTTCTGGTATATCTTCGCCAAGTTCTGTAACCAATGTTTTTGGTAATTGGTTGCATAGAATTGGTGATAAGTACAGAACTTTGTTTAGGGTGGGAGCGCTTGCCATTATATGGTCGCTATGGCTTTGTAGAAATGACAAGATTTTTAATAACATTGTGTCTTCTCCTCTACAGGTTATCTATCGTGCCACGGCTATCCTCCGTTCATGGAATATTCTCCAACGTATGGAGTTTCGCGACTTATTTATGGAGGGATGTACGCGATTGGAGGATACGGCGAGGAATATTTTCTCCCGACATGGATGGCCACGTGATTTGAGGATTGATATGTCTTAGATTCTAGTCATTTATTTTGATAGTGCCTTTGTGTAATGCTTATCTACTTTTTACCTTAGCTCTGTCGTTCGTGTGGCTGTGTGTATCTTGGTTATGCAGAGGCCGGGTGTAAACATTAAATTTTAATAAATGCACCCATTTTTTAAAAAAAAGATGAACTTGTCAAGTGGCTGAACGAGAAAGAGGGTGAATCACTTAGATTTGTCTCTGTTGTTGGATATGGAGGGTTGGGCAAGACAACACTTGCCAACCAGATCCGAGCGAGCCTGCTTGGAACGACCTTTGAGTGTGGGGCTTTTGTCTCCATTTCACGCAAGCCTGGTATGAAGGGGATATTGAGATCTATATTGTCACAGATCACCAAGCAAGACACTGCTTACTCCGGATTAGATGATTTACAACTCATCATTGACAAGATTAGAGAAGTCCTTCAAGACAGAAGGAACGTTCTTTAATTAGCATCTAAGCTTAGACTACAAATTCTGAGAGCATCTAAACTCATACCTAGTGCCCTATATATGACGAGTTGCTATATTTTGAGTTTCTTCCCCATTTGTAGCCATGTAGATGCTCTCAGAATTTCACTTACTGTACAAGCATGTTTTAGATAATGACAGCTTTATTCATGTTAAATATTTTCATCAAGTTATATTATACCTAGGATGCAGACATATGTGACATTGTTTTAGGATATTACGATACTTATCGATATCACTATAAATATCTAATGCGCTCCAATGCGTATCACTATGTTGCAGGTACTTTATCATAATTGATGATATATGGGAGTCAGGAACATGGGAAACCTTGAAATGTGCATTTGTCAAGAATACATGTGGCAGCAGAATAATGATCACAACACGTATAGTTGATGTTGCCAAATCTTGTTCTCCTTCCAATGGAGATCTTGTCTATGAGATGAAACCACTCAGTGAGGCTGACTCAAAGAAGTTGTTTTTCAAGAGGATATTTGGTTGTGAAGAAAGCTGTCCTGATAGCTTGAAAGAAGCTTCCAAAGATATTCTGAAAAAATGTCGTGGTCTACCTCTGGCCATCAATGCCATTTCTAGCTTGTTGGCCACGACAAGTGAAACAAAAGAAGAGTGGGATCGGGTGCGACATTCAATTCGCTCTTCAAATACAAAAAGTGATATAATAGAGACCATGAATTACATATTATCTCTTAGTTATTTTGACCTTCCCCACCACCTAAGAAGCTGCATATTGTACTTGGCTCTATTTCCTGAAGATAAATTGATTGAAAGGGTGAGGTTGGTACTCAGATGGATTTACGAAGGCTTTATTCATGGAAAAAGTGGACAAGATCTCATGGAATTAGGAGAGGAATATTTTCATGAGCTTGTGAACAGAAGTCTAATACAGTCCGAGACGATAGGGTATGACGGCAAGGCGAAGTATTGGCGTGTCCATGACACCATCCTTGATTTTCTCATTGCCAAGTCCTCCGAAGAGAACTTGTGTACTGTTCTGAAAAAAAAGTGCAAGCCTGATGGCATTGTTCGTCGGATCTCTCTTATGGGAACCGAGGATGAAGACATCGTAGAGCAATTGGATTTGTCACATGCTCGGTCAATCGGTGCTTTTGGGGATATCAAGCGATTGCCTTCTGTTGGGAAGTCAGAATCCCTGCGCGTGCTAGACTTGTGAAACTGCAGTAAGTTGGAAAATCATCATATCAAGGATATTGGAAGACTCTATCAGCTGAGATACTTGGATATCTCCTTCACTGGAATCACGGAGCTTCCAATGCAAATTGGGGAGCTACTGTACCTAGAGACCCTAGTTGTTACATCCTATAAATTACTTGAGCTTCCTGAAAGCACAAATCGGCTACGACGACTGGCACGTTTGTTTGTTGAGCCTAATTGTAAGCTTCCGGTTGGATTGGGAAACTTGGTAAACTGACAAATCTGAGAAAGCTGAAGATTTGCTTGGATACTGATGAGATAGAACGCAACCCATTAGTACAGTCCAAGGAAAAGCTGGTGTCCTCTCTCTGTAAATTGGACGAATGCGGTCTCTGTTCCCTAAGTATTTCTTTTCAGATGAGAGATAAGGATGGTGAAGAGCCGTTCCTGCCTGCTTTGGGTTGCATCCGTGAGGTTATTGTACATGTAGAAGATATCTGCCGGATTAGCAGATGGCTCACATCACTTCCCAACCTACACATGTTGAATTTCATTGATCCGGACAAGATAGAACAGCAGGATATCGATATGATTGGACTCATACCCAATCTGGTCGAATTGTCACTTGATTTATATCGAACAGATGATGCACGGCAGCTTGTCATCAGGTGCGAAGGATTTCAACAGTTGCAGCGTTTTGAGGTTTCCTTTGCTCGTATGGGATTTTTAATGTTTGAACAGGGGGCTATGCCAAGGCTCAAGGAGCTTGAACTCCGTAACTTCAGAGAAAAGCCCAAATATGGTGAGGTCAATTTCGACTTTGGCATCCAACACCTCTCCAGCCTTGCTCGGCTCACAGTCAGCCTATGGTGCATTGGCTGGACGGTTGCAAAAGTAAAGGATGCTTTCAGGAGCATTGGCTGGCGGAGGCAAACCCCAACCTAAACATGTGCATACATGGTTCTAGCCGGTTTCCAATGTAAAACCAAACCAGCCCGTAATCAGCTGGTTCTGAACAGTTTGGTTTGCCAGTTTGGTTTCCCGTTAACTAGTAGCACACGGGTCCACGGTTTCAACCCAACTAAAAACCAGCTAGTTCACAAACCGTGTAACTGGTTTGGTTTGGGTTGGGTCGGTGGGTTGGCCGGTTTGGAACCAAACCATGAACAGGCTTACCCCAACCGTTCAATACTGGAGATGACAAGACAAAATCCGCATGATGTGTTACAAGACGAGCAAATAAATATGGCAGGCTCAGGTACCATTAACAAGTTCGTACTTTTGACCTGGTGAGCAGTAGTCAAAAAATGTCCATAATGCTTCATTGTTTTTCCGGTGATCTATTTCAGGTACAACGCCAGAAAAAGAAGAGGCTGCCACCAAGTCCTAGATGCATGTCTAACCCGAGATATGGAGCCTAACCCGGTGATCTATTTCACTCTAATTGCATGCTGCAACAAGTAAAGCTCCAGATTTCTGTTCGGGCTACCTCTTAATGTGTCGCAAGGCATGTGTGCTCTTGTGATTTGTCTTGCACAATTGATACTATAGCTAGCGTATATGTTGGAAGTATCACGGATTCGAAAAACATTTCTGTATTTTCCCCATCTTTGTTGAGTGTCCCCTAATGGATAATCGGCAAAAACTCTGTATTTTCCATTCTACCCTATTCATATTGTCATATTTGCAGCTGTTTAAGCTAAACTGTGCCATTACCTTGTTACCCAAAAAAGAAAACACGATACAAATTCAACAATAGAGAACTATATGTCTACTTAATGTTAGCTTTAAGATATTTACAAGATAAATTATGACAATTGCCGGAAAAAGTAATTAGAGCAACACAAGCTGGCTGTCCAAGTTGATAGCTGACAGAACTTCCCAAACTCGGGGTGTCTGTCATCAACTGGAAAATGACTGGAAAACTCGCAGGGCAGGAGTTTTGTGGTGCCATCTCGGGTTAGGTCATCTCCACTGGCCTGGCTGAATGCAAACGTGCGCGGCCTCTTCAGCGGCACGATCCAACCGACCGACACGTCCGGCTCGACTTATTCGTGCATCAAATTTGGGCAATGATTGCGTCGGTCTAGATAGCGCGCGTCCTCCCGAGGGTTGAGGGTCCGCTTGCCAGCGACCCAACGGCCTGTTTCCACTAGCCATCAAAGGAGAAAGGAAGCCTGCTTCAAAGGCGGGCCACGCCGCTGCTGGCGCTGTCCGACGCCTGCGCTCCTGCCACCACACATCAATGTCGTCGCTTCGGCCTTCACTCCGGCATTCAATGTACCCACATGACCATCTTCTTCCACACCACACCATACTCTCCTTACTCCCATCCTCCACTACCGGTGACAAGCCATGGCCGGTGGAATTGGATCGAGGGGAGGGCGTCTAGGACAACCACCAGCCACCAGGGCATGGCCGTGGCCGTTGAGGAAGGCACGGGGGACGCACACAAAGGAACACGCCGCCACGCTCTCCCTCACCACCATCGCCGCCCGAGCTTGAGCCCATCGACATCAGCCTCACCGGCTTCGAGTTCGCCGTGACCATCCAATCGGGCATGATGCGGGATAGGATGCTTCTTCCCCGCAAATTCGTGTCGCTGGTCGACGACGCAGATCCCCGGCAGGTCATGTTGCGGACGGCCGGTGTCAATACCGGCGCGTGGCCATTGGAGGTGTTTTTCGACTGCCTTGGCTATGTTCCTCGCCAACGGATGGGAGGAGTTCGCCCGACAGCACCAAATCAAAGTTGGCAACTTCGTCGTCTTCAAGTACGACAGCGAAGCCATGCTCACTGTCAGTGTCGTCGATGACACCATGTGTCTTCGCTGCTGCCACTCTCACTCTGACTCTGATGAGTAGGCTTAGCACTAGACTAGGCTATGTACTCGTCATGTATCGTGTTTCGAATCAAATTTGCAATGCGAGCATCGACCATTTGTAATGACAAGTTTTTATTTAAATATTTTGCAAACAAACAACACCTAGAACAACATTCTAACTATGCGCTTCCTACAATGCTGGCAGTGATGGCGCCGATGGGTCGGCAATACCCCATTCTTTGTTGAGAGAGCGATAGATCGCTTACTGTGTCTGCAACTCATCTTGAACTTGGGCGAGGCGGGCACGCGTGTACGCATTGTCGGGATGGCCCGCACCGCATCCCGGAGATCGTCACGCACGACAGCGAGCGCTACACGCCACCGGTGCTCCGGCAGAAAGACACGCTGCATCACCTCCGGTATGAAAGGCTCGCCTTGGTGTTCCTGTTGCGGTCGAAGTGAGTGCGCCGTGTCTGCCAATTCCTGCCCATACTATATAACGAAGGCGGGTCCAGCTGATACGTCGGAAACGTATCTATAATTTTTGATGCTTCATGCTTGTTTACTATCTACTTTGCTTTGCTTTATCTATACTTTGAGGTGTTTTTATATCCTTTCTAGAACTAACCTATTAACAAGTTGTCACAGTGCCAGTTGCATGTTTTCTTCTGTTTTTGGTTCCAGGAAGGCAGAAAGTAAATATTCCCGGAATTGGACAGGACAAAATCCAAAGTCAATATTTTACCGTGGGTGTCACGAAGTCCAGAGGAGAGACGGAGAGGCGAGCCAGGGCCGCCACACCCTCCTAGGCGCGGGTGGGCCCACCCCGTGCCTGGGTAGGGTGTGGGCCCTCCGGCCGCCTCCCAGCCTCGCCTCTTCGCATATAAGAAGCCCCCGATGCATAAACCCTAGACACCCGATCAAAACTCCATGAAACCTTCTATAGCCGCCGCCACCATCGTCCCTAGATCGGGGGGATCTGGAGTTCTTCCCCGCACTCTGTCGGAGGGGAAATCATCCCGGAGGCCTTCTTCTTCATCATGTCAGCCTCCGGTATGAAGCGTGAGTAGTTTCACCTTGGACTACGGGTCCATGTAGTAGCTAGATGGTTGTATCTCCTCCTTGTGCTTTCATGTATAGATCTTGTGAGCTCCGTTCATGATCAAGATCTAATCTATTTGTAATCATGCATGTTGTGTTTGCGGAGATCGGATGGATATTGAGATTACTATGTCAGATTGATTAATGGTTTTGTCTATTTGATACTATCATGTCTGTGTTGTTTGTGATCTTGCATGCTCTTCGTTGTTAGTAGTTATCTTGGCCAAGTAGTTGCTAGTTGAAAGGGCATGTATGCCCCCATGTGTGGTTTTGGTAATTAATGACAATATCTATGGACTAATGTGTAAATTGAGTTTCACTTGTAGGTTCGTCCATTGGCATCGCTTGGGCCATGTGTTGGTCTCAAGGTTGGAAGATGAAGAAATGTCCAAGGGCTTTGTGCCCATTGGAATCATGAAGAAAGAAGGTGCTTGAAGGTCGATCAAGGCTTGTGCAAAGATTTGCATCAAGATGGATCAACCTCAAGTAGGGATGAAGAAGGGCGAGCTCAAGATGCGCCATCTCTAGAAGATCTCATGCTTGAAGCTTGCCATCCTCGTGCTCATGGAATGATGAAGACAAGTTCAAAGAAGAGGTTTCCCCATGGAGTATGGGGGAGCAATTTGCAAGTCTTCATCTTCATCAAGCAAGAGCATCCAAGAAAGGTGTTCCCTCTATAGAAGAACAAGACGGTCTACATCAAGTTCAAGTGGGATGCTCAAGGCAAAGGTATGTTCTTGATAGGGCTTTTCTTTTGTCGGTCTCGTATTGTTAGTTGGGAGACCGGGTTTAGGATAGATAGCCGTGCTATCAAGAGGGGCTCTCAAGCGGGTGTCTCGTTTGCATCGTTCGGAGAGAGCTCAAACCTTTGCATTCATTGAATCATCTTTCTTGGTTGTTACTTGGTTCTTGTCCATGAGAGGATCTAGAGCTTGTGGTCACCATCATAACAAGCTCTAGCTCATCATCTAAGGATTTCACTTGCATATCTTATTGCGGTTTTTGATCTTGCGAGTTTTCCGGCTCCACACCTTGTTGGATTCTATTCGTAGTTATCTTTCCAACAAAATTGGTTTCATCCCGTTTGGAGTTCGGATGCAAAAGTTATTGCGTTTCTGGTTTTCTGGTTTCTGGAATTTCCCTGACCGGAAGTTCCGGCATCTTTGCCGCCGAAAGTTCCGGTGGAAGTTCCGGGTCTTCTTCCGCTCACGTTCAGTAACCTTCTGTTTTGGATGTGCTATTTGACGGAACTTCAGTCGGAATTTCAACCGGAAGTTTCGCTCCCACCGGAAGTTCCGGCCAGGGACCAGAAGTTCCGCTCAGGCCTAGTTGCCGCCAAAAGTTCCGGTTGAACTTCCGGCTCTTGTTCCGCTCACGTTCAGTAACCTTCTGTTTTGAATATGTCTATTTGACGGAACTTCTGTCGGAACTTCCACCGGAATTTTCGCTCCCACCGGAAGTTCCGGTGTACCGGCGGAAGTTCCGACCAGGATTCGCTTTTTTAGTTTCTCGCTCCGCAGTTTTTGACCGTTGGCTGTGTGCCACCGGAACTTCCGGCCTCCCACCGGAAGTTCTGGCCAGGAGTCGCGAATGCCCATAACGGGCAGATCTAGGAGCCCTTTAAAAGGGGCTCCTCTTCCCCTTCGTGGGGATTAGCTTCTCTTCTTGGTTCTTGGCTTTCTCTCTCTCCTCCATTGTCAACCTTGAAGAAGCTTTCCCTCTCCCTTTCCCCTCCTATGATTCTTGCATCTTTTTGAGGGATTTGAGAGAGGAGATCTAGATCTACAATCCCCCCAAGTCAAATCCCTTCTTTGTGAAGGAATCATTGGGATCTAGATCTTGGAGAGTTTTGTGTTCTCCTTCTTCCTCCCTTATTCCCCCAATAGCTTTTGTAGCTTTGTTGGAATTTGGGAGAGAAGGACTTGCCCTTGCATTTGGTGCATAGGTTTGAGTTCTACTCTTGTGTTCTTCCTCCCTTATTCCCCCAATAGCTTTTGTAGCTTTGTTGGAATTTGTGGGAGAAGGACTTGCCCTTGCATTTGGTGCATAGGTTTGTGTTCTCCTCGCACTACTAGGAAAACGGCTATAGGTAATTAGCACATCCGTGGCTCACATGGTTGAAGTGCCCCACGGCTAAAACAGGCGTGGCTCACCTGTGGGCAGTGCCCTACTAATAACTAGAACAACCGTGGCCACATGACTATAGTGCGCCACAGATGTGTGTGGGCCAGGGCCCTGTTGGCCACACGCCAAACATCTGTAGCGCACTATAGTCATGTGCGCCACGGTTGTTAGGGTCATCTGTGGCGCACGTGTGCCTGGTGCGCTACGCCTAAGCGCATGCCCCCCTCTGCTCTGAAACGGCCACAAACTTCTGTGGCGCACTCGGCCTAGTGCGCCACAGGGAGTAGGAGCATCTGTGGCGCACATGGAGTAGTGCGCCACAGATGTTTGTACTCCCTGTGGCGCACTAGGGCCGTGTGCGCCACAGATGTTTGTACTCCCTGTGGCGCACTAGGGCCGTGTGCGCCACGGATGTGTCGATTTCTTTAGGACAGCACTTTATGTGCACATGTGTGACCACATCCACCACCCCACACTTCACTTTCCCCTTCTTCTTCCTCCTTAGATCTAGTCGGGATCTTCTCCTTCCCACCTCAATTTCTGCACACATTCACCATTTTTGGATGTAAAACTTGCTTTGGATGTTACATAAGTAATAGAGGAGGTCTCCGGTCTCTCATCTATCCTTCTCCGATCGACGCGCGCACCTCTCCTTTCCATCTTTCTTGCGATCGGTCTCTCATCTCGGTAAGTTGTCCATGTAAGGATGTGTTCATGTGTATATGGATGATGTGCTCATATGTATGTAGATGATCGATGCTCATGATGTGTGTATGTGGAGAGGATCGATGGTCATATGTGTGTGTATATGGAGAGTATCGATGATGCTCATGCATGTGTACTATGGAGAGGATAATGACATGTTCATGTGTGTATGGATCGGTCTCTCTCTCTCTCTTGTGTTTGTATGTGAACAAGTTGCCATTTGTTTTGCCAAAATGTTGATTCATTTCCATTTTGGCAAGACTTTGGCATTTCGCAAAGGTCCTAATTTTAGGATAGGTCATGCCGAAATTTTCTATCGACCATTGCATGCATGCATTCATTATGTGGTTCTAATAGACTTCAAAATTGTACCGTGTACATCATGCAGGCAAAAATGGTCCGCATAATGAGCGAAGGCATTGTGGCTAGATTTTTGAAATGTGCGACGGCCGACATGATACGAAATAACAAGACAGATATAAGATGTCCGTGCAGAAGATGCAAACTCAACTGGATGATCGACCCAGATTCCGGGAATCTGCAGGCGCACCTGCTCCGCCATGGTTTCATGGATGGATACACTCGTTGGATAAGCGATGACGTATATGATGGAGACGGCGAAGAAGGTGGCCAACATGACGATGATCATCATCACGGCGAGAACGGGCGAGATGATGAAGAGTCTCCTGGAGATGGTGAAGGTGCGGAAGCAGACCGGGATGATGATGATCTAGATGCCGGAGGAGCAGACGACGATGGAACAACGTCAGGCTGGGTGCGGGACCCTTATGTGCAAGAGCTGCTTCTCAAGCAGACGAGTAACGCCAGGGCTGCCGCTAGAGAGAAAGCCAAGCTTGCGCAACTTGAGAAAGACGCGGTTACTCCATTGTATGAAGGATGCAGGCCCGATGATACCCGGTTGAATGTAACGCTCAAGGCTATGGAGATGAAGGCGAAGCACAAATTGACGACCACGTCGTCGATGTATACGTGGATGTTGCGGCCAATTTGGCTCGCGAGGCACTCTTGCATGCACCGCTGGTAGGTCGCCCCGGCGTTCTTGAGGCCGAAGGTCATGGCGGTGTAGCAGAAGGCTCCGAATGGCGTGATGAACGCCGTCTTCTCCTCGTCTTCGACGGCCATTTTGATCTGGTTGTACCCAGAGTAGGCGTCGAGGAAACATAGCGACTCCGAGCCCGTGGTGGAATCGATTATTTGGTCGATCCGCGGGAGGACGAACTGCTCCTTTGGGCAGGAGCTGTTTAAGTTTGTGTAGTCGATACACATCCTCCAGGTCCCATTCTTCTTCTCGACCAGGACTGGGTTTGCCAGCCACTTGGAGTATTTGATTGGCCGGATGAAGCCTGCAGCGAGTAGACGCTGCACCTCCTCGGCGATTGCTCGGCGGCGCTCTTCATTGAAGGGCCGCAGCGACTATTTGACGGGTCGCACTTTGGGGTCGGCGTTTAGCTTGTGCTCAGCGAGCTCCCTAGGGACACCAGGCATGTCAGAGGGCTTCCATGCGAAGATGTCCCTGTTCTCACGGAGGAACTCGATGAGCGCGCCTTCCTATGCTGGGCTCATGCCCGTCCCGATCGTCACCGTCTGGCTGGAGTCGCCTGGGACCAGCTCGACGGTGCGGGTGTGTGTCGTCGCCTCGAAGGTTGAGGTGTTTACGCCCTCCGAGTTGGGCTTCTTGAGTATGGTGGGGTCATCGTTGTTGACCCCGCTCGTGTACTTGGCGAGCTCATCGGCGTGGTTGGTCTCTGCCGCGATGACGGCCTTAGCGAGTTCGGCTCCTTTGGCTTCGCACTTGGCGGCCATGTCGGGGTCGTCGTTGATGGTGATGACGCCGCACGGCCCGGGGAGCTTCATCGCGTTGTACGCGTAGTGGAGCGCTGCCATGAACTTGGCGAACGCCTGGCGCCCCAGGACGCAGTGGTAGGGGCTATCGAAGGGCACCAGCTCGAAGACGATCCGCTCGGTGCGGAAGTTTGCTGGTGTGCCGAAGGTGACTGGCAGCGTGACCTTGCCGATCGGGTACGCCTTCCGACCGGGGACGATGCCATGGAACGTGGTGTGGGTCGTCTCGATCATCGACTGCAGGAGCCGCAGCCGCCTGAAGGTGTCTAGGTACAGGATGTTGATGGAGTTGCCGCCGTCCATCAATGTCTTGGGGAACCAGTAGTCGCCGACCTTAGGCTTGACCACCAGGGCGACTCGACCTGGGTACTCGATGCGTGGCGAGTGGTCTTGGCGGCTCCAGGTGATGGGCTGCTCCGACCAGTTGAGGAACTGGGGAACGTCCACCTGGGCCACCGCGTTGACGGCGACGGCGCGGGCGATGACCTTCTTCTCGCGCTTCGTGTTGAAGCCTGTGAAGCTATGGACCGAGCCGGCCACTTTGCCGAATTTTACGCCGTTTGGTGGGTCGTTGTCGGGGTCCTCCCGTGCTCGCCGTGCCTTCTCGATCTCCCTGAGGGTGTGGCAGTCGGCGGTTGTGTGCGTTGCGGGCTTCCCTTCCCTGCTATGAAACGCACACGGTTGGTTAAGGAGAGCCGCGGGGTCGAACCTTGGCTTGGCCTTGTAGTTGCCGCCGTCGCGGCGTTGTCCTCTGTAGCGGCGGAAGCTCTTGGGCTCGCGTTGTGCGTGCCCGGCGTTGGCGACGAAGTCGACTCGCCCATCACTGCGGCGCTTGCCGGTGAGGCGAGTGTTGCTGTAGCGTAGGTCGGACCGTCATCCGCTGTCGTTGCCGCTCGTGCGGCGTTGACCTCCTGACTCGTCGTCAGTTTCCTGGTTTGGATCTTCCTCCGTGTACCGTTTGGCGATCTCGAGGAGGTCCGGGATGTTGTCGAGTGTGCGAGAGTGTCGCTTGAGCTTGGCGACCAGGGGCTCGTAGCGGCACGAGGTCTTGAAGCAGTGGATCGCGGTGTCCGGGTGGATGCCTACCGCGTTGTACCAGAGTTCTTGCCACTGTTGGACCCGGTTGCGGGTCGACTCGCGGGGTCCCTGGACGCATCGCTCCAGGTCCTCGATGGTGGTGGCGCGGGTGTAGGAGCACTCGAAGTGCCTGACGAAGGCGCCGCGCATCTCCTCCCAGGAGTCGATACTGTCCTGGGGGAGGGTGTTGATCCACTGCCTGCACGTCCCCTCCATCATCAGGGGGAGATAACGGGCGGCTAGCAGGTCGGTGTGGCCTGCGATCCCCATCGCCATGAGGTATGTATCGAGCCAAACGGCGGGGTCGTACGAGGGGTCGTACTTTTCTATTTCCTTCGGCTCCTTGAAGTTTGGCGGGTACTTCTCGCCTCGGATCATTGGTCCGAAGCACTTGGGGCCGAGTCGAATGAGCGACCCCATGGGCTCGCCGTCGCGGCGATTGGTCAGGGTGTGTCGCAGGTCATCGGGCTGGCGTGCGCGCCAGCTTTGGGTTTTGATGATGTGAGTGCGGGCGTCGATGGGTTGACCGTTGGCGGCGACAAAGTTGGTCGCTGGCCTGGGGTCGTTGGTGGAGAGTGCCGCGTTCGCGGGTCGGTGTTGGAGCTGCAGTGGTTCCGGTGGCGGGCAGTTGAGGGTGTTTGCCGCCATTGGGCGGCCGCTTGAGGCCGCTCTGCTTCCCAAAGAACGCAAGTATACTCGACCCTGCGAGTCGGCGCCCGCGTTTTGCTGCTCGACGGCCTTTGCGAGCAGGGCCCTGACGTACTGGATCTGTAGGGCGCCGTCGCCCGTGGCCATGATGTTGTCGGCTGCTGCTCGGCCTGCCACGAGGTTGTCCATCGGGGTGGAGAATAGTGGGAGGCCGTTTGCGTCTCGCTCCCGTGAGGAGACTACTATCTGCGGCTGGTCCCTGGGAGGTGTGCGGTTGGGTGGAGGTGGGGCGCCCATCACCGTCAACCCTGGCGTGGGTCGGGCGCTTCCTCCTGGTGGCGCGTTCTCGTAGATCGCGTGCTCGGCCACGCGGGCCGGGTCGTTTTCGTCGTCGAAGTTCAGGGCGCTCCCCTGAACGGTGGGGTTCAGGCGCGACCTGATCCGCTGCTGATGGTAGCGCGATAGTTCCTGCGCCGTCACCTGCTCGAGGCGAAATTTTTCGCGCTCGGCTTGTTCCTTGCGCACCGCCTCCGCCAGTTTCAGACGGAGTTCCTCGACCTCCGTTGCCGTGGCGTTAGGAGGAATTGGGGTGGAGAAGGGGTCCTCCGGCGGCTCGGTGCCGGTCGCCATGTAGGTCGCGGCGTGGCGACCGGTTCCGTTGCGGAGGTCGGCGGAGTTTTCCGATCCGGAGTCGAATTCGAAGATCCCGAGGATGGAGGGGTCCTCGAAGTCTCCACGTTGGAGACCTGGGTGATGGTGCCCGCGGGTGAAGCCGCGGTGATGGACCCGGCGAGTGACGCCGGGGTCGCCGAGTCGGCGTCGTCGTTGAGGGCCGCTTCTTCTGCGGCCGCTGGGTTTTCGGCCACGTCGCTGTGGGCCGAGTTGTACTCGGAGGCGAGGCGATGGATCGTGCGGATCTGGCTCTCGGAGAGCCGATCGCGTGGCGGCGACTCGCTGATGCGAGCCGAGTCCTCCGAGACGATGACGTCGGTGAGGCCGACGAAGAGGCTGATCGTGCCGACTGGCAGGATCACGTTGTGCGTGACGGGTCGCGCCGCCGGGACGTAGCTGCTCGGCAAGATTTGGAGCATCTCGCTGATCGCTATCATGCGGCCGGTGGCGACCGTCTCGTTGATGGGCAGATTGGATCTCGACGCAGAACACCGGCCAGACCGGCCAAGCCCCACGGTGGGCGCCACTGTCGTGGGAATGGTCACGGCAGATGCTGCAATCGGCAGCGAGTATTAGAACGAGGGGCAAGGGCGGCCAGCCATCTGCGGTGCGGGATGAGGGCGGAGACACAGGGTTTTACCCAGGTTCGGCCCCCCGGAGGGTAAAGACCTACTCCTGCTAGATTGTATTATGGAGGTGGTACAATGGGCGAGCTCGGCGGCTAGGCGGCGAGTCGCTTGGGTGTATGATGGAACGTATCTCTACACGCCCCACAGGGAGGTTTATATAGGCTTACCTCCCCTAGGGTTCGGTACTCGTTTAACCGAATCAGTTAACGCGTCGGTACTCGTTTAACCTAATCCGACTAGGCCTATCTACTCGCCTGGGCCTTCAGCTTCCAGTCGCTTGGATCCACGCCGGGCCTTGATCCAGTCGCCGTCCTGCAGGCCCACTCGCCAGGTCTTGGGCCAGTCGGAAACGTCCTGCTGGGTATACCCCGGTAGGCGCATCCCCATCAGTGGTCGTGGCCATGGATTTTAATCTTATTCGGACTCCAGAAGAGAAGAGCTCGAATAATATAGACATTCCTCGGATGCAGATGTTTAATGATTGTATTGCGGACCTTGCTCTCCGAGAGATCTCCCGTGTGGGGGGGGGGTTCACTTGGACCAACAATCGGGTGGACCCCGTCCGGAGTGTGCTGGACAGGGTCCTAGTGTCGCTTGATTGGGAGTTAGCGTACCCCTTGTGTTCGCTGCGGGCGATCACAAGGATTGGATCGGATCACTGCCCCCTCCTTCTCTCTACGGGCGGTGGGTTGCCCCCACGATTGAACCATTTCCACTTTGAGAACTTCTGGCTCAGCAGCCTGGGTTTGTGGAGATGGTTCAATCTAAATGGGAGGCGGCCGCGTCCTCTGTCCCCCAGGTGCGAACGGCCGTAGACGTCTGGCACTTCTGTGCGATGATGGTTCGCCAGTTCATGCGGGGGTGGGGTGCTAACCTGGGTGCGGACTTGAGACGCAGGAAATGCGGCCTCATGGATGCCCTTGCGGACCTTGATCGGGTGGCGGACGCTGGGGGCCTATCGGCTGAGGAATGGCTCCAGCGGTACGCGCTCGAAGACTCCTTAATGGAGATTTATCGTGGCGAGGAGACGTTCTGGCGACAGCGGAGTCGGCAGAACTAGCTTCTCAAAGGGGATGCGAGCACAGCTTACTTCCTTGCCATTGCGAATGGCCAACGTAGGAAGTGCTCGATCCCTTGCCTCTGGGAGGATGGTCATCTTCTGGAGGGTGCCAGGGATATCGCCTCCCATATTTATTCCTTCTACAAGGAATTATTCTTGGCAACGCCCCGTACAGGGGTGGCATTGGCAGCGGACTTTTGGCCAGTAGGGGCCATGGTCTCTGAGGATGAGAATGTGGAACTCACGCTCCCATTCCTGCCAGCGGAGGTCCACCTGGCCATCATGGAGATGAAGTCTAACTCTGCTCCTGGCCCTGATGGCCTCCCGGTTGTCTTCTTCCAGAGATTTTGGGAGAGGATACAGGGGGCCATTATGCCTATGTTCCAGGAGCTGTATGTGGGGACCCTTGTGATGGACCGGCTGAATTTTGGTGTAATTACCCTGATCCCCAAGATTGTGGGGGCCACGGATATTTGCCAGTTCTGACCCATCACCGTTATAAATGTGATCCAGAGGATCCTATCCAAGGTATGCGCACGCAGGCTGGCCCCAGTAATGGAGCGTCTGATGCACCCATACCAGTTTGCCTTCCTTAAAGGGAGATATATTCACGACGGGGATCCTGGCGCTTCATGAAATTATTCATGAGGTCAAAATGAGTCACCAGAGGGGTGTCTTTCTGAAGCTAGACTTTCAGAAGGCCTACGACAGGCTAGACTAGGCGTTTCTACGCCAGGTTCTCCAACGTCATGGGGTTGATGATCGCATGATAGGGTGGATCATGCAGATTGTGATGAGTGGGAACACATCTATAAACATAAATGGGGAGGTGGGTCCTTATTTCAAACCCTCATGTAGGGTTCGTCAGTGGGACCCGATTTCCCTGATCTTGTTTAATGTTGCGGTTGATGCCCTTCCGGAAATCTTGGAGAAGGCCAAGAATTCTGGCCACATATCAGGTGTGGTTCGGCATCTTATCCCTGGAGGGGGTGACCCACCTCCAATATGCGGACGATATCCCTGGAGCAGGATATCATTAACCTGAAGTTCCCACTCCTTTGCTTTGAGGCTATGTCGGGCCTCAAAATCAACTTTGATAAAAGTGAAGTCATGGTGTTGGGGTATTCCGAAGAGGATCAGCAGAGGATCATGGATAACCTTAACTGCCGCTTAGCGGCTTTTCCCCTAAATTATCTAGGGATGCCAGTAAGGGATTCCAGGATCCTTATTAGGGACCTAGAACCCCTCATGGGTCGGGTTAAGGCGAAACCCGAATCCTGGCAGGGGAGGTTCACCTCCAAGGGGAGCAAGACGGTCCTTATTGACTCGTGCCTGTCTAGCTTCCGCATGTATATGATGGGGATTTACCTCCTTCCGGAGGGGGTACATGCTAACTTTGACAAGGAACTCTCCCGTTTCTTCTGGATGGCCAATGATGGGCACCAAAAGTACCATATGGTGAAGTGGGCTGATATCTGCACCCCCAAGGAGCTAGGGGGTTTAGGTATCATCGCCTCCCGCCACATGAATGTGGCGTTGCTCCTTAGATGGGTGTGGAGGATTCTGAAAGATGACGGGGGCCTTTGGCTACAACTGATCAAAGTGAAGTATCTTCGGGGCCGGCCGCTATTGGCTTGCGAGTGTCGGGAGGTCTCGCAGTTTTGGCGGGCCATCCAGGACATCAAGCCAGCTATCCGTAAAGGGTTGTCCATTTCCATAGGCAATGGAATGGACACCCTTTTTTGGCTCAACCCCTGGCTCGGCCCGCTCCCTCTACACTTCGAGAGCCCCGAGTTGTTTGCGATCTGCGCCAACCCCAATCTCTTGGTTGGGGAGGCGTTCCAGGGTGGCACTTGGCAGGTGGCTTTCTGGAGGTACCTGGGAGAGGCCGAGCGGGTCTCCTGGGAGGGGCTGAGGGACAGTCTCCCGCTGTCCCTAGCGCACTCCCCGGATACCCATTCTTGGAGCCTTACTCCTTCGGGGTTCTTCTCGGTGGGCTCTGCCTACAGGGCCCTATTTAGAGGGCCCGCATTGCCATGGGTCGCGGCTCTGTGGAAGGCCCCCCTACCACTGAAGATTAAGATTTTTTTTTGGCAGTTACTGCGTGACCGGCTTCCCTCGGGTGTTGACGTGGCCAAGCGCCATTGGCCTGGCGACGGTCTTTGCCCTTTGTGTGTGGTTTTGGAAACGGGCCTACACATTTTCTTCTTGTGCCCCGCTGCTTGCTTCCTTTGAAACTTTATTCACGAGGCTCTGGGGCCTGAGTGGCAAGCCTCGGACCTTGGGGAGTTCCTGGAGGCCGCCGCGAACGATACTGGAAGGAGGAGGCGCCTCTTTTGGTTGGTGTTTGCGGCGATGACCAGGACTTTATGGAATATTCGGAATAAGATGGTCATTGAGCGTATTTTCCTTCGTCGGGCTTCTGACTCGACCTTCACTTTTCTGGCTTTCTTGCAGCAGTGGTACCCGATGTGTAGACAGCGCGAGCGGGCGTCATGCAAAACATCATGATTATCATAATAAATTGTCCCATAAAGGTGTCATGATTATCATGCAAAACATCATGAAGAATCGAATAACCCTTTACCGTGCAAAGAGATGCTCACTCTTCTATCAAACTTTCTTTTAATCTTTTGTGGGGGCGGTGGCTGCCTTTATTTGGTACATCGCACCTAATAATGTGCAGCCAGCAAATAATTGAGAAGCTTTGGATCGGAGGAGCCTAGGAGGCAGCGCGTAGCACACCAGGCCGTCGTCCACCGACAACCGCCGGGACTCCAGACTCGATCTCTGCGTGTAAGTTTCAATCCTGCCCAACCGATGCATATGTGCCCTTGTCACAGTTTTGTAATTAAAGCAATTTTTTGCATAGTTTCAGTCCTCATGATTTTGCTACTGAAAGCAAGATTGAACAATTTGTTGAAATCATCCGGGATGACTCTATGTTCTCAGATCTGAAAGGTGTTGGTCATTTATGCCAAAAAAATTGGTTGAAAAAAAGAAACGTACAACCTTCCCCTAGTGTTTCCTTTGCTGAAGCTAATATTGGTTTTACCAGTTAAGAGAGCATTTTGTTCGGCAATGAAATATATATCAAGTCGGATCTGCGAAATACAATACACGAGGACTTTCTCAACCATTGCCTCATTACTTATGTCAGAAATTGATGTATTTCAATTAATAAGTATTGATTCCTATCAAGGTTATCATGCCCTGGTGTTTTCTTTCTCTTCTTTTGGACAATGGTTGTTGCCGTGGTTATTGTAATGAAATTTTACTCTGTTGCTCATCAGCATAAGTTTCTTTTTCCGACAGAACTTCCGCCGCTGAGAGGGAGAGCAACAATGGCGGGGGCTCTCGTGAGCGCATCAACGGGGGCCATGGGTTCTCTCCTGGGGAAGCTGGGAGCTATGTTGACCGATGAGTACAAGCTGCTCAAGGATGTCCGTGGCGACATCCAGTTCCTCAAGGACGAGCTGGAGGTGATGAACGCATTCCTGCTGAAGATGTCAGATGTGGAGGAACCTGACGAGCCAGCGAAGCTGCGCGTGACGGCAGTGCGGGAGATGTCCTACAAGACAGAGGACAACATCGACAAGTTCATGGTCCGCGTGGAGGAACATCAGTCCTCCTGTTCCGAGGCTCATGGCATCAGGAAGCTCATTGAGAAATGCAACAGCTTGCTGCCCGATATCAAGACCCGCCACAAGATCGCCAAGGAGGTAAAGGACATCAAGAACCAAATTAAGGAGGTCAGCGACAGATTTTTAAGGTACATACTTACCAGATCTTGTTTTCAGATCCATCAAAATTGTGTGACTAAGCAGATGCTTGTATATATATATCTGATGTGTTGCTTGATCTACCATTGAAGGTATAAGACAGATGAGTCATGCACCTCTACGCCTGCAAAAGACAAGGTCGACCCTCGACTTTGTGCACTCTACAAAGATGCCACGGAGCTTGTCGGAATCGATGGACCAAGAGATGAACTTGTCAAGTTTGTTAATGAGAAAGAGGGTGAATCGCTTAAATTTGTCTCTGTTGTTGGATATGGAGGGTTGGGCAAGACAACACTTGCCAACCAGATCCGGGCTAACCTGCTTGGAGCGTCCTTTGATTGTGGGGCTTTTGTGTCCATTTCACGCAAGCCTGACATGAAGGCGATATTGAGATCTATATTGTCACAGATCACCAAGCAAGACACTGCTTACTCTGGATTAGATGATGTACAACTCATCATTGACAAGATTCGAGAAGTCCTCCAAGACAGAAGGTGCGTATGTACATGAACTCTACTACAAATGGACATTGCTTAATTAATTAGCTGATCTATAATTAATCTTTCAAAACTGTATCTCTTGCTAATGAAGATTGCTCTGCATTAATTTACGTTCCTCCTCAACTTGCCTGAATTGGTTTAAAAATTTGAAGCCATTGCTTTTTGTCAGTTATGTCGATCTATCCACTACAAGATGCTGCTAAAATATGTATTCCCAATGTCGGCCCCGCACATTTTCTAATCGATTGCTACAGATTTGTCAAACTTGGTGCTGTTTGTGAAATAACTGTATCTATAATTAGGCATTTTCTAGTTGAATTGAGGCGTAGACTCAGATGCACGTCCCCGTTGCCACTGATGAGTTTGACCAGCTCTGCCTTGACATTGCGGATGCGGCGGCTCACCTCCCGTGCTCACACCATCGTCCTCCTCATCCTTAGGGTCACGTGGAAGAGGAGATATCTAATGGTGTTCGACCGTCCCCTGCCCAACTTGCCACCGCTATCAACAGCCACTTTGCGCTCTGGCTTCATCGCTGCCCGCCGGAGCGCGGCGTCTTCCTGTCGGCTTATGGCATCGTCGCGTCTGCGAGAATTTAAACTGACTCGTTTGAATTCTTTGCTGGGTTTTAGCGTGTGCGTGGTGTGGAGTGTGGCGTACGAATACCTTGTGTCGCATTGCGTTGCGTTGTACAGCTTCCACTGATGGTTAATAAGAAAGGAGAGAAAGTTTCAGGTGGGCTTTTTCCCAACCGTTGGCCCTTCAATTTTTTTTGACGACCTACTCAATATATGGTCCTACCAATCATGAAGAAATAAACTGTTACCAAAAAAACAAAAGAAAATAAGTAGTCCCCTCCATTCTTTGGATCTATCCTATTGCGAACATCCTATTGGCAGTGCCAAATACATTGTACCTTGCCACTGGAACCAGCTGCTGTGACTCGGTCTGAGCAACTCATCAAGGAATTCATAATTTTTCCACTTGGTTCTTAAATCTTGGTATTCCATTGTTATTTTCGGTTTGCCTCCTAGGGCAATGGGTTTCCTTAGATTGCAATCAAATTTTATCTAAGCTCCTACCAAGTACCCTATGCGGAGTTGCTATCTTTGAGTTTCGTCCCCATAGCCGTGTGGATGCTCTCAGAATTTCAATTATGGCAGAAGTATGTTCTAGATAATGACAGCTTTATTAATGTTAGGCAACTACTCCCTCCATTTTAAAATATAAGATGTTTTAGCTTTGTGAAGCAAATGTATCTAGACTTTTTTAGTGTGTAGGTTCACTCAAATTTGGAGTGAATCTACACACTAAACAGAGTCTAGATATATTTTCTTCACAAACCTAAAACATATTATATTTTGAAACGGAGGGAGTACATCAGAGTGTATTATAACTAGGATGCGCATAGATGTGACATTGTTTAGGATCTTAGGATACTTTATAAGTATTACTATAAATATCTGATGAAATCTAATGCGTATCATTGTGGTTGTAGGTACTTTATCATAATTGATGATATATGGGAGTTAGGAACCTGGAAAACTTTGAAATGTGCGTTTGTCAAGAATACATGTGGCAGCAGAATAATGATCACAACACGTATACTTGATGTTGCCAAATCTTGTTCTCCTACTAATGAAGATCTTGTCTATGAGATGAAACCACTCAGTGAGGCTGACTCAAAGAAGTTGTTTTTCAAGAGGATATTTGGTTGTGAAGAAATCTGTCCTGATAGCTTGAAAGAAGCTTCCATAGATATTTTGAAAAAATGTCGTGGTCTACCTCTGGCCATCAATGCCATTTCTAGCTTGTTGGCCACAACAAGTGAAACAAAAGAAGAGTGGAATCGGGTGCGACATTCAATTCGCTCTTCAAATGCCAAAAGTGATACAATAGAGACCATGCATTACATATTATCTCTTAGTTATTTTGACCTTCCCCACCACCTAAGAAGCTGCATATTGTACTTGGCTCTATTTCCTGAAGATGAATTGATTGAAAGGGAGAGGTTGGTACGCAGATGGATTTCTGAAGGCTTCATTCATGGAAAAAGTGGACAAGATCTCATGGAAGTAGGAGAAGAATATTTTCATCAGCTTGTGAATAGAAGTCTAATACAGCCCGAGGAGATAGGGTATGACGGCAAGGTGCTGTATTGCCGAGTCCATGACACCATCCTTGATTTCCTCATTGCCAAGTCCTCTGAAGAGAACTTGTGTACTGTCCTGAAAAAGAAGTGCAAGCCTGATGACATTGTTCGTCGGATCTCTCTTATGGGAACCGAGGATGAAGACATCGTGGAGCAATTGGATTTGTCACAAGCTCGGTCAATCGGTGCTTTTGGGGACATCAAGCGATTTCCTTTGCTTGGGAGGTCAAAATCCCTGCGCGTGCTGGACTTGCAAATGTGTGGTAAGTTGGAAAATCATCATATCAAGGATATTGTAAGACTCTATCAGCTAAGATATCTGGATATCTCTTTCACTGGAATTACAGAGCTTCCTAGGCAAATTGGGGAGCTACTGTACCTAGAGACGCTAGTTACATCCTATAAATTACTTGAGCTTCCTGAAAGCACAACTCGGCTACACCGACTTGCGCGTTTGTTTGTTAGCCCTAGGTGTAAGCTTCCAGATGGGTTAGGAAACTTGGTAAACTTGCAAGATCTCCAGGAGATTGATGCCTTGCAGTTGAGGCACGTGGAAGAGCTCAGCAAACTAACAAATCTGAGAAAGCTGAAGATTTGCTTGAAAACAAATGAGATAGAACGCAACACATTAGTACAGTCCAAGGAAAAGCTGGTGTCCTCTCTCTGTAAACTTGACGAATGTGGCCTCCGTTCCCTGAGTATTTCTTATGAGATGGGAGATAAGTATGGCGAAGAGCCGTTCCTCCCTGCTTTGGGTTGCATCCGCGAGGTTATTGTATATGCAAAAGATATCTGCCGGATTAGCAGATGGCTCGCATCACTTCCCAACCTACACGTGCTGTATTTCGCCAATCCGGAGAAGATAGAACAGCAGGATATCGATATGATTGGATTGATACCCAATCTGTTCGAATTATTACTGTCTTTATATGAAATAGACGATCCACGGCGGCTCATCATCAGGTGCAAAGGATTTCAACAGTTGCAGCGTTTTGTGGTTCTCAATTCTCGTATGGGAGATTTAATGTTTGAACCGGGAGCTATGCCGAGGCTCAAGTTGCTTTCTGTCGATTACTTCAAAGAAAAGCCGAGATCTGCTGCGATTGATTTCGACTTTGGCATCCAACACCTCTCCAGCCTTGCTCGCCTCACAGTCAGGCTATGGTGCATTGGCTGGACGGCTGCAGAAGTAAAGGCTGTGGAGGATGCTTTCAAGAGCATGGCCGTGGCAAACCCCAACCGTCCAATACTGAAGATGATGTATTACAAGACAGACCAAATAGATATGGCAGGCTCAGGTACTATTAACAAGTTCATACTTTTGACCTGGTGAGCACTAGTTAAAAGATGTATATAGTGCCTCATTGTTTTTCCGGTGATCTATTTCAGGTACAATGCCAGAAAAAGAAGCCGCGAATTCCTAAATGCCTAACCCAAGATGCATCTTATTTTGGGCTAGAACTTATGGTGTGCTCTTGTGATTTATGTTGCACAATTGATACTATATCTAGGATATATGTTGGAAGTATCACGAATTCGTGAAATGTCTAGGAATAAGTATGATGAATTCGACAAACATTTCTGTATTTTTCCTGCGGTCCTATTCCTTTCCCGCACATATTTGCTGAGTGTTCCCAGACGGATAATCGGCAAAAACTCTGTTTTTTCCGTTCTACCCTGTTCACGGTCATATTTGTGATATAGTTTATTATAAGAGGTGTGCTTCCGTTCCCCTTTCCTCCCCTAAACTTAAGCTGCATGGACCGTTTTATTTTTTGGATTCATCGAAACCCATATCGAGGCCATACGTGATAGTGGAGTACATCGCACCTAATAATGTGCAGCCAGCAATAATTGAGAAGCTTTGGATCGGAGGAGGCAGCGCGCGGGGGCACTGCAACCTGCAGCCAGAGGCAGAGCTCGCTGCCTCGCCGGACGCTGGCGCCGCATCGCCGGCTGAAGTGAACCGCATCCGCAAGCAGCAGCACCACACCAGGCCGTCATCCACCGACAACCGCCGGGACTCCAGACTCGATCTCTGCTTGTAAGCTCCAATCCTGCTACTGCTCCTGTGCCCGACCGATGCATATGTGCCCTTGTCTTTGTAATTAAAGCGATTTTTTGCATAGTTTCAGTCCTCATGATTTTCCTACTGAAAGCAAGATTGAACAATTTGTTGAAATCACCCGGGATTACTCTATGTTCTCAGATCTGAAAGGTGTTGGTCATTTATGCCAAAAAAAATTGGTTGAAAAAAAGAAACGTACAACCTTCCCCTAATGTTTCCTTTGCTGAAGCTAATGTTGGTTTTACCAGTTAAGAGAGCATTTTGTTCGGCAATAAAATATATATCTAAGTCGGATCTGCGAAATAGAATACACGGGGACTTTCTCAACCATTGTCTCATTACTTATGTCAGAAATTGATGTATTTCAGTTGATAAGTACTGATTCCTATCAAGGTTATCATGCCCTGGTGTTTTTTCTCTACTTTTGGACAATCACTACTGGAAAAACCATCTTCGGTTCGATCAGAACAAGTCCAGCAGTCCCGGCCTGGCACAGCCCGCGACTAGTGGGAGCACTAGTCCCGGGCCGTGAGGCATCTAACGGCTAGAAACGGCCGTAGTGACTAGTCCCGGGCCGGACCAGGTCATTAGTCCCGGTCTGTAATACGGTCCAGGACTAATAACCTGGAGCAGGCCAACTGGTCCTTTCGTGGACTATTAGTCCCGGGTCGTATCACGGCCCGGGACTAGTTGTCCACGACTATATAATCTGCCTCCTGTCCTGCTGCCCTAAAGCATATGGTGGCCATTTTTTTCAAAGAAGCAAGAGAGTTCATGCCATTTTTTTCTCAAGATTTGTCAAAATTTAGTTTGCAACACCTAAATCCAAAGCTTTGAAAGGTTAGAACTTCATTCTTTCATCTCTTATTGCTACTTTAGCTCTATAATGCTCTAGAAGTATAGAGATATGGATCAAATGCATGCATGCTCTAGAAGTAGCTAGAAGGATTTTGATATATATATGTGTAACAAATTTTGATTAGGCACATAGTTACTGAAAATTGAAATGTGTAATTTTAGAGTTTCAGAGCTTAGAATGGAATGAGGTTTTCACTGATAGAACAATAATAAAAAACTCCACATTTATCATGTTGATTGTTTTCTGCAATTCACAAATTGGTGCATGTAAATTTTTCAAAATTTAAAATTAATGCTCTAGAAGCTCTCAATATAACTTGCAATAATTTTATCATGTTGTGTAATGGTTTTTGATATACTTTTACTATAATGCAGATGGTCCGGGAATGGATGTACGGTACTGACCGACGCTCTGGCGAGTTCATTAATGGCGTGCATGAATTCATCAGTGTTGCTGATGCAAACAAGCGCAATGGTTTTGTATTCTGTCTATGTAATGGATATAGGAATCAGAAGGATTACTCTGACTCAAAAACCCTTCACAGCCACCTATTAAAGTCCGGCTTCATGCCCAGTTATAATTGTTGGATCAAGCACGGAGAGAGAGGGGTTATAATGGAAGACAATGAAGAAGAGGAGGAGGATGAAAACTATTATGGTTTCCCTGAGTACGGAGATACTTCCATGGGGGATGCTGAAGGGGGGATAAAGAAGAGACACATTATGAACCCGCTGATGATCTTGGTCGGACCATTGCCGATGCACGAAGAGATTGTGAAACTGAAAAGGATAGGAAGAAGTTCAATCACATGTTAGAGGATCACAAAAAGTTGTACCCAAATTGCGAAAATGGTCTGAAAAAGCTGGGCAGCACACTGGAATTGCTGCGTTGGAAGGCTGAGTGTGATATACCTGACTCCTCATTTGAAAAGTTGCTGAAAATGATGAAGAATATGCTTCCAAAAGATAACATATTGCCCTCCAGTACGTACGAAGCAAAAAAGGTTGTCTGCCCTCTAGGTTTAGAGGTTTAGAAGATACATGCATTCCCTAATGACTGCATCCTCTACCGCGGTGAGGAGTATGAGAATTTGGATGCATGCCCGGTATGCACTTCACTTCGGCATAAGATTAGACGATATGACCCTGGTGACATTGAGGGCGAGCCCCCCCCCCCCGGAAGAGGGTTCCTGCGAAGGTGATGTGGTATGCTCCTATAATACCACGATTGAAACGCTTATTCAGAAACAAAGAGCACGCCAAGTTGTTGTGATGGCATAAATAGGAACGTAAGTCAGACGGGATGTTGAGACACCCCGCTGATGGGTCGCAATGGAGAAAAATCGATAGAAAGTACCCGGACTTTGCAGATGATGCAAGGAGTTTAACGTTTGGTCTAAGTACAGATGGCATGAATCCCTTTGGGGAGCAGAGCTCCAGTCACAGCACCTGGCCCGTGACTCTATGAATCTATAACCTTCCTCCTTGGTTGTGCATGAAGTGGAAGTTCATTATGATGCCAGTGTTGATCCAAGGTCCAAAGCAACCCGGCAACGACATTGATGTGTACCTAAGGCCATTAGTGGAAGAACTTCTACAGTTGTGGCACGAAACCGGGATACGCGTGTGGGATGAGCACAAGCAGGAAGAATTTAACCTCCGAGCATTGCTTTTCGTAACAATCAATGATTGGCCTGCTCTTAGTAACCTTTCAGGACAGTCAAACAAGGGATACAATGCATGCACACACTGTTTAGATGAGACTGAAAGTATATATTTGGAACATTGTAAGAAGAATGTATACAATGAGCATCGTCGATTTCTTTTGGCTAAGCATCTCTTAAGAAAGAAAGGCAAGAATTTCAACGGTCTGGCATGTCACCAGACGAAGCCTAAGGAGCGTACTAGTGCTGATATATTTGATATGGTCAAAGATTTGGATCAACTGGTAACCTTTGGAAAGGGTCCTGAAGGAAAATCTGTTCCGAAGGACGCTGAAGGACACGCACCCATGTGGAAGAAGAAATCTATATTTTGGGAGCTACCATATTGGAAATTCTTAGAGGTCCGCTCTACAATCGATGTGATACATGTGACGAAGAATCTTTGCGTGAACTTGCTAGGCTTCTTGGGCGTGTATGGGAAGACAAAAGATACACCAGAAGCACGAAAGGACCATCAACGTATGAAAGACCCAGATGGCCTGCATCCAGAATGGTTTCAAGGTCATGCCAGCTACGCTCTTACCAAACAAGAGAAGGACATATTTTTTGAATGCCTAAGCAGTATTAAGGTCCCGTCTGGCTTCTCGTCGAATATAAAGGGAATAATAAATATGGCAGAAAAAAGTTCCAAAACCTAAAGTCTCATGACTGCCACGTGATTATGACGCAAATGCTTCCGATTGCATTGAGGGGGCTTCTACCAGATAATGTTCGAGTACCCATTGTGAAGCTATGTGCATTTCTCAATGCAATCTCTCAGAAGATAATCAATCCTGAAGATCTACCATGGTTACAGAATGATGTGGTCCAATGTCTTGTCAGTTTTGAGTTGGTGTTCCCACCATCCTTCTTCAATATTATGACGCACCTGCTGGTTCACCTAGTCGAAGAGATTTCCATTCTCGGTCATGTATTTCTACACAATATGTTTCCCTTTGAGAGGTTCATGGGAATCTTAAAGAAATATGTCCGTAACCGTGCTAGGCCAGAAGGAAGCATCTCCAAGGGCTATGGAATAGAGGAGGTCATTGAATTTTGTGTTGACTTCGTTCCTGACCTTAAGCCGATTAGTATTCCTCAATCGCGGTATGAGGGGAGACTGAGTGGAAAGGGTACTTTAGGAAGGAAATCAATAATATGTAGGGACGAACATTCTTACACCGAAGCACAATACACCGTTCTACAAAATTCTATCTTGGCAGCCCCATATATCGAGGAACACAAGAAAATCTTACGCTCCAACTGTTGGAGATATGCCCTAGAGGCAATAATAAAAGTAGTTATTATATCTTTGTGTTTATGATAAATGTTTATATTCATGCTATAATAGTATTAACAAGGAAACATTAATACTTGTGTGATTTGTAAACTTAAATTGAAGTCCCTAGTAAAGCCTCTATACATCACTAGCTTGTTGGTTAATAAATGATTGTGGTTTCCCTATCATGAACATTGAGATGTTATTAACAACAAGATCATATCATTAGGAAAATGGTATGGTGGACATACTCCTATAGATAAGCGTAGCATAAAGATCAAGTCATTTTAATAGTTCAATTGCTATATGCTTTCTGATACATAGTAACCTAATTCCTTCGACCATGAGATCATGCATATCACCTTTACCAGATGGATGCTTTGATGACATCAAACACCACACCGTAACTGGGTGGCTATAAAGGTGGCATTGAGTGTTCAGAAAGTATTGGTTGAGACACATGGATCAAGAGTGGGATTTGTGTTGGAGATATGCCCAAGAGGCAATAATAAAGTGGTTGTTATCATATCTTCATACTTATGATAAATGTTTACATACCATGCTATAATTGTATTAACCGGAAACATTAATACTTGTGTGATTTGTAAACATAAAAGAGTCCCTAGTAAAGCCTCTTGTTAAACTAGCTTGTTGGTTAATATATGATCATGGTTTCCTGATCATGAACATAGAGATGTTATTAACAACAGGGTCATATCATTAGGAGAATGATGTGATGGACATACTCCTATAATTAAGCGTAACATAAAGATCAAGTCATTTAATATAGTTCATTTGCTATAAGCTTTCTGATACATAGTAACCTAATTCCTTCGACCATGAGATCATGCTAATCACCATCACCGGAAGGATGCTTTGATGACATCAAACACCACACCGTAACTGGGTGGCTATAAAGGTGGCATTGAGTGTCCGGAAAGTATGTGTTGAGGCACGTGGATCAAGAGTGGGATTTGTCCATCCATATGACGGATAGATATACTCTGGGCCCTCTCGGTGAAATGTCATCCAATTAGCTTGCAAGCATGTGACTGGCTCACAAGGGATCACATATCACGGGAACGAGAAAAGAGTACTTATCAGTAACGAGGTTGAACTAGGTATGCAGAGATACCGACGATCATAACCTCGGATAAGTAAACTATCGTGAGACAAAGGGAAATTGGTATCGTATGTAAGTGGTTCATTCGATCGCAAAGTAATCGTAGAAATATGTGGGAGCCATATGAATTTCCAGATTACTCTATTGGTTATTGATCGGAGAAGTGTCTCGATCATGTCCGCATAATTCACGAACCGTAGGGAGACACACTTAAGGATTCGACGTTGTTTGAGTAGTTATGGTATTATGAGAAAAAGACCGAATGTTGTTCGGAGTCTCGGATGGGATCCGGGATATCAAGAGGTGATCCGGAATGGTCCGGAGAATAATATTCATATAAGGAAAGTCCCGTTTCGGAGTTCGGGAATGATTCCGGTGTTTTTCATCGGGAATGTTCTAGAAGGTTCCGGAATGTCCGGCACTCCGGGGGGGAAGGGGTACATGAATGTGTCATTGCATATTGGAATGATTGCATCATGTACTAAGTGTTCTCGCTGTTCCAAATAAAGGATTAAATTGAATCCTAAAACTGAAAAGTCAAATGGCCAGTTTGAAAGTCAAACGGCTAAAACAGGAAACTGTGGGAAACAAGCAAGAGGAGGTTGAAACCGACTTGGGGGAGGAGTCCTTCCTCTCCAAGCCGGCGCGCCACCCAAGGCCGACTTGGGGAGGGACTCTGTAACACCCTCAGAATCAGACCTATGCAAGTTTCAGCGATTCCCGCCAAATCCGCATAGAAAAGATTCAAAGGTGCCCACCAGGCACTTTCGTGCGGGTGGAAAACGAAGTAATAACATTACACAACAGTCCTCGATGGGACCCGCAGAACAGATATATATAACAGCGACTCAAAGAGTCAAGAATACAGATATAATATACAAAGATCCAAATCACCTTGAAATGATAGAGCGTCCGACTACGGACAAGATGCAAATGGGGCTAAGAGCCCTGAAGAATAACCAATGGCGTCCATAACCCTGCCCAGGCCAAGCCGGAAGGGTAACCCTGCTAACGGCGTCGATCTCAAAACCTGCTTAAACAAAAGGGGTGCCGATAAGGGGCAAAGGAAAAAGAGGAGCGTCAGTACTGAGGCCAGTACACGGCGAGGCTAGAATTCGGCGGTCCTCGCCTACATAGGTATGGTGGACTGAAGCGGCAGCGGCAGCATGCACTGAACACCCTATAGAGACTCGATACAACTGGCGGCAAGCAGAGAGGGGTAAGAAAGACCTAATCGGAACCAACCTGATACTACCATCCAACAAACCCATCCTGGTGTTTCCCCCTCGACACCGATCGAGAAAGTCAACCGAGGAACTCACACAGTTGGCATTTTTTTTATTCGGTTATCGTTGCAGTAATTACTAGTCAAGTATAGATAATCATCCTGATAAAATAAGCAGTGGGCCACTTTTATTTAACCATTCCGTGATAGTTGCAACACTTACTAGTCAGATACAATTAGCATGAGATAACCCCAAAAACCCAGCAGTTGTTGGTACTTTTATTAAGCCATTCCGTTGTAGTTGCAATACTTACTAGTCAGATACAATTGTCGCAAGCGACAAACCAAACAAGCAATTGTTGGCAGTTTTATTTAGCCATTCCGTTGTAGTTGAAGCTGATTACTAATCATATCAGATACAAGTCAATTTATAACAGTAAACTTTAGTTATAGTTGTCTATGATCGAGATACTGTGCTCCAAGTCGTCCATAACCGCGGACACGGCTTTCAGAAAGTTTTAACCCGGCCGAGGTGCACAAATAGCAACACACACACGATCAACCTCGGAAAAACCAAATCAAAACCCAACGAGGTCTTCACGACAGAGCAATCACAAGATTCAGAATTATTTCAGGGGGCCACCCCATTGAGTAGATCCGCAACGAAGCTAGCTGACTCCGAGACGGACTCAAGGTTTGCGACAATGGCTGTAAACGACTGGGAACCCGAAAGTGTGACTGGGCTTGTCGATACCGCGAAAACATTCCGCTTACCTAAACAGTACAGTGTGCTCCTCGCACAATCGTAAATAAAGCGGTAAAGCATGGCATAAGTACAGGATCGTAAATAAAACCTCAAACTAGTTTGTGGCCCCAAGAAATAAGTCTGAATCAAGCTCTGGCTAAGGGGGGCCCATAATTCCCCATATGTGGATAGCGCGATAAAACAAGGAACAGGTATCAAGTACTCGGGGTCCTACGGGACACAAGTGGGCGGTCGGAAACCAAATATTATCTATCACCCACCGATGCCTCTGCTTACTTACTTCAATTTTAGTTGTTAAACAATAATTAAAGTGAACAATAAGTAAAGCCATGATCAACTCCAACATAGAACATGCGGCAATACTCCAACAACTGTGGTACTTGACGACACGCAACAGCATATGAGCAAGCGACTACGGCGCGCAAGTCCAACTATCTACCAAACAACAGGTAATAGGATGTGTCCAAGGCAATATATGGCTGCAAGGGGATATCACGGGTACGGAAACTAGAGCATCGCAACACAGATAGCAATAGATCAACAGGAGGGAATAAATACTATAAAAGTAAGATAGGTAGAAAGGGGGAGATGCTCGCCTGAAAACATTGTCGAAGGTTCAACCGAAGATCGGGGCGAAGCTCACATCAACTCAACGGCCTTATCCGCGAAGAAGCAAAACACTGGAATAAACACCGGATGCACTATTTAATACTACGGCAAAAGATCGGGCATGCTTACGATATGATGCATGGCATGGCAAAGATGCGATGCGATTAGGTCATATTAAGCGGAACCGGGGGTCCCGACAATTAATTAGGTGGTTCATGTTGTTTAGCTACCCTGCAATTTAAATGTTGTTTAACAAGGCAGAATATATCACCGGTTCGTTACACAAGTTTAAATGAGGCCGATATGAGACTGGATTTGCCCGCATATGGGCCCCATATTTAATTAGGTGAATCGGCATAAGGCCCCCAGACCAATGATATGCATGCGAGATGAATGATTAACATGCAACAAGTTGTTATTATGTTATAAAATAGGGTTTCGGGAAGGGATTCACACATTAGGGGTCTCGACGATCTTGGGGTTCCGGGGGTTCCGGGGTTCGACAGGGTCCGGGGTCCGGTCTCGAGGTTCAGGGTTCGACGGATCGGTCTCGACGGAAACGCTCTCGGATAACGGAGGTAGGTCTTGTCGCATCCGGGTTCGCGGCAGACTCGGCGTCCGGAAAGGGGTACTTGGTTCGGTGTCGGGGGCGCATCGGACTCTTCCGGGTCGGTGTCGATCTTGTCGTCGTGCAGATCTTGTCGGGTCCCACGGAGTCGATCTTGCCGTTGCGAAGGTCTTGTCGGGCCCGCGCCATCGAGTCGGTCTTGGCATCTGGCTGAAGTACTTGGCGTATCCGAGATGAAGCGCTTATCGCTCCATGTGGCGGTCTTGGCGTCCGAGCGACGATCTTGTCGCATCCGCGGTCGTCGGTCCCTGTCGTCGGTCTTGTCGTTACACCGTGGAGATCTGGTCGTCGGCGCACTCAGGTTTTCGGGGATCGGTCTTCGGTCGAGGGATCGACGATCTTGGTTAGGGTTCGGTCTCAGATCCTTGTAGGAGTGCTTGATGGTACGAGAGGGAGAACACGGGGTCGGCGTCTTCATAGTCGGTGTCGTACTTGGGTCTATGGAGGAGAGCATGAAGTCGATGCCGGGGTTCTTAGGACCTTCGGGTCCCTCTTGTTGTACTGGTTCACGGTAGATCTTGAATAGCCACGGTCGGGATCCGCGGGAGGCCGGCAGGGGTCGTCGGTGCACGCGAGACGATGAGACCGCAGCGGAGAAAGGTTGCAGGGGCAGCAGCGAGGGTCGGCAGCACGAGGCCAGGGACCTGCGGGTGCTCCAGGGAGGCGCTAAGGCAAGGAGGCGGTTGCCGCGGGGCCCGGCGGTGCTGGAGGAGGGCCGACTTGCTGCGGGGCGAGCTGGTCGCGGAGGCACGGGACGCGGAGCGGGGGAGGCCGACGGGGAGGATGACGATGGCGAGGCCAGCGGCGAGGTGCTGCGGTGGGGCCGGCGGAGCAGGCGGTCGGGCTCGGGCTCCCCGTGGCGGCGGGGACGCGCGGCGGCGCCAAGCGGTCGCAGGCAGAGGGCGGCCGACGACGGCGAGCCCGGGGGACGCGGGGCGGTGACCTGAGCGGGAGGAGGCGGCGGAGCTCCGAGGGGGGCGAGGTGAGGCGCGGCGGCATCGGGCGGGCGGAAGAGCACCGCGGTGGCGGCTTGCCGGCGGCGGGGAAGAAGGGAGGTGGGGGGCGACCAGGGGAGAGAGGGAGCGGCCGGCCGAAGGCGGGCGGCGCCGGGCGCGGCTCAGGGAGAGGGGCCCTGGGAGGCGGGGAAAGAGGAGGAGAGGGGAGGGGAACCGGCGAGCTCGGGGGCACGGCGCGGGAGGAAGGGGAGGTGAGGCTGGAGGGAGGGGCGGTGCTGGCCAGGCGGTGGGGACGCGGGGCGGGAGGTAGGAGACGGCCAGGGGACGCGGGCGCGTCGGGGTGGGGATCGAGGGAGGTTCCAGGTGGGGAGGTGGGGACGTGCGGGACAGGGGGCAGGTGGTGGGCCAGCCGGCGGTTGGGGCAGTGTGTGTGGGTGTGTCGCGTGCGTGTGTGGGCTGAGGGGTGAGAGAGAGAGAGGTGAGGGAGTGGCAGAGGTGGCATAAGGGGATTGGTTGGGCGGTAGGGCAGGGTGACGTGGCGGCCTAGGATAGGTGGGGGTGAGGTGGCCAGAGGGGTGGGTAGACTAGGTTGGGTAGGTTTAGGAATTTAGGTGGACCGTTTTAATTCCTGGGGGTGGTCGTTCGGGTCGAATCGGCCCGTTCGACTGCCCCCACTAAAATAATTTAATATTTTGTTGGTTTAAAATAAAGCTTTTGCAACTTGATAGCAACAAAACAAAAATAATCCGGTGACCCGGGTTTTGCGTTTGAACAAAGACGGGGCGTTTAGAAAATAAAGACAGGTCTTTCCGCAATTAGTTTTATGCAAGCAATGCAAGATGATGACGATGCTCAAATGCAATGCGGCATGATGACATGAGCATGCGGTCATGATGATGCAATGCACAAAAACAATGCGATTTTCTAGTAGTGGTTTTGCGGGATGCCACAGACTCCCTCCCCTTGGCCTCCCCTCCCACCTATAAAAGGAGGGGCAGGGCCTCCTCCTCTAGACACACAAGTTCCTATCCTCTAAATCTAAACCCTAGCCCTAGACTCCGGTTTAGAGCCGCTTTGGTTTAGAGCTTCTAATTGCACTAGCCTTCGGATTAGAGCCTTCTAATTGGTGTGTCTAAACCCTAGACCACTAAAACTCTCTCATACTCCACCATACTCGCTCCGGCTTAAGGCGAAGCCCTGCGGGATCTCCCCTCTACTTCCGGTACCACGCCGTTGTGCTACCGGAATCGCGAGGAGAGTGCTACAACCTCCGCTGCCTGCTGGAACAAGGGAGAGGAAGGTCTTCGTCGAGTACCGAACGTGTGACCGACTGCGGAAGCGCTGCCGGAACGTGGCGCCGGAAGGATCGTCTACGCGATCTTGAGATCGGAAAGAGTACGACTACATCACCCACGAGAATCTGCTCTCGTTAACCGCTTTGGAATCTTCGAGGGTAAGTTATTCCATCGAGTCGTTGCTACAATCTAGTAGATAGATCTTGGCTTGTTTGTTTGTATGCGATAATTTTTTTTTGTTTTCCATGCTACGAACCCCTACAGTGGTATCAGAGCTGTGTCTATTTGTAGATCTGTTGCACGAGTAGAACACAATGGTCATTGTGGGCGTTGATGCTTTTATTATCGATTGCTTCTTGTGTACTTTGCATCTTGCGGTATGTTGGGATGAAGCGGCCCGGGCTAACCTTACATGACATCGTTCATGAGACTTTCTCCACGCTTGACATGCAACTTGTATTGCATAAGTGGCTTTTCGGGTGCCTGTTTCTCCTAGCATAGTTAAGATCCAATTTACAACGGGTGATCAAGAATACTAGTATCAATGTTGTGGTTCTTGTTCGTAAGTTAGAACGACACTTATTGAAAGCCCCAAACCACGTAAAATATGCAAAGAAATTAGAGGCGTCTAACTTTGTTTTGCAGGGGTGTGCAGTGATGTGATATGACCATGATTGTGATTATATTTGATGTATGCAATGTTCCTTATTGTAAGTCGGCAACCGGCAGGAGCCATATGGTTGTCTTTAATTTCTGTTAAGACCCGCGTGTCTATTCAAAGTAGTTGTAATAGTTGAAGCTGGTGGACAACAACCATGGAGCAGCGTCATTGACCTTGATGCAATGCCGGTGATGATGGAGATCATGTTCGTGCTTGAAGATGGAGATCGGAAGCACAAAGAAGAAAGGCCATATCATATCACATATTATGAATTGCATGTGATGTTAATCCTTTTATGCATCTTGTATTGCTTAGTAGACGACGGTAGCATTATAAGATGATCCCTCATGCACATGAATTTCAAGTCATAAAGTGTTCACCCTTAGTTAGCACCGTTGCTAAAGCTTGTTGTTTCGAAGCACCACGTGATGATCGGGTGTGTTAGATTCTGCAAGTGTATACAACGTGAGCAAGCCAGATTTGCTCATGCGGAAACTAAGGTTTGATCTTGACGAGCCTAGCATGTACAGACATGGTCTCGGAACACGGATCACCGAAAGGTAAAGCATGAGTCATATAGTAGATATGATGAACATGTTGTTTGTTCGCCATTGAAGCTACATCAACTCTCGTGATGATCGGTTTTGATGTGGTGGATTTGGTTCGTGTGATCACTAAAACAATGTGAGGGATATTGTTTTGAGTCGGAGTTCACCTAGATTAATTTAATTATTAATTAGAACTCAATTTATCATAAACTAAATCAAAGTGAATTTGCATAGTTGTTGTAGTCATTGGCATCCGTTTACCACCTTGCGCTTAGTTATAATTGAGATGATAGAACTATAGAATTCTGGTTAGTTACTTTACGAACTGGTATCGTATTGTTTTGAAGTGTTAATCTAAAGTTTAAAAGTCCTATTGCAAACTTTCAGTAAGTTCCGGTTACTCCATGAAGTTTAATAATTAGTATTAAATCAAGAGTAACAATTCCAAGTGTTAGTAGATAAGTATCATATTTGTCTCCATGATTCTTGATATTCAAAGGATTCTCTTAATATCATAGTTATCTAGGATCTGAAAGAGTAGTTTCAGAAACCATGATGTGTGGAAGATATTGTGATATCTGAAACAAAGTTTTGGTTGCAACATGATAGAGTATAATATGACAAAAGTCATGTTCTCATATTTGATGAGAATTTGCAAAAGGTTGGAGACACTAGTTGTCCTAATCCTCCAAAAGGTTTTGGAGAGCAACATTATACTCGTGATTCACCGTTACAAGCTAAAAGTAACTTGATCATGGATAAATCCATGATAAGGGTGAATATTTGATGTAGGTAAAATGTTTACTACACCAAGAGATTACTAAAGAAAGGAATTTGAAAGAACACCAAACATTTGATGATGGTGATCTACTTCAAAGTGCATGTCCAAAGACATTGGTATTTAACTATACACGCTTTGGACTATATGTCATATGTATGACTCCACTATTGATGTTGATAGATTCTTTCAAACAGAAAAGGAAATACTGAAAGAGAATCTCATAAATATATGGCAGAAAAGAAAAGACTAGAATTGTTCAGTTTAAGTATATAGATGATATACATGTTATGGCTATATTCTTTGCTTATTAAACAATGTGGTTCTTAAGTATTTGATACTGAATTTGTTGGTGTGAATCGTCATACGGAACAACACAATTCATGAACTACAATGGCCTAAGTAACTAGCAAAAGAATATGTGATGATGTTCATCGAGAACAAATAAAGGGTTATTGTGTTGCTCGTTAAACATCAAAGCTTGCCTTCAAGATTTGTTTTATCAGGTATTATGAGAACAAAAGGGTTGTTCAAATAATTTCCGTAATCCATAAAAGATGGATGATTCACAAATCTCGTTGGAGAAATCACATCCATAAAACTAGTGCTAAAAATGTCGAAAGACAAATTGATTGAAAGATCACTTCGGAAGTGACATCGCCGTTTAAATTATATTGGAAAGAAAACATGAAGAAACTCCATGTGGATGGAATTTTGGAGTCTTTTGATTTTGATCACATGACGCTTGTGTAACTTTCCTAAGAGATAATTAAAACTTCGTTCATAGGCCAAAACGGAACGATAGACTAGCTTATTGGAACTTGTACATATTGTTGTATGAAGTCCATTATGTATAGTCAAGAGCGATGGATTTCAACTTCGTATGCTTTCTCCGAAAATTTGAGTGAATATATGAATATTTACTTAATAAGGATGAAGTATGAAACATTTGAAAAGTTCAAAGATTTTCAAGATGAAGTGCAAGATCATTGTAACAAGAATATAAATAGTTTATGATAAGATCATAAAGGAAGATATTTTTGAGTTACAAGTTTAGCATAATACCTAAGATTTAAGGAATCGTTCCGTAGATTTACATGTCCCGAAATACCATAAGAGTATGGAGCGTTCGAGATATGTAATTAAACCTTGTTTGACATGGTAAGGTCGAAGGTGTAATTCATAAAACTGCCATTATATTTTAAAGATTAAAAGCTTTAGTGACTACCTTTTTTCCACTGAAAATAGCTCCATCATAATCCGTTGAAATGACACCATATGTTATGGCTTGGGATAAAACCCAAGTAGTCCTTTCTTAAAACATTGGTATGCTATGCATAAGAAAGATGTGTGCAACCAAAGTCGGATGAACCTGTCTTTGTATAAACTGTTAAGTATTCCTCCATAAACACCGGAGACAAAAGTGTTTGTTGCTTAGAACGTCAAGTTTCTTTGAGAAGGAATTTTTCGTGAAAAGTTAAGTGGGAGGACAATAGAACTTTGATAAGGTTAAAAGAACCTTAGCTATATGTGCAAAGTTGCGCAGCGCCGAAAAGTGTTCCGGAGTTAGCAAACAATGCTCTTGGCTCGCGTACTTCAAAGGTTGTGGTCACGGAGATCTAAGTTCCTATTGAAACAAGTAGGTCGGATGAACAATCAAATACCAAGATTTGAGAGTTAAATCATTATTTGACAATAATGATCCGACTACGTGCAAAGAAGCGATGATGAGCCCTGACTCCGTCAAATGGCTTGAAGCCATAAAATCCGTGATAGTTCCATACATGAGAAATCAAGTTTTGAACTTGAAGGACCCTCGAGAAAGGTGTAAGACCTTACAGTTGTGTCTAGATCTATAAAGAAATAGACATGGATGTTTTACATCTATGAAATAGTCGACATGTTGGGAAAGAGTTCACAAAATGTTCAAGGGTTGACTATGACAAGATTTGATCTTTCATAGTGATATTTAGTTTAGACGGATTAATGTAGCAACCACTACATATAATTTGTTATATGGTAGTTGAATAAACAAAACAAGTTCTTCTAATAGAATCGTTACCTAGGACATGTGCATAACACGGTCCATAGGGTTTTGTTAATTCAAAGGATGCTAAAAGCATATGCAAACTTCAATGGTTAAAGTGAGCATCGTGGAGTTGGAATCTTCACTGTGATGAAACTGTTAAAGGAGTTTAAAAGTTCATTAGAGACGATGAAGATGCTTGCATTTGCAAGAAATTAAGTGGGGGCGCTAAGACATGTTTCTAATACATTATGTGGAAGACATATTGTTGATTGGAAATAATGTATCTTTTATTAACACATATTAAGAATTTCATCCCGATGAAAGACTTAGGCAAAACCCAAATATTTGGCATCAATAGACGCTAATATGGTTGTGCCAGAAGTACATAGACAAGATATTGAATGAGTTCAATATAGAAACTACAAGAAGAGGTTCTTGTCGCACAGAAAGGATTGAATGAGTTCAATGTTGATGATATATTCAAGTGTATTGACATTTGGTAAAGTGAAACAAATAATCAAGTATAGATTGATACTTGATGTATGAAATCACAAAGAGTATTTATATCAATCATACTGTGATATGTACAAATCCAGATATGTCCTATGCTCTAAATGTTGTGAGCATATACCAGAATGATTCGTAAGATGATCATTGGACAATAGTGAGGATGTTCTTATGATCTTTTGGAAGAACTAAGAGTATAATATTTGTAGAAGTGACAAATAGATGGTTAGTTCATTGTAAAAGTACTACATTGATACTAGTTTTGTCACAAAGTACAAATTAAGTTTATCTCAATCTAAACTAAGGGTGGCACAATATAATGGAAAGAAAGTTCCATAATGGATTTGGATGAGTTCCAAAGTTAAGACATTGTGACAGATACTACAACAAAAGGCTAAGTATATGACTGCTATTTTAGCAACAAAAGAGGGCATTTGTGTCAAGTAGTTTGTTATCAAACTAGGTGTAGTTCACAGTGGGATAATACTATGAAGATATATTGTGCGACAATATTATCAACATGTTTTAACCCCAAAGAGCTAAAGGTCACATCGAAAGACCAAATTTATACAAAGCCATCTCATTAGAGAATGAGTGATGCGTAGAGACGCAAAAACATGCAGTTACACACGGACCTGGAAGTGTCAGATCGGGAGATCAGTTGACCACTAGCAATCGTGTACATACAACACCGGAAAGCCATAGGTGTTGAATACACAAAGGTTTGAAACTACATTATTGACTCTAGTGCAAGTGGGAGACTGTTGGAGATATGCCCAAGAGGCAATAATAAAGTGGTTGTTATCATATCTTCATACTTATGATAAATGTTTACATACCATGCTATAATTGTATTACCCGGAAACATTAATACTTGTGTGATTTGTAAACATAAAAGAGTCCCTAGTAAAGCCTCTTGTTAAACTAGCTTGTTGGTTAATATATGATCATGGTTTCCTGATCATGAACATAGAGATGTTATTAACAACAGGGTCATATCATTAGGAGAATGATGTGATGGACATACTCCTATAGTTAAGCGTAGCATAAAGATCACGTCATTTAATATAGTTCATTTGCTATAAGCTTTCTGATACATAGTAACCTAATTCCTTCGACCATGAGATCATGCTAATCACCATCACCGGAAGGATGCTTTGATGACATCAAACACCACACCGTAACTGGGTGGCTATAAAGGTGGCATTGAGTGTCCGGAAAGTATGTGTCGAGGCACATGGATCAAGAGTGGGATTTGTCCATCCATATGACGGATAGATATACTCTGGGCCCTCTCGGTGAAATGTCATCCAATTAGCCTGCAAGCATGTGACTGGCTCATAAGGGATCACATATCACGGGAACAAGAAAAGAGTACTTATCAGTAACGAGGTTGAACTAGGTATGCAGAGATACCGACGATCATAACCTCGGATAAGTAAACTATCGTGAGACAAAGGGAAATTGGTATCGTATGTAAGTGGTTCATTCGATCGCAAAGTAATCGTAGAAATATGTGGGAGCCATATGAATTTCCAGATTCCTCTATTGGTTATTGATCGGAGAAGTGTCTCGATCATGTCTGCATAATTCACGAACCGTAGGGAGACACACTTAAGGATTCGACGTTGTTTGAGTAGTTATGGTATTATGAGAAAAAGACCGAATGTTGTTCGGAGTCTCGGATGGGATCCGGGATATCACGAGGTGATCCGGAGAATAATATTCATATAAGGAAAGTCCCGTTTCAGAGTTCGGGAATGATTCCGGTGTTTTTCATCGGGAATGTTCTAGAAGGTTCCGGAATGTCCGGCACTCCGGGGGGGAAGGGGTACATGAATGTGTCATTGCATATTGGAATGATTGCATCATGTACTAAGTGTTCTCGCTGTTCCAAATAAAGGATTAAATTGAATCCTAAAACTGAAAAGTCAAATGGCCAGTTTGAAAGTCAAACGGCTAAAACAGGAAACTGTGGGAAACAAGCAAGAGGAGGTTGAAACCGACTTGGGGGAGGAGTCCTTCCTCTCCAAGCCGGCGCGCCACCCAAGGCCGACTTGGGGAGGGACTCTGTAACACCCTCAGAATCGGACCTATGCAAGTTTCAGCGATTCCCGCCAAACCCGCATAGAAACGATTCAAAGGTGCCCACCAGGCACTTTCGTGCGGGTGGAAAACGAAGTAATAACATTACACAACAGTCCTCGATGGGACCCACAGAACAGATATATATAACAGCGACTCAAAGAGTCAAGAATACAGATATAATATACAAAGATCCAAATCACCTTGAAATGATAGAGCGTCCGACTACGGACAAGATGCAAATGGGGCTAAGAGCCCTGAAGAATAACCAATGGCGTCCATAACCCTGCCCAGGCCAAGCACATGAATTTCAAGTCATAGTCCACCATACTCGCTCCGGCTTAAGGCGAAGCCCTGCGAGATCTCCCCTCTACTTCCGGTACCACGCCGTTGTGCTGCCGGAATCGCGAGGAGAGTGCTACAACCTCCGCTGCCTGCTGGAACAAGGGAGAGGAAGGTCTTCGTCGAGTACCGAACGTGTGACCGACTGCGGGAGTGCTGCCGGAATGCAGCGCCGGAAGGATCGTCTACGCGATCTTGAGATCGGGAAGAGTACGACTACATCACCCACGAGAATCCGCTCTCGTTAAACACTTTGGAATCTTCGAGGGTGAGTTATTCCATCGACTCGTTGCTACAATCTAGTAGATAGATCTTGGCTTGTTTGTTTGTATGCGGTAGAAAATTTTTGTTTTCCATGCTACGAAACCCTACACCAACAACCCTGGAAAGCATGACTCTTGGGTTAGAGATGAACACATGAAGAGTTTCCGCGGTTGGTTGCAACATCTCATCGAAAACAACACTCTTGGAGATCAGTTATACTTGTTGTCTAGGTCACCATCTTCGACTATATCGACTTTCCAAGGGTACGAGATAAATGGGTATACATTTTACACGATATCCCAAGATAAAAAGAGCACCTAAAGATGAACCCTCTCTTTATATAGGCATTTCCCTCTATTTATTAGGTAACACTCAAGACATTTATTAATATTAAAAACCGGGACAAACCGGGACTAGCTAACACTCAGGACTAAAGCCGCCCCTTTAGTCATAATCATGCCTAGTCCTATAGTACGCAGCTTCAGGGTCTTCTTCGTCATCGTCATCATCATCGTCATCGTCACCTGCCACTCCGGCGATCCTCAGCCCATCCATGGCATATACCAGGGGCCATTCCAGCCTCGGATTCACGGCGGGCGGGGGAGGGGTCTCCTGGAAGATGATGCCGCTACCACGGGCCCGTGTGGGGCCTTTTTGTGGCTCTGTGGCGGGTGGACTCGTGGGCACCGCAGGCGAGGATGGTCTCCCCCGGCGATGTAGCGCATCACTCCAATGATAGTATGGTTCGCCCACCACAGACGACGGCCGGCTTCGTTGTGGTTCACCGGTGGCGGGACATCACCCTCGTACCTGGCGAGCTCCCTTTCCCGCCTATTAGCGAAGAAGGCATTCCAGGTGTCGTAGTTGTCGGTATCCCACTAGGGATCCATCCGCTGCTCCGGCGTGATCTCGTGATAGAAGTGGTTTGTGATGGCCGCCTGGCGTGCGGAACCTTGAGGGACAGGAGGGACAGGAACCCCTCCAGCGCTCAGCATCTAGCCGGCGGGCGGCCGGTAGCCCGGCGGACAAGGGTAGTTGGAGGCGCACAGCTCCTCGGTGTCCTTGAGGGTCAGAATGGACCAGTAGGCATTGTCCATTGTTCTAAGAGAGGAAGGTGTGGATGTGTGGATAGCCATGGCGCGATCGCCCTAAATATAGAGGGAAAGGGCGGGAAAACTTGGCGTGAAGCTTTGGGAAATGGCGGGAAATATCTTTTGTCCCGGTTAGTGACTACATCCGGGACTAAAAGCTCTCGTAGAAAGGAAAGGGCGGGAAAACTTGGCGGGAAGGGGTGGGAAATGGCGGGAAATATCTTTAGTCCCGGTTTTTATATTTGATTTGAATTAAAAAAATAAAATTTACAAATGAAATAATTTATAAATGATGCAAACAGATAAATGGATATTATATTAAGATTCTTTATATTTTTCTGATAATAATAGACATATTATTTGTTTTATTTGGATTATTACAATAAAAGATATGATTTTCCAAAGTTTTTACATTTGATTTGAATTTAAAAAAGAAAATTTACAAATGAAATAATTTATAAATGATGCAAACAGATAAATGGATATTATATTAAGATTATTTATATTTTTCTGATAATAATAGACATATTATTTGTTTTATTTGGATTATTACAATAAAAGATATGATTTTCCAAAGTTTTTATATTTGATTCGAATTAAAAAAAGAAAATTTACAAATGAAATAATTTATAAATGATGCAAACAGATAAATGGATATTCTATTAAGATTCTTTATATTTTTCTGATAATAATATACATATTATTTGTTTTATTTGGATTATTACAATAAAAGATATGATTTTCCAAAGTTTTTATATTTGATTTGAATTAAAAAAGAAAATTTACAAAAAAACAATTAGTCATGGGTCGTGGCTGGACCCGGGACTAAAGGGTGCCTGCGCGCGCGAAAACGAAGCGGCCGAAAAAACCCTTTAGTCCCGGGCCGTGGCTTAACCCGCGACTATAGCGGGGGTCTTTAGTCGCGGGTTAAGCCACGGCCCGGGACTAAAGACCCTTTAGTCCCATCCCGTGGCTTAGCCCGGGACTAAAGGGGTGGCCACTATATATTTCGCGCGCCAGGGCAGGTGCTGCCCAGCACTTGGCATTCTCGACGCAGCAAAGACGAAGCACGCCTGCATCAAAGACGACGCTGGGGAGGTGCTGTCCGCCGCCGCCGTGCCACTCCGCTCCACCGCCGCCGTGCCGCTCCGCCACTGCCGCTCCGCCGTGCCTTGACGTGTCGCCGCTCCGCGCCGACACATCCTCGCCGCCGCGCGCCGCCGCCTCGCCGCCCCTCGTCGGTGAGCTCGATCGAGAGGCCGCGCGCGGGGGTGGTTTTTTTATAGTTTTTTGTATAGTTTGTTATAGTTTTTTTTATAGTTAGGTTTATTATAATTACGATTATTATAATTAAGATTTATTCATTAGGATTAGTATTAGGATTATTATAATTAGGATTATTAGGGTTTTTTGTTATAGTTTTTTTATAATTAGGATTATTATAATTAGGATTATAATTATGATTATAATTAGGATTATTATAATTAAGATTTAGTTATTAGAATTATTATAATTAGGTTTATTAGGGTTTTTTGTTATAGTTTGTTTCTATAGTTTTTTTATATTAGGGTTTTTTGTTTTAGTATTAGGATTATTGTTTTAATTAAAATATTAGAATTAGGATTAGGATTATTGTTTTAGTTATTTTTTGTTTTATTTATTAGGATTATATTGTTTTATTTATTGTTTTATTAGGGTTATTTTTTTGTTTTAGTTATTATGATTATTGTTTTAGCATAAATAATATTAGGATTATTATAATTAGGATTATATTGTTTTAGTTATTACGATTATTGTTTTTTCTAACCTGTTTAACTCTCTTTTTGTTATAGATAATTAAGTCATGGATCCATCCAAAGATCCTGGTCGCATCGGTGAAGGTTTTCTTCAGGGCATGATAAGAGGTGAAATTCCTCTTAATATTACTACAGGCGCCGAAGATATTTTGCTCGAGGAAGAGATATCCTCATATCTGAATCCATCCGGTGGTGGACTAGAGGAAAACCAAATGTACCAAGGGGAAGACCAGATGGACAAAGGGCAAACAAATAACAACAATAATGATGGACCCTCGACAGGATCCGACGAGGTACATATATATATATATATATATATAAAGTCTCGTGTTACCTCTATTCATTAACTGATCTAGATATATATTAATCACTCTCTCTTCTTCTTTTAGCCCACCGGATCGAAGCAATCGACAGCTCGAACGAAACGAGGGCCGAACAAAAAGTTGGATGGTAATCAGAGGTTCACCATCGAAGAAATAGATGATGATGGTGAACCGATTGCTCCAAAGAAGCACCAGAGGATGTTTATAAATCAATTCGGGGTGCTTGTTAGGGACAACCTGCCGATCACCATCCAAGAATGGATTAAGTCAAAGAAAGTCGGTGAAGAATCCAACAGCTATGTCACCGATGATGCCAAAGATGACCTTTGGCAGAAGCTCATAGCGTATTTCATACTACCTCCAGAGTATGAGGAATTTGAGGTAGATGGTATTACCCCAAGGCCGGGTGGGCTTGAAAATAGAGCGAAAGTCAAGGAGTGGGCACTGAGCAAGATGGCTGAACTGTACCAGAACCACAAGAAACGCGAAATACATCGCGAAAAAGAAAACTCCAGACTTCAAAGGAGTAAACGAGAAGTTGAGAGAACAGTGGCCCGATTTTGTACAGTACAAGCAATCTGATAAAGCAAAGGCAAAGTCGGCAAAGAACGCGTTAAATGCTGCCAACAAGAAATACCATCATAAAATGGGGACAGATGGCTACAAGAGTGTCGTCCCTAAGTGGGAAACTATGGAGAAGGAAATGAGGGCTAGAGGCGTCACTCCTGGTACAGATGGATGGCCCGAGAGGTCAAACTACTGGTGGTACGGGCACGGGGGATCCTTGGACCCAGAAACAGGGAAGACATTATTTCATGAGAAAATTCTAAAACCCTCCCAAGACCTTATTCAAGCAATGAACAATGCTCAATTGGGATTGTTCCGTCCCGAGAGAGAGAACGACGAGCTGACACACGCCCTAGGGAATCTTGAAAAGGAAGGACGAACAAGAGGCAAAGGCGCCGATGTCTCGTGGAAGAAAGGGTTTCCTCGGTACGATGCCAGTTACAGAAGCCGTCAGAGAAAGAAGGACCGGGAGGCAGACCGGATCTCCAGGGTAGAACAGGACCTAGTTGATCTGAAGAACCTCATGCATGAAATTAGCCAAAGGCCGCCATCGTCAACTCACCCGCGGTCTGATGATCCTGCATTGGATCTTAGCCAACGGAGAAGCAGTGTGGCTTCCACGGAGGTCCGTGCTAATGATCAAGGACTGCTGGATGATGCACCGGCTCCTCACTACCCCGTGGATGATGTTAGAGAGATGGCACAATGTGAGCTACATCAGCCAATGAACAACCTGTCCTTCAAGGTGGCGATCGGCACTGCTTTACCTTGTCTACCTGGAGCACTCCACCATTCACTTCCGATTCCACCAGGCTATGCTCGTGTCACGGTGGATGACATAGTGGAGGATTTTGCGGACCTAGAGATTGAAATCTCTATGCCTGAAGGCCTTACGAAACTAGGAGATGTCAAGCGCAACATCATTCTATGGAATAAGAAGTACATCAAGTTTCCAGGCTCGGCGCCAAGGCCACCGACTCCAAGGAATCCAAGTCCACCCCGCATCGAATATCGTCAACCTCCAAGTCCACCCCAACCCGATTATCGCCAACCTCCAAGTCCACCCCAACCCGATTATCGCCAACCTCCAAGTCCACCCGGCCCCGCTGACGATCGCCGCAGCAGGAGTACATCAACTCGATCTCCGCCTCCGCCTCCGTGCAATACTACTACCTCGTCGAAGAAACGGAAGTTCGACGGTCCCCCGCGCCCCACATCGAAGAAAGGTCAAACGCCGAAGATAGTCGATATCCCGTCGGCTCTTCCAAAGAGACCTTATGACAAGACCGATGAGGAAACTAATGCGGATGTGGCTGCCCAAGTTAAGGCGCATTTTGCACCCAAAAAGCCTGAGCCAAAGCCGGTATATAATGAAAAAACCAAAAAGTGGGCTAAGTCCTTTCTTGAGCAACCATCCCAGATATTGATGAATCTGGAATCCGACTATGACCGAGAGATTATTAAGCAAGCACAGAAGAAAAAAAATCACAAGTGCAAAAAGCGGGAAGCAAGTTGCCTAGCTCGGAGCACAGAAGAATCAATCGGCGGCCCCACTCAAAGTCATTTCAGACCTCGACAAGGCCTTCAGAGCTGAAATGGATATGGGCATGCAAATAATGGACCCTAGAGCCCGTAATAATGCTGCACTTATGGGAATCACTGTATCGCAGGCCAAAGCACTTGCTAACGAAGCAAATATGTCTCTTGGTCAATATTTAGGCTATGAAGATACGCCAGTGGGTTAGATAGTACGGCAGTATGTCCAAGAGGAGCCTCTAGTCAGTAATGAGGAGCTCGCGCGTCTATCCACACATATGCGAAATCTGCATGAATGGTACATGTCGCAAGCAGAAAAAAGCATCAGAAAGATTGGTTTCAGGTGGACGTTAGAAAGGAGCATCACTTCAAACCATACTCGATACAGGTTCAAATGACCGAACTGTTTCAGTTATACAACCAGCGTGCCCTCGACAAATCTATCATTGGTTGCTACTGTCTATAAGTTATTTATTTCTATAATTAAGTTTGTAGCTCATCTCGTTCATTGCATTTAATATATTATCCTAACTATATATCCTTTTGTATGATGATATTATATTCCGCAGAATGAAGATGCTTGAATGCAAAAGAGCTAGAAGATACGACGTTGGGTTCATTGACCCATATATCATTAATGAATATACGTTAAAGAATCACCCCAAAGACGTGGAGGAAGACCTGTGCAGGTTCTTAACCGAGCATAATTTTGTTAAGGAAATACTATTTCCTTACAACTTCAAGTGAGTGTTTATATCTTGTACACATTTTATTTTTGCTTACTGGATGTGCTATGCATGTATGCTTATGTAAATTTCCGTAGATTCCACTGGATCTTGCTAAACATTCAAGTTGACAACTCCCTAGTTGAAGTCCACGACTCATTAAGTTGGTACCAAGAGCAGTGGAGCGACATGAAAGCAATGCTCCATAAGTAATTTCAATCATTATCGCATTATATCGTCCTCTTTCATTCATTTCCTGATATCAAGTAACTAATAACTCCTTTGTTCATTTTCTTTGCCGAGCAGGTGTTGGACACGGTTCAGACAGAAAATACCAGGTCCATTCAAAGGGGAGTTAACTTATAAAATGGTGAAGAGTTTACAGCAGCCACCGGGAACTCATTTATGTGGATACTACGTCTGCGAGTACATCCGCGAGTTGACCAGTGAGAGAAAAGTTGACTCACATTATATTTATGATTTGCGGAAGAAACTAGAGCCAGACCAGCGCATAAGAGCAATTCAAGAGGAGATGGCGGGATTTATGATGAAGGAAGTCCTTGATGTACATGGAGAGCATTATGCGGATGATGTGGAACTCGATTTGCCTTAGTCATCTTCATGTAGCTGATATGATATATATATTCATCAATGACCATATAATTTCAAAACATTTCTTCCTTTTGATATGATTGATTATATGTATGCTTGCAAGGGATCAATTAATTATATAAATGCATCGACGTGTAGTGTGTATGTAGTAGCGTATAATATGTATACTGAAATATATGTTTGAATTATAGTGAAACACAAAACAAAAAAGGAACGAAATGGCAAATAAAAAAGAAATACCCAATCTCTGCCGCGACAGGAAACCTTTTAGTCCCGGGTGGTGTTACAGCCCGGGACTAGAGGGTTTCCGCCCCCCGCGGCGCTGAAACAGCCACGTGGCTGCTATCAGTCGCGGGCTGTTGCGAGCCGGGACTAGAGGGGGGAGGGGGGCCTCTAGTCCCGTTTTCGTAGTCCCGGGCCCAAAACCGGGACTAGAGACCGTTGCGGCCCGGGACTACAGCCTTGTTTTCCACCAGTGAATGGTTATCGCTGTGGTTATGGTAACGAAAATTTACTCTGTTGCTCAGCAGCATAAGTTTCTTTTTCGACAGAACTTCCACCGTTGAGAGGGAGAACAACAATGGCGGGGGCTCTCGTGAGCGCATCCACGGGGGTCATGGGTTCCCTCCTGGGGAAGCTGGGAGCTATGTTGACCGATGAGTACAAGCTGCTCAAGGATGTCCGTGGCGACATCAAGTTCCTCAAGGACGAGCTGGAGGTGATGAACGCATTCCTGCTGAAGATGTCAGATGTTGAGGAACCTGACGAGCCAACGAAGTTGCGTGTGACGGCAGTGCGGGAGATGTCCTATAAGATAGAGGACAACATCGACAAGTTCATGGTCCTCGTGGAGGAACATCAGTCCTCCTGTTCCGGGGCTCATGAAATCAGGAAGCTTATTGACAAGTGCAACAGCTTGCTACCGGACATCAAGACCCGCCACAAGATCGCCAAGGAGGTGAAAGACATCAAGAACCAAATTAAGGAGGTCAGCGACATATTTTTAAGGTACGTACCCTGCTGATCTTGTTGTACTGTACTACCATCAAATTTGTGACTAGTTAGCAGATGCTTGTATCTGATTTGTTGCTTGATCCACCACATTAACTCAAGGTATAAGATAGATGAGTCCTCCTCTATGCATGCAAAAGACAAGGTTGACCCTCGACTTCGTGCACTCTACAAAGATGCCACGGATGTTGTCGGAATCGATGGACTAAGAGATGAACTTGTCAAAGCACCAGGACCCGATGGTTTCCCAGCGGAATTTTACCAAAAATTTTGGGACGTTATCAAAGAGGACCTGATGAATTTGTTTGGGTTTTTACAAGTCGGACAATTAGATATCTTTAGACTTAACTTTGGCAACATAATTTTACTGTCTAAGGTTAACAATGCAGAACGTATACAATAGTATCGTCCAATTTGCTTGCTTAATGTTAGCTTTAAGATTTTTACGAAGGTTGCCATGATTAGACTAAACTCAGTTGCTGACAATGTTGTTAGCCTGTCTCAAACCGCGTTCATGCAAGGAAGAAATATCCTAGATGGTGTTGTAATCTTGCATGAAACAATCCATGAACTACACTCAAAAAAATTAAATGGTGTATTGTTCAAGATTGACTTTGAGAAGGCATATGACAAAGTTAATTGGTCTTTCCTCCAGCAAACTCTCCGTATGAAAGGTTTTTCTGAGGAGTGGCGCTCTCTTATTCAGTCGATTGTGTCTGGGGGTAGTGTTTTCATTAAAGTAAATGAAGATACTGGCAAATACTTCCAAACCAAGAAAGGACCGAGACAAGGGGATCCATTATCGTCTTTACTATTTAATATAGTGGCTGATATGTTGGCTATCCTTATTGAGAGAGCAAAGGCTGATGGTCAAATTGAAGGAGTGGTTCCACATCTTATTGATGGTGGACTTTCTATTCTTCAATACGCCGATGATACAATTCTTTTTATGGAACATGATCTGGAGAAGGATAAGAATCTGAAATTGATATTATCAGCATTCGAGCAGCTATCTGGGCTTAAAATAAATTTTCATAAGAGTGATTTGTATTATTTTGGCGAGGCCCAAAACTTGGCTCACCTATATGTTGAACTTTTCGGATGTGGTCAGGGCCAGTTTCAAATCAATTATTTGGGAATACCGATTCATTATCGGCATCTCACAATTGCTGAATGGAAACATGTTGAGGAAAGGTTACAGAAACGTCTTAATAGTTGGAAAGGTAAATTGTTATCCCTTGGTGGAAGACTATTACTTATAAATTCAGTACTTACTAATATGGTACCTTATATGATCTCATTCTTCCAATTACCAAAAGGGGTCTTGACCAAAGTGGATTATTTCCGTTCAAGGTTCTTTTGGCAAGGGGATAGTGAGAAAAAGAAATACCGACTAGCCAGATGGAATGTGGTTTGCCGCCCGAAGGAATTTGGTGGACTGGGCATACACGATATGCAAGTCAAAAACATCGCACTCCTGGGCAAATGGCTTTTTAAACTACTTTCAGAAAATGGTGTTTGGCAAACCATGTTATGGAGGAAATATGTGGGGTCCAAGGCTGTGTCTCAAGTGGTTTGGAAACCCGGAGATTCACATTTTTGGGCGGGTCGTATGGCCACCAAGAAGCATTTCTTTCGTTTTGGCGCTTTCGAGATTAAGGATGGATCACAGATTAGGTTTTGGGAAGATAGATGGCTTGGCCAAACTACTCTTCGCGAACAATATCCGGCTCTATATTCGATTGTTAGACATAAAGGGGATACAATTTCCATAGTGATGGAAGACTATCCTCCTAATGTGTCTTTCAGAAGAAGTCTCATCGGTCCTAGATTGGTATCTTGGAACAATCTATTATTACGATTATCCAGAATACAATTATCGGATGGTGTTGATGTGTTCAAATAGAAATTACTGGAAAGTGGTAAATTTTCTGTTGGCTCACTATATAAAGCCTTGATACAACCTGATATTCCGGTCGATGATAATAATAAAATTTGGAAAATAAAAATACCCCTTAAGACGAAGATATTCGCTTGGTATCTACGGAAAGGGGTAATTCTAACAAAAGATAATCTTGCAAAGAGGAATTGGCATGGAAGTACACAATGTGTTTTTTGTCATCAAGATGAGACAATTCGCCATTTATTCTTTCATTGTAAATTTGCACGCTCTATATGGTCACATCCAAATAGCTTCTGGTATATCTTCGCCAAGTTCTGTAACCAATGTTTTTGGTAATTGGTTGCATAGAATTGGTGATAAGTACAGAACTTTGTTTAGGGTGGGAGCGCTTGCCATTATATGGTCGCTATGGCTTTGTAGAAATGACAAGATTTTTAATAACATTGTGTCTTCTCCTCTACAGGTTATCTATCGTGCCACGGCTATCCTCTGTTCATGGAATATTCTCCAACGTATGGAGTTTCGCGACTTATTTATGGAGGGATGTACGCGATTGGAGGATACGGCGAGTAATATTTTCTCCCGACATGGATGGCCACGTGATTTGAGGATTGATATGTCTTAGATTCTAGTCATTTATTTTGATAGTGCCTTTGTGTAATGCTTATCTACTTTTTACCTTAGCTCTGTCGTTCGTGTGGCTGTGTGCATCTTGGTTATGCAGAGGCCGGGTGTAAACATTAAATTTTAATAAATGCACCCATTTTCAAAAAAAAAAAGATGAACTTGTCAAGTGGCTGAACGAGAAAGAGGGTGAATCACTTAGATTTGTCTCTGTTGTTGGATATGGAGGGTTGGGCAAGACAACACTTGCCAACCAGATCCGAGCGAGCCTGCTTGGAACGACCTTTGAGTGTGGGGCTTTTGTCTCCATTTCACGCAAGCCTGGTATGAAGGGGATATTGAGATCTATATTGTCACAGATCACCAAGCAAGACACTGCTTACTCCGGATTAGATGATTTACAACTCATCATTGACAAGATTAGAGAAGTCCTTCAAGACAGAAGGAACGTTCTTTAATTAGCATCTAAGCTTAGACTACAAATTCTGAGAGCATCTAAACTCATACCTAGTGCCCTATATATGACGAGTTGCTATATTTTGAGTTTCTTCCCCATTTGTAGCCATGTAGATGCTCTCAGAATTTCACTTACTGTACAAGCATGTTTTAGATAATGACAGCTTTATTCATGTTAAATATTTTCATCAAGGTATATTATACCTAGGATGCAGACATATGTGACATTGTTTTAGGATATTACGATACTTATCGATATCACTATAAATATCTAATGCGCTCCAATGCGTATCACTATGTTGCAGGTACTTTATCATAATTGATGATATATGGGAGTCAGGAACATGGGAAACCTTGAAATGTGCATTTGTCAAGAATACATGTGGCAGCAGAATAATGATCACAACACGTATAGTTGATGTTGCCAAATCTTGTTCTCCTTCCAATGGAGATCTTGTCTATGAGATGAAACCACTCAGTGAGGCTGACTCAAAGAAGTTGTTTTTCATGAGGATATTTGGTTGTGAAGAAAGCTGTCCTGATAGCTTGAAAGAAGCTTCCAAAGATATTCTGAAAAAATGTCGTGGTCTACCTCTGGCCATCAATGCCATTTCTAGCTTGTTGGCCACGACAAGTGAAACAAAAGAAGAGTGGGATCGGGTGCGACATTCAATTCGCTCTTCAAATACAAAAAGTGATATAATAGAGACCATGAATTACATATTATCTCTTAGTTATTTTGACCTTCCCCACCACCTAAGAAGCTGCATATTGTACTTGGCTCTATTTCCTGAAGATAAATTGATTGAAAGGGTGAGGTTGGTACTCAGATGGATTTCCGAAGGCTTTATTCATGGAAAAAGTGGACAAGATCTCATGGAATTAGGAGAGGAATATTTTCATGAGCTTGTGAACAGAAGTCTAATACAGCCCGAGACGATAGGGTATGACGGCAAGGCGAAGTATTGGCGTGTCCATGACACCATCCTTGATTTTCTCATTACCAAGTCCTCCGAAGAGAACTTGTGTACTGTTCTGAAAAAAAAGTACAAGCCTGATGGCATTGTTCGTCGGATCTCTCTTATGGGAACCGAGGATGAAGACATCGTAGAGCAATTGGATTTGTCACATGCTCGGTCAATCGGTGCTTTTGGGGATATCAAGCGATTGCCTTCTGTTGGGAAGTCAGAATCCCTGCGCGTGCTAGACTTGTGAAACTGCAGTAAGTTGGAAAATCATCATATCAAGGATATTGGAAGACTCTATCAGCTGAGATACTTGGATATCTCCTTCACTGGAATCACGGAGCTTCCAATGCAAATTGGGGAGCTACTGTACCTAGAGACCCTAGTTGTTACATCCTATAAATTACTTGAGCTTCCTGAAAGCACAAATCGGCTACGACGACTGGCACGTTTGTTTGTTGAGCCTAATTGTAAGCTTCCGGTTGGATTGGGAAACTTGGTAAACTGACAAATCTGAGAAAGCTGAAGATTTGCTTGGATACTGATGAGATAGAACGCAACCCATTAGTACAGTCCAAGGAAAAGCTGGTGTCCTCTCTCTGTAAACTGGACGAATGCGGTCTCTGTTCCCTAAGTATTTCTTTTCAGATGAGAGATAAGGATGGTGAAGAGCCGTTCCTGCCTGCTTTGGGTTGCATCCGTGAGGTTATTGTACATGTAGAAGATATCTGCCGGATTAGCAGATGGCTCACATCACTTCCCAACCTACACATGTTGAATTTCATTGATCCGGACAAGATAGAACAGCAGGATATCGATATGATTGGACTCATACCCAATCTGGTCGAATTGTCACTTGATTTATATCGAACAGATGATGCACGGCAGCTTGTCATCAGGTGCGAAGGATTTCAACAGTTGCAGCGTTTTGAGGTTTCCTTTGCTCGTATGGGATTTTTAATGTTTGAACAGGGGGCTATGCCAAGGCTCAAGGAGCTTGAACTCCGTAACTTCAGAGAAAAGCCCAAATATGGTGAGGTCAATTTCGACTTTGGCATCCAACACCTCTCCAGCCTTGCTCGGCTCACAGTCAGCCTATGGTGCATTGGCTGGACGGTTGCAAAAGTAAAGGATGCTTTCAGGAGCATTGGCTGGCGGAGGCAAACCCCAACCTAAACATGTGCATACATGGTTCTAGCCGGTTTCCAATGTAAAACCAAACCAGCCCGTAATCAGCTGGTTCTGAACAGTTTGGTTTGCCAGTTTGGTTTCCCGTTAACTAGTAGCACACGGGTCCACGGTTTCAACCCAACTAAAAACCAGCTAGTTCACAAACCGTGTAACTGGTTTGGTTTGGGTTGGGTCGGTGGGTTGGCCGGTTTGGAACCAAACCATGAACAGGCTTACCCCAACCGTTCAATACTGGAGATGACAAGACAAAATCCGCATGATGTGTTACAAGACGAGCAAATAAATATGGCAGGCTCAGGTACCATTAACAAGTTCGTACTTTTGACCTGGTGAGCAGTAGTCAAAAAATGTCCATAATGCTTCATTGTTTTTCCGGTGATCTATTTCAGGTACAACGCCAGAAAAAGAAGAGGCTGCCACCAAGTCCTAGATGCATGTCTAACCCGAGATATGGAGCCTAACCCGGTGATCTATTTCACTCTAATTGCATGCTGCAACAAGTAAAGCTCCAGATTTCTGTTCGGGCTACCTCTTAATGTGTCGCAAGGCATGTGTGCTCTTGTGATTTGTCTTGCACAATTGATACTATAGCTAGCGTATATGTTGGAAGTATCACGGATTCGAAAAACATTTCTGTATTTTCCCCATCTTTGTTGAGTGTCCCCTAATGGATAATCGGCAAAAACTCTGTATTTTCCATTCTACCCTATTCATATTGTCATATTTGCAGCTGTTTAAGCTAAACTGTGCCATTACCTTGTTACCCAAAAAAGAAAACACGATACAAATTCAACAATAGAGAACTATATGTCTACTTAATGTTAGCTTTAAGATATTTACAAGATAAATTATGACAATTGCCGGAAAAAGTAATTAGAGCAACACAAGCTGGCTGTCCAAGTTGATAGCTGACAGAACTTCCCAAACTCGGGGTGTCTGTCATCAACTGGAAAATGACTGGAAAACTCGCAGGGCAGGAGTTTTGTGGTGCCATCTCGGGTTAGGTCATCTCCACTGGCCTGGCTGAATGCAAACGTGCGCGGCCTCTTCAGCGGCACGATCCAACCGACCGACACGTCCGGCTCGACTTATTCGTGCATCAAATTTGGGCAATGATTGCGTCGGTCTAGATAGCGCGCGTCCTCCCGAGGGTTGAGGGTCCGCTTGCCAGCGACCCAACGGCCTGTTTCCACTAGCCATCAAAGGAGAAAGGAAGCCTGCTTCAAAGGCGGGCCACGCCGCTGCTGGCGCTGTCCGACGCCTGCGCTCCTGCCGCCACACATCAATGTCGTCGCTTCGGCCTTCACTCCGGCATTCAATGTACCCACATGACCATCTTCTTCCACACCACACCATACTCTCCTTACTCCCATCCTCCACTACCGGTGACAAGCCATGGCCGGTGGAATTGGATCGAGGGGAGGGCGTCTAGGACAACCACCAGCCACCAGGGCATGGCCGTGGCCGTTGAGGAAGGCACGGGGGACGCACACAAAGGAACACGCCGCCACGCTCTCCCTCACCACCATCGCCGCCCGAGCTTGAGCCCATCGACATCAGCCTCACCGGCTTCGAGTTCGCCGTGACCATCCAATCGGGCATGATGCGGGATAGGATGCTTCTTCCCCGCAAATTCGTGTCGCTGGTCGACGACGCAGATCCCCGGCAGGTCATGTTGCGGACGGCCGGTGTCAATACCGGCGCGTGGCCATTGGAGGTGTTTTTCGACTGCCTTGGCTAGATGTTCCTCGCCAACGGATGGGAGGAGTTCGCCCGACAGCACCAAATCAAAGTTGGCAACTTCGTCGTCTTCAAGTACGACAGCGAAGCCATGCTCACTGTCAGTGTCGTCGATGACACCATGTGTCTTCGCTGCTGCCACTCTCACTCTGACTCTGATGAGTAGGCTTAGCACTAGACTAGGCTATGTACTCGTCATGTATCGTGTTTCGAATCAAATTTGCAATGCGAGCATCGACCATTTGTAATGACAAGTTTTTATTTAAATATTTTGCAAACAAACAACACCTAGAACAACATTCTAACTATGCGCTTCCTACGATGCTGGCAGCGATGGCGCCGATGGGTCGGCAATACCCCATTCTTTGTTGAGAGAGCGGTAGATCGCTTACTGCGTCTGCAACTCATCTTGAACTTGGGCGAGGCGGGCACGCGTGTACGCATTGTCGGGATGGCCCGCACCGCATCCCGGAGATCGTCACGCACGACAGCGAGCGCTACACGCCACCGGTGCTCCGGCAGAAAGACACGCTGCATCACCTCCGGTATGAAAGGCTCGCCTTGGTGTTCCTGTTGCGGTCGAAGTGAGTGCGCCGTGTCCGCCAATTCCTGCCCATACTATATAACGAAGGCGGGTCCAGCTGATACGTCGGAAACGTATCTATAATTTTTGATGCTTCATGCTTGTTTACTATCTACTTTGCTTTGCTTTATCTATACTTTGAGGTGTTTTTATATCCTTTCTAGAACTAACCTATTAACAAGTTGTCACAGTGCCAGTTGCATGTTTTCTTCTGTTTTTGGTTCCAGGAAGGCAGAAAGTAAATATTCCCGGAATTGGACAGGACAAAATCCAAAGTCAATATTTTACCATGGGTGTCACGAAGTCCAGAGGAGAGACGGAGAGGCGAGCCAGGGCCGCCACACCCTCCTAGGCGCGGGTGGGCCCACCCCGTGCCTAGGTAGGGTGTGGGCCCTCCGGCCGCCTCCCAGCCTCGCCTCTTCGCATATAAGAAGCCCTCGATGCATAAACCCTAGACACCCGATCAAAACTCCATGAAACCTTCTATAGCCGCCGCCACCATCGTCCCTAGATCGGGGGGATCTGGAGTTCTTCCCCGCACTCTGTCGGAGGGGAAATCATCCCGGAGGCCTTCTTCTTCATCATGTCAGCCTCCGGTATGAAGCGTGAGTAGTTTCACCTTGGACTACGGGTCCATGTAGTAGCTAGATGGTTGTATCTCCTCCTTGTGCTTTCATGTATAGATCTTGTGAGCTCCGTTCATGATCAAGATCTAATCTATTTGTAATCATGCATGTTGTGTTTGCGGGGATCGGATGGATATTGCGATTACTATGTCAGATTGATTAATGGTTTTGTCTATTTGATACTATCATGTCTGTGTTGTTTGTGATCTTGCATGCTCTCCATTGTTAGTAGTTATCTTGGCCAAGTAGTTGCTAGTTGAAAGGGCATGTATGCCCCCATGTGTGGTTTTGGTAATTAATGACAATATCTATGGACTAATGTGTAAATTGAGTTTCACTTGTAGGTTCGTCCATTGGCATCGCTTGGGCCATGTGTTGGTCTCAAGGTTGGAAGATGAAGAAATGTCCAAGGGCTTTGTGCCCATTGGAATCATGAAGAAAGAAGGTGCTTGAAGGTCGATCAAGGCTTGTGCAAAGATTTGCATCAAGATGGATCAACCTCAAGTAGGGATGAAGAAGGGCGAGCTCAAGATGAGCCATCTCTAGAAGATCTCATGCTTGAAGCTTGCCATCCTCGTCCTCATGGAATGATGAAGACAAGTTCAAAGAAGAGGTTTCCCCATGGAGTATGGGGGAGCAATTTGCAAGTCTTCATCTTCATCAAGCAAGAGCATCCAAGAAAGGTGTTCCCTCTATAGAAGAACAAGACGGTCTACATCAAGTTCAAGTGGGATGCTCAAGGCAAAGGTATGTTCTTGATAGGGCTTTTCTTTTGTCGGTCTCGTATTGTTAGTTGGGAGACCGGGTTTAGGATAGATAGCCGTGCTATCAAGAGGGGCTCTCAAGCGGGTGTCTCGTTTGCATCGTTCGGAGAGAGCTCAAACCTTTGCATTCATTGCATCATCTTTCTTGGTTGTTACTTGGTTCTTGTCCATGAGAGGATCTAGAGCTTGTGGTCACCATCATAACAAGCTCTAGCTCATCATCTAAGGATTTCACTTGCATATCTTATTGCGGTTTTTGATCTTGCGAGTTTTCCGTCTCCACACCTTGTTGGATTCTATTCGTCGTTATCTTTCCAACAAAATTGGTTTCATCCCGTTTGGAGTTCGGATGCAAAAGTTATTGCGTTTCTGGTTTTCTGGTTTCTGGAATTTCCCTGACCGGAAGTTCCGGCATCTTTGCCGCCGAAAGTTCCGGTGGAAGTTCCGGGTCTTCTTCCGCTCACGTTCAGTAACCTTCTGTTTTGGATGTGCTATTTTACGGAACTTCAGTCGGAATTTCAACCGGAAGTTTCGCTCCCACCGGAAGTTCCGGCCAGGGACCGGAAGTTCCGCTCAGGCCTAGTTGCCGCCAAAAGTTCCGGTTGAACTTCCGGCTCTTGTTCCGCTCACGTTCAGTAACCTTCTGTTTTGAATATGTCTATTTGACGGAACTTCTGTCGGAACTTCCACCGGAAGTTTCGCTCCCACCGGAAGTTCCGGTGTACCGGCGGAAGTTCCGACCAGGATTTGCTTTTTTAGTTTCTCGCTCCGCAGTTTTTGACCGTTGGTTGTGTGCCACCGGAACTTCCGGCCTCCCACCGGAAGTTCTGGCCAGGAGTCGCGAATGCCCATAACGGGCAGATCTGGGAGCCCTTTAAAAGGGGCTCCTCTTCCCCTTCGTGGGGATTAGCTTCTCTTCTTGGTTCTTGGCTTTCTCTCTCTCCTCCATTGTCAACCTTGAAGAAGCTTTCCCTCTCCCTTTCCCCTCCTATGATTCTTGCATCTTTTTGAGGGATTTGAGAGAGGAGATCTAGATCTACAATCCCCCCAAGTCAAATCCCTTCTTTGTGAAGGAATCATTGGGATCTAGATCTTGGAGAGTTTTGTGTTCTCCTTCTTCCTCCCTTATTCCCCCAATAGCTTTTGTAGCTTTGTTGGAATTTGGGAGAGAAGGACTTGCCCTTGCATTTGGTGCATAGGTTTGAGTTCTACTCTTGTGTTCTTCCTCCCTTATTCCCCCAATAGCTTTTGTAGCTTTGTTGGAATTTGTGGGAGAAGGACTTGCCCTTGCATTTGGTGCATAGGTTTGTGTTCTCCTCGCACTACTAGGAAAACGGCTATAGGTAATCAGCACATCCGTGGCTCACATGGTTGAAGTGCCCCACGGCTAAAACAGGCGTGGCTCACCTGTGGGCAGTGCCCTACTAATAACTAGAACAACCGTGGCGCACATGACTATAGTGCGCCATAGATGTGTGTGGGCCAGGGCCCTGTTGGCCACACGCCAAACATCTGTAGCGCACTATAGTCATGTGCGCCACGGTTGTTAGGGTCATCTGTGGCGCACGTGTGCCTGGTGCGCTACGCCTAAGCGCATGCCCCCCTCTGCTCTGAAACGGCCACAAACTTCTGTGGCGCACTCGGCCTAGTGCGCCACAGGGAGTAGGAGCATCTGTGGCGCACATGGAGTAGTGCGCCACAGATGTTTGTACTCCCTGTGGCGCACTAGGGCCGTGTGCGCCACGGATGTGTCGATTTCTTTAGGACAGCACTTTATGTGCACATGTGTGACCACATCCACCACCCCACACTTCACTTTCCCCTTCTTCTTCCTCCTTAGATCTAGTCGGGATCTTCTCCTTCCCACCTCAATTTCTCCACACATTCACCATTTTTAGCATGTAAAACTTGCTTTGGATGTTACATAAGTAATAGAGGAGGTCTCCGGTCTCTCATCTATCCTTCTCCGATCGACGCGTGCACCTCTCCTTTCCATCTTTCTCGCGATCGGTCTCTCATCTCGGTAAGTTGTCCATGTAAGGATGTGTTCATGTGTATATGGATGATGTGCTCATATGTATGTAGATGATCGATGCTCATGATGTGTGTATGTGGAGAGGATCGATGGTCATATGTGTGTGTATATGGAGAGTATCGATGATGCTCATGCATGTGTACTATGGAGAGGATAATGACATGTTCATGTGTGTATGGATCGGTCTCTCTCTCTTGTGTTTGTATGTGAACAAGTTGCCATTTGTTTTGCCAAAATGTTGATTCATTTCCATTTTGGCAAGACTTTGGCATTTCGCAAAGGTCCTAATTTTAGGATAGGTCATGCCGAAATTTTCTATCGACCATTGCATGCATGCATTCATTATGTGGTTCTAATAGACTTCAAAATTGTACCGTGTACATCATGCAGGCAAAAATGGTCTGCATAATGAGCGAAGGCATTGTGGCTAGATTTTTGAAATGTGCGACGGCCGACATGATACGAAATAACAAGACATATATAAGATGTCCGTGCAGAAGATGCAAACTCAACTGGGTGATCGACCCAGATTCCGGGAATCTGCAGGCGCACCTGCTCCGCCATGGTTTCATGGATGGATACACTCGTTGGATAAGCGATGACGTATATGATGGAGACGGTGAAGAAGGTGGCCAACATGACGATGATCATCATCACGGCGAGAACGGGCGAGATGATGAAGAGTCTCCTGGAGATGGTGAAGGTGCGGAAGCAGACCGGGATGATGATGATCTAGATGCCGGAGGAGCAGACGACGATGGAACAACGTCAGGCTGGGTGCGGGACCCTTATGTGCAAGAGCTGCTTCTCAAGCAGACGAGTAACGCCAGGGCTGCCGCTAGAGAGAAAGCCAAGCTTGCGCAACTTGAGAAAGACGCGGTTACTCCATTGTATGAAGGATGCAGGCCCGATGATACCCGGTTGAATGTAACGCTCAAGGCTATGGAGATGAAGGCGAAGCACAAATTGAGCGACGCAAGCTTCGACGATATGATGGCATTCTGGCACGATCGTCTCCCGGAGGGGAACACATGTCCAACTAGTATCGAGGATGCCAAGAAAATCGTGTGTCCTCTCGATCTACCGCACGTTAGATATCACGTATGCATCAACGATTGCATCATTTATCGGGGCGAGGACGCGGAGAAAACCACATGTCCGGTGTGCGGCGTGAGTCGATACAAGAAAGGGAAGAAAGCACCTCGAAAAGTGGTATGGTACTTTCCTATCACTCCTCGTCTGCAGCGCTATTTCGCGGACCCTAAGGAAGCGAAGCTCATGCGATGGCATGCGGAAAGGAAGAAGCCAGGAGATGATGATGACCCCGAAAAGGATGAGCTGCTGACGCACCCTTCAGATGCTAGCCAGTGGAAAGCATTGGACCTCGAATTCCCAGAATTTGGTGGAGATTCGAGGAACATCAGGCTTGGTGCGAGCACCGATGGACTCAATCCGTTCGGTAGCCAGAGCAGCACGCACAGCACTTGGCCCGTGTTTGTATGGATGTACAACCTCCCTCCATGGTTGTGCATGAAGAAGAAGTACATACAAATGAGTATGCTAATTCAAGGGCCGAAACAACCTGGTACCGACATCAATCTGTATCTCGGGCTGTTGAAAGAGGAGCTAGCCACGTTATGGGAATCTGGAGCCAATACTTACGACGCCGTCGCACAAGATTATTTCACTATGAGAGCCGCGTTGGTCACTACGGTGCAAGACTATCCAGGTTGCGGGTATATCTCGGAGCAGGTTATCCAAGGATTCTGCGCATGCGTTAGGTGCATGGATAACACAAGCTATCTCCAACTAGAGAAAGATCCAGGGTCATCGAAAACCGTGTTCATGGCGCACCGGAGGTGGCTCGGCAAGAATGATCCATGGAGAAAACGTGGAGACCTGTTCGATGGCAAATCAGAGACCCGAGGAATCCCAGAGCGTAGGAGCAGCGAAGAAGTGGAAGAGTTGCTGAAAAACTGGAAAGATTGTCCTAAGCCTGGAAAGAAGCGAAAGAGGCAGCAACAAGACAAGCCGCTGATGAAGGTATGGAAAACAAGGTCTGTTTTCTGGGAGTTGCCATACTGGAAGTTTCTCCGCACGCCTCATAGCCTCGACATCATGCATATCACGAAAAACGTGTGCGAGAGTCTTGTCGCCACCATAATCAACATGCCAGATAGGACGAAAGATGGTCCGAAAGCAAGGCACGACCTGATATGCTTGGGTATCCGGAAGGAGCTTCACGGAGGACGCACTACTCCTGATGATCAGGAAGATGACGATGATCATGAGTCGGAGACGACACAAGGTCGTCGGAAGGGTAAAAAGTTCAAGAAGAACGAATATTACTGCCCTCCTTCTTGCTTCACTCTAAGCCAGGATGAGATCAAACAGTTTTTCAAGTGCCTTCTAGGAGTCAAATTTCCTTACGGCTACGCGGGCAAGATAAGCAGATACCTAGACGAGGCGAAGCAGAGGTTCAGTGGCATGAAGTCTCACGACTGTGCCGTGCTAATGACGCAGGTACTTCCGGTCGCACTAAGAGGGATAATGGACGAGCACGTCCGTGAAACGTTATTTGGCCTATGCAAGTTTTTCGACGTCATCTCTAGGAAGTCGATTGGCTTGAATCAGCTCGGAAGGCTACAGGAGGAGATCGTGGTGATACTATGTGAGCTTGAGGTCTACTTCCCACCCGCATTCTTCGACGTTATGGTGCATCTGCTGGTCCATGTCGTGGAGGACATCGTACAACTCGGGCCGATGTTCCTCCGCAGCATGATGGCGTTCGAAAGGATGAACGGACACATCAAAGGATACGTTCGCAACAGGTCCCGTCCAGATGGAAGCATAGCCAAGGGCTTTCTGGCTGAAGAGTGCATCTCTTTCTGCACGAATTATCTAGACATCGAGAACCCTGTCGGTCTTCCCGTCAACAGACACCTTGGCAAGCTCGACGGATCTGGTCACCGAGAGGGTCGTCGCATACTGCATGCAGACTTCGATTTTCGACGCGCGGACTTTGATCGAGCAAACCTCGTCGCGCTACAGCATTTAGAACTGGTCGATCCTTGGGTACAGAAGCACAAAAGGTTAATCGAGAAGAAGTACAGTGACCGGGGCATACAGAGGACGCAGGGAGAAATAATCAAAAAGCACAACTCAGATTTCACGCGTTGGTTTAGGCAGACGCTCCTTGATAATCCCCGCGCTCGCATTCTTCTGACACGGAAAAGATCATATTCACCTTGTCGCAGGGACCGATGCAAAACCTGGTGACCTATCAGGCGTATGATATCAACGGCTACACATTCTACACGGAGGAAAAGGACAACAAGTGTGATTATCAGAACTCAGGCGTAACGTCGGAATTCTACACCGATGACAACGTGAAGGAAAGATTCTACGGAAGAATCGAGGAGATCTAGGAGCTCGACTACTGTGGAGAAAAGGTGCCGATGTTCCGTGTCAGATGGGCAAAGAGTGTCGAAAGAGAAGACCGGTATTTCACAACCATGGTTATACCCGAAGCAGCCAAATCCAAGGCCGCCGGTGCAAACGTGGCCGCGAAAAATGAACCGTGGGTACTGGCTACCAAAGTGGACCAATGTTTTTTCATTACCGACCCGACAAAGCCTAGCCGTGTTGTCGTGAGGAGAGGAAAAAGAAACATCATCGGAATGGATGGAGTCGCCAACGAGCAAGACTTCGACCAGTACGGCGATCCAAAGATTGAAGATGACGACGACTACGATGCAGCAACATACATCACAAGAAGAAAAAGGACAACCCTACCCAAAAAAGGTAGCCCGTTCGAAAGAAGAAACATTAAAGTGCCGGGGCTAAATTATTCAACCGCGACAAAGAAGGGAAAAAAGATTGTAAAACGCTAGCTCAAAAATATTGTAAAACGCGTGGTCGAAAAAGATTGTAATATTCATGGACAAAGTATTATGAAATTTAGTTATACTTCGAATCATATTTGTAACACTTTTATGACATATATCACTACTTTTGGGCATGTTTGGAATATTTAAAAGTATTTTAAAAACAAAACAAAACTTGTATGGCATATATCACCACTTTTGGACATTTTTGTGAACATTTAAAAGTATTTTTAAAATAAAAATAAAAAAGTGGAGCACCAGGATTCGAACCTGGGTGCTCAGAGTTTGGAATAGAGCTAAGGGGCTAGAACCAGTGGGCTATGACAGTAGTAGTGTTAACAGAAGGGGTGGCCGCCCTCTTATCTGGTCTTCCAACAGACATAGGCGTAGCGCACCCTGGCCAAGTGCGCTACGAACTGTTGGACGCTAGTCAACCGCGCCGGTTCCATCTCTCATAGACGACACCACGCACCGCGCCGCTCTGCATCTCACAGACAGCTCTCGAGGAGGAGGAAGCCCACCACCGTCGCGCTGCCCGTCGTCGTGGAGGAGGAGGAAGCTCTCGAGGAGGAGGAAGCTCTCGTGGAGGAGGAGGATCGCGCCGCCCGTCGTCGTCCGCCCGTCATCCGCCCGTCAGAGGTAGCCCCTCCCCTGTCTCTCCCTCTCTCCCTCCCTTGTCTCTCCCTCTCTCCCCTGTCTCTCCCTCTCTCCCTCTCTCCCCTGTCTCTCCCTCCCTCCCTCTCTCCCTCTCTCCCCTGTCTCTCCCTCTCCCTCTCTCCCCTGTCTCTCCCTCCCCTGTCTCTCCCTCTCTCCCTCTCTCCCCTGTCTCTCCCTCTCTCCCCTGTCAGAGTTAGGGTTCATGGTTCAGAGGTTGCTAGGTTGCTAGGGTTCAGAGGTTGCTAGGTTGCTAGGTTGCTGCTAGCAGGTCTGAATGGTAGAATAATTGTCATGTCTGAATGGTAGAATAGCTAGTGAATTCTGGCCCCCATCAAAAAACATACAGCAAAGTTAGGGTTCATGGTTCAGAGTAGTGCAACTATTGGTGTAGTGCAGCTATTGGTGCAGCTATTGGTTCAGAGTAGTGCAGCAAAGTTAGGGTTCATGGTAGAACAGCTCGTTGTTCACAACTCCCAGGTTCTATTACCATTAGAAATGACAGGAAACTCCCAGGTTCTGCTATTGGTGTAGTGTTGGCATGCTATTATTAGAAATGACAGGCAAACACTGATCCCACATAATGACAGCAACTCCCTTTATTGTCTACACTGTTTGTTACCATACTTAATATGGTTCTGCTTTTAGTGTTGCATCCAATATGCATTTGTTGTAAATAACTGATGGAAAAGCTCCCCTCTGAAATATTCATATATTCTCAATTAAATGCTCCCCTCTGAGATATAGGTAGTTGACAGAGATACAATTGTATGCTATTGATGAACATTTTTAATTGTCCTTGGATTATGCTATCGATAGATATATATATATATCACTAATGATGCAAGCTTAATTTAGATTGACCTTGGATTATTCAGTACACCAAGGTTTAAATGCTCAAGTACTTCTAGTTCTAGGTATTAATTTAAATAAGAGAGTGCGAAAGCTGATGCTTCAGGGTTGTACAACATCTGGTTTTGCACTCCTGGGTCGACACTTAATTTTTTTTAAAAACTCCGTTGACACATAAGGTTCAGATTTATCTCTGTTGACAGTATTGACACATTAGGGTTCAAAGTAGTGCAGGAGGTTGTTGACACATTAGGGTTCAGAGTAGTGCAGGAGGTTATATGATCATGTTTGTGCCCCTGACTGAATATGGTAGATGTTCTGGTGTTCTGGTTCCTCCATTTTCTTTGTTCCATTATGCCCATAGATGTGGTAGCTGTTCTAGTGTTGGTGTCCCTTGCAAAACTTGCTGCCATCAAGTCCAGTAATTTTTGCTGAAACAGATTTATTGTGTGCTGGTTGTGCAGTTGTGCTGGCTATACTGGGCCATTTATGCTGGTTGTGCTGGCTATGATGGCCATTTATTGTGTGCTAGATATGCTGGCCATATATATGCAGGTTCTTGTATGAAACGAGTCCTGATTTTTGCCGGAATGTTGATTAACTTCCGTTTCGGCAGAAATCGGGCACTCCTAGTTTAAAAAAATTAGCAAAGGTCATGCCGGATTTTTCCGTGCATTTAACCAATTATTTGTTTTTTGTTAGTGCAAAGATGTGTGACAACGACGAGGCTGGATGTTCTAAGCGCATCAGCGCTGAAGGAGAACTCAGACCTCCGAATAAACAATTGACATTCTGGGAGGCGGCCCAGCGGCTAGAATACGATGACGAATACCATCCTTCGGAGAGCGAGGATGATGAGATGGAAGACGCGGAGGAAGAAGCCGAAGGAACGGCAGGCGATGAAACCACTGATGGCGGCGAGGGCACAGGTAGTGGTAGCAACCCTTCTAAGAAGAAGAAGAAGCCGAAGGACCGGCGCCCGAACACGGTCGGCACGGTCAGGGAGGAAATTACCGAAGTGAGCCCAACTGGTCTTCCTTTGGAGCCCGCGCTTGTCGTCAAAGGGTACGGTGGGCAAGTGGCGGCGATCACCCGGACAACCATCTCGATCAACACCGAGAATCTCCGGCATAAAGATAATGGCCACTTGCGCACACTCCTCTTCGAGAAGCTGCACGCCAGATACAAGTTCCCCGCACAGTATCAGAACACAAATTATCATGGGAACGAAGTAAACAAATCCGTCCTCACAAAGATGAGCACCGCCCTGGCCAGCTGGAGAACCCGGATAAAGAAGAAGATCTATAAAGAAGGCAAAAGTCTCGAGGAGATCCAGAAGATTGACCCGCAGATCACCGAAGATCAGTTGCGGGAGTTCAAGAAGAGGTGTGAATCCGAAAGAGCCCTGGCCAATAGTAATCGGGGAAAGGCGCTGCAGGCGATGAATATAGGTCATCACCATCTCGGATCTGGTGGATACAGAACCGCGGAGGCCAAATGGAATAAGGAGGACGAAGAGTATAGATCCAAGGGGATAGAAAACCCCTTTGCTAAATTCGAACCCGGGCAGGTTCGAAACTTCATCAGGGCCCGTTACCATGTGGACCCAAAAACCAAACAACTCACCGCGGATCCTGCGGTGAAGGAATTCGAGGAAATTGTGGTAAGTATAATCTAATTACCGCGGATCAACACGATTGCAATCTAATCGATGATCTAAATGATTCACTGTTACTTGCTCTGCAGGAGGAGGAAATTGTTGCTAGTCATGGATCCCAGGGTTCCTCATCCCAGGGGTCAACGGCGGCCACCCGGTGGGATAACCCTTTTAACAGGGCGATGAACCGAGCCAAGAAAATAGAGCCGGTTACGAAGAAGCCGTCGTCGGCTGGCCGTCTGGCCGGCCTCGGGGGTAAGAATTGGGTGGATCATTTTGGTCCACCGCCGAGGACGCATGTGGCGCTGTCGGGAAGGAGCGAGGAGGAAAACCGAGAGGTTCAAGAACTTAAGGCACAAGTGGCGCGGATCCCGCAGATCGTCCAAGACAACCTGGCAATCACCCTCACGTCCTTCCTGCATACCTTGGTGGAGTCAATAGCGAACTGGAGTGCGGGTGGTCGAGTAGGGCCATGCCCGATTCCAAGCATGGTCAGCAGCCACTCGAACAACGCGGCGCCGACGAATCAGGCAAACTACGTGTTCGTGACTCCGCCCGCTAGCACCGCGGTGCCGCAAGTGTTGGTGACTCCCCCTGCCATCACCGCGGCGCCGGAGTACATGTTGGTGCCCCCTGCCATCGTCGCGGCGGCACCGGAGCTCCAAGCACCCGTCGGTAGGGAGAATACACCGGCGGCCAGCACCGCGCCATCAAGCAGCCCTTCCATCTCTTGCACGCCCGTCGCCGTATGCGGTGCGTCGACATTAGCCGATCTCGATACCATCACGGTAAACAAATTGCTTTAATTACCGCCTTTTCATGCCATATATATTACTCTTGTGGCATCTCGCTCTGACGACGCCGTACATGTTTTCTGCAGACGGATGTTCCTTGCACTCTCTTATGCTACGTGAACAACGAGCTGAGGGATGTTGCCAAGGGTACCATCGTTCAACCCTTGCAGCGCACGTTCCACACAAAGCCGATGCCAGATAGCGTGCACAGGGTTAAAATTAGTCGGGTGCTAAGGGGATGCGATGACCTGGAACCTCCCATTCAACCCCCAGGAGCGGATGAAGAAGAGCCGTTTGTCCTTAGAAGTTGCTTCGGCTTGTTCTTGCTATGGCCAAAGAGCATGATCCGTTTGGGGACGGCGGGGGCCATCACGCCACAGACAACAGCACCGCCTGTCGTGCCAGCGACAAGCGGTGGCAAGGCCCCCTTACCGCCCTCGCCGTCACCTCCACGCGGTGGGTCGGATGATCATGTTGATGATATGCACATGGCGCAGGATCCGGCCGAGGACGACGAAGACTGGAATGATCACTTCTTCAGCACTCAGTTTGGCAACGAAGAAGACCTAGCTGGTGGCCCCACAGAGAAAGCCACTATCACCAAGCGTCTGTTTGGTTCTCAGGAGACGCCTCCAGCTTGTGCCTTTACAGAGCCAGCTGATACAACCAACCGGCCCTTTTTTCTAAGCCCTGACACACTACATAGGGCGGCCGGTGCTCAGATTGCGGTGCCTGCCCGCTCTCCAAAAGGAAAAAAGGGCAGGAAAAGAAAGTCTAGCAGCTCGAGCCAGCCGGTGGCGTCAACAACTGCGAATCCGATCAGGTTTCGGGACGGGCCACCAAGACCCGAGGGTATTATGTGGAGGATTCATGTGGCGGGTGAGCCCATGCTACCTAAGAATTTGCGGAAGCTCGCCAGTTCGGAACTGCAGAGTGTGCATGACGGCGTGCTGACGATAGAGAGACGCCTTCTATCGGAGAAAGATCCCTCGCACCCGGTATTCATGGTTAAGGTGCCACCAGGCTTGGGCTTCGTCGACACTGCCCCCGTGGATCTGTTCTTCCTGCGGTTCGAGGACATCTTCAATATGTTCCACCTATACCCGCTGCACTATACCATGGTCTGTCTCTTTTCTCTCAGCCTGGCCATGCAGATCATTAAAGAGAACACACCGGGCATCGCTATAGTGGACCCCTACTACATGCGTGACGGCTGCTTGGGTTCCCCCGCCGAACGACGTATCGTGGCCTCGTACCTAAAAAGAATCCTCGTGGCGAACAAGACAAAGGAATACATTCTCGTGCCTTACTTTCCCGAGTAAGTCGTTATTCACTCGCCACCGTCGATTGGCTTTATTAGATCATCATCATTCTTTTTCCAACACATTCCATTTGAATTTTTTGCGCAGAGATGAACACTGCACGCTCATCTCCTTATCGCCGAAGCATTCCCACGCCACGTATTTCGACTCGGGGAGTCTAGAAAAGAAGAAAAACTACGACAAGATCAAGGAAGTTCTGGATGATGCTCTCACTGGCTTTGCCTCGACGAAAGGCACCAGCTTCGTGCGTAAGAAGGTCAAGTTCGGCAGGCACGTCTTCAACCACGTAACGGAGTTCCCCTGCATGAAGCAGCCGAAAAACAGTAAGAAGGAAGCCTACTATGCACTCCATCACATGAGGGCGTTCCTACTTGACCAGCAGAATTCTACGCTGCCAGATCATCTCAAACAGTGGGCCGAAGCAAAGGCCAAGATCAATGATTCGGATATTAGACAAGAGATGTATCGCATCCAGCAGCAGTTTGGGGCAATCATCTTTCGTGATGTCATGACTTCGGGGGGGGGGATCTTCTACGGAGGAAATATCCCGAATAACCGTGACATAGAAGATCGCCTAGAGATGCAGGGTGACTATAGGAAGTTCATGACGAGACAGGGCGTCCTCCCGTTCCCTAAGCCGAGCCAGAAGGCTTGATGTTGGCCTAGTTGTAGTTACAAACTATAGATGACCTTTTTGTGTGTGTGTGGACGACAAGTGAACTTATTTTGCTTATTATTATATATCGATCAATGCTTGGTTTTTTTGCTTACTCTTTGGTCCTTTGCTCAATTTGGTCCTTCTTTTTTTCCTTACTCTTTTTTCGAGAATAATGCCGATGATTGAAATGTCGTAGCACACTATATATGTGAATGTGCTACGATGGGATTGTACGCCTTGTGCTATGCACAAGTACTCCAGGTGTTGTGCATCCTACTTGGCGTACAGTTCCGTCGTAGCATATTCCTGTGTCCAACGACCTATGTATATATATGAGGCATGATTTTTGAGTTACTTTGGTCTTTTTCGAGAATAATGCCGATGATTGAAATGTCGTGGCACACTATATGTGAATGTGCTGCGATGGGATTGTTCGCCTTGTGCTATGCACAGGTCCAGGTGTTGTGCATCCTACTTGGCGAACAGTTCCATCGTAGCATATTCCTGTGTCGAACAACCTAGTTATATATGAGGCATGCTTTCTGAGTTTGGTCTTTTTGATTTAGGAGTACTTTCTATAAGTGTATCTTCATATGCGACTTTAATTATATATGTTTTTTTCAATAGTCGGTTAATTATTATTGTCAACTTATAGATGACGTGGTACGTCGTGTACAAGGGACGGGTTCCCGGAGTCTACGATGATTGGGAAGACTGCCGGAGACAGGTGCACCGTTTCAGCGGCAATAGCTACAAAGGGTACAACACTATGGCGGAGGCGAAAGCTAGATACACGCGCTATCTAGCGGGAGTTAGGACAAGGAACCGGATGAAGACCTACACCTTCGTCGCGGCGGTGATCATGCTTATCTTCTTTGGTTATTTATCCCGCGTTTGTGTCTAGCTAGTTAGTTTAGATGTCTAGGCGAGCTTCCGAGCTCTAACTTGTTCGATCGACACATGTATTAGCATGTCACCAACTACTACTTTGTAACATGATCGAAACAATGTAACTTAGACTATGTATTCATGTATGAGACTTATCTATATGTATTTGTTTCAATCTTGTTTTTCATATTGAGTATTTATATATATAATTGTATATCTTGTATCTGTGTGTGTATATCTGCTGTAATATTGTATATAATCTGTATTGCATATAATCTGGCTCGGAAATTGAAAAAAAAACAAAAAATACATCTGTGGCGCACATGGTCTACCTTCTGTGGCGCACTACACCTAAAGCGCACCATGGAAGTTTAGTGGCGCACTAGGTAGTGCGCCACAGAAGATCCCAGGGGTAGCGCACCATGCCAAACTTCTGTGGCGCACTTGGAGGTGCGCTACGCCTATCTCTGCACAACCGTGGCGCACTAGGCAGTGCGCCACGGCTGAGAGATAGCCGTAGCGCAAGGCCCGTGGCGCACTGCTAGTGCGCCACGGATGGACATTTCTGGTGCGCCACTAACGGCCTGTTTCCTAGTAGTGTCGAAGATTCGGCGAGTTCAAGCTTGTGATCTTGTTTCTCTTGGGTTCCTTGGAACCCTAGACGGTTGTGTGGTTGGATTGTTGACATTTTGTGGCCTTGTTGACCTTTTGTGGTCTTGTAGCCTTTTGTGGCGTTGTTGGCCTTTTGTGGCATTGTTGTCCTTTTGTGGCTTTGTTGTTGGGAGCCTCCAATTGAGTTGTGGAGTTAGCCCCAATCTTGTACGGGTTCGGTGACCGCCCGCAAGCGTCCCATAGTGGAGCAAGTGCCCGCCTTTTGTGGTGCGCACTTGGGAGAATAGGGTGAGCCTTTTGTGGCGTCGGTGAGTTGCGTGCTTCCGCATCCGGGGTGAGGCCTTGTGTGGCGTTGGGTGTGCATCGATCCACCACACCTCGAGGTGAGCCATTTGTGGCGTTCGGAGAGCATTGCGCCATCGCACCTCTCCAACGGAGACGTAGCTTCTTTGGAAGTGAACTTCGGGAAACAAATCTTCGTCTCCGCGTCCATCGGTTATCTCTCAACCGAACCCTTTCCTTATGCACTTTACATTGTGATAGCCATCGTGCTTGAAGTATTTATACCTTGCTATCACCTTGTTGCTTGTATTGCTTAGCATAGGTTGTTGGTGCACCTAGGTGAACTTAGTGGCTAGGTTTTGTGCTCTATAAATTAAACGATAGTTTTATTCCGCATTTTCTTGAGCCTAAACCATAATAATTTTAAAAGCCTATTCACCCCCCCTCTAGGCGACTTCCTTTGTACTTTCACTAGTGATTACACGAGGGTGTATTTATGCTCGATAGTGGGTTCATGTCTCTAGTTTCCAAGGGAAGTGATAGAAATCTCTTCGGCTGTAGATGTGTTGTTGCCACTAGGGAGAAAACAATGGTCGCTTATTCATAGAACAAGTGGATTGTTTACCTTACACACTTTGCTTAAAGCAGTAGTCTGTTGCTTGCAACTTAATACTGGAGGGGGTTCGGATGATAACCTGAAGGTGGACTTCTAGTCATAGATGCAGTTGGATGGCGGTCTATGTATATTGTTGTATTGCCCAATCGAATCTCATAGGATCTTTTTGTCTAGTATTGCATTGTTATGCCTAGATCGGTTCCTGTTAATTGCCCTGCTGTAATTGTTTACCCTTCATGTCATGTTGTTTATCTAAGGAGAGCACCTGTAGTGAACTATGGACCCCGGTCCAATCTTTATCATTGATACATCTTCCACTGTTACCTGTTTACTTGCTTTTAACAAAGGATTAAACGTATTGTGTGGAAGGTAATGGTGGTTTGCAGCAAGTAAACAAGTAACAGTGGAAGATGTATCAATGGTAAAGATTGGACCGGGGTCCATAGTTCACTAGAGGTGCTCTCCTTAGATAAACAAACATGGCATGAAGGGTAAACAAATTACGGCAGGGCAATTGACAGGAACTGAGCAAGGCATAACAATGCAATTACTAGTCAAAAGGATCCTATGAGATTCGATTGGACAATACAACAAGATATATAGACCGCCATCCAACTGCATCTATGACTAGAAGTCCACCTTCAGGTTATCATCCGAACCCCCTCCAGTATTAAGTTGCAAGCAACAAACAACTGCTTTAAGAAAAGTGTGTAAGGTAAACAGTCCACATGTTCCATGAACAAGAGACCATTGTTTTCTCCCTAGTAGCAACATCACATCGACAACCGAAGAGATTTATGTCACTTCCCTTGGAAACTAGAGGCATGAACCCACTATCGAGCATAAGTACTCCCTCTTGGAGTCACTAGCAACTACTTGGCCAAGATAGCTACTAACAACGGAGAGCATGCAAGATCACAAACAACACAGACATGATAGAATCATAAAGACAAAACCATTAATCAAACCAACATAATAATCTCAATATCCAGCGGATCCCTGCAAACACAACATGCATAATTACAAATAGATTAGATCATGATCATGAAGGGAGCTCACAAGATCTATACATAAAATCACAAGAAGGAGATACAACCATCTAGCTACTACATGGACCCGTAGTCCAAGGTGGAACTACTCACGCATCTTACCGGAGAGAAGGCCTCCGGGATGATCTCCCCTCCGGCAGCGTGATGTTGGAGATATGCCCTAGAGGCAATAATAAATGTAGTTATTATTATATCTTTGTGTTCATGATAAATGTTTACATTCATGCTATAACAGTATTAACCGGAAACATTAATACTTATGTGATTTGTAAACTAAAATAGAGTCCCTAGTAAAGCCTCTTTATAATACTAGCTTGTTGGTTAATAGATGATCATGGTTTCCCGATCATGAACATTGAGATGTTGTTAACAACAAGATCATATCATTAGGAGAATGGTATGATGGACATACTCCCATAGATAAGCATAGCATAAATATCAAGTCATTTTAATAGTTCAATTTCTATAAGCTTTCTGATACATAGTAACCTAATTTCTTCGACCATGAGATCATGCTAATCACCATTACCGTAACGATGCTTTGATGACATCAAACACCACACCGTAACTGGGTGGCTATAAAGGTGGCATTGAGTGTTCAGAAAGTATGGGTTGAGGCACATGGATCAAGAGTGGGATTTGTCCATCCATATGATGGATAGATATACTCTGGGCCCTCTCGGTGGAATGTCATCCAATTATCTTGCAATCATGTGACTGGATCACAAGGGATCACATACCACGGGAACGAGAAAAGAGTACTTATCAGTAACGAGGTTGAACTAGGTATGCAGAGATACCGACGATCAAAACCTCGGATAAGTAAACTATCGTGAGACAAAGGGAAATTGGTATCATATGTAAGTGGTTCATTCGATCGCAAAGTAATCGTTGAAATATGTGGGGGCCATATGAATTTCCAGATTCCTCTATTGGTTATTGATCGGAGAAGTGTCTCGATCATGTCCGCATAATTCACGAACCGTAGGGAGACACACTTAAGGATTCGATGTTGTTGTGTAGTTATGGAATGATGAGTAAGAGACCGAATGTTGTTCGAAGTCTCGGATGGGATCCGGGATATCACGAGGAGATCCGGAATGGTCCGGAGAATAAGATTCATATAAGGAAAGTCCTGTTTCGGAGTTCGGGAATGATTCCGATGTTTTCACCAGGAATGTTCTAGAAGGGTCCGGAAGGTCCGGCACTCCGGAGGGGAAGGGTACATGAATGTGTCATAACAATGTGGAATGGTTGCATCATGTACTAGGTCACTTGGCTGGGCAAAATAAAGAGAGAAATCAAATTGAAGTTTGAAAGTCAAACGCCAATTTGAAAAAGTCAAATCTCAAGTTTGCTTGGTGGAGGGAGAGTAGGAAACCTACTTGGGGAGGAATTCCCCTCCATCCACCCGCCGGCCAAGGAGGAGGAGTTGGAGGAGGACTCCCTCCTCCCAAGCCGCACCCTCCCACCTATATAAGGAGGGGTAGGGATGCCCCGCTCCTACACACCCAAACCCTAGCCCCAAGTCGCTGGCCACCTCCTGCTGCCGCCTAGGGCCTCCTCTAACTCGGCGAGTTAGGGTTTCCCCAAACCCTAGCCGCCGGCCAAGCCCTCCCCTTGGTGCCTCTAAACCCTAGATCACCAAGGCCTCTCTCATACTCCACCATACTCGCTCCGGCTTAAGGCGAAGCCCTGCAAGATCTCCCCTCTATTTCCGACACCACGCCGTCGTGCTGCCGGAATTGCGAGGAGAGTGCTACAACCTCCGCTGCCTGCTGGAACAAGGGAGAGGAAGGTCTTCATAGAGTACCGAACGTGTGACCGACTGCGGAAGCGCTGCCGGAACGCAGCGCCGGAAGGATCGTCTACGCGATCTTGAGATCGGCAAGAGTATGACTACATCATCCACAAGAATCTGCTCTCGTTAACCGCTTTGGAATCTTCAAGGGTGAGTTCCTCTATCAACTCGTTGCTACAATCTAGTAGATAGATCCTGGCTTGTTTGTTTGCATGCAGTAGAAATTTTTTGTTTTCCATGCTACGAACCCCTACATGTGACAGGAAGAACTTCAGATCCCCCCGATCTAGGGACGACGGTGGCGGCGGCTATAGAAGGTTTCGTGGAATATTATAGGCGAAGGGGGAGGCCGAGGTGGTGGCCAGGGGACCGACACCCTGCCTAGGCGCGGGACAGGGCCCACCCGTGCCTAGGGGGTGTGGCTGCCCTGGCATGCCTCTTTGGCTCCCCTCTGGACTTCTTGTTCCCCACAGAAAGTTATTGACTTTGACGTTTGTCCCGTCCAATTCCGAGAATATTTCTTTACTAGATTTTCTGGAACCAAAAACAGCAGAAAACAGGCAACTGACACTGTGGCAACTTGTTAATAGGTTAGTACCAGAAAACATGTAAAAATCACCTCAAAGTGTAGACAAAGCAAAGCAAATTAGATACTAAACAAGCATGGAGCATCAAAAATTATAGATACGTTTCCGACGTATCAAGCATCCCCAAGCTTAACTGTTGCTCATCCTCGAGTAGGTAAGTGATAAAAAGAATAATTTTTGAGGTGGCATGCACCCTTACAATAAAGATCCAACCATTGGCAAGCATTGTAAGCTGGGATCAAAGAACTCTAAACATGTACATGAAAGATGGAGTTCTAACAATAGGATATATTAACTATGCATGCAACATGAAAGTCTACAAACAAAGATCATGAATAACATGTATTGAAAAACATTTGTTTGTTTCACATACAGAAAACATAGCATAGTGGCATTCAGCTTGTCCCTCATAAAGTATCAAATAGATGCATATGACACCTTCAAAGTTCACAAGGGTGACTAGAAACAAATAGCACAAGAACAAGTAATATCACAATATGCATCAATCAATAAGCTTTAGAACACTGCACATAGAATGAAAACTATGCTCTCTTAATGGTGCCTAAAGGTAGAAGGTGGAGACTCAATAGTGGTGGAAGAAAGGCCTTTTGTAAAGGAAGCAGGGATTTCAGGTTTCAAAATGAGCTTCCAAAAATTATGGTACTTGTTAGCTTTTAGCCATCATTGCCCCTATCATAAGAATCTTGAAGTGGTTAAGGTTAAAGTGAACAAATATGGAGTATATGCTTGACGAAGTATAAGTTGGCAATCTCGAGTCCCTTGAATACGAGGGCCACACCTCATGGTACTCAACTTCAGTCACATGTAAGTCCTTGTCATTATAAGTATTTGCATATCATTAAGAACCGCCAACGGGGTACCCCTTGCACATGGTACATGAGCTTTCCCATAACCAAAATGACAAGGCAAGCGGACAATGAGCATCCCAGCAATCTTTTTATTTACCATATGCATAGCTTTTTATTGAGGATGCTTCATAGATAGCTCACTATGGTGATGCTGCAAGTTTCCACCATGATTAGGCATGGCTTAGGCTAGCGGCCCAGACGTTTCTCTAACACAGAATACAAACTCCATGGACTTACAAGTTCCTTTTTTATTTCACACCGGTGACATCCATAGACACAAGAGCATGATATCAACTGAGTACAAAGTACAAGTGCAATGTTGAAAACATTCCCCGTGACAACACGGTTCTGCTAATTCCAACGTATAAGTGCAAGCATATACAACATAGATGACACAATGGTTCAAATTTATTAGGGGCAAAGAATATAAAATGTGCCATCGAGTTCGTGAGGGCTTTAATCACTAAGTTTTCACATAACAAAATAGTTTTTAATTGTAAGATAGCTGAAAACAAGAATATACTTGGAATGGTGTAACACACCATGCATAGGAGTTTATAGTGGACACTTTGGAATAACTTGGTTTCTTGGGAGTTGGAATCATGAGTAGAGCTTACTCATACAAGTGGAAGTTAGCAAAAGACTGGGAGCAACCAACTAAGACAACAATAATGGCCATAATCATGCAGAGCAACAAAACAATACTAATCAAAGCATAGAGTGGTACTACAAGTCAAGGACTAAATGATCATAGAGGCTATGGTGACTTGTTCATAGTCATAACATGGTGTGATCTTGTGCCAAGTCAACCCAAGCAAAGCATCAAAGGAGAATACCACAATACTATGCTTTTGCATGCTAAAACAACGCATAATTTTTTCAAGTCACACTAAGCAATCCCAATTGTTTGGAACAAGATGTGCTACAGCAATAATTACTAAGCATAATGCCAAAACAACACCTAGCATGTCATGCTAATGTCAAAGTCACAGTCAATGCAAGCTCCCCTTGCACTTACAAGCAAGAACTTACTACTCCTTTCCAACACCAAGCAACTTATTTGCAAAATAACACAGCGAGAACGAGGGTCCAAAATACTCAAGCAAACTAAACAAACTAATCAAAGCAAACAAAAACTAAGACGCTCTAAGAACAACACAACTTGGCATGAAACAATAAAAATGAAGTGTCTAGATAGACATGAGCTTTTTATTGATGAAGAAGGGGATGCCTTGGGCATCCCCAAGTTTTGACGCTTGTACCTGTTGGATATTTCTTGGGGTGACACCATGGGGCATCCCCAAGCTTTAGCTTTTGTCCATTCTTCATCTCATTGCATCATTCTCTCTCTACACCTGAAATTTTTCCTACATACAAAACTTCACACAATGTTCATTAGCAACATTAGTTTATTCAAAAGATATTAGACCTCTGGAAAAGCTTTGGAACAGCAAAGCTTTTCACTAAAAACACAAGATACTGTAGTAACTCCTTCAAAAAGCTCAATTCCCCAAAAGAGAACTCAAAAATGAATCAATAAGAAGCAAATGCAAATAATGGCAAAAATCTGTCAAAACAGACCAGCAGGTAGAAACCTATTTTTTGAAAATCTTATATCTCTCAAATCAAAAAGTGTTGAACTAAAGAAAGTTATATGACATACTGGGGGATTTATTCGTAAATTTTCAGCTCAATCCGAGTCACAGAGACTCCTCACGAATTTTTATGGTGGAGGACAGAAATCTATTTCGGGACAACAACTCCCCAAATCTTACTTCCCTCTCATTAGAGGTCATTTTTGGCACAAATAGCAAATAAAAAGGATAAGGAGAGGTTATTACTGAAGTAATAACTTCCAAGACTCAAGGAAACTCCTGGGTTATCTCCCAACAAGTACTTTTCTTGAACGTCTTTAAGTTAGGCACAAGAAGCAAGAAGAATTAAGTATTTTCAAATGAAGAAGCATTAACATCAAACCTTGCTTTCAAGGGAGGAGCAAAAAGAAACTTCTCTCACCTTATAGGTAAGTGTTCAGTACCTTTCTTGAATGGAAAATGATATTTAATGGTGCCTTCTTTCATATCAATGATGACCCCAACTGTTCTAAGAAAAGGTCTTTCCAAAGTAATAGAACAATAAGCATTGTATTCAACATCCAAAACATAGAAATCAATAGGGACATAAGCATTGTTAACCATAATGCGAACATCATTAATACTCCCCATGAGTTTCTTCTTAGCATTATCATTGAGTGGGACATCCAAATAACAATCTTCCAATGGTGGCAAATCAAACATTTCGTAAATCTTCCTAGGCATAATAGAGACACTAGAACCAAGATCACATGAAGCTTTGAGATCAAAGTCATTCACTTGTATATTAATAATGGGTTCCCAACTATCTTCTACTTTCCTAGGAATAGAAGCTTTGTGTTTTAGCTTCTCTTCCTTAATCTTAACAAGAGCATCTGTAATGTGTTTGGTGAAAGCAACATGCATATCACTAGCATCAGGACTTCTAGCAAGCTTTTGTAGGAACATAATCACTTCAGAAATATTGCAACCATCTATATCAAAGTCAAACTTAGCATCAATTGTTGGAATTATGCCCTAGAGGCAATAATAAAGATGTTATTATTATAATTCTTGTTCATGATAAAGTTTATATTCCATGCTATAATTGTATTAAGCGGAAACTTTAATACTTGTGTGGTTTGTGAACAACACCGTGTCCCTAGTACGCCTCTATGGACTAGCTCATTGATCAATGATGGTTAAGGTTTCCTAACCATAGACATGAGTTGTCAATTGATAATGAGATCATATCATTGGAGAATGATATGATGGACAGACCCAAACTAAGCGAAGCAATTAGATCGTATCATCGTGTTCATCTTTGCGAAGCTTTTCCTATGTCAAATATTATATTCCTTAGACCATGAGATAATACAACTCCCTGGTATCGGAAGAAAGCTTTGAGGTCATCAAACGTCATCCTATGAGAGGGTGATCATAAAGGTGTCTCTCAGGTGATCGGAAAGTATCTGTTGGGTTGTATGTATCGATATGGAATTTGTCCCTCCCAAGTCGGAGAGATATACTTCGGGCCCACTCGGTAATTGATATCAACACCGCTTGCAAGCATGTGGTTAAGGAGTTAATCACAAAGTGATATCGGATTACGGAACGAGTAAAGTACTTGCTGTGAACGAGATTGAACTAGGTATGACGGTACCGACGATCGAATCTCGGGCAAGTAAAATATCGCGAGACGAAGGGAATATATATATGGGATTGATTGAATCCTGGCATCGTGGTTCATCCGATATGATCATCGATGAATGTGTGGGAGTCAATATGGGTGCCCAGACCCCGCTGTTGATTATTGATAGAAGATCATGTCTGCATATTCTCGAACCCGCAGGGTCACACACTTAACGTGTCTCGACGCTAGGATAGATTGGATAATTGGTTTATGAGTTTTTTGTTCGGAGTCTCGGATGGGATCCAGGACATCACGAGAGGTTCCGGAGTGGTCCGGAGAATAAGATTCATATAAGGCAGTGCAGTTTTTGGAGTTCGGAATTGTTCCGGGTTAATCGGTATTGTACCGGAAGCTTCTAGAACCTCCCGAAAGGGGACCAACGTGGCCCCACCTTCCGGGAGGGGGCATGGGACTATGAGGGAGTGTCCTGGCCGCATTGGGCCAGGGGCACAAGGCCCCATAGGGCCCAGCCGATCCTAGAGAGTTTAAATCGTTTAAACTAGAGATAGGGTTTCTAGAAGAGGGGAGAGTCCATGCCCCCCACTCCTTATCCTTTGGGCTTGGGGGAGGGGCTAGGGCTGCGCCCCCCCTCCTATATAAAGAGGGGTGGGGGCGCACCAACCCCCCACACCTCTCCTCCAAACCCTAGCCGCCTTGCTAGCTTTCCTCTCTCCCTCCCGACTGTTTGTAGGCGAAGCCCTGCTGCAGAAATTCTCCACCATATACACCACGCCGTCGTGTTGTAGATCCAATCTATCTCTCCACCATACTTGCTGGTCCGAGTAAGGAGGAGACGTCGAGGTGCTGCACGTGTGCATCTCACGGAGGCACCGCCACTTGTGGTGCTAGATCGGATCGGATCGCGAGGAGGAGAAGCGAGTACGACTACATCACCCACGTTCCGACGAACGTTCCGCTGTGCGAATCTTCAAGGGTATGAAGATCTAATCCAATCTCTCTCGTTGTTTGCATCTCCTAGATTAGATCTTGGCTTTCCCTCTGTTCGCTCCGTAGAAAATTTTGATTTACGATGCCGCGAAACCCCTTCAGTGGTATCAGAGCTAGATCTATGCGTAGATGTGTTTCACGAGTAGAACGCAACATGGTTGTTGCGGGCGTTGATGTTTTCTGTTGCAAGCCTCTTGTTTGTGTTCTTCTTATGACGCGGGATAGTGAGATTGAAGCGGTCCAGGCCAACCTTACGCGACGTCGTTCGCGAGACCGGCTCCGCACTTGACGTGTGGCTTGTTCCACACATGCGGCTGGTGGATGTCAGTTTCTCTCACTATAGTTGTCATGGGATTAACACCGGAGTTTGGCAACCATAATATCACCGTTGTGGCTTTCCGTAGGTAAGAATCGTTCTTAGAATCTACTCCCATAAGCCACGTAAAACATGCAACAACAAAGTAGAGGCGTCTAACTTGTTTTTGCAGGGAGTGTTTTCTGTGATATGGTATGGCCCAAGATGTGATGTGTATAATGTATGCGATGATCATGTTTTGTAATGTTTCACGACTTGCATGTCGATGAGTACACAACCGGCAGGAGCCATATGGTTGTCTTTATAATTGTGTATGACCTGCGAGTCAACCTCTTATACGCCATGTAATAGCTTTACTTTATCGCTAAGTAGTTAGCAATAGTTGTAGTTGCTATTCGTGGTGGAGGCAATCATGGTGGAGTGATGGAGATCATGCCGGAACGCACAAGATGGAGATCATTGCGCGAAGATTGGCTATACCATGTCACATAAAGTTATATGCATGTGATGTTTATCCTTTTATGTATCTTATTATGCTTAGATCGCGACGGTAGCATTATAAGATGATTCCTCACTTAAAAGATCAAGATAAAAACTGTGTTCTCCCCGAGTAAGCACCGTTGCGAAAGTTCGTCGTGTCCAAGCATCACGTGATGATCGGGTGCTATAGACTCTACGCTCACATACAACGGGTGCAAGCCAGTTTTGCACACGCGGAAATACTTGGGTCTAGCTTGACGAGCCTAGCATGTACAGACATGGCCTCGGAACACAAGAACCGAAAGGTTAAGCATGAGTCATATGAATGATATGATCGACACTTTGTTGTCCACCATTGAAACCACATCTCTTCTCGTGATGATCGGATTAGGTGTGGTGAATTTGGATCGTGTTCACTAAACAACTTGAGGGATGTTGAATTTAGTGGGAGTTCATCTAGTAATTTGATTAAGTTGAACTATTTATCATGAACATAGTCTAAATTGTACTTGCAAATACTATAGATCACATGGCCAAGTCCAACTTCAACTTCAACGTTTTTGCTGAGAAGGAAAAGCTTAGAAACAATGGGTCTAACTTCACCAATTGGTTCCGCAATCTAAGAATCATTCTGTCTGGCGGACAAAAGGACTATGTCCTTGGGAAAGTGTTAGGTGACCCCCCTGCTGCAACTGCGCCGGCTGATGAGAAAGCTGTCTATCAGTCGCGCAAAGATGATTATGGTGTGATTAAGAGCACCATGTTGTTTGCTATGGAACCGGAGCTTCAAAATCGTTTTGAAGAGTATCCCGGGCCCTTCGAGATTCTCGAGGAGCTGAAAACCATGTTTCAGACTCAGGCCCGTTCTAAGAGATATGAGATCTCCGAGAAGTTCTTTAACTGCAAGATGGAGGAAGGGAGTTCCGTTAGTGAGCACGCCATAAATATGACGGGCTACACTCAACGGCTTGAACAACTGGAATGCACGATTCCAGAGGAGCTCAAGATTGACAGGGTTCTGCAATCACTCCCTCCCAGCTACAAAAGTTTTGTAGTGACTCATAATCAGATTGGTTCCACTGATACGATCACCGAGCTCTTCGCAAAGCTGAAGGCTGCAGAGGTGGACATCAAGAAGGATAATCATGTGTTGATGGTCAACAAGCCCTCCTTTAAGAAAGGTAAGGGAGCAAAGAAGCCCTTCAAGAAGGGCGGCGGCAAGCGCGCCTCTGCTGAGAAGAAGCTCAAGTCTGGTCCTAAGCCGGACACTGAGTGCTTCTATTGCAAGGACAAGGGTCACTGGAAGCGCAACTGTCCGAAGTACTTAGCGGACAAGAAGGCTGGCACCATCAAAGGTATATTTGATATACATGTTATTGATGTTTTCCTTACTAGCCCTCGTTGTAGTGCCTGGGTATTTGATACCGGTTCAGTTGCTAATATTTGTAACTCGAAACAGGAGCTACGGAATAGACGGCGGCTTGCGAGGGATGAGGTGACGATGCGCGTTGGCAACGGATCAAGAGTTGATGTGATGGCCGTCGGCACGCTCTCCTTAGTTTTACCTTCGGGATTAGTTTTAAACCTTAATAAGTGTTATTATGTGCCTGCGTTGAGCATGAACATTATTTCTGGATCGTGTTTATTGCAAGACGGTTATTCATTTAAATCGGAGAATAATGGTTGTTCTATTTATATGAGTAACATCTTTTATGGTCATGCACCTCTTGTGAATGGTTTATTTCTTCTAAATCTCGAAAGGGATGAAACACACATCCATAACATTGAGGCTAAGAGATGCAAAGTAGATAGTGATAATACTACTTATTTGTGGCACTGTCGTCTAGGTCATATTGGAGTAAAGCGCATGAGGAAACTCCATTCTGATGGACTTTTGGAGTCTCTTGATTTTGAATCATTTGACACATGCGAACCATGCCTCATGGGCAAGATGATCAAAACACCGTTCTCCGGTATGATGGAGCGAGCAACAGACTTGTTGGAAATCATACATACCGATGTATGCGGACCGATGAGTATTTCGACGCGCGGTGGATATCGCTATTTTCTCACTTTTACCGATGACTTAAGTAGATATGGGTATATCTATTTAATGAAACATAAATCTGAAACATTTGAAAAGTTCAAGGAATTTCAGAATGAAGTGGAGAACCATCGTAACCGAAAGATTAAGTTTCTACGATCCGATCGTGGAGGTGAATATTTGAGTTATGATTTTCTCACGCATCTTAAAGCAAGTGGAATCGTTTCACAACTCACGCCACCCGGAACACCACAGCGCAATGGTGTGTCTGAACGCCGGAATCGAACCCTATTAGATATGGTCCGATCAATGATGTCTCTTACTGATTTGCCGTTATCATTTTGGGGTTATGCATTAGAAACCGCTGCATTCACTTTAAATAGGGCACCATCTAAATCCGTTGAGACAACACCGTATGAACTATGGTTTGGTGCTAAACCTAAGTTGTCGTTTCTTAAAGTTTGGGGATGCGAAGCTTACGTCAAGAAGTTGATGTCGGACAAGCTCGAACCCAAAGCGGAGAAATGCGTCTTCATAGGATACCCTAAGGAAACTATTGGGTATACCTTCTATCACAGAACAGAAGGCAAAGTGTTTGTCGCAAAGAACGGTTCCTTTCTTGAGAAGGAGTTTCTCTCGAAAGAAGTGAGTGGGAGGAAAGTAGAGCTAGACGAGGTTGTTGAACCTTCTCTTGAATTGGAGAGTAGCGCAGCACTTGAAATTGTTTCAGTGCCGCCTGCACCAACAATAGAGGAAGCTAATGACAAGGATCATGAAGCTTCGGACGATGCTGCTACTGAACGTCGCAGGTCGACAAGGTCGCGTGCCCCTCCTGAGTGGTACGGCAACCCTGTCTTGACTGTCTTGTTAGTAGAAGACAGTGAACCTACGAACTATGAGGAAGCGATGATGAGCCCAGACTCTGAGAAATGGCTAGAATCCATGAAATCCGAATTGGGATCCATGAGCGAAAACCAAGTATGGACTTTGGTGGACCCTCCTAGCGACCGAAAGGCCGTTGAGTGCAAATGGATTTTCAAGAAGAAAACGGACGCGGATGGTAATGTTACCGTCTATAAAGCACGGCTTGTCGCGAAAGGTTTTCGACAAGTTCAAGGTGTTGACTACGATGAGACTTTCTCTCCCGTAGCGATGTTTAAGTCCATTCGGATTTTGTTAGCAATTGCTGCGTTTCATGATTATGAAATATGGCAGATGGATGTCAAGACTGCTTTCCTCAATGGCAACATTGATGAAGAGTTGTATATGATGCAACCCGAAGGTTTTGTCGATCCTAAGGATGCTGGTAAAGTATGCAAACTTCAGCGTTCCATTTATGGACTGAAGCAAGAATCTCGGAGTTGGAACCTTCGTTTTGATCAAGTGATCAAGAGCTTTGAATTGTTCCAAATTGCTACGAAGCTTGTATCTACAAGAAAGTGAGTGGGAGCTCGGTGACGTTTCTGGTACTATATGTGGATGACATATTGATTATCGAAAATGACATCAACATGCTTAACGATGTGAAGAGTTATTTGAACAAGTGTTTTTCAATGAAAGACCTAGGTGAAGCTGCTTATATATTGGGCATCAAAATCTATAGAGATAGACAAAGACGCCTGATAGCTTTAAGCCAGAGTACATACCTAGACAAAGTTCTGAAAAGGTTCAGAATGGATAAGGCAAAGAAAGGTTCAGTGCCTATGTTGTCAGGTAAGATATTGAGCAAGGCTCAGTGTCCAGCTACGGTAAATGATAGGGAAGCTATGAGCAAAGTGCCTTATGCCTCGGCCATAGGTTCCATCATGTATGCCATGCTGTGTACTAGACCGGATGTGTCCAATGCTCTTAGTTTGACGAGCAGATATCAAAGTGATCCAGGAGTGGAACACGGGACAGCCGTGAAGAACATCCTAAAGTACCTAAATAGAACTAAAGAAATGTTCTTAGTCTATGGGGGTGATGAACAGCTCGTCGTAAAAGGTTACGTCGACGCTAGTTTTGACACCGACAAGGATGATTCCAAATCTCAGACAGGATACGTTTATATTTTGAATGGAGGAGCTGTGAGCTGGAGAAGCTGCAAGCAAAGCGTGATCGCGGGATCTACAGTGGAAGCGGAATACATTGCTGCTGCAGAAGCGTCAAGTGAAGGAGTTTGGATCAGAAACTTCATCACTGAGCTTGGCGTGGTTCCAAGTGCATTGGACCCACTGGAGATATTGTGTGACAACACTGGCGCCATAGCACTCGCTAAGGAACCAAGATATCATCCAAAGACCAAGCATATCAACCGCAAGTTTCATATAATCCGAGATTATATTGCAGATGGAGATCTGAAGATTAGCAAAGTACATACAGATCTGAATGTCGCAGATCCATTGACTAAACCTCTTCCACGTGTAAAACATGATCAGCACCTCAGTGCCATGGGTGTGAGATTGTTGCCAAATGTAAACTAGATTATTGACTCTAGTGCAAGTGGGAGACTGTTGGAATTATGCCCTAGAGGCAATAATAAAGATGTTATTATTATAATTATTGTTCATGATAAAGTTTATATTTCATGATAGAATTGTATTAAGCGGAAACTTTAATACTTGTGTGGTTTGTGAACAACACCGTGTCCCTAGTACGCCTCTATGGACTAGCTCATTGATCAATGATGGTTAAGGTTTCCTAACCATAGACATGAGTTGTCAATTGATAATGAGATCATATCATTGGAGAATGATATGATGGACAGACCCAAACTAAGCGAAGCAATTAGATCGTATCATCGTGTTCATCTTTGCGAAGCTTTTCCTATGTCAAATATTGTATTCCTTAGACCATGAGATAATACAACTCCTTGGTATCGGAAGAAAGCTTTGAGGTCATCAAACGTCATCCTATGAGAGGGTGATCATAAAGGTGTCTCTCAGGTGATCGGAAAGTATCTGTTGGGTTGTATGTATCGAGATGGAATTTGTCCCTCCCAAGTCGGAGAGATATACTTCGGGCCCACTCGGTAATCGATATCAACACCGCTTGCAAGCATGTGGTTAAGGAGTTAATCACAAAGTGATATCGGATTACGGAACGAGTAAAGTACTTGCTGTGAACGAGATTGAACTAGGTATGACGGTACCGACGATCGAATCTCGGGCAAGTAAAATATCGCGAGACGAAGGGAATATATATATGGGATTGATTGAATCCTGGCATCGTGGTTCATCCGATATGATCATCGATGAATGTGTGGGAGTCAATATGGGTGCCCAGACCCCGCTGTTGATTATTGATAGAAGATCATGTCTGCATATTCTCGAACCCGCAGGGTCACACACTTAACGTGTCTCGACGCTAGGATAGATTGGATAATTGGTTTATGAGTTTTTTGTTCGGAGTCTCGGATGGGATCCGGGACATCACGAGAGGTTCCGGAGTGGTCCGGAGAATAAGATTTATATAAGGCAGTGCAGTTTTTGGAGTTCGGAATTGTTCCGGGTTAATCGGTATTGTACCGGAAGCTTCTAGAACCTCCCGGAAGGGGACCAACGTGGCCCCACCTTCCGGGAGGGGGCATGGGCCTATGAGGGAGTGTCCTGGCCGCATTGGGCCAGGGGCACAAGGCCCCATAGGGCCCAGCCGATCCTAGAGAGTTTAAATCGTTTAAACTAGAGATAGGGTTTCTAGAAGAGGGGAGAGTCCATGCCCCCCACTCCTTATCCTTTGGGCTTGGGGGAGGGGCTAGGGCTGCGCACCCCTCTATATAAAGAGGGGTGGGGGCGCACCAACCCCCCACACCTCTCCTCCAAACCCTAGCCGCCTTGCTAGCTTTCCTCTCTCCCTCCCGACTGTTTGTAGGCGAAGCCCTGCTGCAGAAATTCTCCACCATATACACCACGCCGTCGTGTTGTAGATCCAATCTATCTCTCCACCATACTTGCTGGTCCGAGGAAGGAGGAGACGTCGAGGTGCTGCACGTGTGCATCTCACGGAGGCACCGCCACTTGTGGTGCTAGATCGGATCGGATCGCGAGGAGGAGAAGCGAGTACGACTACATCACCCACGTTCCGACGAACGTTCCGCTGTGTGAATCTTCAAGGGTATGAAGATCTAATCCAATCTCTCTCGTTGTTTGCATCTCCTAGATTAGATCTTGGCTTTCCCTCTGTTCGCTCCGTAGAAAATTTTGATTTACTATGCCGCGAAACCCTTCATCAATAGTAGTAGGCTCAATAGGCTTAGGCATAGTAGGAGGAGGAATAGGGACTACTTGTGGTTTAGTGGTGATAGTGCACACACTATTGTTTCTATCAATTTCAGCTTCCCTTTCCCACCTAGCATGAAGTTGAGCTAACAACCTAACATTTTCATCAATAGTAACTTGTATGGCACGAGTGGCAGCAAAGGTACTTTCCATAGTTTCAGGTTTAGCAGCCATTTTATTAATCAAGGAGGACTGAGCTTCAGACAGAGAGGATATATTTTTCTTAACATTTAAAAGTTTTTCCTCTATAGTCTTATTGAAAGTGGTTTGTTTACTAATAAAGTCTTTGAGCATGACTTCAAGTTCATAGGGAGAACTTCTAGCATTATTGTAAGAGTTTCTATAGGAATTGCCATTATTAGGAGGATAAGGCCTATAATTGTTACCACCAAAATTACTCCTATAAGCATTGTTGTTGAAATTGTTGTTTCTAATGAAGTTCACATCAACTTGCTCTTCTTGAGCAACCAAGGAGGCTAAGGGAACACTATTAGGATCTAGAGGAGCTTTCCCATTAACAAGCATAACCATAATAACATCAATCTTATCACTCAAAGAGGAAGTTTCCTCAACAAAATTTACCTTCTTACCATGTGGAGCTCTCTCAACATGCCATTCAGAGTAATTAACCATCATATTATCAAGGAGCCTTGTTGCATCACCCAAAGTGAGGCCCATGAAGGTACCTCCAGTAGCTGAATCCAACAATTTTTTTGAGGAGAAGTTCAAACCTGCATAAAAAGTCTGGATAATCATCCAAGCAGTGAGTCCATGAGTGGGGCAAGTCTTAACCAAATATTTCATTATTTCCCAAGCTGGAGCAACATGTTCACTATCAAGTTGTTTAAATTTCATAATGTCACTTCTCATAGATATAATCTTAGCACTTAGTCCAATAATCAATACTATTTTTAGGCAAAGATAGCAACCATTCTTTAGCTTTTTCTCTCAAGGAGAAAGGAAAAAGCTTGAGGTTAATGATATCTCCATCTACATCCTTATACTTTTGCATCTCACAAAGTTCAACAAAGCTATTGAGATGGGCAGCAGGATCATCAAAACTAGTACCAGAAAATTGCTCTCTCATCACAAGATTCAACAAGGCAGGCTTAATTTCATAAAAGGTAGTATCAGGAGCAGGTGGATCAATAAGTGTGCTAAGGAAATCATTGTTGTTGGTTCTAGTGAAGTCACACAACTTTGTGTTCTCAGCAGAATTCATTTTGGCAAAGGTGGGCGAGCCAAAAACAGCAGGAACAGCTAGAGTAGGAACTAATTTTTTTGTGTTTTTGAATAAAGCAAGCAAACCAAACTAGACTAATTGTTTTGGGTTTTTTGAAAAGAAACAAACAAAACCAAGCAAAAGAAACAAAGCAAACTAAAACAAAGTAAAGAGAGAGGAAGTGGAGGAATGCCCTAGTGAAGACGTCCTTAGCCTCCCCGGCAACGGCGCCAGAAAAGCTTGATGCAGCGCTGAGTTGATGCAGGAGCGCTTCGTTGGGAACCCCAAGAGCAAGGTGTGAAACAGCACAGCAGCAAGTTTTCCCTCAGTAAGAAACCGTGGTTATCGAACCAGTAGGAGGAAGGAAACGTCACACAGGTGTTGCAAGCAACGCGGAGACCTGCACAACACAAACTCAAGACTTGCCCCAACGAATCAGTGAGGTTTTCAAGCTCACTGGTTTGCTGTAACAAAGGATTAAACGTACTGTGTGGAAGGTAATGGTGGTTTGCAGCAAGTAAACAAGTAACAGTGGAAGATGTATCAATGGTAAAGATTGGACCGGGGTCCATAGTTCATAAGAGGTGCTCTCCTTAGATAAACAAACATGGCATGAAGGGTAAACAAATTACAGCAGGACAATTGACAGGAACTGAGCAAGGCATAACAATGCAATCACTAGTCAGAAAGATCCTATGAGATTCGATTGGGCAATACAACAAGATACATAGACCGCCATCCAACTGCATCTATGACTAGAAGTCCACCTTCAGGTTATCATCCGAACCCCCTCCAGTATTAAGTTGCAAGCAATAAACAACTGCTTTAAGCAAAGTGTGTAAGGTAAACAGTCCACACATTTCATGAACAAGAGACTGTTGTTTTCTCCCTAGTAGCAACAGCACATCTATAACCGAAGAGATTTCTGTCACTTCCCTTGAAAATTAGAGGCATGAACCTACTATCGAGCATAAGTACTCCCTCTTGGAGTCACTAGCAACTACTTGGCCAAGATAGCTATTAACAACGGAGAGCATGCAAGATCACAAACAACATAGACATGATAGAATCATAAAGACAAAACCATTAATCAAACCAACATAATAATCTCAATATCCATCGGATCCCCGTAAACACAACATGCATGATTACAAATAGATTAGATCTTGATCATGAACGGAGCTCACAAGATCTATACATGAAAGCACAAGGAGGAGATACAACTCACGCCGGGCATAAAACCCGAGATCCAAAGCCCGAACCCGAATTACTCGCACCCGAACCCGAAGTACCCGTACCCGAAAAAACCGATCAGCAGAACGGGTGGCTAATGTCAAAACCCGAATTATTTTCGGGCAACTCGGGTTCGCTCCGCGGGTACCCGAGGCACCCGAATTATGACTAAAAACCAGGTATTCCCCGAGGCTGTGAGGCCCAGCCCAAAACATTCCCGCACGCAGACGCAAACCCTACCTACTCCCGCAAATCCTCCACTCTCCCCCAGCCCCAGCGCAGCGCCGCACTCCCTCCCGAGTCCCGACTATCTGCAAACCCTAGATTCATCATCGTCGCGCCGGCGTCGGCGCGCCGCTAGCCCGCTACAATCCGTCGCCGCCCTCCCAATCCGCGCCGCCCTCCAATCCGCGCCGCCTTGCAGTCGACTAGGAGCCCTTGTCCCATTCCCGGAGCACGCTGATCCGACGACCGCAACGCAAGGTTCCGGGCTGCGGCGGTGCTGCACGACGACTGAGCGACGCCATCATCCATTAGGCATCAAGCGGTCAAGCCTCACTCGTGAATCTGACTACTGTAAGTCATCCATATTTCCCAATCTCCAACGCGTTTCTGAATTCACTAATGTCTCATGTGCTGTGCGTGTATGCGTGAATCAATACTATTAGGCTTCTAAATCACTCCTAGTAATGATGCTTTTAGCCTATTTAGATTACAGGAGGCGTAGCTATGTATATTCAGATTACACTTGTTGATTCAGAGTACAGGAGCGTAGCTATTTATCCTATATTCATATTACTAGCTAGCCTATATTCAGATTATACTAGCTATATTCAGATTCTATAGCTATATTCAGATTATATAGCTATAGTCTAAATCAGATTACTAGGCTATATTCAAATTACTAGCTATATTCACATTACTAGGCTATTAGCATGTACTGATGCTTTTATTCAGATTACTAGGCTACTAGCTTGTACAGATGCTTTTATTGTACTAGATTACTATTAGCCTATATTCAGAATTTCAGATTATATAGCTATAGTCTAAATCACTCTTAGTAATTAGCCTATATTCAGATTACTAGGCTACTAACCTGTACTGATGCTAGCCTATTTATCATGTATGTACTGGTTTGTTTGTGAGCTTAGTTTTATTTTTATATACAAATGAACTAAGATTTATTTTCTACTTCCTATAAATATGAACTGAAAAATTATTGTCTACTTGTCTTATAGATGTCAGAATCTGACACGCACATGGATATGGATGAAGGGGCCAACACTCGTTCCGACCCATCAACAGGTCAATCTTCGCATGCAGAAGCACATCAGAAAGCTACTCAACATGAGGTCGTTGATGTGGACAAGGAACCTGCGGCTGCAGTAAATCAAGGAAGGAGGGAGATGGCAGCAAGGTCGGACATGTGGGAGCACTTCAACAAGGTGAGGGATGGTGCTAATGTTGTGAGGGCTGGTAGCTGCAAGTATTGCACACGTGAAATCAAGGCTGAATCAAAGAAGGATGGTACATCAACTTTGAGGAGGCACTTCAATGCGTGTAAACGCAATCCGCACAAGCTGGCTAAAGACCCAACTCAATCTTTGCTGCAAATAACTCCAGGGGAACACCCTGGAAACTACAATTTTGATCAAGAAGCTATTAGGCAAGCTTTTACTGAGATGATCATTGAAGACGAGCTGCCATTTGCTTTTGGTGAGAAGTCAGGCTTTCGGAAATTTATGTCCAAAGCCTGTCCACGTTTCAATGTGCCATCTAGAAGAACCACCACCCGAGACGCTGTGCGATGTTACTTCCAAGAGAAGGCCAAGTTGAAGAAATTTTTCAAAGAATCTTGTCAAATGGTGTGTCTAACAACAGATTGCTGGACATCCCAGCAGCAAGATGGTTATATGACTGTGACAACAAGTTTTATTGATGACAACTGAATTTTGCAGAAGAAAGTCATCAACTTCTTCTTGATAAAAGGGCACAAGGGGAGGATATTGGTAAGAATTTGCTGAAATGCATGGCTGAATGGGGTATGGAGAGAGTTTTTACCATAACTGTTGATAATGCAAGTGCCAATGATGGTGGTATTGTGTACGTGAGGAGGCAGTTGAACAAAACACCTGAATCCAACATAGCAAAGGGAAAGTACATGCACATGAGATGTGTTGCACACATTCTTAACCTCATTGTGCAAGATGGCCTAAAGGAAGTCGACCCCTCGGTAAAGCGTGTATGAGGTGCTGTTAGATACATTAGAAATGGTGGAACTAGATTGGAAAAGTTTAAGGAATTTGTAATAGAAGAGAAGGTGGACATCAAGACATTTTTAAAGATTGATGTCCCAACTAGGTGGAACTCCACCTATATAATGCTTAAATCTGCAAATGTGTATGAAAAGGTGTTCTTGAGGTTAGCCGAGGAGGATTTCAGTTACAGGTATGCTCTGTCTGAAGAGAATGATGGGTTTGGCTGCCCTGAAGAACTAGATTGGGAGAATGCAAAGAAGATGGAAGATTTTCTAGGTCATTTCTTTGAGCTTACAACTCGAGTATCCGCTAGTCTTAGTGTCACTTGCAACAGTTTATTTCATGAGATTGCAAAAGTGCACTTGTTGATTAAAACTTGGCTAGAAAGTGAAGATGCTTTGCAAGTTGCTATGGGACAAAGAGTGAAAGAGAAATATAACAAATATTGGGGCCTTTGGCACATCAACAACAAGGAGATCATGCATGAGATGGACACTGAAGAACAGATTGTCAAGGGAAGTGAGAAGAAGGGCAAGAAGGGAAAAGGAAAGGAGAAGGAAAAGGAGAATATTAACTTGCTGATTTTTATTGCAGCAGTTGTTGATCCAAGATACAAATTATCTAACTACACTAATGCTGTAATTGAAGAGATATTTGGACAAGAAAATGGACAACTAGTTTGGGCAGCAACTACAACTTGTCTGAATGATTTGTTTGAAGAGTATAGGCAAATGTATGCTCCAACTGAAGGAACAGCTGAAGTAGATGACACGAGAGTATCAAAGGTGGTAAGAGGAAGCATGTTGAAGGATGTTATTGCCAAGAAGTTAAAGATGAACAATGGTACAAGTTCTAATGCCAAGTCAGAACTTGACAAATATCTTGCTGAAGATTGTGAAGACCAAGAAGGCAAGTTTGATATTCTAGGTTGGTGGAAGATCAATGCAGTCCGTTTTCCTATCTTGTCTCACTTGGCACGTGATGTTCTTGCCATACCCATCACGTCTGTCGCTTCGGAGTCGGCTTTCAGCACAGGTGGACGTATATTAGATGACTTCCGAACCTCACTTACTCCATTCATGCTGGAAGCTCTTGTTTGCGCACAAGATTGGCTACGTCGGACTACTCCTATTGACATCCAGGAGAATATGGAGGAATTAGCTAAGATGGAAAAGGGTAAAAATACTACCTCATTTACTACTTTGTATTTATTTTCTTGAATCATGTCCCAAAGGCCCAAACTACCAATATTTTCTAATTGTTGGATGCATGCATACTTGTTCCGCTCTTTGCAGAATTAATTGAGGAATTCGGTGGCCTCCATTATTCCAAAGGAAAAGGCAAATGTGATAAAAATACGACATCAACTTCTAAATCTACTGCAAGCACGTCAATCTCCAAACCTTGAACACGGTGAGGTAAGGTCATAAGGAACTTGTGCTCGTTCTCAAATCTGATGTATTTATTAAGGTTGTCGACTTGTCATATTCTCCATTTTTCCTACTTTTATTCATGATTCATGAACCTATGTTTGTGTAATTTTAGAGACAAGCAACTAAGTTGGAGTACTAGAGGCTTGGAGTTGGATTGTTGGAGCACTTTGAAGTCCTGGAACTTGACTGGTGTTACTTGTTATTGAACATTTGAACTGGACTGGACTGTTGTTACTTGTTATTGAACATTTGAGTTGTTTGTTATTGAACTGGACTATTGTTGATTGTTATGCACTTGCACTCATACTTGAGAGTTGAGAAGAACTGTTGTTATGGTGCAAAACATTCTGTTATGTTGTCATCTATTATAGAACTGTTGTTATCCGTCGAAATACTGCAAAAATATTGTCAAAATACTGCAGAAACTCTGTCAAATTTTTGCATAAATGTTACAGCAACTTGTTCATTGTTGTGTCTGTCGGGTAATTCGGGAATACCCGAACCCGAACCCGAAATAACGGGTACCCGAACTAATTGAACAAGGCATTTTTCGGGCACCATTTTCTAAAACCCGAATTTCAATTAACCCGAACTACCCGACCCGAATTATCGGGTATACCCGAACGCCCAGCGTGAGATACAACCATCTAGCTACTACATGGACCTGTAGTCCAAGGTGAAACTACTCACGCATCATACCGGAGAGAAGGTCTCCAGGATGATCTCCCCTCCGGCAGGGTGCCGGGAAGAACCTCAGATTCCCCGATCTAGGGACGACGGTGGCGGTGGCTACAGAATGTTTCGTGGAATATTGACCGGGTACTTAGAGTTTCTGCATCGGAGGCTTCTTATAGGCGAAGGGAGAGGCTGAGGCGGTGGCCAGGGGCCCCACACCCTACCTAGGCGCGGTGCAGGGCCCACCCGTGCCTAGGGGGGTGTGGCTGCCCTGGCACGCCTCTCCGGCTCCCCTCTGGATTTCTTGTTTCCCACAGAAAGTTATTGACTTTGACGTTTGTCCCGTCCAATTCCGAGAATATTTATTTACTAGCTTTTCTGAAACAAAAAACAGCAGAAAACAGACAACTTGTTAATAGGTTAGTACCAGAAAACATGTAAAAAACACCTTAAAGTATAAACAAAGCAAAACAAAGTAGATACTAAACAAACATGGAGTATCAAAAATTATAGTTACGTTTCCGACGTATCAAGCATCCCCAAGCTTAACTCCTGCTCGTCCTCGAACGGACAAGTTATTGGTAACGCTACGCGAAAGACACAAGCGGGAAATGTTCGATTGTCTCATTCTAATGAAAAAAACACAAGTCAAACACAAGTCTTATCTTCATAAAACCGATATTTGTAAGGTCTCGGAGTCAGATTTTGAAATAAAGTACAGAACCATGTATACACCGTCCGGTACATATGAGTGACACAAGTTTCACTGAAATGGCGTATTTTTAGCCTACATATAAAACGATAAATTTTACTTCCTCAGTTTTAAAATATAAAATGTTTTAGGTTTGTGAAAAAAATGAATCTAGACTTGTTTTAATATGTAGGTTTATTCAACTTTGAAATGAATCTACACACTAAAAGAAGTCTAGATTCATTTTCTTAACAAACCTAAAACATCTTATATTTTAAAACGGAGGGAGTAGAATAAAAAATATTTTTTTCTTTTTACTGCCACAAATTTATTATCTTTTTGTTTTTACCGAAACCTTGCAGAAATACAGAGAACATGTATACATATCAACGTAATCTTTTGATAATTTTGAAATACCATTTTTTATTTTCTCTAAACGATCTCACTGGAGGTCGGGAGCCGCTAATATTCTGGGAAACTTTTTTTTGGTTTTGATTTTGAAACACGCACGCGGCACGCCTGGGCCGTTCCGTTTCGTTTTCGTGTGGCTCCCTCCCAGTCCCACTTCCGGCAACCAAATCAAACCGCACGACACGACACGACACGGCGCAACGCGCCACCGCCACCCCCCATCGGGAGGTCCGACCCTCGCGCCCCCGGCCGTCTCCGCGCCGGCCACCGCCCGCCCGCACGATCCGCTCGCCGGCAGGGGATCGGGCCCTGGATCTGTGGCCGCCGCCGGGATCCCCGCGCCTCGCCGCCATGTTCTGGCCCACCACCCGCCTCTCCGCGGGGTCGTCCGTGAGTGCTCCTCCCTCCCTCTCATTGCTGTCGTAAATGTAACGGAATGGATTGCAATGGCTCGGTCATCCAGCCATTTCGGACCTGGGATTCATTGCTCGGTGGCCATCCAGCCATTCTAGATTGCTCCGCGGCCTGCTCGCTCCGATCACGTCTGGGTTTCCTGCTGCCCTGTTTGCAGAATTCGGGAGCCATGAATTCCTAGAGAGGCCGTCGGCCGTTTCCTATTGCTTTGCTAACGACCGTTTAATCCGAGCTTTGAAATTGGCACGGACATTTTTCTGCCATTTTTGGTGGTGTGGAGAAGTTGGGACCATTTCATGGTGTACTGCACTCTAGGACTGCGTTCTCTCGGTCCATTGTTCAATGACCCCAAAATCAAATGTTAGGCCCCCGTTTGAAGGAATCGGGTAAGCAGGGCAGGGACCACCTAGACTGGTTTCGCATGAAAAAAAAACTAGGTTAATAATTTTCTTGTGTTGGTTGTGCATGATTACTGGTATGGGTTTGATTATGAGAACGGTACTTTTCTCATTAGTTGATACATGGCGGGAGTGAAATGTTGTTGATACATAGCTGGAAGCTCCCACCTCAATCGCCTGACTCCATGTTGTAATTAAATCATCAGGTGGATATGATTTTAAACAAGGAGAATTTCACATTGGAAGAGCTTCTTGACGACGATGAGATTATCCAGGAGTGCAAAGCGCTCAACTCTCGTCTCATAAATTTGTGAGCCCCTTTCCTCTCTGCAGACTTTTTAATGTTCTGAGTCCAAGTTATCATGGTTTCAGAGTTTTTTTTTAGAACAACGCCTTCTGAGTTAGCAAGATCATAGTTCCATGTTGAATGTTGCAACTTTTTTAGCGCTTGCGAACTGTTCTATGACATGTTTAGACCCCTTTCACTTCTACTAATGGTCATTAACTTGTGTTCTTATTCACTTCTATGGTTTTCAGTAGTGTCAGCTGCCAATAACTGATGATAGTGTCTTATGGTGAACTAGAATATTTATTTAAACTTATACCATGTTTAAAAGGCACAAAACACACAGATGTCCTATCTTAAAAGGAAAGAGTTGATAACTGTGTTAATTCATGGAAATTAGAACACAACTTTGTTTACTTGACATTTTCACTGCGAGTTGCTTATTTCATCTGATTGTAGCTCTGTTTTCCTAGCTTGCGGGGTAAGGCCCAAGTGGAGCAATTGCTTCATTACATTGTGGAAGAAGTTCCTGAGGATTCCGAAAAGCAACAGTCTTCCAAGTATGCTATGGGTTTTGTTGTCTGCTACCATGCTGTGCAAAACAGCTCACTAGTCAAGCCTGTTGATCTTCACATCTACAACTCTTGCAGGTTTCCTTTCATTGCCTGCGAGATATTGACTTGTGAAATTGACATCATAGTGAGGACCTTAGTAGAGGATGAACAGGTGCATATATTCCTGCCAACGTAGTAGTATGGAACATTTTATCTCGTTATAGCTAACCATCTGCACTTCTTCTGGTATTTGACGCAGCTAATGGATTTGCTTTTCTCATTTGTAAAACCCGACTATCCACATGCCCCCCTGTTAGCTGGGTACTTCAGTAAGGTACATTTTTTCCTCCTGTATTGCAAGTGGCTCATTTATTGAACTTTGTTCATGTTTCATTGTTCTCTGCTATGGTTTAACTTCTTCGGTTTTGGCATGATTGATACATTGGGTATCACGTCATTGCTCAATTCTTTGTGATGGCTTGTGGAGCTTTAGTTTGGCAATTTATTTATTGTAGGTGGTAGCATGTTTGATGCAGCGGAAGGCTGCTCCTCTTATAAGTTATATTCAGGTATTGCTTGTGTCTCTTTAGAAGATTCTGGATTGTTGACAATATGTATACATTCTCAGTCATTATTTGGTGATCTTAACCTTGACATGTTTTTCTTGCTTTGTACTCCAACTCTTCTTGATAGATTATTAGCTCCTTCGGGTAAAAGTAATTGTAGCTTAGTTATGCCAGCATGCTTGCGTGACCTAGCTTACTGGAGCTTAAAATATGTTTTGCAGTAAATGACTATGGAAGTTCATGATAGGGAACACTATGATAAATAAACAATTGATCTGTTTTTTTTCTTTGTGTTGGAGATCTTGTTCCACCCAATGAGCCCACTATATTTTCTTTGGACATGTGTCTTTATCCTAGTTCCATTAATCAGATTTTTTGTTTTACTTGTAAATTTTGTATATATGGGAAGCTTGTATTTGGGGATAATCCAATTTATGTCCTCGTTTTCTCTTTAGGAGCACCCTGACATCGTTGTTCAACTTGTTGATCTCATTGGCATCACATCAATAATGGAGGTCAGCTCTTACTAATTTATACCCTGTCTATTTTGGTGGACTGCATTGGCTTGACGTTCATGAATCTCTTGGAAAAAACAGGTGCTGATCAGATTAATCTGTGCTGACGAGACCATATTCTCAAATTATGCCGATGTATTGAAGTGGATAGAAAATGTAGACGTCTTGGAAATGATTGCAGATAAATTTAGTTCATCTGTAAGTTTTGAAGCTTGATTATAATCATTAATGTACGTAGTTATTTACAGCATGTCTATTTTTTTTAATCCATGTCATCGATATGTCGAATTACCTTGCGTTGGGATCTTCTTGCTATATTTTTTCAGTACAGTATATACATCGGTAAAGCTATCTTCAAGAAATTTATCTAGATATTTTCTATCATAGAGGTTTTATTTAATATTGCTGCTATGACCAAGCAGGATTCCCCCGAAGTACATGCCAATGCTGCAGAAATCCTCTCTGTCGTGGCTCGATGTGCTCCTCCTGCTCTTGCTGCAAAAATATGCAGCCCAAGGTTTGTTTGGTTCTAACTTCTTCCATAAGAAATATGTGCCCCTCCTGCTGTTTGTTAAATGCCTGCTTCACGGCATTTCAGTTTTATTGGAAGGCTGTTTCAACATGCTCTTGAAGAATCAAGACCAAAGTCTATCTTGGTTCATTCATTGTCAGTGTGTATATCCTTGTTAGATCCCAAAAGGCTAGCATCAGCATCAGCGTCAGCATCAGCATCATACCAAGTATTTAGAAGTAATTTAAGTCACGGGATGTTGTTCACTGCCACTCCAGAGATAGTTGATGCTATGCTGGATAGTCTTGGTGAGTGTTCTGTGTTTAGTCATAATGCTAGTTATATTCTTGTGTTTTATACCTTCTGTTGATGCTATATATTGCCTAGCCCATGCATGCACTAATTACTGAGGCATATTTAGTGAATTGTTTGAGTGCATTTTTGGAAGGGGATTAATCATGTGCCTTAAATCACATCTTAGGTGGTTTGCTGAAGTTGATGGATATCTCTTCTTCTGACAATGTTTTGCTGACAACATATGGGTGTTTGCGCCCTCCTCTTGGAAAACACCGTTTGAAGGTAATAGTTTCATGTTGTGAAGCTTACAAATTGATGATTTGGGCATATGTGATTATTATTATTATTGTTATTGTTGTTGTTGTTGTTGTTGTTGTTAAGTTTCATGCACCAGCCAGTATGTGGAACCAGCTCCTCTCATGTGTGACTCGATGAGGCTATTAGGCCTACACATGAGTAGAATCTCACATATGGCTCCATAAGTATGTGGAAAGAAAGAGGGAGAGGGCAATTTTCTATTAAATTGCAAAAACCGAGACTTAAAACGAAGACCTTATGTAATATACTTAACACCCTTCACATCCGACTGGATAACACCTCCCCTCACGCCCGACATGTGGGTGAATAAATTGGGGAATAAGGGTGGGGGAACTGAAACTTGAACCCAAGACAATGGGCGCTCTGATACCATGTTAAGTTTCATGCACCAACCAGTAGAACCAAAAGCCCGAACTGATGGGAAGAATGTGGGAAATCCACATATACTGTAACAACTATTATTATTGTTATTATTATTACTATTGTTATTGTTTTTCTTTCTTTTAGTTGACCCATCTTAAGCTTCTAGTTTCATAGGATCATTAGTCTTGCTTAGGCCAATTCATGTTTTACTATCATTAATCTCCACTCGGATTATCTAGTGTGTTAATTTCTAAGATGTCATGCAATATGAATCCTGATAACCTCAAGTATATTCCACAACTTGCATAACTCTTTGCCGTTAGGCTAGGTTTGGAAGGTCCGATTGATAATTTCTTCTCTGACATGCTACTTTATGGTCCTTTCTCCTTTGCTGTCCCATTTTGGTTGTAATGTTTTTTTTTTCAGATTGTGGAGTTCATCTCCGTTTTGCTGAAAATTGATAGTGGAGCTGCTGAAAAGGAGCTAATTAGACAATCAGCGATAAAGCATTCCATTGATTTGTTCTTTCAGTATGTGGCCTGTGATATGTCTTTTATCTGTGTTATCATTGGGGAAACATTTGTGACATGTTGTTTGGTTCTGCAGGTACCCTTATAATAACTTCTTGCATCATCATGTTGAAAATATTATTTTTTCTTGCCTGGAGGTTATACAAGTGCGACTGATTGACCATGTTTTAATTGATTGTGATCTTGTTGGTAAAATTCTTGCCACAGAAAAAAATGCTTCCTTATTAACGGACTCCAATTTGGTAATTTACTCCTTGATTCTTGAGTACTTGTTTATCCTTTGAAGACTAGAAAAATCATGTGTCATATTATTATATCTTCTCCTTGCAGCCAACATTACCATCAGAAGGGAAAGCACCTCTGAAAATTGGGAACATTGGGAACATAACTCGGATAGCAAATAAGCTCATCCAATTGGCAAATAATAATAGCACAATCCGGTCTCACTTGCAGGTGATTCAAGTTTCTCTTGTTTCATTAGCCTAGCAATGGCACACTGTATTTTGTATGTGTTGTTGGTATGTTCTGTCTTCACCTACGTTATCATCTCTATAGGAGAATAAGGAGTGGGTTGAATGGAAAACAACTGTCCTAGTGAAACGCAATGACGTGGAGAACATTTATCATTGGGCCTGTGGGTAGGTTCTTAGTTTCTGATGCTGTGTTGTGCCAGTATTTAAATTTTTGCACATTCTGGAAACTCAGGGTAATTTCTTATTGTGCTAGATTCTGTACATGCATATTTATTTTTTGATTGTTGGCTACTGATGTTTTCTGTTGCAGACGTCCAACATTGCTGCGTGATCGTGGTAGGGACAGTGATGAAGATGACTTCCGAGAAAGGGACTATGATCTGCAAGAAGTTGCTAATAGCCTGAGCCAGGTATTTCGAAATGGGACATACAACACTGGTGACATTGAAAAGGTGACTATCTGAACTTGCAACAGATTTGAGCTTTGGTACCGTGCTACTTTCATGGATTTTTGAGGATATGAAGTTGATTACGTAACTAATCTCCACTGGTTTTCCTTACCATCTAAAGTTTAAATTTGTAGCTTCAGTAGGTTCTCCAGTACGCATGGTTGTGCGACGTTGAACTATTGATAATAATATGATGATTAGAGATAGCTTGACACTTTGGCTCACTCTAATTTTCCATGACCATGTGATGATCAATTGAAATTGTTGGAAATCCATGTTTCAAATTTGAAAGGTTTTCATATATCTTCTGAAAAGTTGTACTTGCCAGACTGCCTTAGTAGCACCGTAAATCTGGTGGACCCATCTTGACTCAGTCATACAAGTTGTGGATCTTTTTTTGCGAGACAACTTTATATGGACTGGACCTAAATGTGCAGTTCTCAAGTTTAAGGGGGCAAGTAACACCACCATGCAAGTTTAGGGACCTATGATAAGTTTCGCCCATTTAGCTATACACAAACTCTAGAGGTTCTTGAGCCATATTATGTTACTTATGAGCTGATGTGGTGTTGTATGATAATTGCAGGCGCAAGGATCCAATGAACGAGATGATGAGGTACGCTAGAGTGTTATTTATGTTGCATTTGCTGGTTATTTGTTCCCATTATAATATGGCTATATAGTGTGTTCATGGGAACCAATATGTTAAGCTGTAGTGAATACCTCCACAGTAACCTATAGCAAGCATACCCAGTGATGGGTTTTCTGCGAGTCTGAATGGTGTTTGTACTCTGATTCAGGATGATGAAGCAGCCGAAGCCATAATATGTTCTATCCCTCTCGGCGAGGACAGGTAATCCCGCCGATATGTCTCAGCAACCTGGTTATGTTAAAATAAGCATTGAGGGAGTGGCTTATAGAGAGTGTGTGCTGTTACAGCGGCGCCTCCCTCTTCACGGATTCGGGCTGGTTCTTGCTCGACGGTGATGAAGGAATTAGCGACCGTTTAGCTGCCATGTTCCCTTCCTTGGCTCCCTCTTCCGAAGAGACTGACACGGAGGGACCCGATGAAGTGGGAACCGGCGAAGCAACCGCTGTATGTTCAGGAGTTCCTGAACATACAGCGCGCAGTGCAGACGACGAAGGGCTGGTGTGCACAGAAGAGGAAGACCGATCGAAAGGAGCCGAAATGTCTGAGCGTCGTCCGGACGCTTGTGATGACCAGGCTGGCACTCCAGAGGAAGATGCCGAGGAAGCGTCGCGCGTCGAGGCAGGTACAGAGAGGGCAGCGGATGAACCTGCCAAGTCGTCTGCCAGTAACGGCACGCCCGCTCAGTCTGCTGGGTTAGCGGCCTCTGACGACCAAGGTGTCGATGCTTCAGATCCAGACAGAGGCTCGCTGTTGCAGGTCAAGGAGGGAGGCTCGCCGGTGGAGGTCCATGGCGAGAAGAATCCAGCGAGCCGATGACCAACGGGTGAAGGTATTTGGGTGGAATCATGATTGCATTCCGCAGGCGAGCGAGGCCAGTTTTAGCATGCTTCGCCGTGGCACAAACGTGCATGTTTGCTGCCAAACATGTCACCTCATCTTCAGTTCAGAATTTCCTGGACCTGCGCCCGGTGATGGCTGGGGCAAAAATCGGTGTGTTTCAAATACCATTTGGTATTGCTGCAACGTAATTTTCCTTGTGTATAGGTGCTATAGCTCCGCTCAACTGTGTAACACTGGGCAATGAGCTTAGATAATCTCACCACATATTTAGGATGTCTAGTTATTAGACATAAGACTAAAAAATAACCCATTGTATATCATGTTGTATACTCCTTCCGATCCATATTAATTATTTCTGAATTGGATGTATCTAGTATTAAAATATGTCTAGATACATCCATTTCTGTGACAAGTAATATATATTGAAGGGGGTATATATTATGTGGTGAAATTAAAATAAAACAGTCTGATTGACCATTGTACATGCCCTAATCTGCCTCTAGCTTCTGCTGACTTTGTGCATGTATCCGGTGTCGCATGCTGTTGGGAGTAAAAAGTGAGTGTGGCGCCCCCTTTCTATTTTAAATCGACTTATGCGCGTATGGGCCCGTTGCTGGAGTTAAAAATAGGAAGTACAAACTAAGTTGAACTAAAAAAAAGGGTACGTCAAGCATCTCAAGTGTGTAAGCTATCATTTCATTTTGACTAGAACAGTTGTACCGACAAGAATAAATATTTGGACGAAGTGAATGACGTTGGTGCATGGGAGCAAATATTTATACCAAAAGTTGAAGAAAGTTTTTGTGTGCGCGAATATAATAATTAGGAGAAGAACAAAACTAGTATTTGTGGAACAAATCAATTAAAAATTATTACAAGATAGAAAAGAATTGGAACAAAATTTTATTTCCCGAGGAACAAAATTTGGATAAGACAGAATAAAAATTACCGACCGCGGACCAAACTTGCAGGTATAGGTGGAACACAAAATTAGTGTCCGAAGACCATGAAGCAGGAATTTAGTTCCCATGGAATAAAAATTTGAACAAATTTTATGAACCAAGAAACAAACTTTATGAACCAAATTTAGCAGGAATCATAAATAAATTAAGTACGAAAAAGTTATAAGTTGTCATAGCTTATATCCATACACATGAACAAAAAAAATTAAAGTCACATAATGATTCGTGACTAGAAATGAAACAAAAAGAAAGTCATCATGACTACAAATGAAATAAATCACATCTGAACTGAGAACAAAAAAAGTAGACTAAGCGGAACAAAAAATCATGACTCCGCTAGGGACAAAAAATAAGCACCATTAATAAAACCAGAAACAAAATAGAAAGTAGGAACCAAGGAACAAATCAAGTCTAACCCATGAACAAATATATAGACTAAGTGGGACAAAAATATTAAGACCCCTGCCGGGACAATAAATAGGGCCACTAATAATACTAGGAACAAAATCAGAAGTAGGGACTAAGGAACAAATCACATCTTAACAAGATATACAAATATAGACTAGGTGGAACAAAAAATCACGACTCTAATCCTAACAATTAATATAGCACCAAAGAGAAGGAATAAATCACTTGTACATATGGAACAAAAGAGTAGAACACTTGGAACAAAAACTTAGTGGCCACAAAATGAATCACGCGTACAAAGGGAACTAGGCCAATTGGAACAAAAAATTGCATCCATGGAATGAATCATGACTAGAAGTAGAACAAAAAATATGTAAAAAAAAGTGGAAAGAAAACTTTGGAGCATGTGGAGCTACACGAACGCCCTAAACTGGCCGAGCCCACGACGGAAAAGCTTCAGCGAAACGGGAGCACGGTGACGCGTGGGCGGTACCAAGTCGATCGCAGTAAGCGACACAATTAGGCCTTGTTTACTTCTAGGATATTTGAGGGGATGTGAGGGGATTATTTCGTATCCCGGAATTTTCCCGATAGGTCGTTTACTAGGCCGGGTTTGGAGGGGATAATCCCGGAATATCCCCACAAATCCTCTCCACACTAGTATATTTTTTGCTAGATTAAAAACTCTCCATCATGGTAAAGTATTTTTAGAATTAAGGGAATTGAAGAGTATTAGGTGGACACCAAATCCCCGCATATCCCCGGAATAAAAATACCGGAGAAGTAAACAAGGCCTTACGAGGACCCGTCCCGGCCCCGTCCAAGGCAGCAATGGGCCATTGCATATAGACGAAGGCGCCCGCCCCGCCTCGAAACCTAACCCAAGGCGAACGGCGGGAGTTGGCGGCTGGCGGCTGGCGACTGGCGGCGGCGGCTGTCACGCTCACAAGAATTAAGAGGATAAATCATAGCGAATTCAGAACAGAGGGTGAGAAAAGCAGAGCAATTGGATGAGAAACAGAGAAGGAGGTGAGCAAAATGAGGTCGCCCCGAGCAACGGCGGCGGCTAGGGTTTGCTTTACTTGATAATTTGATAGATGGCTCTTACAACTCACCCACCACTGGCTTTATATCCGAGCTCAGCTGGACGGAATGATCACAGGTAACAACTAAAGTAACAGAAAGAAGAAGGGGAACGACGGGAGCCGTTTGCTGACATCATGCGAATCCGGGCCTTACGATCTTCATAATCGAACCGGTATCTCTACATCAGGGCCGTTTTTTAACTGACGACGAAGGCTAGTGTTCTGGTTCAGGCTTCAGAATGCTGGGTCATGACAGCGGCGACGGCGAAGGAATTTGGAGCTCGAGGAGAAGAGTCAAGGTGAGATGCCCCACCCCACCCCCACCCCAACCCCTCCTCCTCGTAGCTAGTTCTTTCTTCTTCTCACCCAAACACGTCCTCTGCAGGTCCATGGCTTCCATGCTCCGGTCTGCCGGTGCCCTGCTCAAGCGAGCGCATGCGTCCTTCGTCGCCTCGGTCGCGTCGGCTGAATCCAAGAAGCGTCTCATCCAAGAGTTCGAGTACATTAAGGTATGCACCAGGCATACTTTGTCACCCGTACTACGATATCTAGTCATCTAGGAGCATACTATGTCTGTACACATATTGCATTTTGTGGTTCAGATCTTATTTCTAGTAGTCTGTGGTTAGCATTTTCGACGTCATGATGAAAGCCTAACGACGTCTGTGTCTTTTTTGGTATGGTACCCAGTAGATGAGATGTAGATGATACAGTAGTATATATCAACACTCTAGTATGAAGAATAAGTAGAATTTTCTCAGATATCGAAGCTGTGCATATTGTGATAAAGCTTGCTTTGTCTGTGCTCAGCCAAGGCCTCAACTCACCCCTTTCAGCATCAGAGGATTTCACATACCAGTCGATAACTGCATGGTGTAGATTAGCGCTCTCGCAATGTTTCTCAATCTTATTTTCTTCAGCTTAAATGTTTCTTTCTCATTCTTTTTTGCGCACAAGGACAGACCACCATATTTGTCTTGTCTTCATTGAGGACAACTTGTTTTCAGTTTAGTTCAGTTTGTAGTTTTCATTTATTCTCTTTACATTTTTTAACTTTCTATTTTTCTTTCTTCTACTTTCACAGCTCTTGCCACATTGTTTAGATTTACAGTGGTCCATCTTCATGTCTTTAACAGGCCTCTTTCTATTTTTTTAGTATGCCTATGCATATCTCAGCCATGTTGTTTTTCAACTGTGAAGATATGGATGATATATATGTATATATTGATTTACTGGTTGTCTTACTAATGGTTAGAAATTGGTTTACTTACTTGTTTGGTCTGTTATTTGAGGACTTCAGTGCCCTGTCAATCTGGTCCTAAAATAGTTTCCCTAATCAATAATAACCTGTTAAAGGGAACTAGTGGTTAGCTTACCGATTCTTCTGAGATGGTTGTCCTGATATCTGTTGTTGGCTGGAGTGTTATTGTTTAGCCCCTTTATCTGGTTCAGTGGAAAGTTTTTGGAAAAATTCGACTGTTAGGTAACGGGCCTCCAGGCTTTTGGACATCCTCACAGAATCTTTCCAGGCTTTCATTGGCTGCAACAGCTATATCTGATTGAAGCGTAGGGAAACACTTCAATTCCTGGCACAAATTTATGTATCCATGATATATCAGAAACGAGAAACAGTGAGACAGGAGTGATGTATGGTGATCAGTAACCCATAACCTTAACCAAAATTGAGAAGTAACACTCTCCAGACCCTGCTAATCATAACATGGTTAAAATCAACAAAAGTGAAGTTGGATGGAAATATTTATTAGTCACTAATTTAGTGCACAGGTAAATTAAATTGAAGGGTCAAGTACAAATGATGACTGCTGTCATGTACAGTGAAGACACGTGGATCGACTATTGATCAATATGCCCCTTTTGTAGGTAATGTGCTAAATGGTAAATTCGGTAAGCAATTAGGAAACACACCTCTTTGCTTGACAATGTACAGTGGCTGTTGGAATCATGTTCCTCAATGTATCGCAAACCATGTTGATGTAAATGATACAGTTGACCCTGCAAGAAAAAAGAGACATGGCACTATTAGTATCGATATTGTAAGTTGTTATCAACTCTATTAACGTGGGTGGTTTCATCAACATTCACACGCCATTTGTCTATCTCGCATGTTTCGCTGCTATACATGTATATATTGGGAGAACCAAGAGTAAATACTGTAATATTTTCTACAGTCAATTCGTCCAATGTTTTGGAACCAAGAGAAGTATATGTAGCTGCAGTATGACCTTTAGGAGTATGCATGGTCTATATGGCGGGCCGAGGATAGATATAGTGAAACATAGATGGAGCTTACAGAACTCGTTGGTGTACCTATGGACAATAATTCCGGTGACATGTAGAGTTGCAAATCTAACATGTTTGTATAAAGCACAGTTTGGAAGGTAGAAATTTCACATGAATCAGGGAAAATTAAAATAATGCAAACAGAGCATAAAGGAGGATCGGATGTGCCACCAGCTATAGGTAACTGGTTGTGTTACTAATGGATGCAAATTGGTTTACACAAACTTGTTTGGTCTGTTATTCGAGGACTTGAGTGCCCTGTCAATCAGGTCCTAAAATAGTTGCCCTAATCAATAGCCCGTTAAAGGGAAGTAGTGGTTAGGTTACCGATTTTTCTGAGATGGTTGCCCTGATATCTGTCGTTAGCTGGAGTGTTATTGTTAGCCCCTTAGAATCTGGTTCAGTGGGAAGTTTTCGGAAGAATTTGACTGTTAGGTAACTGGACGCAATGTGAAATCTCTAAATGCTTACCTGTAGATAAACTTGAGATTGGTTCTGGCCAAACCGTGTGGAAATGGTTTTGTTCACACTGTTGCTTTTCTTCTTGGCCTCGCTTTGAGCTTCTGTGCATGTTTTTTTTTTTGGAGAAGAGAGATGATTCAAGTGTTAATGTAATGATTTACAGTTTTTTGGACACCAAACTGATGATACGCGTACTTACTGTTATTTCCTTGCCTGCATACTACAGGCCAAAGAAATGAGAATGCTGGAGGACATGGAGTATAAGACACCAAGCTCCACACCGTCCTCTGTTCCAACTCCTCCGCAGTCTTCTTCGACCCGTGGCTTTGCCTTTGGCGGCATCGCTGTGCTGGGCGGCATCGGGTGGTATGCGTTGGCGGGGACTAAGGTTGGACAGTCTGGAGTCTGATGGACGGAGGGAAGGATTTGCATGTTTGCGGCATCGGGTTGATCCTCTAGTTTATGTAGTTTTATATCATCCGTTCTACTAGATGACTTGTGCGTTCCCCGTAACCAGTTGACATATGCGTTCCCCTGTTGAAGGCACTAGTAGGCCTCGGTAAACGCATGTACTGATGATGATGATGATGATCTCTCCACTTTAACATGATGATGATGATGATGATGATGATGATGATGATGATGTTAAATCTCTAGCAGATATGCAGCCACAGTTCACTTGATTTGGATCTCTGCTTCAAATTTGAAGCCTGCAGTCCGTGTTTCTGAAGAAAATTCTATGGAGTCTGAATTTCTGAAGTAATTTTGCGGTCTGGATGCTACAGTCTGAATCTCGAAACTCTGCTGCGCTGCTTATATCCTCTACATGAACAGAAAGTTCAGTTTACAGCAGATGTGTTGGATTATTTACTTGGATATCTCTATTATATGGGAGGCCAGTGCGATAGGTAAACGTTAATTTCCCTCTCCATTCACAGGAGAGGACATGGGGCTTCTTTTCAGCCACTCTCTCAGACAGAGCGCTGCTCTTGATACAAAACAGAGCTTTAAATTCTTTTAGCATTGGTATTATTATTTCAAAATTTTGATACTGTTGTATATATATGCTCAAATTTAGGCGGTTCAAAGGTCGAACAAGCATGTGGATTCGAAATGCTCATTTCAATTTCAAACAAAGAGGGCCTGTACCACTTCTCACAGTACACAACTCTTTTCTGTACCTGGATGAAAAGAAAATCTAAAATGAGAGATATGACTACTAAACACTACAACAAACATGGCAACGTCAAATAAAATAGGTTCAGATGATAACCGGTTAAGCGATTAAAAATATGGTATTTGCTCAAACATTAAGCCGGATCCAATCAATCTATAGCAATCAAGCAACATGCAAAACTTCGATCAGATCTTGGTCTACGCTTGAGGTACATTCTACTAGAAATGGATGCCTTTATATATAAACCATCCTTGGCCACTACTTTCAAACAAGAAAAGGCCTAAGGCAAGAAGATCGCCTTTTTCCGATGCTATTTAGCATTATTGCCGATATGCTTGCTATCTTAATTGCTAGAGCAAAAGAGAATGGCCAAGTACTAGCTGGTCTAATCCCTCATCTGGTCGAGGAGGGATTTTTTATTTTACAATATGCAGACGACACAATTCTTTTTATGAAGCATGACACACAAAAAGCGGTTAATATGAAACTATTAGAGTATATGTCGGTTAGGTTATATTAGGTAGTTTTATATTGTAATCCAATTCTATCTCTAGTAGTCTTCTTGTCTTCTAAGTCTTCTAGTACTATATAAACAGCCTAAGGGCTCACGTTGTAATCACCTCTTGCAATATTAATACAATCAATACTTCCGCAATCTTTTATGGTACCAGAGAGGTTCGCTCCGCCTAGGGTTTAGACACCTCTTCCGCCGTGCCGCCCTCGGGGAAATCGTTCTCCACCGGGGGCCGCGCAATAGTAGATTAGATCTTATTTCGCCAAAATTTTCTCGCCGGCCGCTTGACCGATATTTCTTCTTTCGCCAATCATAGATCGGATTGTGTCGTCCACAGCTGCACGTCGTCATCACGCGCCTCTACTTCAACCTCGGCGTCGACTCATGTTCGGCAAATCATCGCCAACGATCGTGCCAAGGAAGCTCCGCGCGACGCCCCAAGGGACGCCTTCATGCGCCGCGTCGGCTTCTCCATCTTCATGTCGTCACCATGTCGGTCTGTCTTCGCCAACATCAACCGGGACGTACATCCCCGAGTACGCGCCTCGCCGTCAGCAAAGGGCTGCACCTTCATCACCCGTTGTCATCATTGCCGACAACCATTACACCAATAACATCGCCGCATCGTCGCCGCCACCACCAATCGTGGTCATCATCAACGCCAACAAGTTCTTTTCCACGAGCGACGCCCGCGCATACAAGCGAAAATACGGGTCTAATCCCCGAAATCGACTACCACAATAACTCAACCGCCATCGACAACTACCACCATTGTCTTCGTCCACCACAGCCTTGCCGCCAGAGTTGCAGTCTAATTTTTATTTACACAATTATATGCTCAATTTTCTTCTTGCAACCACTTTGTATACTCTGACACAGAGGAAAACTTCTACACCGACCGTTTACGGAAATTTTTCTTTGCTCTTCAATCCGGCTCAGGCACGCATCACGATGGTCCCTATCTTAGCACGTCTAGTATCGGTAACACCGACGCGTGCCTTCGTCCCCGACACGCTCACGAGTCTGGGAAGCTCGGCATTGCGGGTCGAGCTACTTTTCAAACTACGTCTACCTCAACCACTACGGCGAATTCTCTCGGCCCAACGACGACATCGACCACAACACAACAACATCATCAACTTCATCGACTTCTTTATCAATGGCGAAAACTTCACCAACGGCACCATCGACCACGACTACAACGCCCCACTCACGGCTACATCGACATCGGCAACAAGGGCTACCACCTCACCTCTGGCTTATGCTCCAGTCAGACCGTGCGCGTCACTACCGATCCCGACTGCGGGGGGGGGGGGGGGGGTATTAGAGTATATGTCGGTTAGGTTATATTAGGTAGTTTTATATTGTAATCCAATTCTATCTCTAGTAGTCTTCTTGCCCCCTAAGTCTTCTAGTACTATATAAACAGACCAATGGCTCGCATTGTAATCACCTCTTACAATATCAATACAATCAATACTTACGCAATCTTTTAGAAACTATTCCTCTGCATTTTTGAGCAATTATCGGGATTTAAAATCAATTTTCACAAAAGTGAAATCTTTTGTTTTGACAAGGCTGTCGAACAAACAGAAACCTATCGGGAAATTTTTGGGTGTGAAGCTGGATCCTTACCGTTTAGGTACCTAGGGGTACCTATACACCATAGAAAACTTCGCAACTCCGACTGGAACCCAGTTGAGACTAGATGTGAGAGAAAGTTAGGTTGCTGGCAAGGTAACTTACTATCTTATGGAGATAGATTGGTCCTAATTAACTCTGTCCTTTAAAGTATGTCTATGTTTATGTTATCTTTCCTCGAAATAACGAAAGGTGTGTGAAAAAGATTAGACTTCTATCGTTCTAGGTTCTTTTGGCAAAGCGATGAGCATAAGAATAAATATAGACTTACTAGATGGAACAATATTTGTCGACCCAAAGACCAGGGTGGCTTAGGAATTGAGGTGCTAGATCTGAAAAATAGGTGACTATTGAGTAAATGGCTGTAAAACTATTAACTGAGGATGGGGTATGGCAAGAGTTGTTATACAACAAGTATCCGGTGAATAAAACACTTGCTCAAATTCAAGCCAAGCCTACTGACTCTCCCTTTTGGAAAGGTCTAATGGGTGTGAAGAATGACTTCTTTACCCGTGGCGTTTTCAAACTTGGTGATGGAAAGATATCAGATTTTGGGAGGACACTTGGTTGGGAGAGCTGCCTCTCGCCCAACAGTACCCATCCTTGTATAATAATGTTCACAGAAAAAATATCCTCGTACACGATATCCTGTCTCATAACCCTTTAAACATTGGGTTCTGACGAACCTTAATTGGAAATAAATGGGAGGCATGGTTGCACTTATGTGAGAGATTGATGATGGTTTGATTGTCCTCTGATAAGAATATTTTCCTATGGAAACTAACTGAGAATAAGGTTTTTTCAGTTAAATACATGTACGAGGACCTCATGAATGAACACCCGCGTTTTCCAACCTGATACTTATGGAAGATAAATATTCAATGAAGATTAAAAATTTTATGTGGTTTCTCTATAATAAAGTTCTGTTAACTAAAGATAATATGGCTAGAAGGAATTGGAGGGAATGTAAGAAATGTTGTTTCTGTGACAAGGTCAAAACAATTGAACACTTATTCCTTTCATGTCCCTTCGCAAAGATTGTTTGGCGTATGGTTTTCTTCACATATAATCTCCCTCCTCCAACTAGCATTACGAGGAATTGGTTAAATGGGGTAGATAAAATGAATAAAGGGAGGATTCATATTGGTATCTCGGCCATATGTTGGTCCATTTGAAAAAGTCATAATAACTATATTTTTAACAAGACCGGAGTTCCTTTCTTTTTGCAGGTTATTCTTATGGCGATGCACTGGATTCAACTCTGGAATTTTCTCCTCCCAGAGCACTTGCGGCAACCAATGGTTTCTGGTTGCATCCGTCTTGTGACGGTTACTTCGGTATACTAGTAGATTGACGTTTGCCTAGCTGTTTTATCCACTCTCGTGTGAGGGCCTCTTGTTTTGTCAGACGGTTGATCTGCGCATCTTTCCATATGTCTTATGATTGTAACATACTGATGATAATACTTTAAACTTTAATAAAGGGTTGTGTGCATCCCAGGATGCAGAGGCCGGGGTATACCCCTTTTCGAAAAATAAATAAATATATAAACCATCCTCTAAGGACTTGAAGGTGGAGCTGCGTACCGAAAAAGGAACATGGACGATTGAAGGGAAATGATTGGGCTCCCCTAAGGGATCGCTAACTTTTATCCCTGGGTCGCACGCTCGGCTACTCAAGAATGTACAGGAGTGGTGGACCCAGTCTTATCTCTTCCTTCTTGCTACCTTCGTCTCCTGTTGCCCACCCTCGACGCCTCGTTGACCCTCCGCCTCGCCGCCCTCCGCCTTGATGTGCCGCCTCCTCTCTGCGCTGCCGCCCACCCGCGACGCTGCCCCTCCTTCTTGCAACCCTTCGCCTCGCTGCGCCGCCGCCCAACCGCGACGCTGCTGCTGCTGCTCCGCCTCGCTGCCCCTCCGCCTCTTGGCGCCGCATCGCATCCCTCTACCTCCTTCGTGAGTCGCGACGCCCTCCTCCAATGACCTCCTCCGCATGGTGTTTTGGCCGGCCATGATGCTACCGAGGGAGGCGAAGGCGTGATTGATTTTTCCTTTTCCAGTTTTGCTATCCTACGCGCTGGGTTGTTGCTACCTGGATGTCCCTTAATTTCTACAATGATTTATCAGCATTGCTATCACAGTTTAGAGTGTTTGCTAATTTAGTTGGCCGGTGTTGTTATTTTTGTGTCCATCGTTGCTACTAGCGTGTTGCTACTTTAGCATATTATTTTTGCTAAGTATTCATTTGTTTATTGCTATTTTCACATAATTTTTTTTGCTACGAAAGTCTCCTGCGATGTCTCTGGCGAAGTTGGTTTTGCTACAACCTTTTGTGATTTTGCTACAATAGCGTAATATTTTTGCTACATAGTCTCCGATGAGGTCTACTGGCGAAATCCTTCGGCGAGTCTCCAGCGAGGTCGGATATGCTACAATAACACATTTTTTGCTACACGGTCGCAGGCGAGGTCTCCAACGAAAACTTCAGCAAAGTCCAGACTGTTTTTCTTTTTCTGGGCCAAACAGTTTTCTGCTATATATAGCAAAAATGGGACTATTTATAACAAAATGGGTATATTTGTAGCAAAAACAGGATTTTGGGGATTTTTTAGGAACACATGTGTAACATTCCAGCATTATAGCTTATAAATAAGCTGAACCCAGATGTGTGCATTGCATTCATGCATAGAAAATCCGAATAATTTCCGCACTTTTGAACAAAACTTGTCAAAGTGATTGAAGCTTCTCTCAACTTGATGGAATTGAAGTAGATCATCAAGTTGATTGTGATAAGTTTTAATATGAACTTTGCTAAAACCTTATTTTGGGTAAACGAGATTTGATCTAAGGGTAGATCAAATGGAATACAATAAACCACAATACATTTTTTAATGCTTAATATCTGATCTTTAGGAGATCATATCATAGTATTCACTACCATCACTCATGAATATCAATTAACAAGAATGTAAAACCTAACTATTGACTTATTTTATCCTTATTTATTTCTACCATGTGGATCATGGTAATGCTTAACCCTAACTCTTTAGTTATATGGAGTAGGAAGGAAACCAATTCAAAGACCATTCTCCACATATCTTTCTTTCCATATTAATCCTTATCATCTCTATTGAACCTTATTCTAATATCCATTGTTCATCAATATTGAGTAATCAACTATTGACCTATCAATTCTTGATCTATCAACTCTTGTTCTTATCATAGCATTCACTTAAAGTCCTTTAGAGAAAGAAGTAAGAAGAGTTAGATGGTAATGCTAGTTATAGATATCATTTATATAATGGGAGTGTTGGAAGAGAATAAGATCATTGTGATAATTGATGGAGTTAACTCACTCCTGAAATAATAGAAGAGTTATATGGAATATATAATCAATATGGTAACAAAGAAAATTACAAGAATGAATTATGAAGATAAGTTACCAGGAGTAATCCTATTGAATAAAGTAGGAATAGTAAATGAATAATCTCTCTTAGTCAGATAGATACACTGAGAAGATAATTATAATACAACTGTAGTGTTGTATTGATGAAGGCCTTGATTAGCCAACTGAAAACCTAAGCCATAAATGATCAAAGGATTCTAATGATCATGCTTTTGTCACCAAGATTGAATACTATTAGGATCTATAGCAGGTTCAAGGGGTTCCTCAACTATTTTATGTTTCTTTTTCTTTCTCTTACGAGGACTACCACTATCAACTTGTTGAGAATCCTGCTCGACTCTTTTGGGGTGTCCTTCAGGATATAAAGGATCTTGAGTAGCTATACCACTCCTAGTTCTAATTCCATAAGCATGTTTATCTCCTGAGGCATTAACTAGCATATCCTTTTGTACCTTAGCAAGTTGATCAATTTGAGTTTGAACCATTTGAAAGTGTTTACAAAGCATTTTAATATCATTATAAGTTCTTTCCACAATATCTTTCAACTCTTTAATGGCTCTAGAGTTTTTAATAAATGATTCTGAACTTGTTTATTAAAATCACCTTATTTAACAATAAAAATGTCAAGTTACTCTAAACATTGATCAGGAGGCTTACCATAAGTAATATCACCTTCATCAAAGTGTTGGAGAGAGTGTACCTCAATAGTAGATGAGTGGGTAAGTGGCTTACATAACTCTTCTATAGGAGGTAGATTCTTCACATCTTCAACTCTAATACCTTTCTCCTTTAGACATTTCTTAGTTTCCTTCATCACTTCATCATTTAATGCAATAACTCCTCTTTTCTTTGGTGTTGGTATTGGAACTGGTTTAGGAACATCTGGTTCATGAGTAATAGGCTCAGCTGTATTTAGCTCAGTTGAAGTCCAATCATCATAATTCTTGCTTATTTTAGCCATTAATTCTTCAGCATCTTAGGAGTTCTTTTCCTGAAAACACAGTCAACAAAGCTATCTAGGTATGTCCTAGAATCATCAGTTAGTCCATTATAATAAATATCAAGAAGCTCATTTTTAGGCAATGGACATAGGCACGGAACCTTGTCCATGACTCAGGCAATTTATCTTCTTCTCCCTGTTTAAAATCAAAAAGTCTCTACAAAGCAGCATGTCTAGCACTAGGAGGAAAATATTTCTGGAAGAAAGAAGCAATCAAACAATCAGGACTATCAATGGAACCAGGACGTAATCTATTAAACCAAGACCTAGCTTCTCCTTTTAGTGAAAAGGGAATATCTTAGTAACAAAGTACTTGCGCATATTAAAATCATCAGAGAATAAAGCACTCATAGTGGAAAGCTCATTCATATAAGCCACATCACTCTCATTTTCAGTCCCACAAAAAGGTTCTTTCTCAACAATGTCTAGATAGGATAAATCAAGAGAGAAATCATAATCTTTATTTTTAATATCTATGGGAGAGGTGGAAAACTTAGGATCAGAGGACAGCTTAGAATAATGGTGCGTCTCACAAGGAGACTCTTAATAGCACTAGTACCATGTGTGTTTTGGCACTCTTCAATAAATTCATTAGTAAACTCAATGTAACCATCATTAATATCATAACTCTCTCTAGACTCAGGTGATCTAATAGGTGTAACAGTGTCTTCACTAGGAGCTTTGGTATTTCCTAGACTAGCCATAGTAGCATCTAGGAAAGGACCTAATGAACCACTCGCATCAAGCACAGTAGAAGTAACATCATGAGTATCAAAAGCAGTTTCAGACTCAGCAGTAGTAGCAGTGTGTGTAGCATGAGTATGTGGTGGTGGAGTAACAAGCTTACTTATAACAGACGGTGAATCAAGAGCAGCAGAGGTGTTTAGGACTATACCTCTTCTTGTAGTGGATGGTAAAATAGGAAACTTTCCATCACGAGACTTCCCCATGATGAAAGGAGTAGCAGTGAACAATAATAGATCCAAGTGAACTTACAAATAAAGCTATGCTCCCCAGCAACGGCGCCAGAAAATAGTCTTGATGACCCACAAGTATAGGGGATCGCAACAGTCTTCGTGGGTAGTATTACCCAATTTATTGATTCGACGCAAGGGGAGCCAAAGAATACTTGCAAGCCTTAACAACTGAGTTGTCAATTCAGCTGCACCTGGAAATAGTTCTTGCTCACAGAAGTTTATCAGTAGCAACAGATTTGTAGTAGCAACAACAGCAGTAAAACAGGAGTAATAGCAACAGTAACAGTAAACAGTGGGATTCGAGTGCAGTAGGCATAGGGATGGATGCACGGGCGTTGCATGGACAAGTCTAAACATATAACTTCAAGATCTAGGGCATTGCAGATAAATAATAATAAGCATCCAAGTACTAAACAATCCTAGGCATGTGCTCCATATATAGTCATGTGTGCTCGCAATGTGAACTTGCACAACATCTTCTGTCCAGCCAGCCCATTGCAGCAGGGCCTGTGGCATCCCGCAATTACCACTACTAGAAAATCGCGTTGTTTTTGTGCATTGCATCATCATGACCGCATGCTCATGTCATCATGCCACATTGCATTTGAGCATCGTCATCATCTTGCATTTGCTTGCATAAAACTATTTAGGAAAAACTTGTTTGTGTTTTCTAAACGGCCCGTCTTTATTCAAACGCAAACCCCGGGCCTCCGGATTATTTTGTTTTGTCTGCTATCAGTCTGCATAAGTCTTGTTTTAAACAAATAAAATATTAAATTATTTTAGTGGGGGCCGTCGAACGGGCCGATTCGACCCGAACGACCACCCCCAGGAATAAATCGGCCCGCCTAAATTCCTAAACCTACCCAACCTAGTCTACTCACCCCTCTGGCCACATCGCCCCGACCACTCCCCTCGTGACACCTCACCTATCTCCCTCTCCCCCTTCAATCCGCTGCTGCCACCTCATCCTCACCTCCTCTCAACCACCCGACCCCCGCTCCCCACTCAGCTCACACCACACACGCACACAGACGCACGCAGCCAACCTCCACCCTGGCCCACCTCTGTCCCACATGTCCCTAGCCCCGCGCCCCGGCCCCGACCCCATCTTCCTTCTCCCGCACGCCTCGCTGCACCCTCCCTCTCCTCTGCAGCTCGCCGTCGCCCCCTGACACCACCGCCACGCCACCTCGTCCCCGCCGCTCGCCGGTCCAGCTTCCCCAGTCGCCGCCGGAGCCGCCTCACCTCCTCGCCCTCCCGACCCGCGCCGCTCCCCGTCCTCCTGCGTTGCCAGCCGCACCACCCGCTCCTCCCGCTTCTCCTCCTCCGGCGAGCGCGCCCGCGCCGCGCCCGGCGCCTCCGCCGGCTCCGTCGCTCCGCCCCGCCTTCCATCCTCGTCGGCCGTCGCCCCGCTCAGCCTCGGCCACCCGTGGACCGCCACGTGCGCGCCCTCCTCCCGCATCCGCGCCGGCGATGCCTCCCCGGCCGCCTCGCCTCCGTCGCGGCCCCCCTTCTTGGCGCCCTCTGCCTCGCCGCCGACGGCCCCGTCTTGCCGCCGGTCTCGCCTTCCCCACCGCCTCAGGCCGCGGTTCGTCTCCGTCTCGCTGCCGGCGTCCAGCAGGCTCGGCCCCCTAGCCGGCCGCCCCTTTCCCGAGCTCCCCTCCCGCGGCGCCGATGCTGCCCCTGCTCCCCTCCGCGTCGGAGCCCCAGGACGCCGCCGTTCCCTGCCCTGCAGACTCCCTCCCTGCTAGTGGCCTCTGGCCCGCCCGAGCGTCGCCCTGCCTGGGCCGCTCGGCTCCTTCCTCGAGCTCCTCCCCGGCCTCTGCCGCAGCACCACCGGGGCCATCGTCCGTCGCACGCTTGTTCTTCCTGCGTTGTGCCGCGTTTTGTGCCTGTGTGTGTTCCTGCCCATCTCAAGCATGTGTTGCATCAGGTGTTGTTATGCTTGTAGATGGTCACAAGGTACCCGAGTCCGACGTCGTTGTCCGATGAAACCGGAACCCCACAAGAACTCCCTCACCGACAAGACCTCCGGGAAGCCGCCATCCGTTTGGCGAAGATGTTCACCGAGATCGACACCAATCCGATGAGCCCGATGAAACACCGGCGCCGTACACAAGTCTGACGACCGAGGCCCCCAAAGCATCTCCTTCACGGAACCCGAAGGCGATACCGCTCGAGTACTCCTTCCCGGATCCGAACCCCGGTACCGGACAAGTTCACCATCGACCTCGAGAACGCCTACACGGAGCGTCAAGATCGCCTCACGGAATCCGAAGCGCGGATGCGACAAGATCTTCGCGACGACAAGAACGACATCGACCAGGAAGAACCCGATGCGCCCCGACACCGAACCAAGACCTGCTTCCCGGAGGCGACAAGATCTACTACCCGATCCGAAGACCCTAACCCCGGAGTCCGAGAACGATTCGTCGAACCCTGAACCCTGAGACCGACCCCGAACCCCGGAACCCCAAGATCTGTCGAACCCTAATGTGTGACCCTTATCCGAACCCCTATTTTATAAATGCTAAGCATAAAACCTGTTGCATATTAAATTGTCATACTCGCATGCATATTTGTGTGGGTTGGGGGCCTTACGCCGATTCACCTTATAATTAAATATGGGGCCCATATGCGGGCAAATCTAGTCTCATATTGGCCTCATTTAAATTTGTGTAGAGAACCGGTAACGTATCTTGCCATGTCAATGCAACATTTAAAATGCGGGGTATCTAAACAACTTGAACCACCTAAATATTGTCGGGACCCTGGTTCCGCTTAATATGACCTAATCACACTGCACCTTTGCCATGCCATACATCATGCATGCATCATGCCGATCTTTTGCCGTAGTATTAAATAGTACATCCGGTGTTTCTTCTAGTGATTTGCTTCTTCGCGGATAAGGCTGTTGAGTTGATGTGAGCTTCGCCCTGATCTTCGGTTGAACCTCGGCAATGTTTTCCAGGCGAGCATCTCCCTCTTTCTACCTATCTTACTTTTATAGTATTTATTCCCTCCTGTTGATCTATTGCTATCTGTGTTGCGATGCTCTAGTTTCCGTACCCGTGAAATCCCTTGCAGCCATATATTGCCTTGGACACATCCTATTACCTGTTGTTTGGTAGATAGTTGGACTTGCGCGTAGTAGTCGCTTGCTCAAGTGCTGTTGCGTGTCGTCAAGTGCCACAGTTGTTGGTGTATTGCCGCATGTTGATGTTGGAGATGATCATGGTTTTACTTATCGTTCACTTTAATTCCTGTTTAACAACTAAAATTGAAGTAAGTAAGCAGAGGCATCGGTGGGTGATAGATAATATTTGGTTTCCGACCGCCCACTTGTGTCCCGTAGGTCCCCGAGTACTTGATACTTGTTCCTTGATTTATCGCGCTATCCACATATGGGGAATTATGGGCCCCCCTTAGCCAGAGCTTGATTCCGTCTTATTTCTTGGGGCCACAACTAGTTTGAGGTTTTATTTACTATCCTGTACCTATGCCATGCTACTGCTTTATTTACGATTGTGCGAGGAGCACACTGTACTGTTTAGGTAAGCGGAGTGTTTTCGCGGTATCGACAAGCCCAGTCACACTTTCGGGTTCCCAGTCGTTTACAGCCATTGTCGCAAACCTTGAGTCCATCTCGGAGTCAGCTAGCTTCGTTGCGGATCTACTCAATGGGGTGGCCCCCTGAAATATTTCTGAATCTTGTGATTGCTCTGTCGTGAAGACCTCGTTGGGTTTTGATTTGGTTTTTCCGAGGTTGATCGTGTGTGTGTTGCTATTTGTGCACCCCGGCCGGGTTAAAACTTTCTGAAAGCCGTGTCCGCGGTTATGGACGACTTGGAGCACAGTATCTCGATCATAGACAACTATAACTAAAGTTACTGTTATAAATTGACTTGTATCTGATATGATTAGTAATCAGCTTCAACTACAACGGAATGGCTAAATAAAACTGCCAACAATTGCTTGCTTGGGTTGTCGCTTGCAACCATTGTATCTGACTAGTAAGTATCGCAACTATAACGGAATGGCTAATAAAAGTACCAACAACTGCTGGGTTTTGGGTTATCTCATGCTAATTGTATCTGACTAGTAAGTGTCGCAACTACAACGGAATGGTTAACTTAAACGTCCCACTGCTTATTTTCTCAGGATGATTATCTACACCTGACTAGTAATTGCTGCAACGATAACCGAATAAATAAAAATGCCAACTGTGTGAGTTTCCTCGGTTGACTTCCTCGATCGGTGTCGAGGGGGAAACACCAGGATGGGTTTGATTGGTGGTAGTATCCGGTTGGTTCCGAATAGATCTTTCTCACCCCTCTCTGATTGCCGCCAGTTGTATCGAGTCTCTATAGGTTGTTTAGTGCATGCTGCCGCTGCCGCTTCAGTCCACCATACCTATGTAGGCGAGGACCGCCGAATTCTAGCCTCGCCGTGTACTGGCCTCAGTACTGACGCTCCTCTTTTTCCTTTGCCCTTTGTCGGCACCCCTTTTGTTTAAGCAGGTTTTGAGATCGACGTCGTTAGCAGGGTTACCCTTCCGGCTTGGCCTGGGCAGGGTTATGGACGCCATTGGTTATTCTTCAGGGCTCTTAGCCCCATTTGCATCTTGTCCGTAGCTGGACGCTCTATCGTTTTCAAGGTGATTTGGATCTTTGTATATTACATCTGTATTCTTGACTCGTTGAGTCGCTGTTATATATATCTGTTCTGTGGGTCCCATCGAGGACTGTTGTGTAATGTTATTACTTCGTTTTCCACCCGCACGAAAGTGCCTGGTGGGCACCTTTGAATCGTTTCTATGCGGGTTTGGTGGGTTTCGCTAAAACTTGCATAGGGTCGATTCTGAGGGTGTTACAGGGCCTCTAGGGAACTACTGGCAATTAAGGTGCTCCTTTGAATAGAGCACCGAAGCAAAGCATTAACACTCCGTGAACACATGTGATCCTCACACCACAGCCATCCCCTCCGGTTGTCCCAATTTCTGTCACTTTGGGGCCTTTGGATCCGGATAATTATATGTGTACACAACTTGCAGATAAGATCACAAACAATACTATCATAATGATTCAATAATAAGTTCAGATCTGAGATCATGGCACTCGGGCCCTAGTGACAAGCATTAAGCACAACAAGTTGCAACAAAGTCAAATAGCACTAATAGAGATACTAGGCACAATGCCCTAACAATCTTATTCGATTACATGATAGAACTCATCCAATCCCTACCATCCCCATAGCCTACTGCGGGGGATTACTCACTCATGGATGAGGGAAACATGGATGGTTGATGGAGAGGCGTTGGTGATGACGATGGCGATGATCCTCCCCAAATTCCCCGTCCTGGCAGGGTGCCAGAACGGAGTTTCTGGTTCTGAATCTTGGTTTCTAGTGGTGGAGGAACAACAGAACTCTTTCTAGAAAAACGTCGAACCCCCCTCGGTTTTTAGGTCAAGAGGCTTCTTATAGGCGAAGAGGGAGGCCGAGGGGGTTCCTGGGGTGGCCGCACCCTCCTAGGCGCGGCCAGTCCTGGCCCGCTCCTGGTAGGGATGTGGCCCCCCCCCAGGCCTCCACTTCGTCTCGTACTCTGGCTCCGTGGATCTTCTCGTGAAATAGGATTTTTGGAATATTTTTCCGGATTTTTCCTGATAGTTGATTTTCTGCATAAAAACTAGACACCAAGGTAATTCTGCTGAAAACAGCGTCAGTCCGTGTTAGTTGTATCCAAATCACACAAGTTTAGAGGAGAAACAATAGCAAAAGTGTTCGGGAAAGTAGATACGTTTTGGACGTATCAGTGTTGTTGCTACTAGGGAGAAAACAACGATCTCTTGTTCATGGAACAAGTGGATTGTTTACCTTACACACTTTGCTTAAAGGTGTTCCATGGAACACGTTTTGGACGATTCGTTGCTTGCAACTTAATACTGGAGGGGGTTCGGATGATAACCTAAAGGTGGATTACTAGTCATAGATGCAGTTGGATGGCGGTCTATGTATATCGTTGTATTGCCCAATCAAATCTCATAGGATCATTGTAACACCCTCAGAATCGGACCTATGCAAGTTTGAGCAAAATTCGCCAAACCCGCATAGAAACGATTCAAAGGTGCCCACCAGGCACTTTCGTGCGGGTGGAATACGAAGTAATAACATTACACAACAGTCCTCGATGGGACCCACAGAACAGATATATATATAACATTGACTCCATGAGTCAAGAATACAGATATAATATACAAAGATCCAAAACACCTTGAAAACGATATAGCGTCCGTCTACGGACAAGATGCAAATGGGGCTAAGAGCCCTGAAGAATAACCAATGGCGTCCATAACCCTGCCCAGGCCAAGCCGGAAGGGTAACCCTGCTAACGACGTCGATCTCAAAACCTGCTTAAACAAAAGGGGTGCCGACAAAGGGCAAAGGAAAAAGAGGAGCGTCAGTACTGAGGCCAGTACACGGCGAGGCTAGAATTCGGCGGTCCTCGCCTACACAGGTATGGTGGACTGAGCGGCAGCGGCAGCATGCACTGAACAACCTATAGAGACTCGATACAACTGGCGGTTATCAGAGAGGGGTAAGAATGACCTATCCGGATCCAACCTGAAGCTAACACCAAACATACCCATCCTGGTGTTTCCCCCTCGATACCAAACGAGGAAGTCAACCGAGGAACTCACACAGTTGGCAGTTTTATTTATTCGGTTATCGTTGCAGCAATTACTAGTCAAGTATAGATAATCATCCTGATAAAGTAGGCGGTGGGCACTTTTAGTTAACCATTCCGTTATAGTTGCAACACTTACTAATCATATACAGATGACATGAGATAAACCCAAAACCCAGCAGTTGTTGGTACTTTTATTCAGCCATTCCGTTGTAGTTGCAATACTTACTAGTCAGGTACAATGGTCGCAAGCGACAATCCGAACAAGCAATTGTTGGCCGTTTTATTTAGCCATCCCGTTGTAGTTGCAATATTTACTAGTCATATCAGATACAAGTCAATTTATAACAGTAAACTTTAGTTATAGTTGTCTATGTTCGAGATACTGTGCTCCAAGTCGTCCATAACCGCGGGCACGGCTTTCAGAAAGTTTTAACCCGGCCGGGGTGCACAAATAGCAACACACACACGATCAACCTCGGAAAAACCAAATCAAAACCCAACGAGGTCTTCACGACAGAGCAATCACAAGATTCAGAAATATTTCAGGGGGCCACCCCATTAAGCTACCCGCAACGAAGTAAGCTAGCTCCGAGACGGACTCAAGGTCTGGGTATACGGCTGTGAACGACTGGGAACCCGAAACTGGGCTTGTCGACACCGCGGAATCGTGTCCCGATCCTAAACAGTACAGGTGCTATCTGTCGCACAATCGTAAATAAAGCAGTAAAACATGGCATAAGTATAGGATCGTAAATAAAACCTCAAACTAGTTTGTGGCCCCAAGAAATAAGACTGAATCAAGCTCTGGCTAAGGGGGGCCCATACTCCCCATATGTGGATAGCGCGATAAATCAAGGAACAGGTATCAAGTACTCGGGGTCCTACGGGACACAAGTGGGCGTTCGGAAACCAAATGTTATCTATCACCCACCGATGCCTCTGCTTACTTCAATTTTAGTTGTTAAACAGGAATTAAAGTGAACGAGAAGTAAAACTATGATCATCTCCAACATCAAACATGCGGCATTACTCCAACAACTGTGGCAATTGACGACACGCAACATCACTTGAGCAAGCGACTACGACGCGCAAGTCCCACTATCTACCAAACAACAGGTAATAGGATGTGTCCAAGGCAATATAGGGCTGCACGGTATATCACAGGTACGGAAACTAAAGCATCGCAACACAGATAGCAGTAGATCAACAGGAAGGAGTAAAACACTATAAAAGTAAGATAGGTAGAAAGGGGAAGATGCTCGCCTGAAAACATTGTCGAAGGTTCAACCGAAGATCGGGTCGACACTCGCATCAACTCAACGGCCTTATCCGCGAAGAACCAAAACACTAGAAGAAACACCGGATGCAATATTTAATACACGGCAGAAGATCGGCATGATGCATGTATGATGCATGACATGGCAAAGGTGCGGTGCGATTAGGTCATATTAAGCGGAACCGGGGTCCCGACAATTAATATATGGTTCAAGTTGTTTAAACCCCGCATATTAAATGTTGTTTAACATGGCAGGCGACAGCACCGGGTTCGCTACACAAATTTAAATGAGGCCAATATAATACTAGATTTGTCCGCATATGGGCCCCATATTTAATTAGAGGTGAATCGGCATAAGGCCCCCAAACCACATGAATGTATGCATGCAAGACAAATATTATGCGACAAGTTATATTATGTTATAAAGTAGGGTTTCGGAAAGGGTTCACACATTTGGGGGTCTCGACGGTCTTGGGGATCCGGGGGTTCGGGGTTCGGCCTTAGGGTCCAGGGTCCGACGGATCTGGGGTTCGAGGTTCGACAGAAGCGTTCTCGGACTCCGGGGTCGTTCTCGGTAGCGGGGCAGATCTTGTCGCATCGGGGTCTCGATGTCCGGGAGCAGAACTTGGGTCGGTGTCGGGGCGCATCGGCTTCTTCCGGGTCTGTGCCGTTCTCGTCATCGCGAAGGTCTTGTCGGGTCCCCAAGTCGGGTCGGTCTTGGCTTCGGGGTGAAGAACTTGGTGTCCGGGCGGAGTGCTTGTCATATCCGTGAAGAAGAGCATGTCGGTCCACGGGGGTTCGGCCTTCGGGGCGATCTTGGCGTCGGGTTCTCGACTTCACATCCTCGGGGAAGTGCCTGTCGCACAATTGTCTTCAGGTCCCGGTAAAAGATCTCATCGTCCGGGGGTTCTCTGGGTCCGATGAAGATCTTGGCGAGGGGGAGCTTGGGGTTTGCGGGGTACGATTACCGGTGTCGAACTCGATCCTCGAAGTCGGTAGGTCTTGGCGTATCCGGGCGGAGGACATGAGGCCCAGGCGACCAGCGTGGCTCTGGACAAAGGCGTCTGGCGCGTCCTGGAGCAGCAGAGAGGGGCCAGGTCAACCGAGGCGCCAGGTACCACGGAGGAAGGCAGGGGAGGTTGGTCTGGGGGGGGATAGCCTGGCGCGCTCGAGTGGAGGCAGAGCGGAGGGGCCCGACGGCGGAGGTGCTGGAGGAGCTCGCCGGAGGCGCAGGCGTGCAGGGGCGGCGAGGTCCGTCGGCGGCTCGGCGGAGGAGCGGCTCGGCTTGGGGGCGAGCGGAGCCGGCGGAAACGGAGGCGGGCCGGCGACCTGGCCGAAGCGCGCGGGCTCGGGGGAGGGCGGAGGAGGCGGCTCAGGCGGAGGCTCGGGCGAGGCGGACCGTCAGCGGACGGCGAGCGGCGGCCGCTGCGCCGGACGCGGCGGCGGGCGAGGTCCGGGGGTCGCGCGGGGAGGCGCTGAGGAGCTCTGGGGAGGAGGGGCGGCGCGGTGGAGAACGGCGAGGAGGGAGGCGGCTCGCTGGCGCAGGCGGGGAGCGGGGCGCGGTGGGCGACCGGCGACGAGGGGCGGAGCAGCCGACGGGGAGGCGGGAGCGGGAGGGGGCCGCGGGCGAGGCGCGACGACGGTGGCGGTAGGGGCGGTGAGCGCGGGCGGGCGCGCCGGCGGGCACAGGCAGAGCGGGCGGAGCTAGAGAAAGGGGAGAGGGCGGTGGGAGGTTGGTGCGAGCGGGGCGGACGGGGAGCGAGCGGGGAGAGAGAAGAGAGGGAGGGGAGGAGGAAGAAGAACAGGGGCCTGGGGTGGGTCCTGCATGGGGATCGGGGCAGGGCGGTTTCCAGGGGCTGTGCTGCGCTGGCGTGCGTGAGAGTGTGCGTGTGTGCTTGAGTGGGGGGGGTGGCTTAGAGAGAGAGGGAGAGGGCTGGGACAAGTGGCAGTTTAGGATTGGGTAGAGGGGGAGAGAGGGTGAGGTGGCGTTCCAGGATTGGTCCGGGTGAGGTGGCAGGCAGGGTGTGGGTAGATTGTCTGGTAGGTGTAGGATTTAGAAGGGCGGGTGTAGGTGGACCGTTTATATTTTCTGGGGGTGGTCGTTCGGGTCGAGTTGGCCCGTTCGACTGCCCCCACTAAAATAATAAATAATTTTATTTATTTCAAACAAAGCTTTTGCAAACCGATAGCGGGTAAAACAAAATATTCCGGCGACCCGGATTTTTGATGTTTGAATCAAGAGGGGGGCGTTTTAGAAAACAAAACGGGCTTTGCGAACATAGTTTTAAGCAAACAATGCATGATGATGACGATGCAATGCACAAATTCAACGCGATTTTCTAGTAGTGGTTTTGCGGGATGCCACAATTCGACACCACTAACAATGGATCTCGCCCTCGAGATCCGCCTCATGGTACCGGAAGGAAGGTCGGCGAACTGCGTCTTCTCGCTTCGTGTAGATCCTCGCGACACCACTAACAAGAGGTCGTTGTCCGTGATCGTCGAGGGAACACTCCGGAAACAAAAGGTCGAAGGTAGAGGTATCAACAAATAAAGCCACCCCTAACTCCGATGGAAAGGGGGAACCGATGCATTCTCATCCACTTCAATGTACAAAAGTGAATAGAAGGGGTAGTCGGCATGGGGACCAATCCATCACGCACCCAAACTATTACTCTGCACAATCAGTAGAAAAGCATGCAGCCGTTCTCGGAATCAGACTGAAGATCTCGACAAGCGAGGTTCGGAAACAAAGAAGTGATGCGGACTCCGCATCGGATCTGGCGTAGATGATGTCGTCGCGTCGGAAAACACCGGAAGGCACAAGCGAGGATCAAAGAATGGTAACACAGCAGACGGATTCATCAGGCAGCTTGAACACCGGACGGTAGAACACCGTTATCAAAGAAGGAAGCGAAACCCTGAAGGTACGACGGAAACCCAACCACGAGAATTCCTGGACTCGAAGAATGAGATGAGAGCGGATTCAAAACGCGTAGAGATAAGAGGAGAACAGCAGAGGGGTAAGGAGTAAAATCAGACCTAGCCAGAACTATCCAACCGATTTTGCAAAAATAGTTTTCACACTCTACTTCGGCCGTTAGCTAGGTTATCCTACAGGATGGACTTGTGGAGTATCGCAACTGCTGAGCTCTGATACCACTCTGTAACACCCTCAGAATCGGACCTATGCAAGTTTGAGCAAAATTCGCCAAACCCGCATAGAAACGATTCAAAGGTGCCCACCAGGCACTTTCGTGCGGGTGGAATACGAAGTAATAACATTACACAACAGTCCTCGATGGGACCCACAGAACAGATATATATATAACAGTGACTCCATGAGTCAAGAATACAGATATAATATACAAAGATCCAAAACACCTTGAAAACGATATAGCGTCCGTCTACGGACAAGATGCAAATGGGGCTAAGAGCCCTGAAGAATAACCAATGGCGTCCATAACCCTGCCCAGGCCAAGCCGGAAGGGTAACCCTGCTAACGACGTCGATCTCAAAACCTGCTTAAACAAAAGGGGTGCCGACAAAGGGCAAAGGAAAAAGAGGAGCGTCAGTACTGAGGCCAGTACACGGCGAGGCTAGAATTCGGCGGTCCTCGCCTACACAGGTATGGTGGACTGAGCGGCAGCGGCAGCATGCACTGAACAACCTATAGAGACTCGATACAACTGGCAGTTATCAGAGAGGGGTAAGAATGACCTATCCGGATCCAACCTGAAGCTAACACCAAACATACCCATCCTGGTGTTTCCCCCTCGATACCAAACGAGGAAGTCAACCGAGGAACTCACACAGTTGGCAGTTTTATTTATTCGGTTATCGTTGCAGCAATTACTAGTCAAGTATAGATAATCATCCTGATAAAGTAGGCGGTGGGCACTTTTAGTTAACCATTCCGTTATAGTTGCAACACTTACTAATCATATACAGATGACATGAGATAAACCCAAAACCCAGCAGTTGTTGGTACTTTTATTCAGCCATTCCGTTGTAGTTGCAATACTTACTAGTCAGGTACAATGGTCACAAGCGACAATCCGAACAAGCAATTGTTGGCAGTTTTATTTAGCCATCCCGTTGTAGTTGCAATATTTACTAGTCATATCAGATACAAGTCAATTTATAACAGTAAACTTTAGTTATAGTTGTCTATGTTCGAGATACTGTGCTCCAAGTCGTCCATAACCGCGGACACGGCTTTCAGAAAGTTTTAACCCGGCCGGGGTGCACAAATAGCAACACACACACGATCAACCTCGGAAAAACCAAATCAAAACCCAACGAGGTCTTCACGACAGAGCAATCACAAGATTCAGAAATATTTCAGGGGGCCACCCCATTAAGCTACCCGCAATGAAGTAAGCTAGCTCCGAGACGGACTCAAGGTCTGGGTATACGGCTGTGAACGACTGGGAACCCGAAACTGGGCTTGTCGACACCGCGGAATCGTGTCCCGATCCTAAACAGTACAGGTGCTATCTGTCGCACAATCGTAAATAAAGCAGTAAAACATGGCATAAGTACAGGATCGTAAATAAAACCTCAAACTAGTTTGTGGCCCCAAGAAATAAGACTGAATCAAGCTCTGGCTAAGGGGGGCCCATACTCCCCATATGTGGATAGCGCGATAAATCAAGGAACAGGTATCAAGTACTCGGGGTCCTACGGGACACAAGTGGGCGTTCGGAAACCAAATGTTATCTATCACCCACCGATGCCTCTGCTTACTTCAATTTTAGTTGTTAAACAGGAATTAAAGTGAACGAGAAGTAAAACTATGATCATCTCCAACATCAAACATGCGGCATTACTCCAACAACTGTGGCAATTGACGACACGCAACATCACTTGAGCAAGCGACTACGACGCGCAAGTCCCACTATCTACCAAACAACAGGTAATAGGATGTGTCCAAGGCAATATAGGGCTACACGGTATATCACAGGTACGGAAACTAAAGCATCGCAACACAGATAGCAGTAGATCAACAGGAAGGAGTAAAACACTATAAAAGTAAGATAGGTAGAAAGGGGAAGATGCTCGCCTGAAAACATTGTCAAAGGTTCAACCGAAGATCGGGTCGACACTCGCATCAACTCAACGGCCTTATCCGCGAAGAACCAAAACACTAGAAGAAACACCGGATGCAATATTTAATACACGGCAGAAGATCGGCATGATGCATGTATGATGCATGACATGGCAAAGGTGCGGTGCGATTAGGTCATATTAAGCGGAACCGGGGTCCCGACAATTAATATATGGTTCAAGTTGTTTAAACCCCGCATATTAAATGTTGTTTAACATGGCAGGCGACAGCACCGGGTTCGCTACACAAATTTAAATGAGGCCAATATAAGACTAGATTTGTCCGCATATGGGCCCATATTTAATTAGAGGTGAATCGGCATAAGGCCCCCAAACCACATGAATGTATGCATGCAAGACAAATATTATGCGACAAGTTATATTATGTTATAAAGTAGGGTTTCGGAAAGGGTTCACACATTTGGGGGTCTCGACGGTCTTGGGGATCCGGGGGTTCAGGGTTTGGCCTCAGGGTCCAGGGTCCGACGGATCTGGGGTTCGAGGTTCGACGGAAGCGTTCTCGGACTCCGGGGTCGTTCTCGGTAGCGGGGCAGATCTTGTCGCATCGGGGTCTCGATGTCCGGGGAGCAGAACTTGGGTCGGTGTCGGGGCGCATCGGCTTCTTCCGGGTCGGTGCCGTTCTCGTCATCGCGAAGGTCTTGTCGGGTCCCCAAGTCGGGTCGGTCTTGGATTCGGGGTGAAGAACTTGGTGTCCGGGCGGAGTGCTTGTCATATCCGTGAAGAAGAGCATGTCGGTCCACGGGGGTTCGGCCTTCGGGGCGATCTTGGCGTCGGGTTCTCGACTTCACATCCTCGGGGAAGTGCCTGTCGCACAATTGTCTTCGGGTCCCGGTAAAAGATCTCGTCGTCCGGGGGTTCTCTGGGTCCGATGAAGATCTTGGCGAGGGGGAGCTTGGGGTTTGCGGGGTACGATTACCGGTGTCGAACTCGATCCTCGAAGTCGGTAGGTCTTGGCGTATCCGGGCGGAGGACATGAGGCCCAGGCGACCAGCGTGGCTCTGGACAAAGGCGGCTGGCGCGTCCTGGAGCAGCAGAGAGGGGCCAGGTCAACCGAGGCACCAGGTACCACGGAGGAAGGCAGGGGAGGTTGGTCTGGGGGGGGATAGCCTGGCGCGCTCGAGTGGAGGCAGAGCGGAGGGGCCCGACGGCGGAGGTGCTGGAGGAGCTCGCCGGAGGCGCAGGCGTGCAGGGGCGGCGAGGTCCGTCGGCGGCTCGGCGGAGGAGCGGCTCGGCTTGGGGGCGAGCGGAGCCGGCGGAAACGGAGGCGGGCCGGCGACCTGGCCGGAGCGCGCGGGCTCGGGGGAGGGCGGAGGAGGCGGCTCAGGCGGAGGCTCGGGCGAGGCGGACCGTCAGCGGACGGCGAGCGGCGGCCGCTGCGCCGGACGCGGCGGCGGGCGAGGTCCGGGGGTCGCGCGGGGAGGCGCTGAGGAGCTCTGGGGAGGAGGGGGCGGCGCGGTGGAGAACGGCGAGGAGGGAGGCGGCTCGCTGGCGCAGGCGGGGAGCGGGGCGCGGTGGGCGACCGGCTACGAGGGGCGGAGCAGCCGACGGGGAGGCGGGAGCGGGAGGGGGCCGCGGGCGAGGCGCGACGACGGTGGCGGTAGGGGCGGTGAGCCTGGGCGGGCGCGCCGGCGGGCACAGGCAGAGCGGGCGGAGCTAGAGAAAGGGGAGAGGGCGGTGGGAGGTTGGTGCGAGCGGGGCGGACGGGGAGCGAGCGGGGAGAGAGAAGAGAGGGAGGGGAGGAGGAAGAAGAACAGGGGCCTGGGGTGGGTCCTGCATGGGGATCGGGGCAGGGCGGTTTCCAGGGGCTGTGCTGCGCTGGCGTGCGTGAGAGTGTGCGTGTGTGCTTGAGTGGGGGGTGGCTTAGAGAGAGAGGGAGAGGGCTGGGACAAGTGGCAGTTTAGGATTGGGTAGAGGGGGAGAGAGGGTGAGGTGGCGTTCCAGGATTGGTCCGGGTGAGGTGGCAGGCAGGGTGTGGGTAGATTGTCTGGTAGGTGTAGGATTTAGAAGGGCGGGTGTAGGTGGACCGTTTATATTTTCTGGGGGTGGTCGTTCGGGTCGAGTTGGCCCGTTCGACTGCCCCCACTAAAATAATAAATAATTTTATTTATTTCAAACAAAGCTTTTGCAAACCGATAGCGGGTAAAACAAAATATTCCGGCGACCCGGATTTTTGATGTTTGAATCAAGAGGGGGGCGTTTTAGAAAACAAAACGGGCTTTGCGAACATAGTTTTAAGCAAACAATGCATGATGATGACGATGCAATGCACAAATTCAACGCGATTTTCTAGTAGTGGTTTTGCGGGATGCCACAATCATCAATGTCTAGTATTGCATTGTTATGCCTTTCTCTGTCTTGTCAATTGTCCTGCTGTAATTTGTTACCCAGCATGTTATGTTGTTTATCTTAAGAAGAACACCTCTAGTGAACTATGGACCCCGGTCCAATCTTTACCATTGATACATATTCCACTGTTCCTGATTACTTTCTACAAACCACCATTACCTTTCACACCATACAATTAATCCTTTGTTTTCAGCAAACCGGTGAGATTGACAACCTCGCTGTTCGTTGGGGCAAAGTCTTGAGTTTGTGTTGTGCAGGTTTCCAGTTTCTAACAACACCTTTGAGTCATTTTCTTCCTCCTACTAGTTTGATAACCTTGGTTTCTTACTGAGGGAAAAACTTGCTGCTGTACTCATCATACCTTTCTCTTGGGGTCTCCCAACGAAGCTCTACAGTGATCTGAGCCACATCAGAGCTCAATTTTTAATTGAACTTTTATTATGAACTTAGTCTAGATGTATTTCCAAATATCCTTGTGGATCTTGGCCTATCCCATTAAGGTTCTTTGCGACCATGGGAATTTTCTTGCATTTCTGAAACTTAGAAGGGTTAGACTTCATAGATTAATATCCATGCCTAAGGGATATCCTCCATGTACATGATCTTCTCTTCTTGATACAATAACCATTAGAGATAGTCCGATGACTCCACAACATTTTGTGTTTCATCCATTTTCGTCCAATAAGCCATGCTCCATTCGATGGAAGCTGGATTACGATTGTATTTTTACGCAAATCAGGCGCATATAGTATGGGTCGTTGGATGAGTTTCCTCCCAATACGGATAAAAACAAATGCTTGGAGAATCACTTAGCGATCTTGCATGAGAGTCATGAATGCCACACATACGATGTAGACTACGGACAATTTTGGCATGCCTAAGAAATAGCTACTGAAATTTAAAATAAATTGAGTTGTATGCTATCAAAAGAAAAAGTTAATGAAAACAAAAATTTCAAATGCAAGTTATACTAAGTGTTACTTGTTTCAGATACTTTGATGAATGATAATTTGCTAGTGCCTTATTTAGTGTTGCCTTTTGTTCACATGCATAGATGGTTAATTTTAAGGAGCTTTGTTTGATAAGAAATGATTAGTACTATGGACACTTTGGCATGCTTGTAGATTTCTTTTTGTTAGCCCAAAATTCTCAAACAAGCTAAGACTTGTATATCAAAATACCTTCAACTCCAACAACACACGCCATACCTATCTATGTGTCACTTGGTACTCCAAGTATAATATATGTGTTATGCCTTCAAGTACTTCAAAATAATCCTTTTTGTAGTTTAAAGTTCATGGGAAAGTAAGATATGGGGTGAAAACCACTAGAGCGTGCAACCATTTAAAATAAAAAAGAATGTCAAACAAAAATTTGACCATTGGTAATTGAAAGTTATGTGTTTGATAGTGAAATGGATCGTATGGGCATCTAGAGGGGGGTGAATAGGTGCTACTCCAAATTTTAATACTTTTTCCAATTTAGGCTTGACACAAAGGTAAATTCTCTAGATATGCAACTATGGTGAATTTTTCTACATGTCAACCTAGCTAAGAGAGTAAATACGGTGAGAGTAATGGGGTAACCGAGTGGAGCACGCAGAGACGCATGATTTGTTTTACCGCAGTTTCTTCCTTGTTAAGGGAAGTACATCTGTGTTGGAGGGGTGGATGGTACTAAGACCACCATGCCATAATAGGCCTCACCCTGTTCTCTGGTAGATCTCACCACAATTGGCCTGATCCACCTTTCCACTATATGGTACCCTTCAAGACAGGAACCGATGCCTTTACAACGAGATTGGGGCACACATACACAACCGAATTGGAGGCTCCCGAGATGAGAACGAGCTGCCACAATAAACAAGTTTATCAAATCACATGAACCAAGATCTAGATATTCAATAGAAACTCTAGATCAAAGGAGCCCTCGAGTGAATGAGGGGAAATTCAAGACAGCTTGGTGATGATGAAGATCAAGGCCTCCTTCTTCAATACTCTAAAGGGCATGGCCTTCGGGTGGATTAAAATGTAGATCTTTTAGAACAGTGTAGAGAAATTTCGTTAGATCCAAGAGAGCTTAGGATGAAGATGGGATGGGGTATTTGTACCCCCTCCCAAAATGTTGTCATTGGAGTCAACTAGGGACGGATAATCCAGCCTAATTGGCGGCCGAATAATCCGGACGGGGGCCAACATCTGGCCCAGAACAGAATATTCGGACCAAAAGTCTGCGCCCCTCCTGACGGGCATGCCTCAAGTCCTTAGCAAAAATCCCTGTGGGACGGATAATCCGGCACACCGGGAGGGGCGGATTATCCGGCCAAGGCAAAAGCTTCATACCTGGTTGGAATATCCGGGGAATTCTCTGCCCCCTACTGAGAGTCATGACACTGGCTCCTTGGTCGATCTAGCTAGGGGTGGATAATCCGGCCCTATCTACGGGTGAATAATCCGCCCCCAGATCCTTTGTTTTGCTTCATTTGTCTAGGAGATCTTCTGGGGAGTCGTATCTATTGACATGGTTTTACCCTGCGGGTACACGACCTTAGCATACCTGGTCCATCCCAAGGAAGGCCCACGACGAATATGCGCCAGCCCATGAAGACTTTTGGGTGGCCATGGCCTAGGACGTCGTCGGATCCTTGGAGAGCAAGACTAGAATAGATAGAATATTCAAAGGGGTAAACCCTAAAACCTATAACCGACTCGATCTATGCCCGGGACCTGCCTATCTCTATATAAAGGCTAGGAGGGCACGACAGGGAGGGCACTTCGCATACCACCGCATACACACCTCCATGCCATATTGCATCTGCGCACCCTTGTAACCTTCGGTTCCGCCGTAATCAAGAGCAGACAAGCAGGAGTAGGGTTTTCCCTCCGGGGGCCTGAACCTGGGTAAACCTCGTGTCCTCGTGTTGCTTGTTTGCTAACCGTTCCGCGATCTCCATCATCCCCATCTTCTCCAAAACCCAAGTCCATAACAATGGGCATTGATGAGATCAATCCTCGTCAATTGGCGCCGTCTGTGGGAAATGGGGACGTTGATTGTGCAATCGTGATGGTCCCAACCAAAGTGATTTACAACTCCGCGGCGACGGAGAGTCATCTCCTCTTCGGCGCCTTCGACTTCACCGCCCACTCGCCAGCTACCCTGAAGGACTTCGAGCCCGTTGGCAACGGACTCGAGATCCTGTTCGGGAGCTTCTGCTTCTAGGTGGGGCAGACCGGCACTCTCCGCCTCCCAGAGCTTGACAAACGCAAGCAAGGAGCCTCAGAGTCCAGTGCGCGGCGAGCTGCGCTCTTCGCCACGGGCATTGGCACCAGCTCGCACGACAACCATGGCTACAAGCACCGTTTTCGCACGGAGAACATGGACCCCAAGGAGCGTCGTGAGGTGACTTGGACCCTCAACACGTCTTTCATGGAGATGGATGCCGACGACAACGTCATCCCGAAGACACCGCAAGCTGCGATCATGGCAGCCACCACATACCTCGCGTCCCATCCACCTCCGATGGGGGACCCGAAGAGCGCCATGCACAAGTCCGCGCTTACCCGACTCGTACTCATTGGAGCTGGGCTCCACGGAGAAGCTCCTGCGGATCCAAAGAAAAAGGTTGTGGTCATATTCAACCGCAGCCCCATGCCTTCATCCGAGGATGAAGAGCACGACCTTCCTTGAAGGCACAAAAGCTCGCGCCATCACAGCCGCGACTACAACGCTCGAAGCGATCTCACCCAGCGCAAAGTCGACAAAGCGCGAGCCAAGCGCGTATGCTCGTACGAATCCGAGGAGGACGATGATGAAGCAGAACTCTGCGGAGCCCGATGCTTCGGCAGATCTGTTTGGCGGACATGGATGCCGCGGAACTTCAAGCTTCCTTCGGACACTCCAAAGTTTGACGGCACACAAGACCCTAAGGCGTGGCTCAGCGACCACCTATCATCCGTCAAACTACACGGCGGAAACAAGGACACCGCCCTGCAATTCCTTCAGCTGCAGCTGACAGGCGCAACCCGGATCTGGCTCAGCAGTCTATCATCGGGATCCATCCGAAGCTAGGAGGAACTGGTGTACAATTTCATACGAAACATCAAAGGCACCAGCAAGAGGCCAGCCTCGATCGAGGAGCTGCGGACCTGCACCCAACGAACTGGCGAATCCATTCGCTCATACATATTGCACTGGTCCAACACCAAGAACTCCACGGCGCACATCTCTGAGGAGAGAGCTATTGACGCCTTCAAGGATGGCGTCAAGCGCCAGGACTTCAAGGATTAGTACTTGGTGATTGTGCAATCGTGATTGCGCCAGGATTTCGTCATCTATAGCACTGAACGCACAATTAAATTTTCCATGGTATTGTTATCTAACACACAAAACTCTAGGGATCATGAAATGTTCTTCCAGTCTCCCCCTTTTGGGTGTTAGATGACAATACTAGGATACAGAGACTCCCCATAAATGTGTGCATATAAGTAGTTTCCATTTGAATACAAATGCACACATATAGGTTCAAGACTTTTTATGGATTGGAAACTAAGAACAAATGAGGAGTTTGTGAGAGATTATTTATCATACCAACCATAATGAAGTTGTCAATCATCTATAGCTAGACACATTTCAATAACTATGTATTGATAATTTTGAGGATAATGCCATCTCAATAAATCCATAGTGATAACTTCGAAGATTATTCCATATCCTGAATTCCATAGATAAATCCATGATGATAACCATAGTCTCACAACCAATCGACATAGTCTCAATGATACAAAACAAATAGCAGATAAAAGTTCAACACTAAATGGGTACAAGAAAGAATATAAAGAGAGCAAGAAAAAGGCAAATGTTCTTGTGCCCGACCCATGAAAATCCCCTCGATAACCTAATAGAACTATTTCTCCCCCTTTAGCATCGAAAGACCAAAAAAGGTAAAAGAGTGATGCTAACGGCCCGAGAGATCACTCGTCCTATTCCGTGTCCTCCTCATCATCGTCCTCGTCACCAGCAGCCGGAGGTGTAGGTTCTCTCGCTAGGGCAGGGAACAAGTGCCTCTCCATCTCACCATAGTTGATGCCACAGGTGTTCCATTGAGCATATGGAGTGGGGATAGACTTCTATGGAGGATTGCCAGACGACCTAGAGACATGGTGAAGAATGAGATGCTGGGTATGAGCCATGTCATGGCGCTGACGGTAGGCCCCATAGTGTCCCTTGTGAGTATCTGCACCCATGCAAAGAATGTTGCACTAAAACCAGTTGAGTTGCTTGACATGTCTAGCAATGGTCGAGACTGGGGGCTTCCTGCCATGGGTGCTACCACTAGCCTAGGCATCTCCCATGAAAGAATCAGAAACTACAGGGAGTATAGGTGGTCTTATTTTTCTTGATATATGGCTTCTTGAATTTTTGGACCCCATCGAGTGGGCCAATGAAATCCTCATTGGGAAGCATGGCCTGCATGAACATCATAGTGTAAGGAGCATATGGAATAGAATGCATGTTTCACATTGCGTTAGCCATCTCGTGATAAATGAAGTCCATAACATCCAAGATGTAATCCGAAGAGGGGTCTTCACTATTGGCACATTCATAGGCATAGCCAAGTAAGTTGACCAGATGGCCACAAATGCTATCATTGTTACCTCCACTCGGAATAATGCAATCACGGAACATGAGAACCAACTGAGCATAGAACCATCAACCTTACCAACCACATTGTTGGGTCCATAGCACACTAAGAGTAATGCGTCTTTGCTGGGTCGATTAGGGATACAAATGTGATGCCCACTAGAACGATCTCGGCCTTATAAGGGGTAGGAAAGCAACTGAGCAAAGGTATAGAAGTAAGCCGAGCATAATTGGGTACATGTCATCCACTTCATAGTGCGAGCCTCATCCCCACAAATCACTATCATGGAGAAAATATGTTGAACCAGCGTAATGTCATAGGTACACTGGATATCCATAAGGTGATGCAGTCCTATCTTCCTAGTCATAGCAAGAGCATCAGCGAAATGAGGCTTGCTCTTTGTAGAGTTCAAATCCATGGGGCGCATGGGACAAATCTTCCAGTTAGAGTAGATGTCCTGATAGATTGTACATCTTATGAGCACACCACAAATTGGGATCATCAATATCTGCATCACGCGGGGCATCCTTAAACCAATCACGTTGCTAGAGGGTGGAATACTTAATGTTGTGCATGGTCTTATAGTTGACCCGAGTGTGCTTGCCCTTCTTTTTGCATCAGCCTGAGACCTCTTTTCCCTCTTTGCTTATTTAACCATCCGTTCAGCCTCTCTTGTTTGTCTCCTCAATTCGACCTCGTCAACAAGCTCACCATGAGAACTACTTGTGAATTGAGTGAGGGAGATAGCAAAAGATAAGCACACACAAGTCCAGAAGGAAGTGTTAAAAATAGTGGAAAAGCAACCAAGATGCAACTACACTATGGATCAAAATGAATCAAAAAGTAGCAGGTCTGATCCTTCTAGGACAGATAATCTGGCCTAGCTAAGGGCGGATAATCCGGCGTTGGAAAAAAATGCTTTTCGACTTAGATTTGAGGCATATGCATAGAGCGGCGAAAATGTTTGATAGTATAATGAAATTAACATGCATATGAACCAATGGGAAACCTCTACTCCAAGTTTCAACAACAAAACAACAACTTCCACACAAAAACAAAGAATGTGGGAGTTACCTGATGAGTGCATATTTGTATCATGTTTTATATTATTATTTTGCATTCTAGTGGTAGGATCTTGGTATTTTATGGCGTTCGCACGCACCTTATATGTTTATCTTCACCAGGATCAGGACGGATGATGGATCCGATGGACACAATTCTTGGACCAGTTATATTGGAGCGGAAAGGAGTCAAAAACTACATAAATCGCTTATTTGGGAAATATTAATAACACCAGAAGAAAACCCGAAGCGATTGGAGGCTACAGAAGAGTTGACGACCAACTATATGGCAGGAGTATTTTCTCCGGTCGTATAGTTCCCGCCGTAGAGTTGGCGCCAACACCGCCTCCTCAAATAGTTTCACACTGTGCAACTGGATCGGAGAGACTGCATACAGAACACCCAAAAATTGCCAAAAACCTCACCTCTGGAAGGGATCTGGTGGGGGAACTTTACCTAGGGAGCCATCTTTGCCCTACGCAGATCTGGGAGGCCAAGGCATCTAAAAGGGCATGTATGCCCCCATGTGTGGTTTTGGTAATTAATGATAATCTCTATGGACTAATGTGTAAATTGAGTTTCACTTGTAGGTTTGTCCATTGGCATCGCTTGGGCCATGTGTTTATCTCAAGGTTGAATCATGAAGAAAGAAGGGGCTTGAAGGTTGATCAAGACAAGTGTAAAGAGTTGCATCAAGATGGATCAACCTCAAGAAGGGATGAAGAAGGGAAAGCTCAAGATGCGCCATGTTCTTGAAGCTTGCCATTCTCGTGATCATGGAGTGATGAAGAAAAGTTCAAGGAAGAGGTTTCCCCATGGAGTATGGGGGAGCAATTTGCAAGTCTTCATCAAGCAAGAGCGAGCAAGAGCAAACAAGAAAGGTGTTCCCACTTGTGAAGAACAAGATGGTCTTCATCAAGTTCAAGTGGAATGCTCAAGGCAAAGGTATTATCTTGATAGGGATTCTCTTTTTCCAATCTCATGTTTAGGATAGATAGCCATACTATCAAGAGGGGCTCTCAAGCAGGTGTCTCGATCGCATCATTCAGAGAGAGCTCAAACCTTTGCATTCATAGCATCATATTTCTTGGTTGTTATTTGGTTCTTGTCCATGAGAGGATCTAGAGCTTGTGGTCATCATCATAACAATCTCTAGTTCATCAAATAAGGATTCTATTCGTTGTTATCTTTCCAACAAAATTGGTTTCATCTTGTTTGGAGTTCAGGTGCAAAAGTTATTGCATTTTCGGTTTCTGGAATTTCCCTTACCAGAAGTACTGCTAGGGCATTTTGCCGCCGGTAGTTCCGGTGATCCTTCCGCTCATGTACTGTATCCTCTCTATCTGGTTTGTTTTTTTTACGGAATTTGGACCGGAAGTTCCACCGGAAATTCCACTCGGGCCTAGTTGTCGTCGGAAGTTCCGATTGAATATCCGGCTCTCGTTCCGCTCACGATCAGTAAACTTATGTTTTGGAAGTGTCATATTTGACGGAATTGCGATCGGATGTTCTACCGGTAGTTCCGCTCCCACCGGAAATTCCGGTGAACAGGCGGAAGTATCAGCCAGTATATTTTTCAGTTTCTTGCATCGCAGTTTTCTGACCGTTGGCTGTGTGCCACCGGAATTTCCGGGCTCCCACCGGAAGTTCTGGCCAGGGTCGCGAATGCCCATAACGGGCAGATCTGGGAGCCCTTTAAAAGGGGCTCCTCTTCCCCTTCGTGGGTATTAGCTCTTTTCTTGGTTATTGGCTTTCTCTCTCTTCCATTATTGACCTTCAAGAGCTTTCCCTCTCCCCTTTCCCTTCCTATGATTCTTGCATCTTTTTGAGGGATTTGACAGAGGAGATATAGATCTACAATCCCCCAAGCTAAATCCCTTCTTTGTGAAGGAATCATTGGGATCTAGATCTTGGAGAGTTTTGTGTTATCCTCTTGTGTTCTTCCTCCCTTATTCCCCCAATAGCTTTTGGGGCTTTGTTGGAATTTGAGAGAGAAGGACTTGCCTCTTGCATTTTTTGCATAGGTTTGAGTTCTCCTCGGATATTCGGCGAGTACAAGCTTGTGGGATTGTTACTCTTGGGTTCTTGGAACCCTAGACGGTTGTGTGGTTGGATTGTTGACCTTTTGTGGTCTTGTAGCCTTTTGTGGCTTTGTTGGCCTTTTGTGGCATTGTAGCCTTTTGTGGCTTTGTTGTTGGGGGCCTACAATTGAGTTGTGGAGATAGCCCCAATATTGTACAGGTTCGGTGACCGCCCTCAAGTGTCCCATAGTGGAGCGAGTGCCCACCTTTTGTGGTGCGCACTCGGGAGAATACGGTGAGCCTTTTGTGGAGTCGGTGATTTGCATGCTTCCGCATCCGGGGTGAGGCCTTGTGTGCTGTTGGGTGAGCATCAAGCCACCACACCTCGAAGTGAGCCATTTGTGGCGTTCGAAGAGCATTGCGCCATTGCACCTCTCCAACGGAGACGTAGTTTCTTTGGAGGTGAACTTCCGGAAATAAATCTTCGTCCCCGCGTCTATCGGTTATCTCTCAACCGGGCCATTTAGTTATGCACTTTACTTTGTGATAGCCATCGTGCTTGAAGTATTTATATCTTGCTATCACCTTGTTGCTTGTATTGCTTAGCATAGGTTGTTGGTGCACTTAGGTGAACCTAGTGGTTAGGTTTTGTGATCAATAAATTAAACGTTAGTTTTATTCCGCTTTTACTTGAGCCTACACCATAATATTTTTAAAAGCCTATTCACCCCCCCCCTCTAGGTGACTTACTTTGCACTTTCAGCATCGATCTTCATCTTCATCAACCGCTGCACCACCATCATCTCCACCGTCTCCATCTATCCCATCTAGATCTTGTTGTAATTCTAGCACTAGTTGTGGATTTATACAAGAACTATTCATCTATAATCGTTTCCATTACCGTTGCCATGATGTTGCTTGCCTCCATGTCTGAGTAGATCATTAGTTCTTGGGGAGATGGAGAAACCCTAGCATATGATTGATATGAGATAGAGATTATTATGTTATACATTATTATGTGTATGTGTTAATTGTCTTTAGCTTGATATTGGGAGTTGTGCACCTATTTAATATTTGCCTCTTACGGGGACTTGATGAAGGGGATTACTTGTTGGTAGACGGAAGGATGATAGCACTTATTGTGACTATAAATTAGTTGTCATTCTTTACGTACTAACTTGGGTAATCAAGGAGAACTCATTAATCCATGTCCATGCCACGGGACAAATCCCTTAATAGAGAGGTAATACGATTGATGTCGTTTATCTGTCAGCTGTGGTTATGACGGAAGATGTGAGCAGTGGTTGCTGCTTATTCGTCCAATGGATATCCTCCCACATACATACATGTCATGAGAATATTTATAGTAATCTTGACCATTCTTTCTAAACTGCTAGCGGTGTATCCACCACTCCCCGAGAACGCCTTTTTCCCTATTGCAGTTTCAATCTTTATCACACATGTGATTACTACTTTCTTCATTAAGTTTTACTTTACTTTATTTTATTGCTTCTCTCAACCAAAAACCCAAAAACAATTCTACTTTTCTTGCATCTTAAAATTATTCCTTAAGTACTTCGTTTAGTTTTAGTTAAAAGCATTTTAGTCTTTCGCCTACTGCTCCCTGTGGGATCGATATCTTTATTTTGAAACAAGCTACAAACGATCTATGTACTTGCAGTCATCATTACCCTCACTCATCGGAGGAGCTAATTCGAGAAGAAGATACCCAGGGTGGAGGAGGAGCATATCCGGTCGGGGACTAGGGAAGCCGGCGGCTAGGGGAGCTCTAGGGAGGAGATTAGCGATCGGCGGCGGCTGGGGGTAGGGAGGGGGTTGGGGAGGAGAGAGTTTCTCTGTTTGAGCCTCTCCCACCGACTCCCTGCCCTAAAAATAAAAATCCTACCAGGCCAGATAATCCGACCCCCACTAGGGGCGGATAATCCGGCCCTCTCTAAAAATTCATGTTTGCACAGGATTCAGGCCAGCACAACTCAAAGCAACCTCACAAGGTGACAAAAGGACTTGTGTGCAAGAGAGATGAATGTCTTGAGGTGGTATTAGGCTTAGGTTTAGATATATGAACTGAGATGGTACTACACACCCAAATTTGCAAGAACCAAAAAACAATGAAGAGCCAATATTGGGTTTGTTTTCCATAAGAACAAAAGATAAGAACATACTCTTCACTAAGAAGAGTGCGGTGGCTGAAGCCACCATGTAAGAGTGTATGGTATGACACCACGAAGATATATCTTGGGTTCATGACCAATACTCGACAATAATCTCACATATCACAAAATGATAGTAAGGGAAATGATTTGTCTTACTTTCTACATTATGGGGGGAGGGTTAGCCTAATCAATTAGGACTACACTCCCCCTATGTCCATTCCCACATCTAAACAAATAAAGGGTAAGATATAGGTGTGTATGAAAGGGAAATCAAGTCTAGATCCTTGAATCTACGATATTTAGATCATTCCACAAGTAACAAAATCTTGCTTCATCAAGAGGCTTAGTGAATATATCTGCAAGTTGATCCTTCGTGCTCACATAATATAGTTCAATATCTCCATGAGCAACATGATCTCGAATAAAATGGTTGTGAATCTTAATATGCTTAGTTCTTGTGTGTTGTACTAGATTGTAAGCTGGCACTTTCATTGTGACATAAAAGAGGCACTTTGTCACAATTGACAACATATTACTTTAAAGTTTGCCTCATCCATAACAACTGGGTGCAAGCACTTGTAGTAGCCACATATTCATCTTCGATGGTGGAGAGAGATACAATTTTGTTTATTAGAAGACCAACATACCAAGGATCGACACAGAAATTGACATGCTCTAGAAGTTGATTTTTTATCATCCTTATCACTAGCTCAATCTGAATCTGTATACCCACATAGATAGAAATTATAGCCTTTAGGATACCACAATCCATAGTTAGGGGAATGAACCAAATATCAGAAGATTCTCTTCATCGCCACCAAGTGGCTTTCTTTAGGAACTATTTGATAGCTTGCACACACTCCTACACTCGTAAACAATATCGGTTCTAGATTCACAAAGATAAAGAAAGGAGCCGATCATGGACCGGTATACCTTTTGATCCACATATTTACCATTGGGATTTAACTCAAGATGACATTTAGTTTGCATTGGTGTAGGAACTCCATTGAGATCCATCATCTTGAATCTCTTGAGCATGTCTTGGATGCACTTTGCTTGATTAATGAATGTTCCTTCTCTTAGTTGCTTGATATCAAATCCAAGAAAGAACATCAACTCTCACATCATAGACATATCAAACCTATTAGTCATAAGCTTTGAAAATTCATCGTTAAAATATTGGTTAATAGAGCCAAATATAATGTCATCTACATATAGTTGGTGCACAAAAATCTCCCCCTTAACCTTCTTAGTAAAAAGAGTGGGGTCAATTTGCCCAACCTCAAAGCCACGGTCTAACAATAACTCTTTAATATGCTCATACCATGCACGTGGGGCTTTTTAAGTCCATAGAGCGCCTTATCAAGTTTGTAGACATGGTTAGGGAAGTTGGGGTCCTCGAAGCCCGGTGGTTGCTTTAACATACACCAATTCATGTAGAGGACCATTAAGAAAGCTACTCTTAACATCCATTTGCTATAATTTAAAATTATGATGCGCCACATATGCAAGAAGGATACAGATAGACTCAAGGCGAGCCACTAGAGTATAAGTTTTGCCAAATTAAATGCCTTCCACTTGAGAGAAACCTTGCGCTACCAGTCTTGCCTTGTTTCTTACAACAATTACATTCTCATCTTACTTGTTCTTGAATATCCACTTCGTGTCGATAACATTTCGCATTCTTTGGGCTTCTCTACTAACTTCCAAACTTTGTTGCGCTCAAAGTTGTTGAGTTATTCATGAATAGCCAACACACAATCCAGATCTTCAAGCGCTTCAAATAACTTTTTAGGTTCCATCATAGAGATATGAGCTTGATGGTCCTTAAAACTTGCCAACTCTCTTCTTGTGCACACCCTTCTTCTTATATCACCAACCACTTTATCAAGTGTGTGACCTCTGAGTTCTAGAATTCTATCAGATCAATCTTTGCGACGAGTTTCGATTTCCTTGGAGGCATCTCTTCAACATTCTGGTCCTTGTCTTGACTAATAACATGACCTTGATCAATAATAGGTTCATCACTAGCAGTAGGATGAGAGATTTTCCCTTGGTTTTGATCACCAGAATTTTCATAAGGTTGATGTTGTTCTGGACTCGCAGTGTCGGATAATCTGGCCGAGGGGGAGGCCAGATAATTCGGCCTAGGAGCTTCACCAGAGTCTAGCACATCGCTGAAGAGTGAGGGAGATGCAGGTCCGGATAATATGGTTGTTTGAGGGCCTACATAATCCGGTCTGGGACTTCCAGCTTGGTCAGTTAAGAGATGATCTTCAGTAACTTGTTGGGTATGTGCAGTATTTGCTTCAGCAAGTGGAGTTTGTTGATCTTATGTAGATGGGGGATTCAATGGGGTGGAATAATCCCAAATCTATTCTTCTTATGGAATCTTGGGGTATTTCAACATCTATATAACACAACACCAACTTGCCCCACACTGGAGCCATCATTCTCCTCGAACACCACACTACAAGATTCTACAACAGTTCTGGTGGCCTTGTTGTAGATTCTATAAGTGTGGGATTCAGCACCATAACCAACAAAAATACCTTCTAAAGCTTTAGACTCGAATTTAGATAAACGTACTCCGTTTATGAGAAATAAACAGTTACAACCGAACACCTTGAAGTAAGAGATATTTGGCTTGTTACCGGTAGGTATTTCATAGAGAGTGTTGTCCAAGTTCTTGCGGAGGTAAAGCTAGTTTGATGAGTGACATGCGGTGGACATAGCTTCAGCCCAAAAATTATATGATGACTTAAATTCAGCCAACATAGACCTTGCCATATCCATCAATGTACGATTTTTCCTCTCTGCTACACCTTTTTGTTGAGGGTTATACGCAGTGGAATATTGATGTCTTATTCCCTCTTCACTTAAAAAGTCATTCAAGGTGCAGTTCTTGAATTCAGACCCATTGTCGCTTCTTATTGCCAATATGGGAACATTGTGTTGATGTTGAACCTCATTGGTAAAGTCGATGACAGATTTTTGAGTCTCACTCTTCAACTTGAAAAATTAGACCCATGTATACTTTGAGTAGTCATCAACAATCACTAGGAAATACTTCTTCCCACCGAGACTTGCATGAGATGGAGGTCCGAAGATATCCACATGAAGGAGATCTAAGATCCTCTTAGAATAAATAATGGTCTTCCTTCGATGGGGAGAGTCATGCATTTTGACTTCAACACAAGCCCTACAAACACAATCTTTAGCAAAGAAACATTTTATTTTAGTCCAAGAATATGGCCATCCTTGTGAAGACTTTGCAAAGTTCTTATATTGACATGGGCTAGATGGCGATGCCATAACCAACCCACGTCAACCTTTCCAAATAAGAACATCGAACCTATAGTGGTTTTCCCCGAAAAGTTCACCACATACAAGTCATTTTCGACATACACAACGAAAGCGACCATTAAAGACTTGCTCCACAATAGTACCACTATGTCATCATCAATAAAAATAGCAAAGCCCATATTACCAAGGGCACGAACTGAAAGTAAATTATAACCAAGAGTCTCAACAAGCATGAGAGTCATTTTGACGTTGAAAAGTAATACTCCCTCCATTCTAAAATATAAGATGTTTTAGTCATTTTATTAAATGTATGTATCTAGACGACTTTTTGTGAGGTTCTGCGGCTGTACTGTCATGTATCGATTTTTGAGACCAGTGATAGGTATACCCTTTGTTAGTTCGTCTAGGGGCGCAACGTCCGACGAGCTCGATTGGCGAGCTAGACAAAAATACAAACACACAGGGACAGATGTTTTTTACCTAGGTTCAAGTCCTTGATGTGAGGATCCCTACATCCTGCAACTATCGACTATCTGGTGGATGATCGCAGTTATAATGCTTTCTTCCCCGGGAAGGATCTATGCTAAAAACCTCTCCCCCTCGCTCTCGACCTAGGCATCCTTTTATAATGGTAAGGGGACACCACAGGGGTCGGTGTTCGCGGGGTGGCAACAAGGCAGAGTGCATGCTTACAACATGTTAGAACGCTCGTCATCATGTGTCGCGTATTGTTGTTCACCTGCACCAAGAATACTGGTGCAGGCTCATGTCTATCCATCGGGAATCGTCTCCCTGGGTATCTAGCCCCCGGGATCCCAACCAGGGCTTCTTTAGGATGACCTCAAACAGAGTATCAAGAGCTTCCTTGGGCTCGCGGGGCTGTGTTGCCGGGACTCATGGTGAGCCATTCATGGCATGCCCGGGGGAAAGTCCATCCTCCAAGCAAGCTGTTGTCAGTCACCCGCTTATTTACTTTATCCGGGGTAGACATGACCTTCTCCGTGGGAGCATTCTCTCGTCCCGAGGAGTGTCGTCTCCCCTGGATCTTTATACGGGCTCCCGCACGGGTTCCCTGGATCCGCACTTGTTGGAGTGTGATGCAGGGAGCATGGCCCAACTGTCTGCTCTAGGGTAACCCGGATCCATGAATGCGATAGTAGCCCTTGGGTGCGTCCTTATCTTGAGTGGGCTAGCTTCCTTCATCATAACTTTATCATGAGTCACTGCTTCACCTCTCCAGACGTGTCACGTTTGCCTTGAGATGCGTGAAGGGGGGCATCACTCGCTGCAGGGTCTTGAAAGTAATTGTGGTTAGCGGTGGGTGTTCCTAGGCCTGGGCCTAAAAAAGAAATATATCTCCTCCTCCTTTACTCATCATATTCTTTGCTTGCCATTTCTTCTCTTCCGTTGTCCTTTGACCCAACATATTCTCATGGAGTCGATGCTAAGTCAAGGACTCAAGGGGTCTTCAACTAGGACTCAATCCGGAACCTCGGGGCATTGGAAGCCTGCAAGGGTTCGACTCCCTTCCACTATAGATCAGCATAAATTCTTGTGCCTGAGACTTCATTTGGCCGACGAGTGTCATGACAATGGAGCCACCATGCTCCGTACTCTAGGAGGGGGTGTCGGGAAGGGGAGATGCCCATCTATAATTTCTTCCTCAAGATTAGCATGGTTTTCCCTTTCTCTGACTTCTTCCTAGAGAGTATGGCGAAGTACGACTTCTGTCTAGTTCAGATCCACCCTAATGCCATGCTGGCATTGGCGACCTTTTTCTACTTGTGCGAAGGATTCGTCAGAGTGATGCCTTCGGTAGTACTGTTTCGCCACTATTTTGCCCCTCGGGTCGATAAGAAACCGAGGACAGCGGGCGGTATCACTTTTCGCCTCCGAAACAACCGCTCGAGGAGGTACCTCCTAGGGAAGTTCAAATCCAAATGGGAAGAGTGATGTAGCGAGCACTACGTAGTGCATGTGGACCTGTTAGGAATAGTAATTCCGATAGGACACGGAACGGTGTCGTGTGCGTGTGTGTGTTCCGAGTAGGACTAGTAGTCCAACACCTATTCGTATTGACGTTGCGTCTTGCCGGGTATATATACACCCATATAGTAGCCTTGTAAGACAACCGTGAGAAATCAATCAAGGAAACTAACAGGGGCGATACGCACCTGTAGCGATACATTGTTTTTCCCACCTACGTGCTCAACTGTGAGTTGAGAGAGAGAACAATCTGAGCTAGCTGATCATTGTTGGCTTGTTCTTGTACGTACACGCAACTCTCCGGAAGTTTTTGTCGTCGTCACGTCGGACTGCACTAGGCGTTTGGGGCTGGGCCAACAATTGGTATCAGAGCCTCGCGGAGGATCTCCTAGTAACGGGAGGTCATGACGGGCAAGGATCAAGGCGAGTACTCCGGTGCGGCTGCGGGTGCATCGGTGTCGTCGCAGTACCCGCGGTATGATCGCGGCAACTACACGACGTGGGCAAAACGGATGGAGTGGGCCATGGAGGGCAACGACATCTGGGAGGCTGTCGATCCCGGCGGCGACGAGTTCAAGAAGGGCGCGCCGAAGTACCGCAAGGACCGACATGCACTCATGGCCATCGGCTCCGTGGTGCCGGCGGACGTGATGCAGCACCTGATCTCGAAGGATTCTGCAAAGGCGGCGTGGGAGACACTCAAGACGTTGAATCTTGGGCACGAGCGCGTCCGCAGGGCGACCCTACAAACCTTGCAGAAGAAGTACGAGAACCTGGAGATGGAAGGAGATGAGACGCTGGACGCTTTTGCCTCGAGGGTAGCCACAATTGTCAACGGGATTCGCGCGCAAGGTGAGAAGCTGGAAGATATCTCAGTCGTAATGCGTTTCCTTCGCACGGCGCCGCCGCGGTACATATCTGTGGTGTCGGCAATCGAGCAATGAGTTGATCTCACCACCCTCACGGTGGATGACCTGGTTGGACGGTTCAAGGCGCATGACGAGCGGATGAAGATCACCTACGGCGACGCGAATCAAGATGAGCACCTCATGCTTACACGTGCCCAGTGACAGGCAATGGTCGCCAAGGAGAGGAGCGATAAGGCATCTGGCAGTGGCGATGGTTCGGTCCCGGCGAAGAAGTCGGACAGCAAGCCGAAGAAGTCAAAGAAGAAATTCGACAAGAAGAATCTTCGCTGCCATAAGTGCAATCAAATCGGGCACTTCAAATCGGAGTGTCCTAACCGTTCAAAGGAGAAGGCTCTCATGGCGAAGGAAGGAGATGATGGACCGATGATGCTCATGCTCGAAGCTTGCGAGTTAATTACCACCAAGGAATCAACTCCTCAGGAGTCTGCTACGGAGATCGTCACGCTCGTGGAAGAGAAGGTCTTCCCGCGGAGGATGAAGACGGCTCACGACGTTTGGTACCTCGACACAGGCGCTAGCAACCACATGACCGGCGACAAGGCTCAGTTTTCTGAGTTGAACCTCACGGTTGGAGGCTCCGTCCGATTCGGTGATGGGTCGAAGGTGGAGATTGCAGGACGAGGCACTGTCCTGTTTGAGTTGAAGGATGGAGGTCACAAGGTACTCACTGACGTGTACTATATTCCCAAGCTTAAGACCAACATTATCAGTCTTGGTCAGCTCGCGGAGCGTGGATGCAAGATCGTGTTGGAGGACGAGTTCCTGTGGGGATATGACCGCCAAAGGCAGCTCATCATGAAGGTGGAGAGGTCGAAGAATAGACTCTACATCCTCAATCTCAATCGGGCGGATCCAGTATGTTTGATGACAAGCATGGAAGACTCGGCGTGGAAGTGGCATGCACGCTACGGACATCTAAATTTCCAAGCTCTACGACAACTTGGACAGAAGGAGATGGTACGTGGCTTACCGTGTGTTGATCATGTTGAGCAGGTGTGCGACGGTTGTCTCATTGGGAAGCAAAGGCGAGCCCCGTTTCCAAGGGAGGGACAATATCGAGCAAGCAAGGTTCTTGAGTTGGTGCATGGAGACTTATGCGGACCAATCACGCCGGCGACCCCCGCCGGGAACAAGTACTTTTTGCTCATCGTCGACGACTTCAGTAGATACATGTGGGTTGTGTTGCTGAAGAGTAAGGATCAAGCTTTGCAAGCGTTCAGGATTGTGAAGATGGCAGCCGAGTTGGAGTCCGAGGCAAAGTTGAAGGCCCTCCGTACCGATCGGGGTGGGGAGTTCAAATCCAGTGAATTCAAGGCGTTTTGTGAAGCTCATGGGATCCGGCGGTATCTCACCGCACCATATTCACCGCAGCAAAACGATGTTGTGGAAAGAAGGAACCAAACCGTGGTGGCCATGGCACGCAGCATGATGAAGAGCAAAGGCATGCCAGGCAGGTCTTGGGGTGAGGCAGTTAGTACAGCTGTCTATTTGCTGAACAGGGCGCCAACTAAGAGTGTAGTTGGTATGACGCCGTACGAAGCATGGTACGGGCGCAAGCCCTCGGTTGATCATCTTCGCACTTTCGGGTGCGTGGCGCATGTGAAGACGGCGACCAGGCATACTAGCAAGTTGGCGGATCGAAGTACTCCAATGGTCATGATCGGCTATGAATATGGTTCGAAGGCGTATCGCGCGTACAATCCAGTGAACAAAAAGTTGGTGGTGACACGTGACGTCGTCTTCGAGGAGGAGAAATCATGGAATTGGGGCTCTGTGGAACCGGTACAATCAATTTCTGATGAAATATTTACTGTAGTCTACAGTGATTCGCATGCAGATGATCAAGAAACGGCGTCCCGTGGCGTTACGGATTTAGGCGCTGGTTCAGAAGATGGAAGTCCGGAAGTAAGCAGCAGCAGCGCTACGCCTGGAGAGGTATCTCCGCGTGGGAGTCCCGGCACGAGCAGCAGCTCACGCGCTGCACCTGGAGGCTCGGCGTCGCCATCCAGTCCACGCGCGGACGAGAGCCCTGGCGCAAGTGGCCCATCAGCTGCACACTCCCGTCCAGGAGGGACTAGCGGCAGTCCAGAAGTGGACGCGGGCGACGATGTCATGTCGCCAACATGCAGTACACCGACAGAAACTGCAGGAAATTCAGTAGACGCTGAAACAAGTACTACGTCAGCTTCCACGTCTCCTCCAAGTGCACAGGAAGAAAGGAGACGGCCACCTACTCCAGAAAAATTCCGAAGTGTACTGGAGTTGTATCCGCCGGAGACCCTTCGTATAGCGCGTGCGCGAGGGAGAGGACAAGGTCGGTGTTTACTCACCGAGGAGCCGACAAAATTCGAGGATGCTAATACGGAGGAGTGTTGGCGTCGGGCTATGGATGAGGAGTTGGGGTCGATCCGCGACAACGATACATGGGAGCTTGTCGATCTACCCAACAATCACAAGGCCATAGGGCTCAAGTGGGTGTACAAGATCAAGAAGGATGCCGAAGGGAAGTTGGTGAAACACAAAGCTCGGCTAGTGGCCAAGGGATACGTGCAAGAGCAAGGTGTGGATTTTGAAGAAGTGTTTGCTCCCGCTGCAAGGATGGAATCGGTGAGATTACTTATTGCTCTCGCAGCTCAAGAATCTTGGAAATTGCATCACTTGGATGTGAAATCTGCGTTTTTGAATGGGGAGTTAGAAGAAGAAGTTTATGTGAAGCAACCACCGGGATACATCAAAGAGGGAGAAGAACACAAGGTTTTGAAGCTACACAAGGCGTTGTACGGGCTACGGCAAGCCCCTCGGGTGTGGAACATCAAGCTTGATCGTACATTGATCTCTCTCGGATTCGAGAAGAGCCCACTGGAGCATGCGATGTATAAACGAGGTAAAGGAAGGGATCATCTACTAGTTGGCATCTATGTTGATGATCTATTGATAACAGGAGCGGATGAGAAGGAGATTGCAAAGTTCAAGCTACAGATGAAGGAGTTATTCAAGATGAGTGATCTAGGCTTGTTGAGCTACTACCTTGGGATCGAGGTACATCAAAAGCTGGGTGAGATCACGCTATGCCAAGAGGCATATGCAAAGAAGATACTCGAGAAGTGTGGCATGGAAGAATGCAATCCAACTCATGTTCCGATGGAACCTCGTCTTAAACTGAGCAAAAGGAGTGAAGCACCTGCGCTTGATGCAACGGAGTATAGGAGCGTTGTCGGAAGTTTGAGGTATCTCATCAACACAAGACCCGACTTGGCCTATTCCGTTGGATATGTGAGTCGCTTCATGGAAGCACCCACAATGGAGCATTGGACAGCCGTGAAGCATATACTCAGGTATATCAAAGGTACTACAAACTTTGGTATTGTCTAGTTGAAAGAGAAGGAGGAGGTGAAGCTACTTGGCTACAGTGATAGCGACATGGCAGGAGATATTGACGACCGTAAGAGTACCTCGGTGGCATATTTCTTGGGAAGAAGCATAGTAAGTTGGCTATCACAAAAGCAAAAAGTGGTGACACAGTCATCCTGTGAAGCTGAGTATATTGCGGCTGCAACTGCGGCGTGTCAAGGTGTGTGGCTAAGGAGTCTACTCGGTGATCTCACCAATCGAGAGGCGGAACAAGTGGCGCTCAATATTGACAAGTCTGCAATTTCATTATGCAAGAATCCGGTGCATCATGACAGGAGTAAGCACATTGATACGAAGTATCACTACATACGGCAGTGTGTAGAGGAGAGCAAGATTGAAGTCAACTATGTTTGCACCAATGATCAGCTTGCGGATATCCTAACTAAATCTTTGGGACGAGTGAAGTTTGCGGAGATACGAGGAAGGATCGGCGTCCAAGCTGTGAAGATGGGCACATCGTGCTTAGGGGGGTGATTGTTAGGAATAGTAATCCCGATAGGACACGGAACGGTGTCGTGTGCGTGTGTGTGTTCCGAGTAGGACTAGTAGTCCAACACCTATTCGTATTGACGTTGTGTCTTGTCGGGTATATATACACCCATATAGTAGCCTTGTAAGACAACCGTGAGAAATCAATCAAGGAAACTAACAGGGGCGATACGCACCTGTAGCGATACATTGTTTTTCCCACCTACGTGCTCGACCGTGAGTTGAGAGAGAGAACAATCTGAGCTAGCTGATCATTGTTGGCTTGTTCTTGTACGTACACGCGACTCTCACCGGAAGTTTTTGTCGTCGTCACGTCGGACTACACTCGGCGTTTGGGGCTGGGCCAACACGACCGTCACTTCCCATGGATGTATGATCCGCGGGAGATATACGGCCCCTCCCTGGGTGGGGGAGGCTGAGCTCCCAAGACGCGGATTTGAAGCATGTGAACGACATGATTCAGATCCTTGCGAATGGGGGCTTGATGATTCATGCCATCATCTCATACTATCTTCAGCATCATCTAGCTCCGCTGTAGAGGAGGTCCCGTCCGACCTGGGTGTACCGAGGGCCCGGACGATCCCACTAGGCTTCGCCCCAGGAAAGATAAGGACCTCACCCGGGACGAGTACGCTGGATTAATGAAGGAGCTCCTTTTTCCGATGGTCACTAGGGGCCATCCTGAGGGGATTCTTCCTTTGTTCTTCGACAAGCGCTGGTATGCGATCATCTTGGGGACCCCGTCCTGTAATGCCAGGGGCATTGTTTGCCAGGAGGAGACTCCCTCTGATGCCGCTGGTGTGTTAGAGGAAGTTAGAGTGCCTTCCGATGATAGCGCGGGGTCGTCGCTTGCAACCCATTCCTCCATGAACAGGGAGTCTTCCCGGGAAGAATCCCCTCCATGTGTTGAAAGAGATTTGTGTGGCGACCCCGGCCGTCCTCGAAGATTTCTTTGGTGTCATGTTCATCTCGCAGCCCCCATAGAGGGGGGAAACCCATGTTGAAGGTCGCAACATCTTCCCCTCCACGGTTTGATCTCAATTCCCCACATGACATGAGGAGCAACCCGGGGAGCTCGAGACTCCCTGGGAACCTCCTGTCGTTCGTCCACAAGAAGAACGCTGCATTGCCAGAAAACCTTACAGATCCTTCTGACAAGAGGGAGAGGCGAAAGGTCGGGACCGAGCGTCACTTAGTATCCAACACTCTCCCTCCCGGATCATGTCCTCAACCCAAATTCCGACTATCTTGTGCCTTCGCATGGAGAGAACCCCGCGCAGCCGGGTCCCTCGAGGGATGACCCGAGCGTCGTTAATGGTGGTGCGTCCGCCCCTCCCGGGAAGGGTATTCCCAAATAGGATGACTGTACCGGGGCGAAAATTGTGGGTTGCCCTACTCTGCCAGGCCTACTCCACATAGAGGGAGTCTAGCTAGGGGAACTAGCTCGTTTTTCCCCTACTCTGCCGGGTAGGCCTCCTGCCGGTTCCCCTTCATGGGATAAGGAGGAGGGGTTCGTGCAGGCCTCGGCTCCCGAAATTGGAGCGTGGACCCTTGGACCCTTACCGGCTGAAGAGAGCTTTGGTCCCGACTGGGAATCATCTGCTCGTCACCATATGAGGGAGGCTTGGACAGCGGACTAGAGAGCGATATGGCTAACTAGAATGCGGAGCTCCTTTCTCTTTGGGCCCAATTGGAGCCTTCATGCGCCCTCGAGCGAGGGCGGGAGCGCTGAAGGCCTCCGACAGCTGAGGAGTGGCGCCGCCAAAAGCGACTCCTAGTCCTGGGCGGGGAGGGGTTTTTGAGGTTGAGCCTCAAGGATCCCCGCTTTTCTAGGAAGAGGCTATCCCCACTTCGCGAGTCTTCTTCATACTACCCAGCATAGCAAGTTCATCACCTGAAGGTTTGACTGCAGGAGCCTCAAGGCGTTGTTGGCCCTTCGTGAATAACAGAGGGCTAGGCCTCTCTTGTCCGAGTGGCCTCCTAGCTGAACGGGTTCTTGGAATCTCTTCGTTTGCCTCCCCTCGAGTCCCTAGGCTCGGGAGTCGATGTGGGCATGAATCTTCTTTCTTCGTGTTTGAATCTCCTAGAGGGCTTCAGTGTGTCTGTGGACCCACTGATGCAGGAGGAAGGCAAGGAAGTGGCTCGCGGCGTAACCCGAGCAGTGCTAGCCCGGGTTCACCACCACTTCCCTGGCTCCGACGACAAGGTGATCTTCAAGCCCCCGGGGCCCCAGCCAGAGTCTACATGCCTCTCAGGAGGCCGTGGAGGCGGACGTTGCCAAGGTGGTTGGGTCCCTTTGCTGCGCACCAGCGGTCTAAAACTACTTTTTCTTTCATTTATTATTTATGTTCAAGCATAAAGATAGAGTGTCGAGCTTTCCTGTCTTGTAATCTTTTTATGTTTCCCGACAAGTCGGTTGTACATTTTTATAATAAATTCCTTCAACGTATCTCTTAGTCGGTCACCTGATAGCTAAACATGCTCGTTGCCCCACGTCATTCCGAGGATCGGTTAGCTTGACTACACCAGTCGTAGGACTAAGAGTTGGGCTCTATAGTACCGACTATGGTGTGCAGCCCCGCTGCGCAACCACTCAACCTTTCGATTAGGGACACCCTAGCACTAATGACCCCGGGCCGGACCCGGGCGACCGCTCAAGGAGGTGCCCCTTCCTAGGGTTCCCTTTGTACAGCTAGGCCCACACAAAAACTAACAAGCTAGCAACTAGCACACAGGTTGGCGCAACTTGGGTCTGTCTGTGTCCCGGATTTAGTCCTAGTCTGGTTCCGGGGATGTGCCATGCCCATAAAAGCCCTTGTTCACGTGGCTGCCCATTTGACCTAACAGTTCAGGTAGACCACCCTCCCATCGCCCTACGGCATCCAACGCGAGGCTGTACCGACGATAGATAGGTCGTGAAGTTGGTTTCCCCTTATGTTTTCTCAACCTCATACCTCCACGCATACCAATGGCGAGGCGTTCCTCCGTAGACCACGTGACCGGTGTTCGCACTCATCTTTTCCGGTCCTCTTGGAGGAGAGGACCTTGGGGTGTCATCCTCGGCCCGAATCGTCTCTCGGGTTCCTCCCCCGAGTAGGCCTCTTGGCAGGGCCTCGGTCACGCCCCCTCTGCCTCTCACTCCATGCAAAGGACAACCCTTCTTATTCGATTCTAGAGCATAGATCCGCCAGGTCGAACAACCCTAACACTGCATCGATACGCCTAGCTCGTACTCCCTCTGTTTTAAAATATAAGATGTTTTAGCTTTGTGAAGCAAATGTATCTAGACTTGTTTTAATATGTAGGTTCACTCAAGTTTGGTGTGAATCTACACACTAAAACAAGTCTAGATACATTTTCTTCACAAACCTAAAACATCTTATATTTTGAAACAGAGGGAGTATTTCCCTTCGGAGGAGCGCATAACGCGTCCCTTGCCTGAAGGCCCTGATAACGAGCTTAGGTGGCGCATCATGCACGGTGTCGAGGATCAGGCTAAAACAACGTAGGTGCTCTCAAGGCGCTCTCCAGGCCGGTGACGAAGCTCATTGAGGTTGCTGATGCGGCCAGGTCGTTGTCGCCACCTGGGTAGCCACGCCCCACTCTTGAGGCGTGCGCTGGCATAAAGGACGAGGCGACCAAGGAGAACGCCGCACAGCAGGCTCGAGGCACCGGATCAACAATGAGGTTGTGCTTACGCGTGGCCTCACCTCTGTCTGCAATCCCGCTTCCCCTGGTGGATCCATGGAAAGCCGCGATCCAAAGTCCTCCATCGAGCCCTCTGGCGAGTCGCCTTCTCGCTCGGGGTCGACGGGAACCCCGCCTTGCTCACCATGCTGAGACAGGGCCACTTCTGGCGTCGAGTTTGCCGATGAAGATCACCATTGATGAGCCCCCTATCTGGTGTGCCAGATGTTGTGTCTCGATTTTTGACACCGGGGATAGGGATACCCTTTGTTAGTTTGGCCAGAGGCAGAACGTCCGGCGAGCTCGATCGGCGAGGTAGACGAACACACACATGGAGGCACACATATTTTTTACCAAGATTTAGGTCCTCGACGTGAGGATTCCTACATCCTGCAACTATCGACTATCTGGTGGATGATCGCAGTTACAATGCTTACTTACCCGGAAGGATCTATGCTAAAAACCTCTCCCTGCCTTACTCTCGACCTGGGCCTCCTTTTATAAAGTTAAGGGGACACCACAAGGGTCAGTGATCACGTTGTGGCAACGATTTTAGCAAGCCGGAATTTACAATGTTGTTGAGTGCGACAGCAGAGGGCGCTCGGTGGCTTGTCACGGCGACGACGATTTAGTGGATAGAGAGCTTCGCATGAGAGTTATTTTTCTCCTTGAAAAGTACTACTCCCTCCAATCTAAAATATAAAAAAAATAGGAAAAGGAGATCCGCCGGGGGATAACGCGGTCGCGATCCCCCGGGTCGCTGCCTCCTACCTCGTGCGTTCACGACTCGTGCCGTGAGCAGCGTGGTGGGCCCCACTCCTTTCTCTCCTTATCTTTTCTTCTTTCCTCTTTTCCATCTGATTTTTCGGCGAACCGTCCTGCATCCCCATGCCCCGCTCGCAGAGAGCCGGTGCTGCCAGGCTGCACCTCCACTCCCTTCTCCGCTGCCGGCCGTGGCGCGCCTCCACCGCCGCCACCCATCGCCGTGTCCCTACACCGCCGCCGCCCGTCGTTGCCGCGCTCCTCCACCGCAGCCGCCACGCGCGCCTCAGCCCCTCTAGTTCTTCCATGGTCGGCCTCCACACAAGCACGCCCGCGCAGCCCCATGGATGAGGGAGCTCCGCCGTCTTCGACTCGCGCCGGCCACGACCGCGAGGGCTCTCACCGTCGCGCCCCGCACCGTCTCCCGGTGCTCCTGCTAGCGAGCCATCCCCCAGCCCCCAACTCCTCCACAGACACGAGTCCACCGCGCGTGCTCCAGGCGCCGTCGACGAGGACCGTCTCCCCATGGGGCCAGTCTACTCCATGTTTCCTATGGTACCGCCCATCTCTGCAGTCTCGCTATAGTCGTTGCTACCTGCGGCATCCAGAGATGCTACCTACGTCGAGCAACGGTGCTACACACAACAACCGACGTTGCTACATGTGGCAAGCGACCATGCTACACACAGCTATTGAATCTTCTACATACGGCTTCCGGTGTTGCTACCTGCAGCGAACGTCGTTGCTACAATGTGATATTTTCTTTGCTACAAGTTTTTGCTACGACATCTCCGGCGATGTCTCCGGCGAAGTCGGCTTTTGCTACATTACAATAATTATTTTGCTACATACGTTTTATGATTTTGCTACGGTGGCGTAAAGTTTTTGCTACAGGGTCTCCGGCGAAGACTTCGGCGAGTTATCCAGCGAAAGTATCCAGCGAGTATTCGGTGAGGTCGGTTTTGCTATATTAGCATAACTTTATTGCTACACGGTCGCCGGCGAGGTCTCCGGCGAAATCTCCGACGAGGTCTAGTTTGTTTTCTATTTTCGAGGCCAAACTATTTTTTGCTACAAAAACGGGTTATTTTGTAGCAAACTCGGGTGTTTTGTAGCAAAAGCGGGTTTAAGCCAGAAGAGACTGGATACGTGGTTGGCTGGGGACCGGGGGATGAAAACGATCTATCCCCGGAGGACGCGTAGAAGTGTCCAAAAATTTAGTCGCTTTATAAAACTATGTATCTTAGTCGACTTTTTTTGAACTTCTGCGTTTATTCTGGGTTTTAAAAAACGGAGGAGTACTTCGTACATGTTGAGACTGAAACGCGCCAATGACCGAATTAACAATTTTGTGGTGTTATTTTTGTTTTTCTCGTCGGATCTTCCTCCTCTCTACCATATATATCACGTATCGTGATGGCCAAGAAAAAAAAAGGTTAAAGTTAGACATAAATCGCCGAGCTGTCAAAGTTAGACATAAATGGTATAGTTAATTCTGGCCGCGTTAACTGGAGATTTTTTCCCCTTATTATACTGCTACTACGACGATGGACTACTTGGTAATGAATCGTCTTTGACGCTCGCCCCATATAAAACGGCATCGAGCACCGCCACCGTAAAGCCACCAGGCCATCGCGATTAGATCTATCTCGCCCACACACCGCCACAACCAAAGAGCTTGGTGCCGATCAATGGCCACCTATGATTCTGCCCATCGTTTCCACTCCAGCCGCCGCCCCCGCTTCGACCGTGTGAAAAAGGAAGAGATCGAAGGGGGCGAGTTCCAGCATCTCCCCCACGGCGTCAAGGAGGAGGGGCGACCAAAGATTAAGCGCGAGCGGGTTACCGTCGTTGTTGGTGCCCAATCGTCGCTTTATCGTCACGAGTGCCGCGTCTGCGGGAAGGGGTTCACAAGCACCAACGACGTGTCCAGTCACATGCGCATCCACAAGGAGCGGCCACCGGTTGTGCCGGCCATCAGCGGTGGCATGGCCATCGTGGTTGCGGAGTCCGGGATCGACATCAAGCCCGGTGCGTTCCATAGCAGGAGGAGCAGGCACGCCGAGCCCAATCCCTCTACCATACTTATTGCAGCGGCCAATGCACCCGACCAGAAGAACCAGATCGTCGTCGTACACCCAACCTCTTCGCCGCAATTCAACCAAGGCCAACTCGCAGCAGCGCCGCCGCGGTTCCTCCATCTTGTCGCCCAAGGTCAAGTTCAGCACGCTGCACCGCAATTCAACCAAGGCCAACTCGCAGCGCCGCCGCCGCAGTTCCTTCATCTCGTCGCCCAAGGTCAAGTCCATCGCACTGCACCGCAATTCAACCAAGGCCAACTCGCAGCGGTGCCGCCGCAATTCCTTCATCTCGTCGCCCAAGGTCAAGTCCAGCGCGCTGCGCCACTAGCCCGGGACGAGTTCGGCTGGTGGATCTGCAAGGAGGAAGGGTGCGACCAACGGTTCTCCACGCACCAGGGGCTCGGCGGCCACATGGGAGGTCATAAGAGGAGAAGGCTCAACGTTGCCGCCGCCGCCACTGGTTTCCACCTCGGCGTCGCATCCGGCAGGCTGCCAACGCTGCACCAACGCACTCAATATCCAAGAGAGTTCATCTCGGGAGTGCAGCTCGCCGGCAACATGAGGAACCACGGGGCGGGAGCGGGAGCAGACGCTGGACCCAGGGAGTCGACGGCCGAGCTCGCGTCATTGCTGAGCTTGTCCCTGACGATGCCGCCCACCCCCATGGAAGTGCATCCTTCTGTTGCGTTGGTTGCCCAAGTGGAACCGGTTGTGCCGTCGGGCGTCGTGAGGATTTTTGGCGTCAACATCGTACCGGCGGCGGGGCCACCTGCTGCTGCCGCTGTGGAAGCAGGCGTCCAGAACTAGCTAGGTCGACGACGCGCGTACAAGGAAATTACAGATTTGCTAGTTGGTATTTGAGTTTTATTACACTACCTAGTTTGTTTTTTGTTTTCTTGAGGGATTATTATTATTACTACTACGTAAGAGCATTGCCATTTTATCGCGTTTGTATCAATCACGGTTTGCATACTTCCATATGGGGGAGGGGACAGCTAGCTCCATATTTTGCGCCCTGGCTTGATATCGATACACATATATACTGCAGTTTAATCGTTCTAAATTAACGCCTTGTGTCTTGTGTTTTGACTGTTTACTGCACTTTTTACCCCCGGCCCTCTTATATCTTATTAGAAAGTTTTTTTTTGTGTGAACATATCTTATTAGAAAGTTGGAAGCGCCGGCCACCTCAAATGAGCTTGTGAATCAGACTGATCGGGCTAGTAATTTCTGATCGAATCAGGGAGAGGGAGTACATGTGTGCAACGTACGGTGCAAGAGAAGTCTCTGCCACCGTCGCTGAAACTCCTGTATTCCCCACCGCTTGTTCCATTCCATCGAAAGTAGTCTGGCAACCCCATGTTCTTACAAACAGATTGGAAAAAGTAAGGGTGGTACAAGGGAGTAGAAGACACAAAAATACTGAAAAATACTAGAAACGAGAGTGCAAAAGGAAGGGGTAGGTTAGCATCCGATGCCAACCGAAACCCCTGGGAGGCTAGCTTCTCAAAGGACGACCAGGACTTGCAAGACGAGCAACGGGCGACAACGAAGAACCTGCACACCCAAGACCAAGCACAGACGAAGGGCATCGAATAGCCGGGTCTGTGAAGACGACACCGGTGTGACGACCCCGTGGTCGAAGGGCGATGCAGAAGCAAGTCACACACCGAGGCATGAACCATAGCACCACCTCGATCGAGGGCCTCAATCCGTCCGCCAGGGAGGATCTCCGATGAGAACCGCACCACCGAAGGCAAGCATCCCCACAGAACAGGAAGCGGAATATGTGACGACCAGACACGAGCATACCAGAAACCGTCACCGACACGGTCGAAGCAGGGCGTCAGATAGCCGGGGCGACGACACCGGTGTGCTGTGGGTGAAGCCGAAGGGCGCAGTGCTACCGAGACCAAGGACAGTCGAAGGGCATCGAATAGTCGAGATTGGGGCGACGACGCCCCCATGGTCGAAGGCAACACACACAAAGGCCACCCCGGGACGTCTAGGCAACCCGGCCTGGGTCACCATGACAACGGCCTATCCCAGAAGGATGCAAGCCAAAGGCCGGCGAGAAGGCAAGAGGCACAACTGCCCGACACGAGCGAAGCTCCAGGACGGTGCCTCTAGGGAGGAAGAACAACACACTGAGCGCCGTCACCGTCAGACCCTGCCAAGGCCTAGACCAGAGATCTCTCTTGGAGCTTGGCACGTAGCGTCGGGATAGGCCAACCTCCCCCACTCAGCGGAAACCACGACCGTCGGGTGGGCACATGCCACCAGAACAGGAGGCGGCTGACCAGCCGAGGGGGCCACCTGGACGGAGGGCAGCCGACATGCCCCAGCCCAGACCCGTGGCCTCCATGGCCAGATTCAACGAGGAAGGAGGACCGGAGGCGCAGCATAGACGCCGCCACCGCCAGGAAGCATAGCCACACCCACACGCGGGGCCGGGATCGACGGCCGGACCACCTCAGGGGGCGACGAGGGGGGCGGGTTAGGGATTCGCCCCCGGTCGCCCCGGAGGAGGCGACGCGAGGAGCGTCTTGCCCTTTCGAGTCCGTGTCTCTTAAAATTATTCTATACAGTAGAGTAATCTGAAGATCCATCAACCAGTTACAGCCTTCTTACAATATGATTATCCATGCTGCATGCAGTTCATGTTTGGTCCAAGTCATATAGCATGCAGTACTTCCAAAAATGTGTTTGCTGTAATTGGGGATATTTTATTGCTGTAATTGGGGATCGGCGGCCCACCATTAGAGGATTTGACACCGTTTCTGGCATCAGTCCCATCCATCGAGGATGAGTTTGCAATATACGTGAATGATTTGTTGAGGCGGACATGGGGCCCGATTGTCAACCCTGCATACTTTTATCCCTTGTTCTTCTTCTTCCTCCTCCCCCTCCTCGCCCCCAACGAATTCTCCCCCTCCGGCGAGCATCTTCCCTCCAGCAAGGTGGGTAGAGGCGGCACCACCGAAGCTGCAACCGCATCGCTCCACCATTGCCGAATATCCAACTTGGGAACTCAAAGGGAAAATTACTTTGGGTGCGAGCATCGAGCACACATGCTCGAGACCATGAGGTTCTGAGAATTCTCAATCTCCAAAGTTAAATGTTTCTCCGGAAAGCTATATTTCACCGTATGTGATCTTGTCGGTATAATTCCTCCTAAATCGCAAAATACCCGCGAAAGAGCAAATGGACACTTAATGAGAAAGCACGATAATTGAAATGGAGGATCCTATGTAAGTAATTATTTTTTAATGAAAACAGCGTGGTTAAATTCATTTATTATTACCAATATACATCTTTGTAGTGTGTTAAATATTTATACCGGCGAATTGATCAGTCGAGAATTTCAGTTGTTAGGATTTATGCACTTAATATTCTGTACATAGTACCCTATAATTTTACTATGCACTGTAGTAGCAGCTGTCAGGCAGAGCAGCACCCACAGCGGAGGAACATCTTAGGACACCTCATCCTCTCTTTAGAAGTCCAGGGGCGGGGATCGATAGATCAATTCTATCTTATCTCTATTAGCGCATTCTTTTTTTAAGGGTACGTCAATAGCTTATCATATCTTTATAAAAAGAACAAATGACATATTTAAAAAAAGCCGAGGAACAACTGCGCACAATGTGGCAGTTCTCCTCCACTCAAGCTTGGGCTCCTGTACCATGGCGGCGACCTACACGACAAAACACTAACGAGCAAAGCTACTGCAATATGCTTCACGAGCTTTCCCCCCCTAAACATCTCGAAGCAGCAGCAGAGTATACCGGCGACTGCAGCTCAGGGGAGATCTCGAGCCCTTGTGCAGTAGGTAGGTATGTGAGCTCAAATTTTTCAGAATTATATATGCTCTGCAAGCTGCGAATTCTGTCCATTAATCACATGCATGGGAGAGGTCAATTCTACCACTCTTTGCTGCTCGTGTTATTTCTACCTCGATTCTAGCTTTTGCTTCTGAGGATAGGTTAGCTTAATTGCTACTCCCTCCGATGTTTTAGATTTAAAACGGAGGAAGTAGGTCAGAACTTGTGTAAAAAAAATGTACCCCCTCAAGAAAATAAAACAGGGCAAAGAGAAACCAAGAAAACGCCAAGAAGAGAAAAACAAAAGCAGAAACATCGCATGCATGCATGGGCCTCCAAACGAAATCCGCTGTTATTACAGGGGGTGCATTCGCAATGTCAGGCTGAGGAGGAGGCACTCCCACAAAATTACAACCGTACAAAATTGAAACACCTCTATTACTGTATGGGTTAACTTTGAGCGCAAAGGTGAAAACTGCTCAAGCTGCAGTCCGAGTTCAAGTGAATCGTCCATTTTTCGCGTGCTCTGCTCTGAAAAGCATTTGTGCCATGTGGAACAATGGCCAAAGCTTCGGGTGCTCTCGCAGAATGCTTTGTCCATCGGTCTCATGGTATATTCAGTATTTTCTTCAGCTTCGCCACAAGCTTCCAGTCATCCATTGACAACTCATCCTGTGGTAATAATAATAATAACCATGTTATTAAAAGGATTAGCAACCGGCTTCCAGTCATCCAATGACAAGGTGGTGGACGCGCGCGGAACAAAATAGAGATGCACATGAAAAATAAACACAAAAATGTTGGACTTGCCCTGTAGTTTGCTTTCAGAAGATCAATAGAGCGCCTCGAAATGTGGCTGATAAGCTCATCTTCCATCTCAAAATGCCTGCCAAAGCTCTTCTGCTGCTCATCTGAATTGCTCCCGATTATCTGGCCCCACACACAACCCAGTAAACACGCATGCCAAGCAAAACCTGGTAATAATAAATCTAGCAAAAGCATAGGAGTAACTACCAACCTTTATAGCCACCTTTTGCCCTTTTGTAGCCGTATCGACTTGCTTGTGATTAATTTCAATAGAGGCAATCTTCCCAATATCAATAAATTCCTTCGAGGGTATGCAGATAGGTGTCCCGATCTACATCATAAGGGGAAATGAGGTATCTTGAGTTAAGCCTTTGGAAATTTAATTCTCAAATGTGACAGTTCCTACTTTCTGCTTCTTTGATGGTGAGCCTTTTGATATTTTTTCATCTAAACCTGTTACTTCTTTACTACTGAATATCCATAGAGAAAAATAATAATCTCTTAAGTACAAAATAAAACAGCATAATAAAGGAAATGTAAATGTCAGTGGCCAGCCAAAATACCTTAGCTATTCCTTCAAGAATATCAACACCCAGAACGATTGGATCCTTCTTGTTGAAGACACAATTCGGCATAATCTTGAGAACACAGGGGAAAACAGCTTCCTCAGCGCTTTCCTTCTTCTTCTCTTCCTTTACGTTCTTAATGTATGCTGTAAACTGGTCAAAAAGGTGGTATATAATATCTGCCACGAAGATCTTCACACCCGACTCTTCTGCAAGATCACGGGCATCCGGCATCACTTTGACATCAAACGCCAAGATTGTTGCATATTCTTTTTTCCTCTCAAGCATAACACTGGCCTTCATAACATCTTTCTTGTGGACTGGTCCTATGCTGAAATCACAGAAGGGGATATTCACAGCAGGGCTCTTCAAGAACTCAGTGAGAGCTTCCAATGACCCCAGCGTTGATGCTTGCACATAGACACCCTCGCCACTCTTATCAATTCGGTTCCGGACCCTTGCCATCTCTTCCATTACAGCATCCTTCAAGTCCTCTATATCCTCATCAGGTCGTACCGCATATAGAGCAGTCCCCGCAATTGCATGTTCAAGACCCTGTCAGGAAACACTAGTTAATTTTCAAGATATAACACTCTGAAGTGCCAAAAACTTATGAGCCCACCTGTGCTGATATTTTAATTCCTTGTGCAGCTCTGATCTTCTTGTGGTGAAGGTAGGTGCCCTGAAAAATTGTGTTTCAACGTATTACTCCAACTTGAACTTTAAAAAGTATAACCAAAAGTCATATCGTATTAGTGCAAAAGAAAAAAATGAATGAGGATTTGCAAGCTTTAAGCGTCTTGGCAGGCCTAACCATGGTAAATTGGTAAAGCGTAAAAGGAAGAAAACATATACCTACTACCTGACATTGAAATACACTAATATACAGAAGGAAAATTTTCTTCATGCTGTTTAAAAAATAGTTGACATTGAAGCTCAGACCCAAAACCATCTTAGCGCAGAAAAGGTCACATGTGGTAAGTATTTAAGCTTTCTTGGTAGGCATATCCGGAGTGCACGACACTAATTTACTATTACTGGGTAGGCACAAAATAAACATCAAAAACATATATCTTTTGAACAAAGTGTGACATAATGTAAACCTCGCAACATATAACGATTTAATCAAAAAATCAATCAATTGGTCTCAGGTCATCGAAGTACCAGAAAGAGAATTAATCTTCCAAGTGGTAGCACAGTTGAACAGCAGTACATTGGATGTAAGGTAAGATATTACGACATAGGTATAGTATAATGAGTCACACACCTTAACCCGAAGCTCCTTCATCGGATGTGGTGTCAACAAAGCTCTGATGTTTGTAACAATGGGCCCCTAAATGACAAACATCGATAACACAATAAATATTACATATGATGGTAATGTACTTGCTTCAGAAATTGCAATCATCCAGCAAAGTAATTTTACCTGCATGCCACACACGACTATTTGATCTCCTTCATGGAGCATACCATTAACCAGCACAACATCAATTGTAGTGCCATGACCTTCGATGACCTTGACTTCCAGCACAGTACACTGAAACACAATAAGATAAGATCATAAGACCACAGTACAATGAAATACAATAAGGTAAGATCATAAAAGTGGATTCTTCTACAATGGCAAGTAAATTTATGTTCAGTACCTGGACTTCATCAACAAAAGTAAGCTTTTCTTCCATTGTCTTTTGTGCCCATTGCACCAATAGTAGAAGCAGATCAGGAATGCCTTCACCACTGCACAGGGCAGTGCATTATGTGTTATAAGGAAAGATGCCACAAATATCTTAGTTGCTTTCAGAAATCTGAATGAGTGAAGCAATAGGTTCAATGGTAGATCATGCCTTAGTGCACTTGTAGGCACGATGTTGAACGTATCTTCCATCTCCTTGTTCTTGTAGTACAAAGCAGTATTCACACCTTGCATCTTGAATTCTGTCACAATCTGTTGGACAAAGCAGGTACAAGTGATTATAGCAACACAACTAATATGAGTTATTTTATTTATAAAATGAGGAGTTTATATTGTCCACACACATCAGTAAGTCGTGTATTGAACTCCATCTTGACATCATCATTTTGTTGTTTCAGAGCCTTCCCGATAGGAGCATTGGGACAAGCTTTCCAGCCATAAAGACGATCAACCTTCATGCAGTGACAACCAGAACAAATAAGAGAACAGTAAGAAAGCCAAATGCGCAAAAGTGAAAAACAAAATCCAAAGCATAATACCTTGTTCAAAGCAACAATAAATACTGCATCTCGATCTTTCAAGAGATTCAGGGATTCAATTGTCTGAGGTTCAAGCCCATGCATAATGTCAACAACCAAAATAGCAATGTCGCACAAACTTGAACCTCTAGAACGCAGATTACTGAAGGACTCGTGGCCTGGAGTATCAATAACAAGCAGGCCTGGAACCTTAAGAGTAGCATCAGCCTTCAATTCCCTTGTTCTCTCCCTAATGTTTTCAGTTGGGAAGTATGTCGCCCCAATCTGTTGAGTAATACCGCCAGCTTCTCCTTCTTGTACATTAGTTCGTCTAATACAATCCAGTAGCTTCGTCTTTCCAGTATCGACATGACCAAGGATGCAACAGATTGGTGAACGAAGGTTGCTATCATTTTTAGTGTCATCATCTTTAGAAGATGATGCTTTCTTCCCTTTATTCTTTTTAGTAACTCCATTACTGGGACCCACGTCTTCATTTTCACTCTTTTTAGAGTTTACAACAGGTGGAGCAACATTTTTCACAGCTGGCACTGTAGGCACTGTAACAGGCTTCTCCTCCTCCTCCTTCTCCTCTTCCTCCTCAAAAGCATTTGTCTTTGGCAAATTCACATCGATATCATCCCAGCTCTTTGCATCCCAGTCATCTTCATCTTCCTCCTCTTCTTGTTTGGACTCTTCAACATTTTGATCAGGTTCTGTTTTCGTCTCAGATTCCTCCACCTGAGACTGAGATTCCTGATCCACTATGACATACTCTTCCTCGTCAATGTTGGCTTCATTTACCTCTTGATGTTGTTCTTCAGCTGCCTTCAGAGACTCCGAAGTCTTTCCTTGAGCTTTTTTCTTCTTGCTATCATACTTGGGCCTCTTCTTTATCTCAGGGGCAGCACCATCTGCTACTTGAACTTCACTCTGCTCAAGAAATTGTCTCCTCATGGCTTCTAACCTCTTTGCTTCCTCCTTCTGCTTCCCTGTCAAGAGCTTACCTTCCATCCTCTTCTTCTGCAGCTTCTCCTTCTCCCTCTCCTTCTTCCTCTTCTTTGCTTCCTCCACCTTCCTCTCCTCCTCTTCTTTCCTCAGACGCTCTTCCTCCTCTTTCCTCAAACGTTCCTCCTCCTCTTTCTTCCTCCGCTCCTCCGCTTCCTGCCTCTTCGCAAGTGCCTCCTGCATCTCACGGACGTGCTTTGGGAGCTTCTTCATGTCAACCTTCCCTTTAGGAACCTCCACCTCCTTTTCCTCCTCCTTCTTAACCTCTCCCCCCTTTGCTGCCGCCTTCTTCTCCTTCTCTTTTTCCTTCTTCTTCTTTTTCTTCTTGGCTGCAGCAGACTCCACCTCTCCTTCCCCAACCTTCTGCTCTGCATTGCCATCCTCCACAGCCTCCTCATCCTCCTTTGCTGCTGGAGCGGAAGGCGGTGCCTGGGGTGGTTTCTCCTTCTCTGGTGGAGGGCCTTCACCAAGCTCAGCAAGAAGCTTATCCAAATCCTCCTCCTCCTGTGCTGTCCTCCCGCTCTTCTTCTTTTTCTTCTTTGATTTCTTCCCTTCAGCATCATCGACCACACTGGCCACAGCAGGCACCGTAACCTCCTCCTTCGCTGCATTGGGCTCCGGCTCCTCGGCGGGAGCAGGCTGGTCCTCTATCTCCGCGAGGAGCTTGTCGATGTCCTCGTCGTCCACAGTAAACCCTCCCTTCTTTTTCTTCTTCTTCGACTTCTTCCCGCTGGCGGCATCATCCGCATCAGGGGCAGACACAGAATCCCCACCTTTAGCCTCCTCCGGCTCAGCCTCATGTGTTGTGGTTTGTGGAGGATCTTCCATCTCAGCCAACAGCTTGTCAATGTCCTCGTCGTCCACAGTGAACCCGCCCTTCTTTTTCTTCTTCTTCTGCGGCTTCTTTGCTGCCACCTGCTCCTCCTCTTCCTCCTCAGCAGGGGCCGGGGGTGGGGGAGGGGCAGGCTCGTAGTCGTCGCCCTCTTCAGGGGTGGACGGGCGAGCCCCCTTGCCCTTCTTCTTCTTCTTCTTGGCCTTGCTGAAGTCGAAATCGAGGTCGTCGTCCCCGAGATCGGACCTGTCGGCCTCGAGCTCGGCGGTGCTGGCAGCCGTGGAGGGGGCTGTGGGGGCCTCGTCCTCGTCGTCCAGTTCCCCCGCGGCCGCGAGCGCGTCGAAGGCGCTCATCCCTCCCCCGCCTCCGCCCTTCTTCTTCTTCTTCTTACCGGTGAAGACGACGTTGATCGGCTCGTCCCCCTCGTCATCGGCTACCGGCGGCGGCGGAGGAGCGGGCTCGTAGTCGTCGTCGTCGTTGTTCGCCGCGGACTTGCCACCCTTCTTCCCCTTCTTGCCGCCCTTCTTGGCAGGCTTCTCCTTCTCCGCGGCGGGCGGCGCGGCCGTCGCGTCGTCGTCCTGCGGCAGGGAGTACTCATCGTCGTCGATGACGACGTTCTTCTTGCGCCCCATCGGCGCCGCGCGCGTCGGGCGAGCTAGGGTTCGGGGGTGGGATGGAGTCTAGGGGACTGAATGCGGCGGCGGCGGCGGCGGATGGGGATCGATTGGAGCGAGATGGCGCAGGGGAGGAAAACCCTACTTGATGTGCTCGGAACGAGTTCGGGAAGAAAGGAGACGGGAGAGCTAAAAGACCGTTCTGCCCTTTTTATTTTGTTTCTTCGTTTATCTTCCTCCGGATTCGTTTTTAGAGTTTGTATCTTGCACGATTTGTTCATGTGGTGAGACAGACAGAAAATCGTACTACTGTATTACAAATTTAATTAGGAAAAAAGGTTTCAAATTCGAATTACAATGGGTACGTCACATTTCCTACGTGTACCGTAACAGTTTTTATTGGATTTATTTATAAAATCTTGCCATATTTTATCACAATATTGCACATGCAATGCACGTGTTCACCCGATGCTATGAAATATAGAGAATATTTTTATTTTGGATAATAATATGCATCTATTTTAAATAATATAAGGTAAATACTCTATTTATTTATTCTCTACCAGACAGCAACAAAAGAAATATTTGCATATTGTTGAAATGGGTGCAAGCTTTCCATTGCTTCATATTTATTTATAAAGCCCTTTATTTACGGGAATATTTGCTACCCTTTATTTATTATCTCCTGCTACTAATTACCAAATTAACCAAGTTTAGAAGGAAAAGGACATGCATTAGAATAGAGAAAGAATTTGTATTTTTTTGCATAGGCTAAAGAATTTGTATATGAAATAAACAAGTTACCCACAATTTAGGTATCTCATCATGTATATTCTGTCCTTTAACTCCTGAACCTGAACCTGACTTCACAATAAGAAGCAAAAAAACAAAGAAAACAAGAAGATTATTAGTAAATCTAAAGAGACAGATCAACGTTCAGGGTAAAGAGTATCTCTACACATTGCGAGTACTCACACATATCCGTCATAAGAGACCAACAACTACATCGGAAATCATAAAAATTAAAGATTATGTTAATGATCAGCTGAATCTTAGTGCACTTGTTGTTCCCTTGCGAGCCATACTTGATGTAAGACAAAAGTGAGAAGATTGGAATCTTCCTTACTAGACTCATAAGAAAATGTTATCCGTTGACCATATAGAAAAGAACATAATACTACAGTCTGATGGAAATTTTTGCTAGACATCTAATACAACTAACCAAATTCAGCAACCACTTTCTGTAAGTGTTGTGTTGATAGTTATGAATTATCCATCTTTCCTGGTGTATGGCACGCAATTGCAGAAAGTAAATGTCTCATGAAAATAAAATGGTGTAATATTTTATAAATAGCATTTAGATACATTGAAAACCTAACCCAACCATAAGAAGATTCTAACTTCATTGATCAAGGAGAGGCATGATTTACCGACCAGAAACAGAAGAATACAATTCCTTTGATGCATACGTTGCCAGCTCCTTAGTAAACAAGTGATAATGCCTTGGAGACCGAAAAGTTCAGTATAATTGTAAAATCTTGAAAAAGATCAGTAGTCACAAGAGTAAACAATTTAAGACCTAACAAAGGTTCGCACCCTGATAATCTTGATCAACTCAACTTTGCCCATGGAAGAGATGCTATGTCGATGAATATTACGATGAAAAAATGTGTGATTATAAATAAAATACATATTTGAAGAGACATAAATAATTAAACCTTAATCAGAAAGGCTAAGAAGGATACCTTGCTAGGTTCTAGTGATGTAAATTCTTCCAACATTCGATACTGGAAGTGTAAGAAACAACATATAAAAACATTGAGCTAATATACAGAGGTATGTTTTATTTTTATATTCTCTTTTAAATGGACATATGTTTTATTTTTGTATTCTCCTTTAATTTCAATGATGTAACAATATATAACAGAAAACAAAATAACGAGACTCTCGAAGAAGAAACCGGTAATTCTTATAGGTTGTAAAAAACTACACATATCATGATATATGCGGTAAAGCTCCAATCTCATAATCGGGTCACAGAACAGCTAGAGTTGTTGCATAGCAAGAAAAACATAAATAAAAAGATAAAGGATCAATATTAGAAGGATATGAGCACTATATACAGTAAGAAGATTAAACAATAACACATAACATCCTGGATGAAGAACAAATATGTTTCACCGCTTCAATACATCCCTGTAAACAATGGTATTCGTGTTTTCCCCGTATGATCTATGTCTTTATTTGGCTTGGACAAAATCTGAGTGATGTGCCTTGACACATCCCTCAACAATGCAACATAAAGCTGACAATGTGAGAATACGGGCTCTAGGAGGTAAATACCAACTGTTAGAATGGTTTACCATTGGGCTTTGTTGATGGTCATTGCAAAACTCAACCATATGGGAAATTGTTTCCTCTTAAACTTGAAAGGAAATGAAAATGTCCCCTGAGGTTGATAAAAGGATCCTCGGTATGAACACCCTATTCCCATCATGTTGTCCACCAAGAATCTAGGCATCGATTGCATTATCTTGGAATGATCTAATCATCAATCTTGTTCCATTGCACAACCGTTGTGAGGATCAAGATTCCACAGAATAATGAATGGACAATTTACTTTGAGCTTCAAAACATGCGGGGGCATACCATTTGGAGTGATGGAGTTTATATAGTCAATTGGGTAGTTATTGCGTGCATCATCCTTAACAGAGTCAGATCTATAATGTATCTTTTCTTAGCCAGGAAACATACCAATTATCTTCGTATCAAATCGTCTAGATGTTCATTCTTGGTTGAAATAATGGATTATGATCTCATGTAGGATCCAGATGCAGCCTTCTTATGAAGCGATGGAAGTCACCTTCAATAATCTTGTTTGCTCGTTCATTAGTGGGAGAGTAAGGAATAACAATGTCATCTGGAAGACGCATGTAATCATCACCGATAGTCTCTTATGTTCCATTGCCAATTCTCAGAAGGTAACTGGAGAACCACTAGTTGGTTTGTACCCTCATATTACGCTTAAGGCATATCTCTCTAATCTTCTCCCATAAATAAGATCTTTGTAGCTTAGCGTCAGTTTGTGCCCTCATATTACGCTTAAGGCATATCTCTCTAATCTTCTCCCATAAATAAGATCTTTGTAGCTTAGCGTCGGTGATTTGTGCTCTTGTACCACGTGTCACCTGATGAGTGGAATTTATGTACACTTTTATAGAAGTATTTTATGCATATCAACCACCCATCTCATGCTTTATATAGCTGCAGTTATGCCAAATATGCATGGTTTCTGTTTTCATTCATTTTCATATGAGCTTTGCATATTTAGTAGTTTAGGTAGAATTTTATCCCTCTTCCTTGTCTTTGACATGTGTGTAGGTGTTGATGATGATTATGGATAAAATAAAGGCAAAAGGAACAAAGAGACTATAGTATGGAGGAGCTGCAGGGACCAGACTTAGCCATTTGAGGTTGGAAAAAGTGAATTTTTTCCAGCTTATCAAAATAAATATCCAATACCACTGGGCTGTAGCCCTCGTCGATACGAATCTAACCAGTCGAAAAAGACCCAAATTGGAGTTTGTATAAAGAAACAGCGGCCAAAACACTACGACACCCGAAAGTTTAACGACCGACTATACGACCGAAGCCATTTTTCTAGCCATATAGTTTTGGTCGTATAGTTGGGAAAAATGTCAGAGACGACTCATTTTTACCTTGTACTGCTCCAGAACCTTCCCTAAGCCATATGACGGCATTCGGGGCGATCTACACTACAAGAAATGTGTCAGCCTGTGACGTTTTGGTAGTGACCATCTACAAAATCGTCTTAGATTTATGAAGATTCCGCTCAAGCTGCTTGGGAGTGTCAAAGCCTTAGTAAACTATGACGATTTTGCTCAAAAACGTCGCAATTCCTTTAAATGAAATCGTCATAATAGGTAGGGAGATCTAAATATAGAGGATAGAAACATGGATTGTTGGATCCAAACAAGATGGACGGACAGGATGCTGATATGCAGAAATTTATCATGGATCGATGACATGGCAATGCTACCCATCACGCGCGCAGGCACCAAATATTTTCACATCGCGCGCAGACAGACAAAATATTGTGCGCGTGTCGATCGAACCAAAACCACCACATCCCCATCCCTCCCAGCGAACTCGTCACCTAACCCTAGACCTATCGCCGTCGTTCCTCCTTCTCTAGCGAGATCCGCGCGCCGCCGCCGCTCCTCCTTCTCCAGCGAGATCCGTGCGCCTCCCTCGCCCTCTATTTGAGAAAATCTTTCCCGGTCGCTCCAGCCGCTCCCCTCCTTCTCCAGCGAGATCCCCAGCCTCACCATGACCCCTCTGATGGCGCCTCTTGCCCTTTCCTCGACGCAGATCTCCGCCTCCCGGTGCTCTCTCCTCTACCTGGGTGGCCCTCGTTCCCCCTCCCTCCTCTCACGGGCGTCATCCTCCAGGATTCTCATGGATGGTGGCGATTGCCACCAGGATGCTCAGGTGGCGGCGGTCGTCGTCCTTCGTCTGTTGCTCTTCTTACTTGCTCGCAAGCAGGACCATAGGAGATCCGACCAGCAGAGGAGACGGCGGCCAGCGCAGCGTCTGGGATCTGTCCTGGACATTTCCTCCAAGGTTCTCGCCCGGAACAAGGACGACCATGATGCAGGTACCCCTCCAATATCCTCCTGGCTAGGTTTCCGGTGTAGAGGCACTCGGATCTCAATTTTGACCCTTTTCTTCATTTTCTAGTGCAGAGGGACTCGGATCTCGACGAGGATGAGGCCAATTTCCGCGGGGAACCTGGACAACACCATCAGCCACTCGGAGCTCGACCATGAACCTGGACAACGACACCCGCCATGGTTTTCCGGTGCATAGGGACAAGGATGAGGTCTTCGTCTTTCCCTAATCCCCTCTATTTGGATGGTTATTATTTATGTAGTATGGAATTTATGTTCTATTTGAGTTCCTAGTTAGTTGGACATGTAATTGTTCTACTAGTGAGCTCCTAGTTAGTTTTGATTGAGCATGTAATTTCTAGTCATCATAATTTATTATGTAGTTTTGAAGCAAGGAACCAGTCACTAGGGCTGTATGCACAAGTTCAGACTTATGGTCCTAAATAAACAAAAATAACTCCACATATATACAGGAAAGGCACTAGTACACTCTCATATATGTCTCTATTGGTTGGGTCCGTAATGCTTCTGGTCTATGTAAGTTTGTGTAGGGTTGGTCTGCGAGTTATGATATACATTTTAACGATTATAGAAAATCTGCCCACCTATGACAATAGTTTGTTTTCAATCAGTATGCATTTTAACTATGTTTTGAAACCCTGAAAATGGCACTAATTTGAAGCAAGCATAGATGGTGAACTGGTTTACTGGCCCTCTAACGTGCTACATCTGTTGAAATAGGAACCCTGGAGTGTGAAGAGGTATGAACCCTGCAGTGTGAAGGGGACTGGTATATTCCACTATCTACTTGACCATGTACCACTATCTAGTTGACCAAAGAGATGGTGTCTCATGTGCTTTTACTTCTGAGTTTACCATCTTGTATTGTGGAAACTTTATGCATTTTATTGTTAAATAGTTTGGTAAAATTCAGTTTGCTGCATCGCAATAATGGGCAACAAATAAATTTTGATCTACTTTCCAACAAGTTTACTGCATACCGTTTTCAGCTCTACAAGTTTAGTGCAGCCTACTTGGAAACTACATTTTACAATTAGTGTATTGTATGTATGATCTTCTGACTAGGAACTACTGTGGTTTGTGGTCATCAACCAATAGTCTGCAAGTTTAGTGAATTTTATGTATGATCTTCTGATTTGGTTGCGAGCTAATCTAATTATTTATTGACATAAGACTTAGTTCTTTCCCAGTCCCACCATTCTGCCAAAAATCAACCTAAGCTGGCATTATCTTATTTCCACCTAGTGAATCCATATATAAAAATCACATATTGGTTTTTGCTATGTAGCTTATTGACAGAATGAGCTAGATCTGGGGTCAGTAGTTTAATTGCATGGTGATTCATGTTAAAGGCACAATGGTGTGCAAATGGATTCTTATAAGACAATTTTTATGGCTTCATTATTTGACTATTGTACATACATACTCAATTGTCTTCAATAGAAAGAAACAAGATCCCAGTTTGTCACATGGAATGTATACCTTTAGGCTAGTGAGGTATGATCATCACTTTCTTTTAATTGTGCACATCTAGATTTTCGTTCACATGAATCTGTTACGCCTCTTATCTTTACTTAGTTTGTCATGCAGGAGCATCATCTTTGATGCTTACTAATCCTAACTTCCCCTGTATTTTGCTGATAGGCCATGGTGTTCCTTAACTTCCCCTGTATTTTTCTTAATAGTATTTGCCAGATTTTCTTCATGGTTCATATGTGATACTAATGCAATGTTAAGTCCTGCATTTCCTAAACTAGCATCGCATGATCAGTAATAGTTGTTGCATCCCACGTTCTGCTGCATGCAGCCCAAGTCTGCGGAGCGGTTCCTGTGGCCGGTTGGCATGGATAGGAAAGACATCCTACGCGGTGTTTTATCTTCACTCTTCAACTAGCGGTATGGGGCCTACTGCAAGGCTCTATAGGTTAGTGCACTTCTGGTCATATATATAGTCGTCTACTAGTTAATTGGGTTGTGTGAAAATATTACAGGTTTAATGATTTAGTAGACTTCCCTAATAGTTGCAGCAACTAAGTAAGTTATGCATTGGTTTTGATATTGTTTCTACAAGACATTCTGTTTACTGCTGTTGTTAATGAGAAATGTATGCTTTTGTTTCCAAGAATTTTTGAAAGTACGAGTGCATTAGTTGGTCATATCTAACATTAACTTCCGTTGTTTGTACTAGTTTGTGTCCTAGTACATTTGTTGTTCTATTTGGTACTTGTAGTGTCCAAGACGTGCATTTTGTGAAATACATGTGTGTATTTAAGTGCCAGTAGCAATTAGTTTGAGATCTTATATTCCTATGGTACTTAATCTGTTAATTTGGAGTTGTCTTCTTATAGTTCTATTATTTATTGTGTTTCTAGTTGAGATCTTCTATGCCTATGTTATTGTTAGAAGATATGCTTTCATTTTGAATCAGATGTCCATCATTTTATCTTTTACAGGAGCTCCAGGCTGAAGTTGGAAGAAGGGGAGGTTTCATTTCATACTCAGCAAAGTATAGAGTAGATAGTCTTGTTTGTTTTAGCTAGTGATAAGATCTTGACTATGGAATGACTGTCGCGGGTGCAGAGCGAGCGCTGCGGCGGGCTGAACTTGTTCCTCAACAGCTCGGCGGCGGCGGACGGACGGTCACTGTCCTGCCTGTGCCCGGTGATCCTCCACTTGAACCGCAAGCTCCTGAAGCCCATCGACCATGTCTACATGATGTACCTCCCCATCGCCTGCGGCGTCTTCCTCCCGCCTCAAGTCCTTCATATGCTTCAGGTTCCCTAAATGTTTCTTATACATATTTGAGATGGTGTTGCTCATGGTGTTTGAGAATACCTAATTGCCTTTTTGTTGGACTGCTTGTGTTTGACTTCTTACGCTTGCACAAATAGTCATTGGTGATGTAGATGATACAGCTGATCTTTTGCACAACACATAAGTTGAGTGTATACTGGCTGAGCGGTAAGCTTAACCTTCTGATGCATGTATCTTGAGGTACCTGAGCTGTTCTAAAAGAATGTAATACTGTCCATTTACTGTTATATTCTCCCATTCATGCTTTAATGGAAAGCTGCATCTTGAATAAATATTTGCTCCTGTTTATAATTGTTGGCACATATTACCTTATTGGATATATCATCTCTTTTACAAGCTACAGTACAGGCTGAATAAGTTGGAGAAAGAGGAAGCGTGAAAGTTCCAGGAAGAGGAAGCATGAAGAAGTTCCAGGAAGAGGAAGTGTGAAGAAGTTCAACTTTTATTCTTTCTATAAACATTTTATTGTATTTTGGTAGATCCACTGATGTGAACTATGTAGAACTATGTATGATTGTAATGTGTTGATTATAATGTGCTCTATTTGAATCAAAATGATTTTGTATATTCTGTTGGTCTTGATTAAATTGTTAGCTTTTAATTACGAAGAAAATGTACACTGGCAACTGGTACTGTATGAATTATGGAAGACCAGGTGTGACCGGCCCAAAATAAGAAGGCCCAAAGTAAAAACCTATCTAAAGAAAAGGCCAATGTAACGAAACAAAAAATGCCAGAATGATGGGCTTGGCCCATGTAGCTAACCAGATTTGATGAGAAAATCAATCCAGCATAGTTAGGCTAAGCCCATGTGGAATCCAGAAATGGACTGGGCTGATTTTGATTTAAGACGATTTAATTTCTTCATAATTTTGCCACGTAGGATCGGCCACGTAGGAACTGACTTGGCATGCTAGATGGCCCGTGATGATATTGGATCGTCATAGACGTTATGATGATCCAATATCGTCATAGAAGGTTATGACGATTTTACCTAAAATGTCGTCATAGTTCATTTGCGACGCCCAGCTTTCGACGATCTCAAAATCGTCATAAAACCGTCATAAATAGACAATTATGACGATTCTGTGACGAAAATAGAGGGTCATATATTTCCAGATTCCTTGTAGTGCTATGGAACTTCTAAGGCCTATATAAAGGTGGGAGGAGTCAAAAAACAAGAGAAAACACCATAGACCTTCAGGGGCGGAACCCTGCCGCTGCCGCCACTCATCCGATCTCCACGGCGATGGAGCTTTGCCTCAACCACACCTCCGAGATCTAGATCTCCCTCAACACCATCACCATCAAGGCATCCAAGCAAGAAGAAGAAGAGGAGAAGGAAGACATCGCCACCACCACGCATCGATTTCCATCTCCCTCTCTCTCTCTCTTTCTCTCTTTTGTTTAGTAATTATAAGACTGAACATGGTTTGTGACATTATTATATATTTATATATGTTTTGATGTTCATCCATGTGTGAGTGATTGATTCAATTCTAGGTTGAGGTATGATCTAGTGCGCTAAGTTAGAATTTATTGTGATCTAAGATGAGTTTATGTGATATTTTTGTCCAGAAGTGCCTTTTTGCCTTGCGGTGACGCACGATAATCATGCATAGTGCACACAGAGTGACAACCTGGTAATTATATGGGGAACATTTATTTGTCTGAGGAATCTCTTATAGATCACACATATATTTTCCCATCTAGTACTAGTGAGACCGAAGCCTAGAAGCCCTCTCTCATTTCATTCAATCCTATAACTACAATCTCTTTAATTCAGTTCATATTCCTGCTTACTTTCCGTCTTAGTCTATTTTGTTCTTGTTAAAAGTTCTTTGTTATTAGATACTTTAAACCTCTCTCAATTATCGTTGTTCTAGTAACTTATAGAATAGGCTATTTCCAAACCACGGTTTGGGTACGAAACGTGGCCACATTGACAACATGGTTCATGTTGTTTCCGTTTGTCGATCTCCCATCGGGACAAACTCTTTAATATTTGCTACTATAAGTACTACAATAACCCTATTGTTGGTGCAGGAATCCAGTCATCATCACCAAGGGAAGGACCTGTCTCAAATCTCCTCCAAACACCACGACCTTCCCACCAAAAGGAAAATCACACCCCCATGATGGGACTCATTAAGTGTCTCAACTATTGACGCTTTGTCATGGCAACTTCATCCTAGATTATCAAAGATGTCATATGGAGCAACTCTGTGGTACCACTCTGCTTGGTGAATTGCACATGCTGCTCTTTGTGAGCCTAATTGGATTCTTGAACCTAGAGTGGGATGTGCATCCACCAAGAATGATTGGTGCTACTATACCAGATGTCACCCTCGCAATAGTTATTTGTCCCAGGGAATGTATATTAGTAAGTAGTGTCTTGTATAGATACATCTTCACATTGCCACCTGTACCATCAACAAAGAAAATCTAACCCTTGTTGCCGATGATGTAATAGAGGATTTCATCGAAACCAACATGCTACTCTTTGTTAAGAGACATAAACAAATTTATTTTTCGGCATTGTCAAATATGTCAGACAACTCCTCTTGAACCTCCCTAAAGTAACTGTTGGAGCACTCATCATCAACATGATCCAAATCCGGAAGGCCATAAATTTTAATATCCTTCCCCATAGAATGCACAAGATCCCTGATATATCTCGGGACCTCTACTCTAGTGAGGCCTGGTTGGGCTGGATACAGCGATAGTCCTTAGACATCGACCTGGGGTGCTTCTTTCACAATGGTCGGATGTTGGTCTTCTCGCAAAACACCAGAGTTTTTGCAAAAGGCCTTCTTAGGGCATATGGCATCTGGAAAGTAGCATCCTCAGTCAAGCAATCACCAAGGGACTTGTAGGCCTACATGATACCTCTTTTCTCACAGATTCTCTGAAAGTCGAGGAAAGCTTGCCATGCACACTTCTCAAATCCTCATATGATGTTGTACCTCTAACGTGGTTCATGAGCAGTCTTAGAAAGTACCTCTCACCTTCAGCAAGATGTGCATACATAATTCTTACAACCTTCCCTCGCCCCCTTAGTTTTCTTCGCTACCACTTCTTTTTACCCTTAATCCACCTATAAAATTCTGGGAACTCTTTATATAAGAAGTTCCTAGCATAAGTGGATCTACCTGGTTCATCGTGAAATATTCGATGAGCACGGTACTAGAAGAACAGGGACGATTGAGGACATCCTCTAGATTATTTCCCTCTTTGAATGTGAAAATCTGCATATTTTCCAAATGAAGTTGAAGTTGGAGAAAATAGGGAGACACACTACATTGGAAAAGTGCAAACCCTATAGATAGACTCATGTGGTCCCACTAACCTAGCATCCATGCATCATTTAATCTCATTGACGATTCCACCATCATTATTTGTTGCTGGATCGACTGGGAATGATGTGGGATCATGACCTTTATAGATGCACTTGAATAAATATATAACTTCCTTGATGCTAGATCGAGATTCAACATTGATGCGACAGTCCATATTTTATCTAGCTCTGCTCCTCTGGCCTTCACTTGACGACCACCAGCCATCCTACTATATATATGATATGAGTCCTTTCCTTGGTGTGTGGCATCACAGAACTTCTAGGGATAGCAAAATTGGCATTCACCATCTGAAAGGATCGTATGGGCACCTAGAGGGGGGGGGTGAATAGGTGCTACTTCAAATTTTATTCTTTTTCAAGTTAGGGTTTGACAAGAAAGGTAAATTCTCTAGAATATGCAACTATGGTGAATTTACCTATATGCCAACCAAGCACAAGCTAACACAACACTAAGCAAGAACAAGTAAGTAAAGTGCGGTAAAGGATAGAAGTAACCAAAGGAGTGGACGCGGAGACACAAGGATTTGTTTCCCATAGTTCCTTCCTTTTGAGGGGAAGTACGTCTACGTTTGGAGAGGGGGTGGTTTCAAACCACCAACGCCACGAGAGGCCTCCCTTGTTCTCTGATGAACCTCACCCCAACGGGCTCTGATCCACCTTCCACTATATCGGCAACCTTCGAGGTGGAAGCCGGCACCTTTACAACAAGTTCGGGGCACACATCCACAACTTAATTGGAGGCTCCCAAATGCAAGCAAGCTGTCAAGACAAATCAAAGACCAGCTTGTAAGAACCAAATCAAAGTTAGGGTTTCCAATGAAACACTAGAGCTTGGGGCCCTCAAGTGAATGAGGGGTAAATGAAGATCTCTCTTGGTGAAGATGTAGATCAAGGCCTCCTCCTTCGATTCTCCAAAGATCAATGACTTTGGATGGTTGGATGAAGAGATCTTGTAGATTTGGTGGCTCTAATGGGGTTGGAGTTCTTGAGCAGCTCGAGCGACTGGAGGACGAAGATAAGGGTCCCTTTTTATAGGCAGCCCCCTCCACGAACCGTTTTCTGACCGTTGTAGAAAAGTCAGACCGGAGACTCCGGTCTGTAGACCGGAGACTCCGGTCTACACCGTAGATTCCGGCCAATCTCCGGACCAGCCTCCGGACTGCCCATCTGACTGACCCAGAGCAGACCTGCCCCAGCAACACCAGAGACTCTGGTCTTCCATCACCGGAGAGTCCGGTCTGAACAAAAGTCCGGAGACTCCGGTGTCTCCTTCGGTGCAGGCTCCGAACCCCTAGTCAGAATGTCCCAGCCTTGATCCTGAAGACCCCACCGGAGATAAGTCCGGAAACTCCGGACCACACCGGAGACTCCGGTCTTGGCAGACCGGAGACTCCGGTCTGGAGTTTCCAGAAATGTGCCAACTGAGTGTGGACTTTTCCCAAGAGTGAGGGTGCTTTTCAAATATCAACCTGTGGACAGAGACAAACTATAAAATGATCTACTTGTTGTTACCGAACACCAAAAGTGATTATGACAATAAATGCCCTTTCAATCTCCCCCTTTTTGGTGTTCGATGACAACAAGTGATTTGCATGTAATAACATATAAATGTGGCTCCCCCTGACTATGTGCAGCAAGATAATTAAGTAAATCATGTAAGGAAGATAGTATCAACGATAGCACACATAGATCTCACATGAGTTACAATAGATGGTGCACACAAGCACATAGTCATAGTCACACATAAGAACAGCAGATAACACACATAAAGTTCAAGTTCGAATATCCAAATAAAAGGCAAATAAAGGCAGATAGTCGCAAATCCCAAATCCCAAGCCCATGCAAACCGATGAGAATGTCTTCTCCCCCTTTGGCATCGAAACGCCGAAAAAGGCAAAAGACCTACACTAGCGCCCCAACAACTCAGTAGTCATCGTCATCCTCGGCATCCTCATCCTCCTCCTGGTCATCATCATCCTAGTCATAGTCATCATCATCGTCTTCAGGGACAGCAGGCCCTTTGCCATGAGGGCGAGAAGAGGAAGTACCCTGGTACCCAAACCCAGAGGTGACATCAGCAAACGTCTTCCAGTCCACCAGACTATCCTGTTGGGCATTCCATGCCCCAAATGAGAGGGTATGATCAGACTCTGTGGACTGTTGAGCCCCATGCTCATCATTGTAGTCATCCTCACCTTCCTCGGCACCCTGTTCCTTGATCTCTTTGAGGAGCTTCTCAATGCGGCAGTTGCTTTGGTAGGATGCATGCTGCTGCCTACGGATGCCGATGTTCATGCAACAAAGGGTCCTCTCCCAAAAGCTGGCCTTCTTGACCCTCTCATGCACATAGTCTCGAGTCATAGTAGGCATAGGGGCATTGGAGGCATTCTTCCTCCGAACTCTAGGTGGGGAGGGAGCCCTCTCCGTCTCAATCTCCTCATCCTCATCATTCCCATAGCGACGCCTTGGAGCAGGCCCCATACGCCCCTTCTGCTGCAGTGAGACCAGAGTGTGCTCAGTGAGGTGTGGTGGTATGCCAAGTGGAGAATCATGCTCCTGGGAGTTGATGAGCATCATCACCAAGGGTGCATATGGAGGAGATTTCTTGTAAAGAATGGCATGGAACATCTCCTCGAAAATAAAGTCCATCACATCAATAGGTGCAGCCTCAGCCTCAGGTCCAGCATTGAAGGTCCGGTGAGTATGGTACAGGAGGTTGACAAGCCCACCCCTACTAGCATCATCATTGCTAGCACTTGGAGCAATAGTGTGACGGAAGATCCTCAGCATAAGGTTGTAGAGGGTCTTGAGTCCCTTGGACCCCCCCACAACACCTTCATCATACAGAGGTGCCAACTTCAACTTGTTCTCTCCCAAAGCTGCTGAGTGCATGCGCAGCCCCACAGGAGTGGATACTCCATGAAAGGTCTCAAAGATGACATTGGCAAAGTCATGAAATGTAGCCGTGCAGCGAGTGGTGCCAGACATCCACACCATGGTCCGGTCAATATCAGACCCAAACACAACTGTGGCATAGAACTGTTGGACAAGATGTACATTGTAGTCTTCACGCAACTCCATCAAGTTGTAGAGACCCAGCTTCTCACAGATCCACAGGGCATCATTGAAGTAAGGGATCTGGCGCATCTTCTCAACACTCATGAACTTCTGCAGGCAGACAGGGGATTTGGTGAGTACACCATACACATCCTTCATGAACACAGCCTGTTCTTTCCTCTAGTAACGAGGATCCTCACTGGTACGAGGCAACGCATAGAAATCTGTCTTTCTCAGCTCACGGTACTCCTCTTTAGACATTTTGGCTAAGGACTGCAGGTTGTCATACTTGGCCCTCTTGGCACAGTCCTCCCGTTCAGCCCTCTCATGATCCCTCTTCATGTAAGCTGCATCACGTGCCCGCTGTTTCTGGTTGGACGGAGGCACGATGAACTGACCCTGAGCTTCATCATAGCGAGGATTGCCCCTTTGGGACTTGGCCTTGGTACGACGAGGACGACTAGAACCATCACTGTGAACAACAGTGAGGGAGATAGCATGGAGATGAGTATATATGTCCCAATGATGCAGTACAAGAGCTTTGATGCATTTCTGTACTATTTTGATTCACCCAACACCGGAGTCTCCGCACCTTATACCGGAGTCTCCGGCCTGGACCGGAGTCTCCGGACCTAAGTCCGGAATCTCCGGTCAGGAGGCTCGGGTATGAGATGGGAAGATGCTGGTGAGGGTGAATCTAGTAGATCGGGCAATGCAACAAGGCTAAAGTACTAGAGTGCACGCAAACAAGTGATTCCAATGGACAAATCAGCAACAATCCTCAAAAACACATCTAGAGATGAACCCTAGGAGAAAAAATAGAGGAGAGGTACCAGATCTATCCATGGGATCAATTCCTCCGGTGGGAATGACCCAATGGAGGAGAGGGGAAGGTAGGTCGGCGGCACGGCGGATCTCGGGGGATTATTGACCTCCGGGGAGGAGTTTTGGAAGGGGAGGCGACGGGTTTGGAGGTAGGGTATGGGGTGAAGAATGAGGAACTATTGTACCAGTTCACCCCGTGCACCCTTCTTTAAGTGACAAAAACCGTCTAGACCGAAGACTCCGGTCTACACCGGAGACTCCGGTGTGTGTACACCGGAGACTCCGGTCCTCCTCGACCAAAAGTTCCAGGAAAGTTTTTTGGGGACATATATGAGAGATAGACAGTTTAAAGGTAGGGATAGGGCTTGGGTTGAGACATCAAACTGTGAAGAACCAACAAGAGCCATAGGAAATCACAAAAAAATATTCAGAAAAGCTCCAAGAGACTAGAATCAAGCAAATGACAAACATGAGTAAGTACCAACCTCTCGAATGAGAGAGGGCGGTGGCCTAGGCCACCATATTTGAGTGTACTTGGCTTGGCACCACGAAGATATATCTTGGGTCCATTACCAAAACTCATCATTAAGCTCACATATCACTAAATGATATTAAGAGGAATGATTTTGATTGCTTTGGGCATAATGGGGGGAGGGATGGTCCAATCAATTAGGACCACACTCCCCCTATATCCATGCCTACACCTAAACCAAATATGAGTGGAACCATAGGTGAGAATGCAAGAAAATCAAGTCAAGCTCCTTGAATCTACTATATTTAGTTCATTCCTCAAGTAGCAAAACCTTGCTTCATCAAGTGGCTTCATGAAGATATCGGCAAGTTGATCTTTGGTTGACACATATGGTAGATCAATATCACCTCGAGCAACATGATCTCTAATGAAGTGATGGCGAATCTCAATATGCTTTGTCCTTGTGTGATCCACCGGGTTATAGGAAATCTTGATGGCACTTTCATTGTCACATAGAAGAGGCACTTTGTCACAATGGACACCGTATTCCTTTAAAGTTTGCCTCATCCATAGCAATTGGGTGCAAGCACTAGCAGCTCCCACATAATCGACTTCGGCGGTGGAGAGAGATATGCAATTTTGCTTCTTGGAAGACCAACATACCAAGGACCTACCAAGGAATTGGCAAGCCCCGGATGTTGATTTTCTATCATCCTTGTCCCCCGCCCAATCTGAATCCGTGTATCCACAAAGAGCAAATGTTGAGCCTCGAGGATACCAAAGACCATAAAATGGGGTATGAACTAAATATCGAAAGATTCTCTTGACCGCCATTAAATGGCTTTCCTTAGGAGCCTCTTTATATCTTGCACACACACCTATACTCAACACAATAACGGGTCTAGATGCACAAAGGTAAATCAAAGAACCAATCATAGACCGGTATACCTTTTGATCCACATCTTTACCATTTGGATTTTGTTCTAGATGAGTCTTTGTAGCCATGGGAGTAGGAGCTCCATTCAAATCTTGCATATTGAATCTCTTGAGCATATCTTGAGTATACTTGGCTTGATTGAAGAATGTCCTTCCTCTAACTTGCTTGATCTCAAAACCAAGAAATACTCTCAACTCCCCCATCAAAGACATCCGGAACCTACTAGTCATAAGCTTTGAGAATTCATCATTAAAAGCTTTGTTAGATGAGCCAAAGATGATATCATCAACATATATTTAACATACAAAAAACTCCCCATTGACTTTCGTAGTAAAAAGAGTGGGATCGATTTTCCCAACCTCAAAGCCACGGTTAAACAATAACTCTCTAAGGTGCTCATACCACGTGCGTGGGGCTTGCTTGAGCCCATAGAGCGCCTTATCAAGTTTGTAGACATGGTTTGGGAAGTTGGGATCCTCAAATCCCGGGGGTTGCTTAACATATACCAATTCATTTAATGGACCATAAATAAATGCACTTTCTACATCCATTTGTTGCAACTTAAAGTTATGATGTGCCGCATAAGCAAGAAGGGTGCGGATGGACTCAAGGCGAGCCACGAGTGCATATGTATCTCCATAGTCAATGCCTTCAATTTGAGAGAACCCTTGTGCAACCAATCTAGCCTTGTTTATTACTATGATTCCATGCTCATCTTGCTTCTTCTTGAATATCCACTTTGTTACAATAACATTGCGCTAATCCTTTGGCTTCTCAACTAACTTCCATACTTTGTTTCTCTCAAAGTTGTTGAGTTCTTTGTGCATAGCTTCTAACCAATCCGAATCTTCAAGATCTTCCCACACTTTCTTTGGTTCAATCATGGAGATGTGTGCTTGGTGTTCACTGAACCTCTTCAATTGTGCCCTTGTGGAGATACCTTTCCTTAGATCACCAACTACATTTTGGAAGGAGTGGTCTCTTAATTCCAACATTATTTCCTTTCTAGCTTCGCGACGAGCGTGGATCTCCATATCGTTTCTTGGAGGGCCCTCTTCATCATTTTGATCCTCGTCTTGACCATCATATTGACCTTGATCATCATTGGAATCATCCTCTATATTGGGAGGCAAAGATTGACCTTGGTCTTGATCAAGTGCTCTTCTAGCATCAATTTGAGCTTGTCTCAAAGCAGTTTGTACGGATCTTCCTTGAGAAATTGACTTGGCACCACTTGACAACCTGGCAAATGGATCAAGCTCCCCTTGACTAGAGTTGTCACTTTGATCACCATGTTGAGGGTCCACATCTTGTCTTTGGCTTGAGTCAATGTCCTCTTCGGTGGATGGAGCTTGTTGAGGTTGTGAAGATGAGGGATCCACTTGAGTGGAGCATAGTTCTTCTCGATCCGCCATAAGGGGTTCCTCAACGGGGCGGATAAATCCCACACCCATTCTTCCTATGGCATCCTGAGGCATTTCATCATCTGCATCACAAGCATCAACACGCCCCCCTTGGGGACCATCATATTCTCCGAAGGTCACACTACAAGATTCTATGACGGCTCCGGAAAGCTTATCATAGATTCTATAAGTGTGAGATTCGAGACCATAGACAAAAAAAATACCCTCTAATGCTTTGGACTCGAATTTAGACAAACGAACACCTTTTATGAGATAGAAACACTTACAACCGAACACCCAAAAGCAAGATATGTTGGGCTTGTTACCGGTAAGAATTTCATATGGAGTCTTGTTGATTTCTTTGCGGAGGTAGAGCCGGTTTGAAGCATGGCAAGCGGTGGAGATGGCTTCGGCCCAAAAGTTGTATGGAGATTTAAACTCTGCCAACATGGTCCTAGCCATCTCAATAAGAGTCCGGTTCTTCCTTTCGGCCACACCATTTTGTTGAGGGGTGTATGCAGCGGAATATTGATGTTTAATCCCCTCATCACTAAGGAAATCATTCAAGGTGTAGTTCTTGAACTCGGTGCCGTTGTCGCTTCTTATAATCAACACGGGAACATTGTATTGCCGTTGAACCAAGTTGATGAAGTCGATAAAGGTCTCTTGAGTCTCACTCTTCAACTTGAAGAAATAAACCCAAGAGTATCTTGAAAAGTCGTCAACAATCACCAAACAATATTTCTTCCCACCAAGACTTGCATGAGATGGAGGACCAAATAGGTCCACATGGAGGAGTTCCAAGATCTTGGTAGACTTGATTTGGTTCTTAGGCTTGTGAGGAGCGTCATGCATCTTCCCTAGAACACATGCCCTGCAAACACGATCTTGGGCAAAGGAAACATTTTCTTTTAGTCCCACAATATGGCCCTCCTTATTAAGACTTTGCAAAGTTCTCATATTAACATGGGCTAGTCGGCGATGCCATAGCCAACCCACATCGGCCTTTCCGAATAAGCACATCGGACCTGTAGTGGCTTGCTCCGAAAAGTCCACCACATACAAGTCATGTTCGACGTACCCAACGAAAGTGACCTTGAGAGACTTGCTCCACAAGAGGACCACAATATCAACATCAATAAAGATGACAAAGCCCATCTTTCCAAGAGCAAGGACTGAAAGTAAGTTGTATCCAAGGGTCTCAATAAGCATGACGTTCACGAGTGCAATGTCGTGAGCAACCACTACCTTGCCGAAACCCATTACCTTAGACTTTGATCTGTCGGCATATGTCACGGTGATTTGATCATTATTTGGCTTTAGGTCCTTGACAATAGACGAGCTTCCGGTCATATGACTAGTGCAACCACTATCAAGCACCCACTTTGAACCTCTGGAAGCATATGTCTACAAAAGATCAAACTAATTTTTTAGGTACCCATTTTTCAGTGGGTCCTCTTTTGTTAGCAACAAGGGTCTTGGGAACCCAAATAGACCAAGAAATATAACCATCATAAGGGCCAACATACTGTGCATACACATCACCATAATAATCACGCATTAGAACATAGTGAGGGTTAGCACTTACCGCAAAGTCATCATGAGCACAATGGTCTTGTTGGTCTCTTGTGCGGGCTTGGCCTTCTTCTTCTTATTGTTCTTTTTCTTGGTTTTGGAAACAAAACCAATGCCCCCTTTATCACCACTATGCCTTTGCTTGCTCAAAAGATCATCAATTGACTTGTTGCCTTGTGGAAATGTGGCCTTAGCAAGCTCCCCCTTCAACCTAGCATTCTCTTTAAGAATAGTTGTGCTACTAGATGGAATGAAGTTACTAGGTGAAGGAATATTGGCCAATTGAGTTTGAAGCTGTGGCATCCCGCAAAAACCACTACTAGAAAATCGCGTTGTTTTTGTGCATTGCATCATCATGACCGCATGCTCATGTCATCATGCCACATTGCATTTGAGCATCGTCATCATCATGCATTTGTTTTTATAAAACTATTTTCTAAAAACCTCTCTTTGTTTTCTAAAATACCCCATCTCTTAATTCAAATCAAAACCTGGTCTTTCCGGGTATTTTATTTGTCTGCAACATAGTTGCAACTGTTTTAATTTGAACAAAACAAAATAAATATATTATAATATAAAAACCCTATTTTATAAACCCCGGAGGAGACCGCCGCCCGCCAGGCCCAGCGGCCCAGCTAGCAGCAGTCTACAACTCCGATAAACCCAAACCCTACCCCAAATCTTTTCTACCCTATCCTAACCTACCCAGCCACTCCCAGCCCTCCACCTCACCTCCTCAGTCCACCTCACCCCTGGACCCCCAATCTCCACCCAACCCTGCCACCTCACCAATCCCCTACTCCCCCACCCCAGCACACACTCAGCGCGCAGCACACACACCACACCCCGCACCTGCCACCCTGGCCCCACACCGTAACCCCACCCGCGGGACCCGCCTCTCCCCACCTACCCTCCTCTCTCCCCGCATCGCCCCGCTCCCGCACCTTCCCCCACGCGCGACCTCTCCCCGCTCTCTCCTTCCTCTCTCCCTTCCCCGACGCCCGCTCCTCCCCTCTCGGCTCGATCCGCCACCGCGGGCTCCCTCTCTCCGTCGCCCCTCCTCACCAGCGAGCGGCGCCGCCCTCGTCAACCTCGTGCGGCCGCCGTGCCAGCCGAGCGTCCCGCCCCGCCAGTACCTCTCCTCCGCCGCGGATGCCGGCGCCTCCCCGCGTCGGGTCGCCGGCCTCGCCTCGCCTCGCTCCTCCTTCGTCCTCCGCGCGAGCCCCGCGCACGCCGCCGCCGGCGCCCATCCCGCGACCCCTCCTCTCACCCTCGCCACCAACCGCCGGCGAGCCTCGCCTCCAGCGTCGCCCCACCCTCTGTAGCAGCCCGCCGCCGTTCGCAGCAACCGCCGCGCCTCCCCTCCCCCGAGCCAGCCGCCGCCGCGGCGGTTCCCCTCGCCTCCACCCCGCTCTCTCCGTCGGCCTCCTCGCCGCTCCTCTACCACCGCCAGCCTCCTGTAACACCCTCAGAATCGACCCTATGCAAGTTTCAGCGATTCCCGCCAAACCCGCATAGAAACGATTCAAAGGTGCCCACCAGGCACTTTCGTGCGGGTGGAAAACGAAGTAATAACATTACACAACAGTCCTCGATGGGACCCACAGAACAGATATATAAACAACACGACTCCATGAGTCAAGAATACAGATATACAATACAAAGATCCAAATCACCTGTAAAACGAGAGAGCGTCCAGCTACGGACAATATGCAAATGGGGCTAAGAGCCCTGAAGAATAACCAATGGCGTCCATAACCCTGCCCAGGCCAAGCCGGAAGGGTAACCCTGCTAACGACGTTGATCTCAAAACCTGCTTAAACAAAAGGGGTGCCGACAAAGGGCAAAGGAAAAAGAGAGAGCGGTCAGTACTGAGGCCAGTACATGGCGAGACTAGAATTCGGCGGTCCTCGCCTACATAGGTATGGTGGACTGAAGCGGCAGCGGCAGCATGCACTAAACAACCTATAGAGACTCGATACAACTGGCGGCTATCAGAGAGGGATGAGAAAGACCTATTCGGAACCACCTGATGCTACCATCAAACAAACCCATCCTGGTGTTTCCCCCTCGAGACCAAACGAGGAAGTCAACCGAGGAACTCACAGAGTTGGCAGTTTTATTTATTCAGTTATCGTTGCAGCAATTACTAGTCAGGTATAGATAATCATCCTGATAAAATAAGCAGTGGGCCATTTAGTTAACCATTCCGTTGTAGTTGCGACACTTACTAGTCAAATACAATTAGCGTGAGATAACCCAAAACCCAGCAGTTGTTGGTACTTTTATTTAGCCATTCCGTTATAGTTGCCATACTTACTAGTCAGATACAATGGTCGCAAGCGACATCACAAGCAAGCAATTGTTGGCAGTTTTATTTAGCCATTCCATTGTAGTGAAGCTGATTACTAGTCATTATAAAGTCAAATTTATAGCACTACTTTAGTTATAGTTGTCTATGATCGAGATACTGTGCTCCAAGTCGTCCATAACCGCGGACACGGCTTTCAGAAAGTTTTACCCTGCAGGGGTGCACAAATAGCAACACACACACGATCAACCTCGGAAAAACCAAATCAAAACCCAACGAGGCCTTCACGACAAAGCAATCACAGGATTCAGAATTATTTCAGGGGGCCACCCCATTGAGTACACCCGCAACGAAGCTAGCTGACTCCGAGATGGACTCAAGATTTGCAACAATGGCTGTAAACGACTGGGAACCCAAAACTGGGCTTGTCGATACCGCGAAAACACTCCGCTTACCTAAACAGTACAGTGTGCTCCTCGCACAATCGTAATAAAGCAGTAAAGCATGGCATAAGTACAGGATAGTAAATAAAACCTCAAACTAGTTTGTGGCCCCAAGAAATAAGAATGAATCAAGCTCTGGATCAGGGGGGTCCCATAATTCCCCATATGTGGATAGCGCGAATATTCAAGGAACAGGTATCAAGTACTCGGGGTCCTACGGGACACAAGTGGACGGTTAACAACCAAATAACAGCTATTGCCCACCTGTGCCTCTGCTTACCTACTTCAATTTTAGTTGGTAAACATTAATTAAAGTGAACGATAAATAAAGCCATGACCATCTCCAACAATAAACATGCGGCAATGCTCCAGCAACCGTGGCACTTGACGACACGCAACAGCACTTGAGCAAGCGACTACGACGCACAGGTCCGACTATCTACCAAACAACAGGTAATCGGATGTGTCCAAGGCAATATATGGCTGCAAGGGATATCACGGGTACGGAAAACTAGAGCATCGCAACACAGATAGCAATAGATCAACAGGAAGGAATAAATACTATAAAGTAAGATAGGTAGAAAGGGGGAGATGCTCGCCTGAAAAACATTGCCGAAGGTTCATCCGAAGATCGGGGCGAAGCTCACATCAACTCAACGGCCTTATCCGCGAAGAAGCAAAACCCTAGAAGAAACACCGGATGTACTATTTAACACAACAGCAGAAGATCGGGCATGATGCATGCATGATGTATGGCATGGCAAAGATGCGATGCAATTAGGTCAATATTAAGCGGAACCAGGGTCCCGACAATTAATTAAGCGGTTCAAGTTATTTAACTACCCCGCAAGTTAAATGTTGATTAGCAAGACAAAAACATGGCATCGGTTCGCTTCACAAATTTAAATGAGGCCAATATAAGACTAGATTTGCCCGCATATGGGCCCCATATTTAATTAGAGGTGAATCGGCATAAGGCCCCCAACCACATGACAAGTATGCATGCATGAAAATTTAATATGCAACAATTTATTTAGCTGACAAGTTGTAAAATAGGGTTCTCTGATAAAGGTTCACACATTGAGGGTCTCGACGTCCTTGGGGTTCGCCGAGGGTTCGGGGTCGGTCTCAGGGTTTCAGGGTCCGTCGGAAACATTCTCGAACAACGGGGCAGATCTTGTCGCATCCGGGAAGAAGGACTTCGCGTTCGATGGCGATCTTGGCGGTCTTCGGGTTCGGGCCTTGGCGTCCGAGAGGAAGTACTTAGCGTTCCGGGGACGATCCTGTCGCATCCGCGGTCGTCGGTTCGTGCCGACGGTCTTGTCGTCTCGCGGCGGAGATCTTGGGGTCCGGGGTCTTGGCGCCTTCGGGTCCGAGAGGGAGAACTTGGCATCCGAGGGTTCGGTTTTCGGGTCCGGCGCCGGGATCAGTCTTCAGTTCCAGATCTTGGCGCACCAGGGGTTCTGCATCACCGGATCTGTGGACCAGGGTCTTCGGATCCGTGCTCTCGGTTTCATGACGATGATCTTGTCGATCCGTGACGAGGATGTTCGGGTACTGGCTTGGGTAGACGATGACGGACTTGGATGTGGTACCGGCAACCTCCTAGAGTCCCCGTCTCGGTACAATCTTCACGCATCGGTCCTCGACAACGGAGTGCTTGGTAAAGAGCATGGCGTTCTAGGGTCTTCGGAAGATCTTGTGGGGATGGCAGCAGGGCGAGCTCGGAGGCGGCCCGTGACGCGTGGAGGCGTGGGGTCGCTCCTGCAGGGAGGTGGCCGGCGCTGGCGGCACGCATAGGCGGCAAGGCGGCCAGGGACGCGGCGTCGAGCTCGGGGGGGTCGGCCTGGACGCGGACGGGATGGGGTGAGCGGGCGAGGACGGCGGGGATGCGGCTCCGGCCAGAGGGGCGGCGAGCGCGGTTGGCAGGGCGCCGGACCGCGGCGGCGGGGCGGCACGAGGTAGGCCGGCGACGGGGTCATGCGGCCGCTGCGGAGGTCGGGGCGAGGGAGCTCGGGGAAGGGAGAGGCTCCAGCGGGCGATGGCGGCCGACGCGGTTGCGGGGAAGAGGCCGGAGGCGCGGGTGCGAGACGATGGGGAGGGGGTCGCCGGCGACGAGGGGGCCTCGGGCAGAACTTGGCGGGAAGGAGGCCCGGGGTCGGCGAGGCCATGGGCGAGGGGAGCGGCTGGGCGACGAGCCCGGCTCGGCAGAGGCGGCGGAGGCGCAGGAGGCGGGGAAGCTCTGGCGGCGGCGCTCGGGACGGAGCCGAGGAGAGGCGCGGGGTCGGTGGCATGCGCGGCGCGACGAGGTGAGGTGAGAGGACAAGGCGGAGGGGGGGGGGAGGAGCGGCGGGAGGAGGGGCGAGGCGAGCAGGCACCGGCGGCCGGAGCAGGGCACCGCTGAGGGAGGCGGCTCGGGGAGGGAAGACGGGGAAGAGAGGAGAGGAGGGAGACGCGTGGGGTGGGGGAACGTGGGGCGCGGGTGGGACAGGCAGGTGGGCCTGGGGCGGTTGGTGGGGCAGGGGAGACAGGGAGAGAGGGGGGTTGGCCAGGGAGTGGGTCCGGGCGGGACCGGGGGGTGTGTTTGCTGTGTGGGGTGGGGAGTGGGCTGAAAAGGGGGGGCAGGCTGTAAGAGAGAGGGAGAGAGAGGGTGTGTGGATGGCTGGGTGAGAAAGAGAGAGGGGGAAAAGAGGGGGATTGGTGAGGTGGCAAGGTGGGTAGGGATTGGGGCCAGGGGTGAGGTGGCGAGCTAGGATAGGTGGGTAGGATAGTTTTAGGTGGAAAAAGGTTGGTCTAGGGTCTTGCAGGGTTTAGTTGGGCTGGGTCGCAGATGGTCTGGACCGGTTGGCCTCTGGCCTGACCGGCCGGACTGGACTGCCCGACAAAAATATTTTATTGTTTTAATTTTATTTGTAAAACATTTTTGTAAATACTTGTTAGACAAATACAAGATCTGAACAGCCTGATGTTTTAATTTGAAATAGAGACGGGGGTTATTTAGAAAACAAAACTAGGCGTTTTGAAAATAGTTTCAGACAAACAATGCATGATGATGACGATGCAATGCACAAAAACAACGCGATTTTCTAGTAGTGGTTTTTGCGGGATGCCACACCTCCGTCCTGCCGCCTCCTCCCCCTTGGTCGCACAACCCGCCGCCGCCTCCCTCGTTCCTCCCCTCCGAGCCCGAGCAGTGCCGCCTCGAGCCTCCCCGAGCCCGCCTCCGTCTCCGGATCCTCTGCTCCGACCAAGGGCGGAGCTCCCTGGAGCCATCTGCATCGGCCTTGCCCTGCAGCGTGTGCCCGTCCCCTTCCGGCGTGGCTACCTGCATATCTCGACCCCGCCGGTGCTCCATGGCGGTCCCTGTTACCATCAAGGATCCGCCGGCGCCCTCGAGTTCGCCACGGTGTTTGTGTTACTCATCTGCCATGGTGAAGTGTTGATGCCGTGACTTTGACACAAGATCTACCGACGCCGAGACCCTAAACCCGTTGGTCATCTACAAAGATCGCCGAGAACCTCGGGTGCGCCAACATGGAAAACCGAAGACCGATCCCGGCGAACCCGGACGCCGAAGACCGAACCCGGGCGCGCCAAGTTCTTCGACCCGAGACCCCGGTGCGACAAGTACTTCTTCCCGGATCTGATGCCCGAGGACCCGAACGCCAAGGTTGTCGACACGGATTCACCAAGTACTTCCTCGCGGACGCCAAGTCCTTCACCCCGAATGCTAAGACCGACTCGATGGCGCGGACCCGACAAGATCTTCACGACGACGAGATCGGCACCGACCCGGGCGGATCCGATGCGCCCCGACGCCGAACCAAGTCCTTCTTCGCGGAACGCCAAGATCTACTCTGTTATCCGAGAACGCTTCCGCCGAGACCGAACCCCAGATCCGAACCCTGAGACCCGACCCCGAACCCCTCGAACTGCCAAGATCGCCGAACCCTAATGTGTGACCCTAAGCCCATATTTTTATAAATAATATTGCTTGTTGCATATTAATCATTCATCTCGCATGCATAGTTGTGTGTGGTTTGGGGGCCTTATGCCGATTCACCTAAATTAAATATGGGGCCCATATGCGGGCAAATCTAGTCGTATATTGGTCCCATTTAAATTTGTGTAGCGAACTGGTAACTTATCTTGCCCTGTTATTACAACATTTAAATTGCGGGGTAGTTAAACAACTTGAACCGTTTAATTAATTGTCGGGACCCCGGTTCCGCTTAATATTGCCTAATTGCACCGCACCTTGCCATGTCATACATCATACATGCATCATGCCCGATCTTTTTGCGTAGTATTAAATAGTGCATCCGGTGTTTATTCTAGTGTTTTGCTTCTTCGCGGATAAGGCCGTTGAGTTGATGTGAGCTTCGCCCCGATCTTCGGATGAACCTTCGGCAATGTTTTCAGGCGAGCATCTCCCCCTTTCTACCTATCTTACTTTTATAATATTTATTCCCTCCTGTTGATCTATTGCTATCTGTGTTGCGATGCTCTAGTTTCGTACCCGTGATATCCCTTGCAGCCTTATATTGCCTTGGACACCTCCTATTACCTGTTGTTTGGTAGATAGTTGGACCTGCGCTTCGTAGTCGCTTGCTCAAGTGCTGTTGCGTGTCGTCCAGTACCACAGTTGTTGGAGTATTGCCGCATGTTTAGTGTTGGAGATGATCATGGCTTTAATTACCGTTCACTTTAATTACTGTTTAACAACTAAAATTGAAGTAGATAAATGCAGAGGCACCGGTGGGTGATAGACAATTTTTGGTTTCCGACCGTCCACTTGTGTCCCGTAGGACCCCGAGTTCTTGACACCTGTTCCGAGATCGAGCGCGCTAACCACATGTGGGATGTATGGGCACCCCATCGATTTAGTACCTGATTTCAAAGTACTGTACTGGGGGCCACAAGTAGTTTGGGGCTTTATTACTATTCTGTACTTATGCCATGCTTTACTGCTTTATTTACGATTGTGCGAGGAGCACACTGTACTGTTTTGGAAGCGGAGTGTTTTCGCGGTATCGACAATCCCGAGTTTTCGGGTTCCCAGTCGTTTACAGCCACTGACGCAAACCCTGAGTCCGTCTCGGAGACCGGCCGACTTCGTTGCGGGTAGACTTAGTGGGGTGGCCCCCCGTGCTTGCTCTGGGTCTGGGAAACGTCATGACTTAGGCCCCGCCGACATACCGATGGGTGTATGTTAACTGATCTGGCAAAAAGGGTCGAAGTGCATGTGGATACTTTGGTGCACCCCTGCAGGGTTAAATCTTTTCGAGAAGCCGTGTCCGCGATTATGGACGACTTGGAGCACAGTGCTTGATCATAGACAACTATAACTAAAGTTTACTGTTATAATTTGACTTGTATCTGATATGATTAGTAATCAGCTTCACTGCAACGGAATGGCTAAATAAAAGTACCAACAACTGCTGGGTTTGGGGTTATCTCATGCTAATTGTATCTGACTAGTAAGTGTTGCAACTACAACGGAATGGTTAACTAAAAGTGCCCACCGCTTATTTTATCAGGATAACCATCTATACCGGACTAGTAATTGCTGCAACGATAACTGAATAAATAAAACTGCCAACTGTGTGAGTTCCTCGGTTAACTTCCTCGGTTGGTATCGAGGGGGAATACCAGGATGGGTTTGTTTGGTGGTAGTATCAGGTTGGATCCGAATAGGTCTTTCTTACCCCTCTCTGATAGCCGTCAGTTGGATCGAGTCTCTATAGGTTGTTAGTGCATGCTGCGCTGCCGCTTCAGACCACCATACCTATGTAGGCGAGGACCGCCGAATTCTAGTCTCGCCGTGTACTGGCCTCAGTGCTGATGCTCCTCTTTTTCCTTTGCCCTTTGTCGGCACCCCTTTTGTTTTAGCAGGTTTCGACGTCGTTAGCAGGGTTACCCTTCCGGCTTGGCCTGGGCAGGGTTATGGACACCATTGGTTATTCTTCAGGGCTCTTAGCCCCATTTGCATCTTGTCCGTAGTCGGACGCTCTATCATTTTCAAGGTGATTTGGATCTTTGTATATTATATCTGTATTCTTGACTCATTGAGTCGCTGTTGTATATATATCTGTTCCGTGGGTCCCATCGAGGACTGTTGTGTAATGTGAAGGGTTTCGCGGCATAGTAAATCAAAATTTTCTACGGATGCGAACAGAGGGAAAGCCAAGATCTAATCTAGGAGATGCAATCAACGAGAGAGATTGGATTAGATCTTCATACCCTTGAAGATTCGCACAGCGGAACGTTCGTCGGAACATGGGTGATGTAGTCGTACTCGCTTCTCCTCCTCGCGATCCGATCTGATCTAGCACCACAAGTGGCGGTGCCTCCGTGAGATGCACACGTGCAGCACCTCGACGTCTCCTCCTTCCTCGGACCAGTGAGTATGGTGGAGAGATAGATTGGATCTACAACACGACGGCGTGGTGTACATGGTGGAGAATTTCTGCTGCAGGGCTTCGCCTACAAACAGTCGGGAGGGAGAGAGGAAGGCAGCAGGGCTACTAGGGCTTGGAGGAAGGTGTGTGTGGGGGGAGGGGGCGCACCACCCCTCTATATATAGAGGGGGGGCGGCCAGCCCTTGCCCCTCCTCCAAGCCTATCTCTAGTTTAAACAATTTAAACTCTCCCTTATCTAGAAATCCTATCTCTAGTTTAAACGATTTAAACTCTCCCTTATCTAGAAATTCTATCCCGAGATTTAAACGAGTCAAATCTCTCTAGAATCGGCTGGGCCCTATGGGGCCTTGTGCCCCTGGCCCAATGCGACCAGGACACTCACTCATAGGCCCATGCCCCCTCCCGGAAGGTGGGGCCACGTTGGTCCCCTTCCGGAAGGTTGTAGAAGCTTCCGGTACAATACCGATTAACCCGGAACAATTCCGAACTCCAAAAACTGCACTGCCTTATATGAATCTTATTCTCCGGACCATTCCGGAACCTCTCGTGATATCCCGGATCCCATCCGAGACTCCGAACAAAAATTCATAAACCAATTATCCAATCTATCCTAGCGTCGAGATACGTTAAGTGTGTGACCCTGCGGGTTCGAGAATATGCAGACATGATCTTCTATCAATAATCAACAGCGGGGTCTGGGCACCCATATTGACTCCCACACATTCATCGATGATCATATCGGATGAACCACGATGCCAGGATTCAATCAATCCCATATATATATATATTCCCTTCGTCTCGCGATATTTTACTTGCCCGGGATTCGATCGTCGGTACCGTCATACCTAGTTCAATCTCGTTCACAACAAGTACTTTACTCGTTCCGTAATCCGATATCACTTTGTGATTAACTCCTTAACCACATGCTTGCAAGCGGTGTTGATATCGATTACCGAGTGGGCCCGAAGTATATCTCTCCGACTTGGGAGGGACAAATTCCATCTCGATACATACAACCCAACAGATACTTTCCGATCACCTGAGAGACACCTTTATGATCACCCTCTCATAGGATGACATTTGATGACCTCAAAGCTTTCTTCCGATACCAGGGAGTTGCATTATCTCATGGTCTAAAGAATACAATATTTGACATAGGAAAAGCTTCGCAAAGACGAACACGATGACACGATCTAATTGCTCTGCTTTGTTTGGGTCTATCCACCATATCATTCTCCCAATGATATGATCTCATTATCAATTGACAACTCATGTCTATGGTTAGGAAACCTTAACCATCATTGATCAATGAGCTAGTCCATAGAGGCGTACTAGGGACACGGTGTTGTTCACAAACCACACAAGTATTAAAGTTTCCGCTTAATATAATTCTAGCATGGAATATAAACTTTATCATGAACAAGAATTATAATAATAACATCTTTATTATTGCCTCTAGGGCATAATTCCAACAGTCTCCCACTTGCACTAGAGTCAATAATCTAGTTTACATCTGGCAACAATCTCACACCCATGGCACTGAGGTGTTGATCATGTTTTACACGTGGAAGAGGTTTAGTCAATGGATCTGCGACATTCAGATCTGTATGTACTTTGCTAATCTTCAGATCTCCATCTGCAATATAATCTCGGATTATATGAAACTTGCGGTTGATATGCTTGGTCTTTGGATGATATCTTGGTTCCTTAGCGAGTGCTATGGCGCCAGTGTTGTCACACAATATCTCCAGTGGGTCCAATGCACTTGGAACCACGCCAAGCTCAGTGATGAAGTTTCTGATCCAAACTCCTTCACTTGACGCTTCTGCAGCAGCCATGTATTCCGCTTCTACTGTAGATCCCGCGATCACGCTTTGCTTGCAGCTTCTCCAGCTCACAGCTCCTCCATTCAAAATATAAACGTATCCCGTCTGAGATTTGGAATCATCCTTGTCGGTGTCGAAACTAGCATCGACGTAACCTTTTACGACAAGCTGTTCATCACCCCCATAGACTAAGAACATTTCTTTAGTTCTATTTAGGTACTTTAGGATGTTCTTCACGGCTGTCCAGTGTTCCACTCCTGGATCACTTTGATATCTGCTCGTCAAACTAAGAGCATTGGACACATCCGGTCTAGTACACAGCATGGCATACATGATGGAACCTATGGCCGAGGCATAAGGCACTTTGCTCATAGCTTCCCTATCATTTACCGTAGCTGGACACTGAGCCTTGCTCAATATCTTACCAGACAACATAGGCACTGAACCTTTCTTTGCCTTATCCATTCTGAACCTTTTCAGAACTTTGTCTAGGTATGTACTCTGGCTTAAAGCTATCAGGCGTCTTTGTCTATCTCTATAGATCTTGATGCCCAATATATAAGCAGCTTCACCTAGGTCTTTCATTGAAAAACACTTGTTCAAATAACTCTTCACATCGTTAAGCATGTTGATGTCATTTCCGATAATCAATATGTCATCCACATACAGTACCAGAAACGTCACCGAGCTCCCACTCACTTTCTTGTAGATACAAGCTTCGTAGCAATTTGGAACAAATCCAAAGCTCTTGATCACTTGATCAAAACGAAGGTTCCAACTCCGAGATGCTTGCTTCAGTCCATAAATGGAACGCTGAAGTTTGCATACTTTACTAGCATCCTTAGGATCGACAAAACCTTCGGGTTGCATCATATACAACTCTTCATCAATGTTGCCATTGAGGAAAGCAGTCTTGACATCCATCTGCCATATTTCATAATCATGAAACGCAGCAATTGCTAATAAAATCCGAATGGACTTAAACATCGCTACGGGAGAGAAAGTCTCATCGTAGTCAACACCTTGAACTTGTCGAAAACCTTTTGCGACAAGACGTGCTTTATAGACGGTAACATTACCATCCGCGTCCGTTTTCTTCTTGAAAATCCATTTGCACTCAACGGCCTTTCGGTCGCTAGGAGGATCCACCAAAGTCTATACTTGGTTTTCGCTCATGGATCCCAATTCGGATTTCATGGCTTCCAGCCATTTCTCAGAGTCTGGGCTCATCATCGCTTCCTCATAGTTCGTAGGTTCACTGTCTTCTACCAACAAGACAGTCAAGACAGGGTTGCCGTACCACTCAGGAGGGGCACGCGACCTTGTCGACCTGCGACGTTCAGTAGCAGCATCGTCCGAAGCTTCATGATCCTTGTCATTAGCTTCCTCTATTGTTGGTGCAGGCGGCACTGGACTAATTTCAGGTGCTGCGCTACTCTCCAATTCAAGAGAAGGTTCAATAACCTCGTCAAGCTCTAGTTTCCTCCCACTCACTTCTTTCGAGAGAAACTCCTTCTCAAGAAAGGAACCGTTCTTTGCGACAAACACTTTGCCTTCGGTTCTGTGATAGAAGGTATACCCAATAGTTTCCTTAGGGTATCCTATGAAGACGCATTTCTCCGCTTTGGGTTCGAGCTTGTCCGGCATCAACTTCTTGACGTAAGCTTCGCATCCCCAAACTTTAAGAAACGACAACTTAGGTTTAGCACCAAACCACAGTTCATACGGTGTCGTCTCAACGGATTTAGATGGAGCCCTATTTAAAGTGAATACAGCGGTTTCTAATGCATAACCCCAAAATGATAACGGCAAATTAGTAAGAGACATCATTGATCGGACCATATCTAATAGGGTTCGATTCCGGCGTTCAGACACACCATTGCGCTGTGGTGTTCCGGGTGGCGTGAGTTGTGAAACAATTCCGCTTGCTTTAAGATGCGTGAGAAAATCATAACTCAAATATTTTCCCCCACGATCGGATCGTAGAAACTTAATCTTTCTGTTACGATGGTTCTCCACTTCATTCTGAAATTCTTTGAACTTTTCAAACGTTTCAGATTTATGTTTCATTAAATAGATATACCCATATCTACTTAAGTCATCGGTAAAAGTGAGAAAATAGCGATATCCACCGCGCGTCGAAACACTCATCGGTCCGCATACATCGGTATGTATGATTTCCAACAAGTCCGTTGCTCGCTCCATCATACCGGAGAACGGGGTTTTGATCATCTTGCCCATGAGGCATGGTTCGCATGTGTCAAATGATTCAAAATCAAGAGACTCCAAAAGTCCATCAGAATGGAGTTTCTTCATGCGCTTTACACCAATATGACCTAGACGACAGTGCCACAAATAAGTAGTATTATCACTATCTACTTTGCATCTCTTAGCCTCAATGTTATGGATGTGTGTTTCATCCCTTTCGAGATTTAGAAGAAATAAACCATTCACAAGAGGTGCATGACCATAAAAGATGTTACTCATATAAATAGAACAACCATTATTCTCCGATTTAAATGAATAACTGTCTTGCAATAAACATGATCCGGAAATAATGTTCATGCTCAACGCAGGCACATAATAACATTTATTAAGGTTTAAAACTAATCTCGAAGGTAAAACTAAGGAGAGCGTGCCGACGGCCATCACATCAACTCTTGATCCGTTGCCAACGCGCATCGTCACCTCATCCCTCGCAAGCCGCCGTCTATTCCGTAGCTCCTGTTTCGAGTTACAAATATTAGCAACTGAACCGGTATCAAATACCCAGGCACTACAACGAGGGCTAGTAAGGAAAACATCAATAACATGTATATCAAATATACTTTTGATGGTGCCAGCCTTCTTGTCCGCTAAGTACTTCGAACAGTTGCGCTTCCAGTGACCCTTGTCCTTGCAATAGAAGCACTCAGTGTCCGGCTTAGGGCCAGACTTGAGCTTCTTCTCAGCAGGAGCATTGCGCTTGCCGCCGCCCTTCTTGAAGGGCTTCTTTTCTCCCTTACCTTTCTTAAAGGAGGGCTTGTTGACCATCAACACATGATTATCCTTCTTGATGTCCACTTCCGCAGCCTTCAGCTTTGCGAAGAGCTCGGTGATCGTATCAGTGGAACCAATCTGATTATGAGTCACTAGAAAACTTTTGTAGCTGGGAGGGAGTGATTGCAGAACCCTGTCAATCTTGAGCTCCTCTGGAATCGTGCATTCCAGTTGCTCAAGCCGTTGAGTGTAGCCCGACATCTTTATGGCGTGCTCACTAACGGAACTCCCTTCCTCCATCTTGCAGTTAAAGAACTTCTCAGAGATCTCATATCTCTCAGAACGGGCTTGAGTCTGAAACATGGTTTTAAGCTCCTCGAGAATCTCAAAGGGACCGGGATAGGTTTCAAAATGATTTTGAAGTTCCGGTTCCATAGCAAACAACATGGTGCTCTTAATCACACCATAATCATCTTTGCGCGACTGATAGACAGCTTTCTCATCAGCCGGCGCAGTTGCATCAGGGGGGTCACCTAACGCTTTCCCAAGGACATAGTCCTTTTGTCCGCCAGACAGAATGATTCTTAGATTGCGGAACCAATTGGTGAAGTTAGACCCATTGTTTCTAAGCTTTTCTTTCTCAGCAAAAACGTTGAAGTTGAAGTTGGACTTGGCCATGTGATCTACAGTATTGGCAAGTACAATTTAGACTATGTTCATGATAAATAGTTCAACTTAATCAAATTACTAGATGAACTCCCACTAAATTCAACATCCCTCAAGTTGTTTAGTGAACACGATCCAAATTCACCACACCTAATCCGATCATCACGAGAAAAGATGTGGTTTCAATGGTGGACAACGAAGTGTCGATCATATCATTCATATGACTCATGCTTAACCTTTCGGTTCTTGTGTTCCGAGGCCATGTCTGTACATGCTAGGCTCGTCAAGTTAGACCCAAGTATTTCCGCGTGTGCAAAAACTGGCTTGCACCCGTTGTATGTGAGCGTAGAGTCTATAGCACCCGATCATCACGTGATGCTTGGACACGACGAACTTTCGCAACGGTGCATACTTGGGGAGAACACAGTTTTTATCTTGATCTTTAAGTGAGGAATCATCTTATAATGCTACCGTCGCGATCTAAGCATAATAAGATACATAAAGGGATAAACATCACATGCATATAACTTTATGTGACATGGTATAGCCAATCCTCGCGCAATGATCTCCATCTTGTGCGTTCCGGCATGATCTCCATCACTCCACCATGATTGCCTCCACCACGAATAGCAACTACAACTATTGCTAACTACTTAGCGATAAAGTAAAGCTATTACATGGCGTATAAGTAGTTGACTCGCAGGTCATACACAATTATAAAGACAACCATATGGCTCCTGCCGGTTGTGTACTCATCGACATGCAAGTCGTGAAACATTACAAAACATGATCATCGCATACATTATACACATCACATCTTGGGCCATACCATATCACAGAAAACACTCCCTGCAAGAACAAGTTAGACGCCTCTACTTTGTTGTTGCATGTTTTACGTGGCTTATGGGAGTAGATGCTAAGAACGATTCTTACCTACGGAAAGCCACAACGGTGATATTATGGTTGCCAAACTCCGGTGTTAATCCCATGACAACTATTGTGAGAGAAACTGACATCCACCAGCCGCATGTGTGGTACAAGCCACACGTCAAGTGCGGAGCCGGTCTCGCGAACGACGTCGCGTATGGTTGGCCTGGACCGCTTCAATCTCACTATCCCGCGTCATAAGAAGAACACAAACAAGAGGCTTGCAACAGAAAACATCAACGCCCGCAACAACCATGTTGCGTTCTACTCGTGAAACACATCTACGCATAGATCTAGCTCTAATACCACTGAAGGGTTTCGCGGCATAGTAAATCAAAATTTTCTACGGATGCGAACAGAGGGAAAGCCAAGATCTAATCTAGGAGATGCAATCAACGAGAGAGATTGGATTAGATCTTCATACCCTTGAAGATTCGCACAGCGGAACGTTCGTCGGAACGTGGGTGATGTAGTCGTACTCGCTTCTCCTCCTCGCGATCCGATCCGATCTAGCACCACAAGTGGCGGTGCCTCCGTGAGATGCACACGTGCAGCACCTCGACGTCTCCTCCTTCCTCGGACCAGCGAGTATGGTGGAGAGATAGATTGGATCTACAACACGACTGCGTGGTGTATATGGTGGAGAATTTCTGCTGCAGGGCTTCGCCTACAAACAGTCGGGAGGGAGAGAGGAAGGCAGCAGGGCTACTAGGGCTTGGAGGAAGGTGTGTGTGGGGGGAGGGGGCGCACCACCCCTCTATATATAGAGGGGGGGCGGCCAGCCCTTGCCCCTCCTCCAAGCCTATCTCTAGTTTAAACAATTTAAACTCTCCCTTATCTAGAAATCCTATCTCTAGTTTAAACGATTTAAACTCTCCCTTATCTAGAAATTCTATCCCGAGATTTAAACGAGTCAAATCTCTCTAGAATCGGCTGGGCCCTATGGGGCCTTGTGCCCCTGGCCCAATGCGACCAGGACACTCCCTCATAGGCTCATGCTCCCTCCCGGAAGGTGGGGCCACGTTGGTCCCCTTCCGGAAGGTTCTAGAAGCTTCCGGTACAATACCGATTAACCCGGAACAATTCCGAACTCCAAAAACTGCACTTCCTTATATGAATCTTATTCTCCGGACCATTCCGGAACCTCTCGTGATATCCCGGATCCCATCCGAGACTCCGAACAAAAATTCATAAACCAATTATCCAATCTATCCTAGCGTCGAGATACGTTAAGTGTGTGACCCTGCGGGTTCGAGAATATGCAGACATGATCTTCTATCAATAATCAACAGCGGGGTCTGGGCACCCATATTGACTCCCACACATTCATCGATGATCATATCGGATGAACCACGATGCCAGGATTCAATCAATCCCATATATATATTCCCTTCGTCTCGCGATATTTTACTTGCCCTGGATTCGATCGTCGGTACCGTCATACCTAGTTCAATCTCGTTCACAGCAAGTACTTTACTCGTTCCGTAATCCGATATCACTTTGTGATTAACTCCTTAACCACATGCTTGCAAGCGGTGTTGATATCGATTACCGAGTGGGCCCGAAGTATATCTCTCCGACTTGGGAGGGACAAATTCCATCTCGATACATACAACCCAACAGATACTTTCCGATCACCTGAGAGACACCTTTATGATCACCCTCTCATAGGATGACGTTTGATGACCTCAAAGCTTTCTTCCGATACCAGGGAGTTGCATTATCTCATGGTCTAAGGAATACAATATTTGACATAGGAAAATCTTCGCAAAGACGAACACGATGACACGATCTAATTGCTCTGCTTTGTTTGGGTCTATCCACCATATCATTCTCCCAATGATATGATCTCATTATCAATTGACAACTCATGTCTATGGTTAGGAAACCTTAACCATCATTGATCAATGAGCTAGTCCATAGAGGCGTACTAGGGACACGGTGTTGTTCACAAACCACACAAGTATTAAAGTTTCCGCTTAATACAATTCTAGCATGGAATATAAACTTTATCATGAACAAGAATTATAATAATAACATCTTTATTATTGCCTCTAGGGCATAATTCCAACATAATGTTATTACTTCGTTTTCCACCCGCACGAAAGTGCCTGGTGGGCACCTTTGAATCGTTTCTATGCGGGTTTGGCGGGTTTCGCTAAAACTTGCATAGGGCCGATTCTGAGGGTGTTATAGAGTGGTTGCATGCTGCGCTGCCGCTTCAGACCACCATACCTATGTAGGCGAGGACCGTCGAATTCTAGTCTCGCCGTGTACTGGCCTCAGTGCTGACGCTCCTCTTTTTCCTTTGCCCTTTGTCGGCACCCCTTTTGTTTTAGCAGGTTTCGACGTCGTTAGCAGGGTTACCCTTCCGGCTTGGCCTGGGCAGGGTTATGGACGCCATTGGTTATTCTTCAGGGCTCTTAGCCCCATTTGCATCTTGTCCGTAGTCGGACGCTCTATCATTTTCAAGGTGATTTGGATCTTTGTATATTATATCTGTATTCTTGACTCATTGAGTCGCTGTTGTATATATATCTGTTCCGTGGGTCCCATCGAGGACTGTTGTGTAATGTTATTACTTCGTTTTCCACCCGCACGAAAGTGCCTGGTGGGCACCTTTGAATCGTTTCTATGCGGGTTTGGCGGGTTTCGCTAAAACTTGCATAGGGCCGATTCTGAGGGTGTTACAGAGTGGTATCAGAGCTCAGCAGTTGCGATACCCCACAAGTCCAGCCTGTAGGATAACCTAGCTAACAGCCGAAGTAGAGTGTCAAAACTATTTTTGAAAAATCGGTTGGATAGTTCTGATTAGGTCTGATTTTACTCCTTACCCCTCTGCTGCTCTCCTCTCACCCCTGCGTGTTTTGAATCCGCTCTCTTCTCTCTCTTCGAGTCCAGGATTTCTCATGGTTGGGTTCCGTCGTACCTTCAGGGTTTCGCTTCCTCCTTTGATAACGGTGTTCTACCATCCGGTGTTCATGCTGCCTGAGGAATCCGTCTACTGTGGTACCATTCTTTGTTCCTTGTTTGTGCCTTCCGGTGTTTTCCGACATGACGACATCATCTACGCCAGATCCGATGCAGAGTCTGCATCACTCCTTGTTCTGCACCTCGATTGTCGAGATCTTCAGTCTAATTCCGAGAGTTGGTTGCATAATCCGCCTATTCGTGTGCAGAGTAATGGTTTGGGTGCGCGATGGACTGATCACCATCCGACTACTCTTATCATTCGCTCTTGTACATCGAATCAGTGGATCCAGCAATTTTACTCCGTCCACGGAAGCTAGAGGTGGCTTTGTTTGTTGATACCTCTACCTTCGACCTTTCGTTTCCGGAGTGTTCTCTCGGCGGTCACGGACAACGACCTCTTGTTAGTGGTGTCGCGAGGATCTACACGATGCGAGAAGATTCAGACCGTCGCCCTTCTTCCCGGTACCATGAGGCGGATCTCGAGGGCGAGATCCATTGTTAGTGGTGTCGAATTGTGGCATCCCGCAAAAACCACTACTAGAAAATCGCGTTGTTTTTGTGCATTGCATCATCATGACCGCATGCTCATGTCATCATGCCACATTGCATTTGAGCATCGTCATCATCATGCATTTGTTTTTATAAAACTATTTTCTAAAAACCTCTCTTTGTTTTCTAAAATACCCCATCTCTTAATTCAAATCAAAACCTGGTCTTTCCGGGTATTTTATTTGTCTGCAATATAGTTGCAACTGTTTTAATTTGAACAAAACAAAATAAATATATTATAATATAAAAACCCTATTTTATAAACCCCGGAGGAGACCGCCGCCCGCCAGGCCCAGCGGCCCAGCTAGCAGCAGTCTACAACTCCGATAAACCCAAACCCTACCCCAAATCTTTTCTACCCTATCCTAACCTACCCAGCCACTCCCAGCCCTCCACCTCACCTCCTCAGTCCACCTCACCCCTGGACCCCCAATCTCCACCCAACCCTGCCACCTCACCAATCCCCTACTCCCCCACCCTAGCACACACTCAGCGCGCAGCACACACACCACACCCCGCACCTGCCACCCTGGCCCCACACCGTGACCCCACCCGCGGGACCCGCCTCTCCCCACCTACCCTCCTCTCTCCCCGCATCGCCCCGCTCCCGCACCTTCCCCCACGCGCGACCTCTCCTCGCTCTCTCCTTCCTCTCTCCCTTCCCCGACGCCCGCTCCTCCCCTCTCGGCTCGATCCGCCGCCGCGGGCTCCCTCTCTCCGTCGCCCCTCCTCACCAGCGAGCGGCGCCGCCCTCGTCAACCTCGTGCGGCCGCCGTGCCAGCCGAGCGTCCCGCCCCGCTAGTACCTCTCCTCCGCCGCGGATGCCGGCGCCTCCCCGCGTCGGGTCGCCGGCCTCGCCTCGCCTCGCTCCTCCTTCGTCCTCCGCGCGAGCCCCGCGCACGCCGCCGCCGGCGCCCATCCCGCGACCCCTCCTCTCACCCTCGCCACCAACCGCCGGCGAGCCTCGCCTCCAGCGTCGCTCCACCCTCTGCAGCAGCCCGCCGCCGTCCGCAGCAACCGCCGCGCCTCCCCTCCCCCGAGCCAGCCGCCGCCGTGGCGGTTCCCCTCGCCTCCACCCTGCTCTCTCCGTCGGCCTCCTCGCCGCTCCTCTTCCACCGCCAGCCTCCGTCCTGCCGCCTCCTCCCCCATGGTCGCATAGCCCGCCGCCGCCTCCCTCGTTCCCCTCCCCTCCGAGCCCGAGCAGTGCCGCCTCGAGCCTCCCCGAGCCCGCCTCCGTCTCCGGATCCTCTGCTCCGACCAAGGGCGGAGCTCCCTGGAGCCATCTGCATCGGCCTTGCCCTGCAGCGCGTGCCCGTCCCCTTCCGGCGTGGCTACCTGCATATGTCGACCCCGCCGGTGCTCCGTGGCGGTCCCTGTTACCATCAAGGATCCGCCGGCGCCCTCGAGCTCGCCACGGTGTTTGTGTTACTCATCTGCCATGGTGAAGTGTTGATGCCGTGCCTTTGACACAAGATCTACCGACGCCGAGACCCTAAACCCGTTGGTCATCTACAAAGATTGCCGAGAACCTCGGGTGCGCCAACATGGAAAACCGAAGACCGATCCCGGCGAACCCGGACGCCGAAGACCGAACCCGGGCGCGCCAAGTTCTTCGACCCGAGACCCCGGTGCGACAAGTACTTCTTCCCGGATCTGATGCCCGAGGACCCGAACGCCAAGGTTGTCGACACGAATTCACCAAGTACTTCCTCGCGGACGCCAAGTTCTTCGCCCCGAATGCTAAGACCGACTCGATGGCGCGGACCCGACAAGATCTTCACGACGACGAGATCGGCACCGACCCGGGAGGATCCGATGCTCCCCGACGCCGAACCAAGTGTTTCTTCGCGGAACGCCAAGATCTACTCTGTTATCCGAGAACGCTTCCGCCGAGACCGAACCCCAGATCTGGACCCTGAGACCCGACCCCGAACCCCCCGAACCGCCAAGATCGCCGAACCCTAATGTGTGACCCTAAGCCCATATTTTTATAAATAATATTGCTTGTTGCATATTAATCATTCATCTCGCATGCATAGTTGTGTGTGGTTTGGGGGCCTTATGCCGATTCACCTAAATTAAATATGGGGCCCATATGCGGGCAAATCTAGTCGTATATTGGTCCCATTTAAATTTGTGTAGCGAACCGGTAACTTATCTTGCCCTGTTATTACAACATTTAAATTGCGGGGTAGTTAAACAAATTGAACCGTTTAATTAATTGTCGGGACCCCGGTTCCGCTTAATATTGGCTAATTGCACCGCACCTTGCCATGTCATACATCATACATGCATCATGCCCGATCTTTTTGCGTAGTATTAAATAGTGCATCCGGTGTTTATTCTAGTGTTTTGCTTCTTCGCGGATAAGGCCGTTGAGTTGATGTGAGCTTCGCCTCGATCTTCGGATGAACCTTCGGCAATGTTTTCAGGCGAGCATCTCCCCCTTTCTACCTATCTTACTTTTATAATATTTATTCCCTCCTGTTGATCTATTGCTATCTGTGTTGCGATGCTCTAGTTTCGTACCCGTGATATCCCTTGCAGCCTTATATTGCCTTGGACACCTCCTATTACCTGTTGTTTGGTAGATAGTTGGACCTGCGCTTCGTAGTCGCTTGCTCAAGTGCTGTTGCGTGTCGTCCAGTACCACAGTTGTTGGAGTATTGCCGCATGTTTAGTGTTGGAGATGATCATGGCTTTAATTATCGTTCACTTTAATTACTGTTTAACAACTAAAATTGAAGTAGATAAATGCAGAGGCACCGGTGGGTGATAGACAATTTTTGGTTTCCGACCGTCCACTTGTGTCCCGTAGGACCCCGAGTTCTTGACACCTGTTCCGAGATCGAGCGCGCTAACCACATGTGGGATGTATGGGCACCCCATCGATTTAGTACCTGATTTCAAAGTACTGTACTGGGGGCCACAAGTAGTTTGGGGCTTTATTACTATTCTGTACTTATGCCATGCTTTACTGCTTTATTTACGATTGTGCGAGGAGCACACTGTACTGTTTTGGAAGCGGAGTGTTTTCGCGGTATCGACAATCCCGAGTTTTCGGGTTCCCAGTCGTTTACAGCCACTGACGCAAACCCTGAGTCCGTCTCGGAGACCGGCCGACTTCGTTGCGGGTAGACTTAGTGGGGTGGCCCCCCGTGCTTGCTCTGGGTCTGGGAAACGTCATGACTTAGGCCCCGCCGACATACCGATGGGTGTATGTTAACTGATCTGGCAAAAAGGGTCGAAGTGCGTGTGGATACTTTGGTGCACCCCTGCAGGGTTAAATCTTTTCGAGAAGCCGTGTCCGTGATTATGGACGACTTGGAGCACAGTGCTTGATCATAGACAACTATAACTAAAGTTTACTGTTATAATTTGACTTGTATCTGATATGATTAGTAATCAGCTTCACTGCAACGGAATGGCTAAATAAAAGTACCAACAACTGCTGGGTTTGGGGTTATCTCATGCTAATTGTATCTGACTAGTAAGTGTTGCAACTACAACGGAATGGTTAACTAAAAGTGCCCACCGCTTATTTTATCAGGATAACCATCTATACCGGACTAGTAATTGCTGCAACGATAACTGAATAAATAAAACTGCCAACTGTGTGAGTTCCTCGGTTAACTTCCTCGGTTGGTATCGAGGGGGAATACCAGGATGGGTTTGTTTGGTGGTAGTATCAGGTTGGATCCGAATAGGTCTTTCTTACCCCTCTCTGATAGCCGTCAGTTGGATCAAGTCTCTATAGGTTGTTAGTGCATGCTGCGCTGCCGCTTCAGACCACCATACCTATGTAGGCGAGGACCGCCGAATTCTAGTCTCGCCGTGTACTGGCCTCAGTGCTGACGCTCCTCTTTTTCCTTTGCCCTTTGTCGGCACCCCTTTTGTTTTAGCAGGTTTCGACGTTGTTAGTAGGGTTACCATTCCGGCTTGGCCTGGGCAGGGTTATGGACGCCATTGGTTATTCTTCAGGGCTCTTAGCCCCATTTGCATCTTGTCCGTAGTCGGACGCTCTATCATTTTCAAGGTGATTTGGATCTTTGTATATTATATCTGTATTCTTGACTCATTGAGTCGCTGTTGTATATATATCTGTTCCGTGGGTCCCATCGAGGACTGTTGTGTAATGTTATTACTTCGTTTTCCACCCGCACGAAAGTGCCTGGTGGGCACCATTGAATCGTTTCTATGCGGGTTTGGCGGGTTTCGCTAAAACTTGCATAGGGCCGATTCTGAGGGTGTTACAGAAGCGTTTCATGGGACTTTGTGAGTGACAAGAGTTCACTCTCCAAGGCCTTGTGAGCCTTGTTAAGCAAACTAAAGTCCTCAGCAAGTTTTTCATGAACCACACCAAACTCAATCTTGTCCTTTTTAGCCCTTTTGTATTTAGCAATAGCATGATCACGCTCTTTGATGAGTTTGTTAACAATAGTGTCATTGGCCTCATCAAGCCCTTCAAGTTTTAATTCAAGTGACAACCTAGTTTCTTGTTCTTCTTCTAGAGCATTGTTTAAAGCCTCTACCTCAATCATATGTTCATGCCCAAGTTTACATCTTACATCTAGAAGCTCTTGAGTATGTGAGAGTTGATCTAAGATGTTCCCAAAATGTAACTTAGCATCTCCTTCTAGGTTAGTCATAAACTCATCAAAGGCAATTAATTCCTTTTTAACATCAAGAGACATCTCATCATCAATTTCATCATTATCTAAGCGAGTAGAGCGGGATGATGAGGATACCTCCGTTCCTCTTGCCATAAGGCAAGTGACGTTCTTGGTGGAAGAGTTCTCATTTGGAGAATCAAAGAGTGAGAATGTCGGAGTAGAAGTGGTGGCTAACGCAGCCGCACCATTAGAAGTTTCCTCTTCCTCATCTTCATCATCTTCATTGTCGGAGGAGTATTCTTCATGAGTGATCAAGACAATTTCTCCCGACTTCTTGTTGATGGGATTCTTCTTGATGAAAGGTTTCTTGTAAGGTGCCTTGAGAGTCTTTTTCAACACAAGTTTACCACCATGATCTTCTCTCTTCTCATAGGGGCAACTTGCCACAAAGTGATAGCGGTCACCACAATTGAAGCAAGTTCTCAACCTAGTGGTATTCTCTCTTTTCCCATTTGGGTTGCTTCTCCGTTGCATTTTCATCTTAGCCTTGGCGGGGTTCTTCCAAAAGTTCTTTGCATAGAAGGCCATATATTGACCATGAGCAATCTTGACTTCATCGGGATGATCCATGGAGAGGCCTTCATCACTATCATCTTCATCCCCATGATCCACAACTTTGGCCTTCAAAGCAACATTGACGACATTACTCATACCAAGGGCATGAGCACGGGCGTCTTTGGCATTCTTGGCGGCAACCTTGAAAGAGGCCATCTCTTGCATAACTCCATTGGAGGTCATGAGATGGTAATTGTGTCTACCTTGTAAGCTCTTCAAGTTCGTGGGCTGAAAAGGCATGAGTGTGCTCACATATTTCTTTTTTATCCATGCATCATCCACATGTGAGGCACCCACATTTCTAAAAGCGGTGGCGGTGGTTTTGAGCCTTCGGTACATGTATTCGTGATCTTCACCTTCTTTCATGTAGAAGCCTTCGGCTTCATTGCTTAGGGCATCATATCAGTTCCTCCTCATACTATCATTTCCAACAAACAATATGGTGAGGGCATCCCAAGCTTCCTTGGCAATGCTCAAGTGCTCAATGTGTGGATAATCCTTTGTCCTCAATCCTTGTTGAATCATATGCAAAGCAGTGGCATTGAGTTGACTATTGACAACCTCTCTTCTTGTCATGTTGTTTGGATCCCCAATAAAGAGTCCATGCTCGATGATGTTCCATAGTTCAATGCAAGAGCTGCGCACATGAGTTCTCATTAGTGATTGCCATTGAGCAAAAGTAGTCGACTCTTCAAGCTTAGGTGGGTCACCCCTATTGTACACATGAGGGTGAGGGATGGGAGGATCGAGAGAGTACCAAGAGTCACGGTGCTCACCCTTCCCCCCATCAAGTTGTGTGGAGGAATTAGTGATGTCTTGTTTACCCCCCACCATCATACCCTCGGGGGATACTGACGTATTCCCTTTAGGTAAAATGGATGGTTGATCCTCTTGAGGAGATGGGGGTGATGAGCCTTCTTTGTCTTTAAGAAGTTGCTCAAGCATCTTCTTGACTTCGTTGACCAAGGAAGAGCTCAATCTTGTTTCCAAGTTTTTGAGATCTTCCATGGTCACCGGGGTCGGCTCACTACCACCATCCCCTTCATTGCTACCCATATTCTCTTAGGCGGTAAAGCCCAAATAAAGAGCCGAGGCTCTGATACCAATTGAAAGGATCGTATGGGCACCTAGAGGGGGGGGCGGTGAATAGGTGCTACTTCAAATTTTATTCTTTTTCAAGTTAGGGTTTGATAAGAAAGGTAAATTCTCTAGAATATGCAACTATGGTGAATTTACCTATATGCCAACCAAGCACAAGCTAACACAACACTAAGCAAGAACAAGTAAGTAAAGTGCGGTAAAGGATAGAAGTAACCAAAGGAGTGGACGCGGAGACACAAGGATTTGTTTTCCGTAGTTCCTTCCTTTTGAGGGAAAGTACGTCTACGTTTGGAGAGGGGGTGGTTTCAAACCACCAACGCCATGAGAGGCCTCCCTTGTTCTCCGATGAACCTCACCCCAACGGGCTCGATCCACCTTCCACTATATCGGCAACCTTCGATGTGGAAGCCGACACCTTTACAACAAGTTTGGGGCACACATCCACAACTTAATTGGAGGCTCCCAAATGCAAGCAAGCTGTCAAGACAAATCAAAGACAAGCTTGTAAGAACCAAATCAAAGTTAGGGTTTCCAATTAAACACTAGAGCTTGGGCGCCCTCAAGTGAATGAGGGGGAAATGAAGATCTCTCTTGGTGAAGATGTAGATCAAGGCCTCCTCCTTCGATTCTCCAAAGATCAATGACTTTGGATGGTTGGATGAAGAGATCTTGTAGATTTGGTGGCTCTAATGGGGTTGGAGTTCTTGAGAAGCTCGAGCGATTGGAGGACGAAGATAAGGGTCCCTTTTTATAGGCAGCCCCCTCCACGAACCGTTTTCTGACCGTTGTAGAAAAGTCAGACCGGAGACTCCGGCCAATCTCCGGACCAGCCTCCGGACTGCCCATCTGACTGACCCAGAGCAGACCTGCCCCAGCAACACCGGAGACTCCGGTCTTCCAGCACCGGAGACTCCGGTCTGAACAAAAGTACGGAGACTCCGGTGTCTCCTCCGGTGCAGGCTTCAGACCCCTAGTCAGAATGTCCCAGCCTTGATCCTAAAGACCCCACCGGAGATAAGTCCGGAAACTCCGGACCACACCGGAGACTCCGGTCTTGGCAAAAAAACTGACTTCTTCGGATACATGTCTGGAGACTTTAGCCGGGAGACCTTACCGGAGAACTTGTAGCAAAAACTTTACGGTATTGTAGCAAAACTAAAAAATGGAGGTAGCAAAAAAAATATCAATCTAGCAAAACCGGCCCGCCTCACAGCAAGAAGGGACTACCGCGAGCTCCACCGCTAGGGCGGCCGCGACGAGGAGCACGAGATCCGGGAGTTGTCGAGATGGGGAAGGTCGTTTGTGGGAGGTCATGTTGGCAACAAGGTCTCTGCAGGGCTGTCGCGCCATGGTTACTCTCGGGCAAGATCTCTGTAGCTGAGCACATGGGTGGGGAGATGGTAGGTCGGCGCACGGGGATTGGGCGTTGGTGGAGACCTGGCGGCCCGGGAAAGGACCTTGTCGGCGATGGTGGCGCGGACCGCCAGCAGAGACCAGCTCCGGCGGCGGCGACTAAGTCCGGTGCATGCCTAGTGGAGAAGAAAAGGCGGATAGAGAGATGCGCGAGGGAAGAGGATCCGGACGATGGAAACCGTCCTATCGTCCGGGGGGATAGGTATCATTTTCCTAATGTATAAGGGTACCGCCATGTTGGACATTTTTTTATATATATTATTATATGCTCCGTTACTTTTCAGTTGCCTAGAAAATTGTTATACCTAAAGTCAATCGCGAAGTAATACTAGATGGTCCATTCTTTCGACAAGGATACTGCCAACACAACATCGAAAAGGGACACCAGGTGATCTCTGGGCTCCATTACAGAACTAGCCACCACAACATTGTAACTTGTAAGCAAAAAGCATTGCAACAAACTGAGTCTATGCTAGCATTTTATAAGAATATCAGGGTAATGGCATCTTGGCCTCTTCTTATATTGCGGATTTTGCTATTTCTCGGTCGTCTAGAAAATTGTTACTTAATGAAGTCAAGTCAACCTATGTTGTACCTTTTTTAAAGATAAGTGTAGAGATAGAGATCTAAAGCCGGTGTTTGTGTGGCACAAACAGAAGCATAGGATCAGTGCTGCTTTGCAACATTTTGGTAAAGTGTACCAAAAAGACTTGGAAATAGAACGAGCCTTAACCTTACAAGACACATTTGTTTAGCCAATTACAAGACAGAAAAGGGAACGAGCAAGGAGTAGCACATGCAACAATTCCCTAAGAAGTACAGCATCCCTATCGGCCAACCCAAGAAATCATGGCCCAATTTATGCCTGCTACCTGTACAGTAAAGATGTCATGTTTCATCGGATCTGGAACCCTGAAATCCCAGGTTCCTGGATCAGATTTGTCGTAGTCACAAGTGTTATTTGTTCTTATCTTAAAGCCTATATATCCAGCGTCACCGTCGTCAGGTATTGGTCGGTGTTGAGCTCCCTATCCACTACCACCTGTTGTTATCGTCAGTGTTTTGCTCCTGACCCTCCTTTGCGCCTTGAGGTCGACCACGAGGACGGTGATGTTGTCCTTGCTCCCCTTCTGGAGGGCTAGCCTGGACAGGTACTCGGCGGCCGCCTGCGCCGCAGGGTCCGGCGACGAGCCACCGCTGCTTTCTCGGGCGGTCGCAGTGGGGTTCTTCTTGTGCCACAGCAGTATCCGCTTGCGGGCAGCATCGCACACCTCCTCGTTGGACATCACATCCCAGAGGCCGTCGCTGGCGAGGACGAGGCACTCGTCGTCTCTTGCGCGGGCGACAAGCGTGACCTCGGGGACGGGGATTATATAAGGTTCAAGGTATCTGTCCCCTGCAACAAGATCAGCAACACAGAAACATAAGCAGTGGTACAACATGCAGCAGGAAAAATAATTCACAAGTTCAGAAGAAAACTAGAGCACTCTATTATTGCAATGAGAAAGACTGGTAGTATCAAACTACTAGAAACTCGCTGACATAGTCGGCCAACATCAGTTGGCTTGGACCCCGATGAAAGTTATTAAGGTTGTGAACAAAATTTGGTTTCAACATGTGAGGATTGGAAGAATGCTGTGTACCAATGGAGCGCGACATGGCAAGAACACCGAGAACTCGGTACCCATTCCACTGGATGACCTTGCCGCCAAGCGCCTCGATCCTCGCGTATTCGTCTTCCCGGTTCGGCTGAATTGCCAACAAAAGCAGAGCATGAGTCAGAGACAGTGTTTCTGAATCGCGAATAATAAGAGCAGAGCAATGGTGAAATTGTGAACAAGTTTGATGAGTGAAGGATGATGATGATGATAACCTTGTGATCCAGAGACAGCGGCAATGGCTCCTTGCCCCGGCAGAGCACTGCCCGCGAGTCCCCGCAGTTGGCGACGATGATGTGCGACGAGCAGACCACCGCGACCACCGCCGTCGACCCCACGGTGTCGGGAGCCACGGGCTTTTCCCCTGCCGCAGCATTGCCTCCGACCTCGGCGTCGACGCGGCAGAAGCAGTCCACCAACGCCTTTTCCCAGTGCTTCTTGGAGTCCAGGGAGCTCATCAGGTCGTCAGTGCCGACCAGCTCTTCCGCGGCGCGCAGGTCCTCGACGAGCGCGGCGTGGAGCCTGTCGCGGCAGTAGTCGGCGACCTGGGCGCCGCCGTGGCCATCGTAGACGCCGAAGAAGTGCGCGGGGAGGCGGAAGGATGCCCGGTCGAGGCCGTCGGCCGCGGCGGCGTCGGGGGCGACCATCCAGAGCGGGACGCCGTGGAAGCGCGGGACGACGGCGGCGGCGTCCTCCATCTCCGGGCGGCGGCCTTGGACGGACTCGAGCCCCCAGAGCGGCGGGGCGTCGCGGGCGAAGACGCTCCTGCAGGCGGGCCCGGCGGCCGTCGCGGCCTCGGCGGAGGCCGCAGGCAGGTCTTCGGAGAGGAGCGAGGGCGGGCCCGCGGAGGACGAGGCGGCGGACGGGGATAGGAGGCTGTCGAAGTCGGCGGATGCGACGCTGCTGCAGTCGCTGGCGACGGAGCAGGGGCTCCCGCACGCGGAACCTGGTGCGTCGTGTAGTCCGCGGTCGGCGAGGGCGAGCGGTGCCAGCGCGGCGGCTAGGGAGTCCATGGCGGCGACAGGCGTTCGTTGCCGGGGATAAACCTAATCGGCGCGGTGGATTCGAGGGTCCATGGTGGTGAGGAGGGGGGCAGTGGTAACATAGGCCGGCCGCTTGTGTGCTACTCATGGACGGAGACGGAGATGGAGACCGAGTCGGAGAGCAAATCGAGTGGTGGGTGTGTGCGTGCACGGGATGTGCCCTGGGGACGAAGCAAAGCAGAAGGAGGAAGGCGACGGACAGGGAGAGGTGGGAGCATAGCATCGCGGCCGGCGGTTCACGGCCTGACTCGGTGGCGTGGTCGCGTATCGGCCGTCCGTCGACGCGCCGCCGGCGGAGGAGGAGACGCCCTCCGTGGCGGGACCAGGAGCCACTCGTCCAGGCGGCAGGCCGGTTCAGACGTGCTGCGTGCAGTGCGGTCTGCGGTGTACCTCCGAGGCTCCCAAAAGTTTTTTTTTTAATAAAAGTACAATCTGCTAATTCGTCTTGCAGGATTTTTTTTTTGTTGCTAAATCTGAGAACATTATTGCACTGGGGTAAATATGCTACTCCCTCCTACCCATATTAGTTGACTTCAATATGGATGTATCTAGATCTATCATAAAAACTTGTCTAGATACATCCATATTGAAGTCAAGTAATATGGGTCGGAGGGAGTATTACAACAAGGTGGACATTATCTTTTTATTGTATGGAACAAATGTTCTCCTATATTTCATAAGAGCATCTCAACGGGCGCACTATATTTTGGCGCGATAAACCTCGCTTTCGCCGCGCTGTAAACGGATAGCGCGCTGAAATTTGCCCCGCCGGACGCGCCAAAATGCAGCGCATGCTCGGGCGGTAAAATGGTTCCTCCGCCGGGCGCGCCAAAATACAGCACGCGGGTGCGGAAAACAACTTTCTACACTACTATGCATTCAACAAGATCAAACACTCACATATAAATCATGGAACACATGATCTACCATAGTTCAAATGGACACAAAGTGCAACACATATCACATAGTTCAAGAACGACACACATGACGTAGTTCAACAACGAGTGTAACACACAATTTGCATATCACAAATGCATCTCACACTTCCGCATTTTCCAAGTCATCACCTTCTTTTGCTTCTCCTTCCTCGTCATCTTGGGTTGAAGTAGGAATAGTAGGATTCATGGAGGCCACGAATCCTCCCGGTGGTGCTCCCATAGTCCCATACACACCACTCACCGAACCTCCCGTAGTCCCTCAGAAGACTCCTCCATAGCTTGGTCCTCCCATGCCGGCCATGCCTCCAAAGCCTCCCATGGCGGGCATGGGCATGCTTCCCATGCCGGCCATGCCTCCCATGGAGGGCATGGGCATGCTTCCCATGCTGGCCATGCCTCCCATGCCGGCCATGCCTCCCATTCCTCCTCCAAACATGCCGACCGTGGGTGTGTTCATGTTGGCTATCAACAATCTCTTCTTGGCCAACACTTCGTCGCGAGCAAGATTGATGTACTCCTTTTGCCTCTCATCTATGTGAGAAGTATCCATCAAGAAAAGCTTCCTCTCCTCCTCCACTAGGCGTAGATGCTCCTCGTTGGCTTGCCTCTTCTCCTCCAAAGCCAACTTCCTCTCCTCGTTGGCGGCAATCCTATCCTCCAAAGTGGATCTCCGAGACTCCATAGCATCCATAGCCTCTTTCTCCAAGTTTCTTGCCACCTTCCTGTCTTCATTTGCTTGCAACCTTGCATTTGCAATCCTTTCCATAGCAATGGCAATGTCATCATCTCTGGCCTTCTTTCCCTTCATATCTTTGGCGGTCTTCCTACAAAGCACATTCCTTCTCCCATTGTTGACCGAGTGAGGAGTGGAGTGCGGTGATCCAACATACCACTGCATGATGTAGTACACTATAGTCGTTGACATAACACCAATGAAACACCGTTCACTGGTATTACATCCCTCAGAGTGGTACAACAGAAACACAACAGGTCCAAGACATGACTATAGGTTACAACTTGACTCTTTACAAAAGATCTAGAGAACACTCTAGGTTAAAGAGAGAGAAAGAAACTTTTTACAAAGAAGAATTAGAAATAACAACTCAAAAACTATCATACTAATAATACTAGTATCTGAACTATTGGTCTGGCATTGCTGCTATTGCAATACATTATAGAAGTAGGTTCTATGGCTAGAGATTATATTCCTATCTAATCAGTAATTTCATCTTCACTTGAGTTGATGTATATGTTGACTTTCTTGACTTTATTGAAGAACTTTAGCTTCTGGTGATGATTCCTGGAGCATAATTTGATGTAGACATCGTCTGTACTGGCTTTAGAACCTAGCAAGGATTAAGAATATACTTTGAGTACGAGCGTACTCAGCAAGTTCACTAGAAAAGGAGTGTTTGATGCACTATATCTACAACACATACCATAGGTCATAGGCAGTGCAGGTTTTTTGTAAACATTTCTTCAAAGGTTGCTTTTATTCTGAAAAGCTATGTCCGTCAGCCTTCACGGGTTTACCAGAACTTTCATGGAGTTCCTTTCCCGCCGCGTTCGTAGCTCCTTCCCGGAACAGGGAGTAACAAGTTACAGTTCTTACACTCTGCAGAGACGCGTTACTTTACCCATGAGAGATCTTAGCTTTGTTGCACATCCGGACCGCGAACCCGTTCACACTTCCTTGGTATGAGGCTCAGGCTAAGATACAAGCCAATCACTGCCCTCTCCGCGACCCCATATGTCTACACGATCCTTCGGGGCTGGCTCACCTTCGTTTTTTTAGCAATTATGATAGTAGAAACCCTTAAAGGGTTCTACTGCCTTCTCCTTTTTTCATTAATATTGGCACATAATTACAGAGTAAAGAAGAAGTCAAGGTGACTTCAGAAGATCCAAAAAATAAAATTACAAGTTGCTGACTATACTATGAATAGCAGAGTGTAGATCAGACTTGGTTCTATGGACCAGTAGAGAGAAATCAGTAGAAAATCTAGTTTTCCAGGAATTTATGGAGGGTGTAACTGAGTTGAATATAAGGTCATTTATTTCCTTCCATATGTTCCAAGAATCCACCATAAAGATTTCCATGAATAAAGGTTGATTCCAGTTATGTTTTGCATGGCTAATCCAGTCCAGAAGTGTTCCATTAGTGTTCCAGTATATACCAAATGAATGCCAGCAGGATTTACTGAAGTCACACTTCATGAACATATGTTCAGCAGTTTCTTCAGTCAGTCCACAAATAGGACAAAGATAACCAGAATTGAGATGAAGGTGCCTTCTTCATAACATGTCTCTGGTATTTATTCTGTCAGAGAATAGAAGCCAACAAAAAAATTTAACTTTAGGTGTACATTTCGATTTCCAAATCCACTTACAGGCCTCATGGGTAATCACATTCCTGAAACAATGCTTGTAAAACTTCTGTGAAGTATAATTTGTACCTCAATCATAGCTCCAGGAATCATCAGTTGCAGCTAGGAGTGGGCATAAAAACCGATAACCGAAGACCGAAACCGAAAAGACCGAGACCGAACCCGAATAGACCGAAACCAAAAAGAACGACAAGAAAATTGGGTAGTGAATTTTATAGACCGAATTTAGTTTGGTCTATTCGGTCTTTAGTTCCTAAGTAACCGAATAGACCGAACTGGCCGAATTTTACATGAGACTATTTGAAACTCCAAATTTGTGTGATGTGCATGAATTATGGCATTGTTGAATGATCATCAAAGTGCTATTGTAGAGTTGCTACATTTTATTAGGATTGTTGCACGTTTATTTCTTCCACTAAATGATAACATATGTATTAAAATATTTAAATTATAGTTGAAATATTGTCATATTTTTAATAAGTAATGTCTATCTTTTGTGTTGACAATATTGACCATGTTATTCGGTCATGACCGAACCCGAACCCGAATTAGTAGGTACCCGAATTTTTCGGGTAGTAAAACTATCAAGTATAATTCGGTCTTTATTTTTTCAAGGACCGAATTTAAAATAGACTGAAATACAAAGAGCGAATTGTCGGTCAAGACCGAATTGTCGGTCATGACCGAATTGTCGGTCATGACCGAACGCCCACCCCTAGTTGCAACATCTAAAGTTGCTCACCTTCGTTAAGCCCTCTTTCGGGCAGGCTAAAACCCTGATGAGTTCCCGAAGACTCTATGACCTGGTGATGCCCTGGCAAGTACCATATTAAATGGACTATACCACACTACAAGGAATGTGTCTATATATGACCCTCCATTTTCGTCACAAAATCGTCATAGTAGTCTGTTTATGACGATTCTATGACGATTTTGAGATCGTCGAAAGCTGGGCGTCGCAAATGAACTATAACGACGATTTTTGCGAAATCGTCATAAACGTCTATGACGATTTCACAACGTCATAACCTCTATGACGATCCAATATCGTCATGGGACATCTAGCCTAGACACGTCAGATCCTACATGGCAGATCCTACGTGGCACAGAATCAGCCCGATCCATTTCAATCGTTTACATGGGCCAAGCCCAAAATTCAGTCCATTAATTTCTTCTTGACAATTCTCGTTTGCTGCTTGGGCCAAGCCCAATATTATGGCCCTTTTATTTTCATGGGCAAGGCCTTTTTAACTTTCAGTTATTTTATTTTTGTAGTATTGCTCGCTGCTCGAGTCCACTATTTTTTTGGGTCGTGGCCTTTTTAGAGCCCAACTGACATTCAGATCATTTCTAAAGTACAGGCATTAAATAATCGATAATTCGATAAGCATGGCCCAGATCACATTCATTATATTACAATCAAACATAAACCAGGAATACAAAACAGCTACAAAAGTAAAATGTAGATACAACTATACAATCAGACATAATTAACAAAACCCAAGAATACAACTATTCCATAGTACAAAACACCCACAAACATACAACTAGCCATAAACTCCCAGGAAGTTACAACTAGCATCAACTCTTTGCTGACTATGAAGCTTCTGCTTCTTTTACCTTCATCCTGGAGCTCCTGTAAAAGAAATGAAGTGTGGTAATGGCTGTTAGTTGGAAAAGAAAGCAATATCTTGTAAAAATAACATAGATCGGCTAGAAAAATAAACAGATGTAAAGTATTGCCAGCTAGTAATAGAGAAGTACATTACAGTACTCTAAACATATATCTATGAAAGGATTGTAAAAAGCATTGACAGATTATACAACAACCTGAAGCATAACATTTCAAAGAACAAACTGGAGCATAGCATAGCAAATATTAGATGAAATTGCTACAGGCTATTCATGATAGAAAGTAGAAACTATATGAACCACCTAAATTTACACAAATAGTTGGAACAGGTTGGTACATGACAAGACAGAAATAGGATAAATAAGAACTACAGTGGCAGATTTAGATGCACAAATAAGAACTTCAATCATCACATTCAAGTAAATGCTAAACAAAAGCACAACAAGCTGCAGGTGTTGTTTGCAAAATAAAGACAACTTGTACATACATTATAACCTGTAGTGATGCAATCCCAACTATCTAAAAATATGGTACTCATCCAAAGCATCTGAAAAAGCAAGAGAAGGAGAAGGTTTAGAAGCTTAGATTGCTGAACAGGTTGGTAATCAACTCACCTCTAGAATTTAAGTGGACATGGCCAAAGCGCGAGCTCCGGTAGACTCCATCAGAGGCTAGCCAGCGTGTCTCGAGCCCAGCGAATTCCTCCGCCCGCGACATCACGCCACAACTATCTATGATGTCAAAGACATAAACATAACTCTATCTTGCTCACCACAGAATGAACAGGAGTGACATAATGCCATTAACTCATAAATTTCTCTTATACAAATCATATCCAATGACTACTATCTAAATGCATCAACACCCATGTTATCTATGATGTCAAAGTCACACAAAACATAGCCATGATCATCAGTGTGAATAAAAGACTGTATGAGCAACTCGAATTGCTATTAGTAGCATCTCATTTGCATATACTGAATAGAACGCACCAATAAGGGACTAAGGGCATATTACAAAAGGGCATATATACAAGATTATCATTTACAGTGAATAACATCATAACAAAATGAATAATACAAATACAAGAGGAACATCAGGTCTATCCATTTTCATTTCAGTAGTTTGACTACTTCATTCATGAGCTTTCCTGCAAGAACAACATTGAGTTAGCTCAAGTTTCTTTGAAATTGTATCTGAAGGTACATGATGTGTACACATGAAATCAACATAAGGAAAATAGCAAGGCAAGTTTATGGCTGTTCGGTTGACAGCTTATGTGATGTTACTGGTTACACTAACATACTACTACTCCCTCCGTTTCATAATATAAGACATTCTACGATCTGTTCCGACAGCGTTCCAAACACAAATTGTACAATAAATTCAGAGTACCAGGTAAACAGGGGCACATGCATACTAAATACTGAAAATGAAATGAACAGGTTGTCAGTGCTATCTTTGACATGCAGGATATTGAAAATCATACTCCAAATATTGGCAACCCGATTATGCATTGACAACCTGATTATGCAGGCAGGATCAAGGTCAATAAGCAAACCTCATACAGAGAGGAAAATAATACTGCAGCTATTCATAATCTAAGACTGGAAATTAAAAATCAAGTGGTTGGACTCAAATTCAGAGTACCAGGTAAAACATGCGCACATGCATACATAACAGGAACACAAATTTCAGAGTAACAGCCTAAAAATATGGAGCTCAAAATTCAGTTGATATGAATAAGTAAATTATTTTACTCATTTTGGTTATATGAGTAACAAATCCTTGCTACCAAGCATAGCTTGACCAACACTAGCATAGCTGAATTTTTACTTACTGCACCAGTACCAATTGGTTGTGCGTTTGTGTGTTTGTAGATACTACCATTAGTACAAAATGGTAGCCATGCATCAGTACAAGGTACTCTATTGTGCATGGCTACTTTCAATGAAGTAATTCATGTATGAATACCATAGCACAATGAGTGAAATTGTTCATCACCACTGCTAGTTAACTACAGTTATGCAAAAAAGATATGCAAACAAGAACAAGAATAAGTAAACAACCAACACACACTTGAAGAAATTTCAGAGCAAGGACAAGCACTAAGTAATTTCAGAGGAAGATGAACTTACTGGTAGCAGTGGTGGTCGTTGTTGGTCGTGCTGGTCAGCGAAGAAGTTGAAGGCCCGATGCTCCCAGGCGCAAGCGGCGTCCTCCCGCTACTCCGGTGCTGCAGGCCACGGGGGTGGGCTTGCTGCCCTTGATGACGACGCAGAGCACAATCGGCCGGACGAGGCGCAACGTTCATGTAGAGGGATCCGGCGGAAAGCTTCTGGAGTTGGTCATGGGCTCATTGTACTCGACGATGAGGCTCCAGGCCCCGCGTACTCGACGATGAGGCTCCCGGCGGTAGCATAGGGCAAAGGAGGAGCGTCTGTGGCGGCTAGCCCCCTGACGAAGAGAGGTGGCGATCTGGTTCGGGAAGGCTCCGGTCGATGCGGGGTTGGAAGGAGAAGGGAGGCTCTTGAGGGCTTCCGATCGATGGGGATCTGGCTCGGGAGGCCTCGCGGTCGATCTGACGCGAGAGGAAGGAAAGAGAGGAGGTGGGTGGTGGTGGCGGCGGTGGTGAGGGGAGAAGATCTGGTACGGTGCGGTTGGTGATATTCTTCGGGGAGACGGTGCGGCACCGGTGTTAGGGTTTGGGTCGGGGAGGGCGGAAGGGAGGAGCTCCAGTGCAGGGGGAGACGGGGCGGCGCCGGTGTTAGGGCCGGGGAGGGGAGTGGCAGAAGGGAGGAGGTCCAGGGCAGGGGAGACGGGGCGGCGCCAGTGTTTGGGTCGGAGAGGGGAGTGGCGAGCAGAAGAGGATAGGGTTCGATCGATTAGGGTTGCGGGGGATCGAGTTGGGCCGTGGGTGCGGTGGGGACTGGGAGTAGGGTGTGCTTCTTCGGGTGAGAGGACAGACGTTGGATCGGAACTGAACGGTCCAAATCAGGCTGATAGGGATGATCTATGGGAGGCAATTTTCTGTGATTTGATTGGTCGGTTCATAAAGCACCTTTTTTATATTTTCCAAGCGCAAAAAACGGAGCGTTTTGTGAAGCAACCACCAAATGACAGTTTTAGAATGGTATCATCACATTTTGTAAAAATATTAGACCACCTTACATAGACAATGTCCCAACCGAGATATCTCAAACCTTTCCGTTCACCCTTGGCAAAAAAGACAAATTCCTGCCGAATCGGCAGGAAGTGGGTCCGGTTTGAACTACAGGTACATGATCCGATGCTCATGATTTTTGGTAAAAATCATTTTTAGACTCATAATATCATGTTTCTTTAGAGATCCAATGCAAGTTTAGCAAGGCTCGGCCCCTAGCTAAGAACCTTCATGCCCGCCGTTTTGACCATAGTTTGAAATGGGCATAAAAAAATAAAAAACGGTCCGATCAACGCAAATCCTTCGCGTGGTGTCTTATTATGTGACATATTTGCAAGGAAAAATACCAAGCTGGGTAAATTGAGTATGTCTCAAAAAACCCTTCACAAAATGACCTATCATGTTCGAGGTTTCGTGGCTTTCGGGTCAAATGACCAATGTTATGGCTGGAATCAGGGCATAGTTTGTGATAATGTGACCATATTGTGCACACATATGTATCATGGCATTGAGAACAATGTTGCAGGAGAAAGTTTTCCTTTTCGACACACGGAAAATCCATTTTCTATTTTCCGAACGCAAAAAACGGAGCGTTTTTTGAAGCAACCACCAAATGACAGTTTTAGAATGGTATCATCACATTTTGTAAAAATACTAGACCACCTTACATAGACAATGTCCCAACCGAGATATCTCAAACCTTTCCGTTCACCCTTGGCAAAAAAGACAAATTCCTGCCGAATCGGTAGGAAGTGGGTCCGGTTTGAACTACAGGTACATGATCCGATGCTCATGGTTTTTGGTAAAAATCATTTTTAGACTCATAATATCATGTTTCTTTAGAGATCCAATGCAAGTTTAGCGAGGCTCGGCCCCTAGCTAAGAACCTTCATGCCCGCCGTTTTGACCATAGTTTGAAATGGGCATAAAAAAATAAAAAACGGTCCGATCAACGCAAATCCTTCGCGTGGTGTCTTATTATGTGACATATTTGCAAGGAAAAATACCAAGCTGGGTAAATTGAGTATGTCTCAAAAAACCCTTCACAAAACGACCTATCATGTTCGAGGTTTCGTGGCTTTCGGGTCAAATGACCAATGTTATGGCTGGAATCAGGGCATAGTTTGTGATAATGTGACCATATTGTGCACACATATGTATCATGGCATTGAGAACAATGTTGCAGGAGAAAGTTTTCCTTTTCGACACACGAAAAATCCATTTTCTATTTTTCGAACGCAAAAAACGGGGCGTTTTGTGAAGCAACCACCAAATGACAGTTTTAGAATGGTACCGCCACATTTTGTAGAAATATTATACCACCTTACATGGACAATGTCCCAACCAGGGTATCTCAAACCTTTCCGTTCACCCTTGGCAAAAAAGACAAATTCCTGCCGAATCGGTAGGAAGTGGGTCCGGTTTGAACTACAGGTACATGATCCGATGCTCATGATTTTTGGTAAAAATCATTTTTAGACTCATGATATCATGTTTCTTTAGAGATCCAATGCAAGTTTAGCGAGGCTCGGCCCCTAGCTAAGAACCTTCATGCCCGCCGTTTTGACCATAGTTTGAAACGGGCATAAAAAAATAAAAAACGGTCCGATCAACGCAAATCCTTCGCGTGGTGTCTTATTATGTGACATATTTGCAAGGAAAAATACCAAGCTGGGTAAATTGAGTATGTCTCAAAAAACCCTTCACAAAATGACCTATCATGTTCGAGGTTTCGTGGCTTTCGGGTCAAATGACCAATGTTATGGCTGGAATCAGGGCATAGTTTGTGATAATGTGACCATATTGTGCACACATATGTATCATGGCATTGAGAACAATGTTGCAGGAGAAAGTTTTCCTTTTCGACACACGGAAAATCCATTTTCTATTTTCCGAACGCAAAAAACGGAGCGTTTTGTGAAGCAACCACCAAATGACAGTTTTAGAATGGTATCATCACATTTTGTAAAAATACTAGACCACCTTACATAGACAATGTCCCAACCGAGATATCTCAAACCTTTCCGTTCACCCTTGGCAAAAAAGACAAATTCCTGCCGAATCGGTAGGAAGTGGGTCCGGTTTGAACTACAGGTACATGATCCGATGCTCATGATTTTTGGTAAAAATCATTTTTAGACTCATAATATCATGTTTATTTAGAGATCCAATGCAAGTTTAGCGAGGCTCGGCCCCTAGCTAAGAACCTTCATGCCCGCCGTTTTGACCATAGTTTGAAATGGGCATAAAAAAATAAAAAACGGTCCGATCAACGCAAATCCTTCGCGTGGTGTCTTATTATGTGACATATTTGCAAGGAAAAATACCAAGCTGGGTAAATTGAGTATGTCTCAAAAAACCCTTCACAAAACGACCTATCATGTTCGAGGTTTCGTGGCTTTCGGGTCAAATGACCAATGTTATGGCTGGAATCAGGGCATAGTTTGTGATAATGTGACCATATTGTGCACACATATGTATCATGGCATTGATAACAATGTTGCAGGAGAAAGTTTTCCTTTTCGACACACGGAAAATCCATTTTCTATTTTCCGAACGCAAAAAACGGGGCGTTTTGTGAAGCAACCACCAAATGACAGTTTTAGAATGGTACCGCCACATTTTGTAGAAATATTATACCACCTTACATGGACAATGTCCCAACCAGGGTATCTCAAACCTTTCCGTTCACCCTTGGCAAAAAAGACAAATTCCTGCCGAATCGGTAGGAAGTGGGTCCGGTTTGAACTACAGGTACATGATCCGATGCTCATGATTTTTGGTAAAAATCATTTTTAGACTCATGATATCATGTTTCTTTAGAGATCCAATGCAAGTTTAGCGAGGCTCGGCCCCTAGCTAAGAACCTTCATGCCCGTCGTTTTGACCATAGTTTGAAACGGGCATAAAAAAATAAAAAACGGTCCGATCAACGCAAATCCTTCGCGTGGTGTCTTATTATGTGACATATTTGCAAGGAAAAATACCAAGCTGGGTAAATTGAGTATGTCTCAAAAAACCCTTCACAAAATGACCTATTATGTTCGAGGTTTCGTGGCTTTCGGGTCAAATGACCAATGTTATGGCTGGAATCAGGGCATAGTTTGTGATAATGTGACCATATTGTGCACACATATGTATCATGGCATTGAGAACAATGTTACAGGAGAAAGTTTTCCTTTTCGACACACGGAAAATCCATTTTCTATTTTCCGAACGCAAAAAACGGAGCGTTTTGTGAAGCAACCACCAAATGACAGTTTTAGAATGGTATCATCACATTTTGTAAAAATATTAGACCACCTTACATAGACAATGTCCCAACCGAGATATCTCAAACCTTTCCGTTCACCCTTGGCAAAAAAGACAAATTCCTGCCGAATCGGTAGGAAGTGGGTCCGGTTTGAACTACAGGTACATGATCCGATGCTCATGATTTTTGGTAAAAATCATTTTTAGACTCATAATATCATGTTTCTTTAGAGATCCAATGCAAGTTTAGCGAGGCTCGGCCCCTAGCTAAGAACCTTCATGCCCGCCGTTTTGACCATAGTTTGAAATGGGCATAAAAAAATAAAAAACGGTCCGATCAACGCAAATCCTTCGTGTGGTGTCTTATTATGTGACATATTTGCAAGGAAAAATACCAAGCTGGGTAAATTGAGTATGTCTCAAAAAACCCTTCACAAAACGACCTATCATGTTCGAGGTTTCGTGGCTTTCGGGTCAAATGACCAATGTTATGGCTGGAATCAGGGCATAGTTTGTGATAATGTGACCATATTGTGCACACATATGTATCATGGCATTGAGAACAATGTTGCAGGAGAAAGTTTTCCTTTTCGACACACGGAAAATCCATTTTCTATTTTCCGAACGCAAAAAACGGGGCGTTTTGTGAAGCAACCACCAAATGACAGTTTTAGAATGGTACCGCCACATTTTGTAGAAATATTATACCACCTTACATGGACAATGTCCCAACCAGGGTATCTCAAACCTTTCCGTTCACCCTTGGCAAAAAAGACAAATTCCTGCCGAATCGGCAGGAAGTGGGTCCGGTTTGAACTACAGGTACATGATCCGATGCCCATTATTTTTTGAAAAAAATGATTTTTAGACTCAGAATATGCTGTTTCTTCAAAGATCCAATGCAAGTTTAGTGATACTTAAGGCCAAATTTTTTGAATTCAAAACCCTAGTTTCAAAATCATATTTTGAATTATGATATTGTCCCTACTATGGACTAATATGTGATTAGTAGATCCACAATTTAAAATAATCATATTATTTATAATTAACATCCTAGTATGGTCTAATGAAATTCATAAATATTTAGAGACAAAAATAAATTATTTTAGACTTCTTATGAAAAAGATAGAGAAGAAATATAAAAACACAAAAAGAAAAAGAAAAAACCTAGTCCCATCGAGGCCCATTAGGGGAAATTTAGCCACCAGGCCCAGTTGCAATCGCCGTGTTATACTCAAATAGGAGGAGCACAGATAGATTACATCTAAGTTACGTTGGTGTGGTGGTCAGGTTCCTTCTATGTGCTTGGAGGTCCGCGGTTCGAGTGCTGAGCGCTCCATTTTTTGCCTATTTAATTCGCGATATAGCAAATTGAATGTTTATAAGCTGTCATCGTAGTAATATGCCACAAAGAAACTTGTGGCCTGGTGGTAAGGTGCGCTCGCAAACGGAGGGAGGTTGCGAGTTCGAATCGCTGGCTTGATTCTTTTTTGGAAATAATTCACAAGGCAAGCACGTCAAGTCACTTTGGTCTCGGTAGTGCCACCTAGGCGGATATTAATACATTAATATGATATATAGTTAAAAAGTGACACGCAGACATGACATGTAGGCACAATTGTTGACGTGGCCAATCTCTTATTTTCTAATTTAGATGATATGACGATTTAAAATCGTCATAGTGAGCTACCAATACCTCCCGAGATGCATTTACTGGGTTATGACGATTTGAGCTAATAAAACCATGACGATTTTAAGCAAGATCGTCGTAATTTTCTAAGGTTTTGAACCTCCTGAATAGCTTACGACCATTTAGTGCAAAATCGTCATAATTCTATGACGATTTTGTCCACAGTCACTATTAGAAGGTCATAGAATAACACATTCCTTGTAGTGCCACTAAACACCATTCATAGATAATCTAGACACCAAAAGTGTGGGACGTAAGGGTGCCCGCCCATATGTTGGATCCGCACAAGGAATTACAACGTCATGTTAAGGTCGTCTTGCCTCCATACGAGAGGAAACAGATACAACTCACTTCTCCGTCCCATTCCAAATCTCATGGTTAACGCGTAATATAAGGCGCAAGAATCACTAGCGACATTGTTTGTTAAGTCCTAGATAATATGTTCCTTTACCATCAGAACTTTCATATTAGGTCATTACCGCATGGTAAATAACCTATAATCATATTATTATGAAAATAGTGTTTTCTGACCTTTTTCAAATGCAGGTGATGATAACACTAGATTTACAAAATACTTTATAGAAAATAATAAAAGGACATGAGCAAGTGTGAACTTGCCTTTTGTGATTGCAAGATTATGCACTCACGGTCTTCGAGACGACATAAGATCCAATATCTAAAATCTGCATCATTGGTCCGGTAAGGACTAATGTTTAAAGAAGCAATATGCTTTTGTGCATAAGTAATGCTATGCTTTTTGTAAAAAAACCCAAAGTGAAACCCCAATACTGTAAGTGAAGTGAGTTTAGGTGATTCTTTTAAGAGTTGATTTATCTTCAAGTTTTACTTTACAAGTAATGCCATTTATAGAGAACTTAAGTGTCAGCAATCCTGAATATACCAGTAAAGTAGAAAGTAATGAGATTATGATTAATTTCAATTTGATGACTATAATAATAGTCCTTGGTTTGAGTTGTTAATAGTTGAAGGAACTATTATAGAGTTGTTGTTTGAAGTGGCAGAAAGAATAACATTTGAAGAAAATATTTCTTTTCTAAGGTTTAAACAATCTTTGTGGTTAATCAAATGTGGTTGATGTTGTTTGTGCTTGCTTGAATAGTTTGGACTTGAGATGCTTTACGACTTAATTATAACAGACCAAAGTTAACTATAAAACACATAACAAGGTCTTTAGCATTATATTTAAAGGCTTGTCAACTTAAAGTTTACATTAAAAGGGTAAATAAACTTAAGGTGTAATTGGTTTTTAATTATTCTTAAGTTTTGGATTTATGATAAGTATGACTAAGGTGTGTAGTTATTCACTTAATATTTAAGTGAATGATTAGTTTAACTTTGTTTTGCTATTATGAAAACAATATGTATTTATTTAATGGGAGCATATTTAGATAATCTTAGTAATTTGTTAGGATTTGAAGTTATGTTAAGAATGATTAAGATATAATGATTATTCACCATATTATATATGAGTGATACATAATGTTTTTATTAGAAGGGTTTTTCAACTTGAATTTTTTTAAGATTTTTAAAAGAATATTTCAAAGTTAAAAGTTATACTTAATTTTGATTATGAATTCAAGTTATGGGTTTGGAATTAGTATTTAGACACTAATTGCTCAAGGTTTTATAAAAATTGTGATTATTTCTTACTTAAGAATTGTTTTTAAAGAATTCACAAAATAAGTATTAGATAAGGATTTATTATTTAAAATATTAAAGACTTTTCTAATAATATATTTAATATTTTTCTAGTGTAATAAATTTATTTAGGACTTTTAAAAATGATTTTTATTTATTTTAAGTATTATTTTTATGTTTATAAAATTCCATAAAGGATTAAATGTATTTGAATATTTACTTTAAATTTTATTTAAAAAATTAAGATAGTATTTTTTATAAAATAGTAGATTTATTTTTATATACAAGCATGATTTTTATTCATTTTTAGGATTTTTTCCTTATTTTATGAAATTTCACTTAGTATTTAATGGTGCTAATATTTATTTGCATTTTTTAACTTAAATAAGTACTGTTATTTTTTTCCTAGATATATTATTTTATGATCCTTTTGACATATTATATGTATTTTTGGGATTTTTATTTATTTTTCAACAACTAATATTATATTGAGGCTATCTTGGTAATTATTATTTCCTTTTATTTTTATTTATTTTCTTGATATTCCTTTACCTTGGACCCACCAGTCAGTCTGGCCCATGGTTGGGCTAAACCAACCCGATCGATGGACCAAGCAGGTCAAACCGACCCACTCGATCTAGTGCGTCTTTCCCCTTGCTCGAATCCCTCTCTCTCTAGCGACTCTCTGGTGCCACCGCCGCCGTTCCTTGATCATGGTCGGCTCCGGCCACCACGGCCGCCATCGTGGTGTGAAATGACATTGTGGATGATGCTGCATCAATGGCCCTAGCTCGATTTGATGCTCGAGCTCTCTCCTAGCCGCGCTTCTCTCTCTCTCTCTGATGACTAGGGTTTGTGCTGTTGCCGAGGATGTGGTGCTCCGACGCTCTTCTGGCATCGCCCTGGTGCCTTGGTGAGGAGATGGTGCCGTCTTCCTCACTGTGAGATCTATGAACGTGGCTTGGCGCGGGTTGCAGCGCCCTCTGGGTGCTCCCCGTGCCGCCGTGTTCATCCTCGACGCCGGCCACTGCTTCCTCTTCACACCCTAGCGAGGACCACATGTATGTTTTCCCCTTTTCACTCTCTGGTCTTCTTTTTCTTTTTTCTTGTAATTAACCATATCTAGGGTTTGTTCCCTTGTTAAAATGTTCTGGGGTTGAAACATTTTATTCAATGCTACCATTGAGAAAATCCCAATTGATTAGACTATGGTACTTTTTAGATCTTGTTCACCGTGAAACTTTGATTGTGCTAGAGGTCTATTGAAAATTTAATTTCTGGCAATACTAGGGGTAAAATATGTTGGTGTACTTGTGCTAACTAGATAGCTTCTGGTTATTATGCAATGAATCTGACTTGCAGAAATGTATAGGGTTAATTGATTATGCTCGGATTGATTTTAGTTTCCATTGCATTTGTGAGAAAATGATCTCATCGACTAATATTGTGTATTAGGAGTAGTTAGATACTGCACAATATACTTTTATCCAATAATTATATATGTGAAATGCTTGAGTATACAAATCAAACATGTGTTGTTGTGTAAATAGGTTTGCTGGACTCTAAATTATTTGCTAGACCAAATATTTGATCATATATCTGAGATTATACGATCCGGTGATGATTTCTTGCTCTAAATGGAATTTTGTACTGTGCTGCATGTTTTACTAGTTCTTGGTCATAAATATATACACTTGTAAGCATTCTTTTAAATAGAGATGGTGTTTGTCTTAATTGAGTGATCTGATACTACATATCCCATATGCTCATGTACAAGATATGACTTATAATCTACTTTGGCTTTATGCAACTACATATTATATTTCAAATAATATGTAGGTGTGGTATATAGTGTAGATAATAAACATCTCTCTGTATATGTGATGGGCTAAATTTTTATGTAAAGGAAGCAAGTGTAATGTAGATACTTGCAGAGGTAGAGTACTTGTTTTTATATGCAAACATATTAGTTTGGTAAATTCACATTTGATGTGATTCCCAACTAGTATGTGTATGTGGAAGGTGAAAGTGAGTATAGGTTACTAAACTATTCTAAGGCATACCTTCTGGTTATGGTTAATAGTTGGATGATCTTTATGATAGATTACACATAGCTTGCCTCTAGGATTTTAACAATAGAATGATCATTTTTTGATTATCTACTCAAGCATATCTAAAGATACTTGTGCTACTTCCTAGCACCTTTACTTTGAAAACAGAGAATACATGTTGTATATGTGTTGTGCATCAGTACTACTCTCCATATTTCATAATGTTATTCTCACTTTATGTGTTTAGGGTGTGAGCTCCTGTTTATACTAGGAATCATCATCTCAACAAGTTGATATGGTTCCCCTCTCTGCTGGTCTCTGTCTCTCTATTTAACTGTTTAGAACATATTTTGTGCTTGATCTCATGGCGTGGCCTATGATCCAAGAGTCTAAGGCTTTCTTTTTAATAAGAACAGATTTGGTACTTGATGTTTAGTGTTAAACAACTTAGTTGCTTCTACTGTTATTGGATCTGCTGTTGTGGTGCCTCCCATGTGGAGTGTGCACAACAGTAGATTCAAACAGTCTGATCTGATGCTATTTGTCCTTGCCAAGGATGCAAAGGCTGAGGCACAACTCTAGGTACGGACAAATATTGTGCTATCATTTTCATTTCTTGATTATGATTTTGCATAGCACCTCTATGCAGGACTGAGATAAATCCTCTCCTTTCTATACTTTATTACTTCCTCTTCTTGCCCTTTTATCTAAAACAGACAAGAACAGATATATCATTGCATTATATCTTCTAAAGCTCTTATTTTCTTCCTACCTTGAGCTTCCTGAAGCTTGTTCTAGTAATGGATATTGATCAGTTGCTGTTGAATCTTCTGGTAAACCTTCTCCTCCTTGCTCATGTCCTCCTTCTGGTGCTCCTGGATGGCTTCCCCAAGCAACCAGGGTACTGGTGATGTGGTTGTGGTGCATTGGGAAGGTTTTAGTGCTGAAACTTGTGCTCTGGAGTTGTGGATATGGACTGGTTGGATGTGGAATGGTATAGTTTTGCTAGCTATGGCTGTGCTTTTTCTCTATGTGGTGCTCTCTTATGGTGTTGACAACACAGAGTTGTGCATGTCTTGTGTAAGCTGCTAGCTTGATGGACCTTGTCCTGGTGTAGGTTTCAGTGCTGAGATTTTTTCCATGTTGATCAGCTCGACTGACTTGACCTTATCCTAATATAGGCTTTATTTTTGGTGTTGCCAAGTGGAATATTAACTCTATGCTAATGACGCTCAAGGCTTAAGCCTAAATTTGATAAGAACACATCCTATGTGGCCCCTTTACCCCATACTCAATGATGATCTTAGCATAGCAACACTATGCCAGACTGAGAGTAGCATTAACCTAAACAATTCCCTTTATTTTATTCTTTTTTCTTTTCTTTTGTTATCTTTTGTGTTGTTTTGCAGGGACAGAGGAATAAGAAGAAAAGAAGATACCAGAGATGAATAGGAAATTGAGTTTAGAAATAGTTTTAGGTTTTCACTTTATTCTTTTGTAATTTATCCTTTTATTTATTTTGGTTAGGTGGAAAGCATTGTAATTTTAATATAATTGTAATAAATAAATTCTTTTTATTCTTAGTAGTTGTAATTTTCTTTATCCATTTTGTAAACTTTGGATTATTCTAATTGTAACAAAGTAAATGCTTTATTTTATTTCATTTATAGTTTGTACTAGTTACCAATTGTTGTACCTCTTATATACTTGTATTATTAAATATTATGTAATATTTATTGTTTTTGAAATAATAATTCCAAATTATTGTATAATTCAAATGTATTGTGAATATTGTGATATCTATTTGTTTATTCAAGAATTTACCATTCCAATTCTATTATTAATTCTTTTCAATTTACTTTTGAATTCAAATAAAGTATTTGAATATTCAACTCAAACTTTTTCCCCTCAAACATGAACATTCAGTAGAGGTCATGTAGAAATCCGTCGCACTTGATCTATTGTTTCCTTTAGAACAAGAGAGACCTCGATCCCTCTATAGGTCTTTTTGTTTTGCGCAAAAATTCTCCGGATTTTCTTATGCATGAATGCAATGCACACACATGTGTCCTGTCTATTTTTAGTTGCTAATCCTGGGATGTTACATGGAGCTTCTTTTCTTGCCTTCGTCGAATCATCATCATCGATGATTGTTGCATCATTGGTTGCATTGGCCGCCATAGTTGCCGCATCCAACTTCCTGCGGGTCTTCCACTTTTCTTCATTCCCTAGCACTTCATAGCAATGATGCAAGGTGAATGGCTTGCCAAGAATCTTGTTGCCTTTCTTGTTCTTCTTTCCCACATCCCTATACAATCCTTGAGCCATAGAGTTCTACAAAGCAAGCAAAAGAGAATAGATGAGCTATATGAACTACAACCGTATCCTTCACATATGAGCCATATGGTCAACATAGTAGTAGAATTGCTTACCCTATCATTCTCATTTGTGCCACTTGGGTTAATGACATCAACGTTGGCTTGCACGCCCGCCCATTTTTGGCAATCGGTGTTGATGCCGGACTAACAAGACCGAAGCGAATGCATGGTTTTCTCGTTCCCACTTGTGTTGTGGGCGTCGAAGTACTCCTTCACACAGGTATTCCCTTAGTTGAGATCGAGGTTATCGAACCAGAAGGAGGAAAGAAACGTCACACAGGTGTTGGAAGCAACGTGGAGACCCGCACAACACAAACTCAAGACTTTGTCCCAACGAATCAATGAGATTGTCAAGCTCACCGGTTTGCTGTAACAAAGTATTAAACGTATGGTGTGGAAGGTAATGGTTTGCAACAAGTAAACAAGTAAAAGTGGAAGATGTATTAATGGCAAAGATTGGACCGAGGTCCATAGTTCACTAGAGGTGCTCTTCTTAGATAAACAACATGGCATGAAGGGTAAAAAAATTACAGCGGGGCAATTGACAGGAACTGAGCAAGGCATAACAATGCAATTACTAGCCAGAAAGATCCTATGAGGTTGATTGGGCAATACAACAATATACATACACCATAATCCAACTGCATCTATGACTAGAAGTCCACCTTCAGGTTATCATCCGAACCCCCTCCAGTATTAAGTTGCAAGCAACATACAACTTCTTTAAGCAAAGTGTGTAAGGTAAATAGTCCACATGTTCCATGAACAAGAGACCGTTGTTTTCTCCCTAGTAGCAACAACACATCTACAACCGAAGAGATTTCTGTCATTTCCCTTGGAAACTAGAGGCATGAACCCACTATCGAGCATAAATACTCCCTCTTGGAGTCACGAGCAACTACTTGGCCAATATAACCACTAGCAACGGAGAGCATGCAAGATCACAAACAACACAGACATGATAGAATCATAAAGATAAAACCATTAATCAATCCAACATAATAATCTCAATATCCATCGGATCCTCGCAAACATAACATGCATGATTACAAATAGATTAGATCTTGATCATGAACGGAGCTCACAAGATCTATACATGAAAGCACAAAGGAGGAGATACAACCATCTAGCTACTACATGGACCCATAGTCCAAGGTGGAACTACTCACAAATCATACCAGAGAGAAGGCCTCCGGGATGATCTCCCCTCCGGCAGGGTGCCGGGAAGAGCTTTAGATCTCTCTGATCTAGGGACGATGGTGGCGGCGGCTACAGACGGTTTCGTGGATTTCTGATCGGATACTTAGGGTTTCTGCATCAGGGGCTTCTTATAGGCGAAGGAGGAGACCGAGGTGGCGGCCAAGGGCGTTAAACCCTAGCCAGGCGCAGGGTGGGGCCCAACCATGCCTGGGGTGGGTCTGGCCGCCCTGGTCGGCCCCTCCGGCTCCCCTCTGGTCTTCTTCTTCCCCACATAAAGTAATTGACTTTGACGTTTGTCCCGTCCAATTCCGAGAATATTTCTTTACTAACTTTTCTGAAACCAAAAAGAGCAGAAAACAGGCATCTGGCACTGTTGCAACTTGTTAGTAGGTTAGTACCAGAAAACATGTAAAAAGTACCTCAAAGTGTAGACAAGTAAAGCAAAGTAGATACTAAACAAGCATGGAGCATCAAAAATTATATATATGTTTCCGACGTATCACATACCGGAGGCTGGCATGATGAAGAAGAAGGCCTCCGGGATGAACTCCCCTCCGGCAGGGTGCCGCGAAGAGCTTCAGTCCCCCCCGATCGAGGGACGATGGTGGCGGCGGCTACAGATGGTTTCGTGGAATATTGATCGGGTGCTTAGGGTTTAGGCATCATGGGCTTCTTATAGGCGAAGAGGCGAGGCAGGAGGGTGGCCAAGGGGCCCACACCCTGCCCAGGCGCGGCCTAGGGTGGGCCCGTGCCTGGGGGGTGCGGCCGCCCTATGGCTCCCCTCCGTATCTCCTATAGACTCTGTGTTCTCCTCGGTGAAATATTGACTTTGACTTTTGTCCCGTACAATTCCTAGAATATTTCCTTACTAGCTTTTCTGGAACCAAAAATAGCAGAAAACTGGCAACTGGCATTCCAGCAACTTGTTAATAGGTTACTACCAGAAAACATATGAAAAAACCTCAAAGTGTGGACAAAGAAAAGCAAAGTAGATACTAAACAAGCATGGAACATCAAAAATTATTATAGATACATTTCCGACGTATCACCGGTTCACCCCCTCGCTCTTTATCTTCCTCACTCATTCTCGCTCTCACGCCGCGCCTCCTCTAGCGTCTGCGCTCGCCGCGCCACTCAATTCAGCATGCTCCCTGCCTCCTCTGTCGCTGCCATGGCCAACAATCAAATCCCCGCACGCTCTTTCTTTCGACCACTCAGATTCTTCTATCTCCCCCTCTCGCGGTCTTGCACTACCCTAACCCTAACCCTATGGTTTTAGTGACATGGCACCGCCATGCTCTGGTGCTCCTTCGGCGCTCTCGCTGCTGAGTGGTACCGACGCACTCCCTGGCATCTCCCTAAGATCTACTAGCTCGCGCAGGTTGAGTTCCCCCGGGTTCTCCTTGTGTTGCCCGCGGTGCTCGTCGTTATCCTCTCCGTCCCTGGAAAGCTCGGCTTCCATTTTGGCCAAAGGTAGGCCTTTCTCTCTCACTCACTCTCTCTATGCGTGTGTGTGTGTGTGTCTCTATTATTACTTCTTATACAACTATTTTCTATCGCTACTAGATTCTAGGGTTTCTACTCTAACAATGTCGATAGTGCAGCTTCAGTAAACATCTCTATATTAATTGTTCTATGTTTTGAGCTAGTACTTGCTATGGATTGGTTTGTTAATATACTTAGTCTACTAGTTAATATGGTACTGATCATTACAATTCTATGAACAATACTCTCTAATTGTTACTTGGTTCAATTTCTTACTGTTATCTGTCAATGCTTGGTGTTTGTATGACAATAATTAGTGGTATTAGTGTGATAGTGGTGGTGCTGTGATTAAGGTAGCCAAAATCCACAACTCAACTACCTTGCTTAGGTTAAGATGTGTATCTTGAATCACTTCTATCGGTTGCCGAATCGTAATTTCAGTTACTATTATACTGATTCTAGTTTGTAATCTTAAGCATGATTTTTTCATGTCACTTATGTATTATTAACTTGCTTTCTTTGAACCTTTGGTTTAGTGCTAATGTAATTACATTGATTAGTATGATTTACTTTTATATAGGTTTACTATATTCAGAGCTTCTTCTCTGTAATCAATCTTCTTATCCTTAGGTGATCAAATGATCCTACCTAGGGATGTGCAGATTGACTATAAGATTTAGTTCTTTAAGATGATTATTAACTAATTCTAGGATGTGCGAGCTAATTTTAGAGGCATGGCTCTGTGGTGTTCTCCATTAATGGAGATGCACAGAAGTTATCCCTAGCTTAGCCTAGGTGCTACCTAATGATAGTCTCTCCAAGCCTAATCTATTCTAAAGTTTAACTATAAACCTTGGAAAATTTGAAAACAGGCTTGAGAAAGATTTGGTACAGTTCTTTCCTACTTCTTGCTCCTGTTCTTGCTTCAGTGGCATGTATACATCTTTCTCTCTCACTACTGAGTGTGGAAATATGTTTTCTCTCTCTCTCTCAACCTCTGGTCTGGGAGTGTTTCTTATGAGCTTGGCTCAAAGTATTGTGATCTTGCAGCTAGGTCTAGGATGCTATCTATAGTGTTCTAAGGTTCATGTGGTTGTGCACCTCAATGCATGCAAACGGTGGCTAAGCCTTTTCAAATCGCCTCTCTAGCTTGGATTCTAGTGTTCTAATCATCTTAGGTCATATGCCATAATTTTACCTTGGACAATTGGGCAAAACATTTAATTTTAAGTTGTTGTTTTCATCACGGTTTCCTGGAATTTCAGTGATCATGTTCTTATAGTTTAGATAATTTTCTGTTTATGTTTTGTTGATACATTTTCATGTAGCTTGATGAACTGCAAGTGTTCATTAGTTTCATTTGATTCTTTAAAAGAATCCCTAGTTTGAGGTACCCTTTATGTTAATTTATTTCTACTAATAATGGTTCTTATTTTACTAGTTCACCTGCTGGTAACTCGTGCTCAGCCCTAAGGTTTCTATGCTTGGTGTAATTCCTTATGCTCTCTAATGATGTGGTGTTACTGTCATCTTTCACGACTATCCTTGCCTCTGGATTAACTTTTGTGATTGGTCTCATCTATTGTGAACTAATGTTCCTAAGGTTTCTACTTCTCTACTATTTTTTCCTAGTATTCTAGAATTGTTCTCTTTATTATATTTTTGTTCATTTGATATAAAACCTCTAACATGATGAGGTTCAGGACTTGTTCCTGGACCTTGTACAATGGATTCTACATCAATTGGTTTTGCCTTAGGATCAAAACCTACATTTTAACCATAAGCATTGTCTTTCGGTTATGTTTGTTTATGTCGCGGGCCAAGATATGCTAGAAAAGAAAATGAGCAAGAAAGGGATAACAATATTAGGTTATAGTTTAAGTTTCTTTCTTTTCTTATTTGTAGTTTGTAATAGGTTGTTTTGTTTATAAATACTTTTCGTAAAGAATCATCTCTATCATAATATCAATAAAGATTCATTTTCTTTACATTGTCTCCTTTATTATTTTGTACTTGCATATATTTTTTATTTGTGAATATATCAATTCAAGTTTGAATTATTCAAACCTCTATTTTGATTTGCATAGTCACTTATAGTTATTTATTGTTTTCCATGTATATGCAATGCTTGATTTGAGCATTACACTCAAACTAAGATGAAAATCATTTTAAAATCCTAACTCTTGAAATTACAAGCTCACTTTGAAAATTTGAATTAAAATCCTAGTGTTGACCTAAGTCAAACTTTAACATTAGAGTTTAGCCTCATTGACTTGTAACTGAGTTTTTCACACTTTTTCAAATGCATGCTATGCAAAAACACTCATCACAATTTTGTCCTCTAAACGCTCATATTCTTCGGGTCATCACACACGGAAACCGTCACGGCGACTGCCGAAGTGAGGAAGGTCGTGGATGCTGATAATGAAGTGACTACGACCACTGGTACCATGGCTGCGGTAGAGAGCGGCGAAACGGCGGCCATCGTCCTGCAGCAAGATACAGGGGCATGAAACAAGGCATCGTTCTTACCTTTTTTCACTTCTTCTCCCTGTGAATTTTTTTTCCCGGAAAGGCTCTCGCCGATAACATGTTGAGAGTAATCTAGAGACAAACAAGAGAATGAATCTCTCTATCTTTTTTGATGATTGATGGGAGGTAATGGTTCCTTTATCGTGGGAACTGCTCATGCGGGAAAAAGAGAGCGGGGATTATCCCCTAATAACCGGCAGGGCTTATTATTTTTAACAAATGGCACACTGTGGAGCGCGATGACCTCCTGCTCGGGTGGTGCGTGCCAGGTTTCGTGGGAGGCCGTGTGTCGCCTCCGTTCTGAGGGCGGGCTGGGGGTCATCGACCTCACCCTGCACAACACCTGCCTCCTCCTCAAGAAGCTCCATGCCGTCCTCTCCGGACACCGCACACCGTGGGCCGACTGGGTTCGCTCCAACTACCTGTGCGCTACCCCCGCTGCGCCGACTCCCACATGGCAGGTGTTCGCGTCGTTGCTGCCCCTATATCGCTCCATCACCTCTGTCCGGGTGGGACATGGGAGGTCAGTTGACCTATGGGCAGATAACTGGACCTCGCTCGGCGCCCTCTCTGCTGCATTGCCAACGGCTTACTCCCACATGGTCTGCCCCAGTGGGACAGTTGCTGATGCCCTCTCTAGACGGGCCGCGGTGCTACAAGCCCTGCCTAGGGTCTCCGACCCTGCATCTGCTGAGCTACGCCTACTACATCTCGCCCTCGACCGCTTGGCTGCGCTTGGTTCTACCGCAGACGACGAGAGGTCCTTGGCGTGGGGTGGAGATGGGAAATTCGATGCTGGCACGGTGTACCGGATGCTAAAGAGCTCCGGTTGCATCACGCTCCTCCACGATCTGAATTGGGGCGGGTTTGCGCCACTGAAAGTCAAGGTCTTTGTTTGGATCCTACGACATGGCAAGACCCGTACCCGCGCCCTGCTACAGCACATTGGGTGCTTGCGCACCAGCGCGTGCCCTTTCTGCCCGCGCCGCGCCAAGACGATCGAGCACCTCTTCTTCACCTGCCCCCGCCTTCGCCTCTTTTGGCGCCACGCTCTGGGGTCTCGTAGGTGCGCCCTCCCCACGACCACCGAGGAGTCCTGGACGTCGCTCCAGACCAGCTACCCCTCTTGGGGCGTGCGAGTCTGCAGCACTGTCCTCTCCGGACTTCTCTGGGTGGTGTGGAAAAGCAGGAACCGAATGGTATTCGACGCCGTCCGACTCTCGACTCTGGCGATCCTCGAGTTGGCCGTCGAGCACCTGCGACTGTGGCGTGTTCGCTTCCCCCGACATGTTGACTTTGGGTGTGTTGAACAATGGTGTGCTTCGCTTCTATGACCCCCCGAGTGCCCCCCCTTAACCCTCCTCTCCTTTTGTACTTATCGAAGGCGTTGTATACGTCGATCCAATTAATATAATTCAGGTGGACAGTTCGCCCCCCGTTGTGCCGCTCAAAAACAAATGGCACACTCTACTATGTTGATAGCTATGCAAGAGAGACGGCTAGGGACTTAGACCTAGAAAATTCACGATAGACGTTTATATAGCTGATGCCATTTTCAGTGCACCGGGTTGCACCGCCTGCCGGTAAGCGAGACCACCACCGGTACGAGGAACCAGATAAAATTCGCTTTCTTGAAGATCTGAAGAATAACTTTCCATGGGCTATCATGTTTTGCAACATGGGCATTTTGTTGCCGGACTGTCTGGTTGCTGCGATACAACATTAGGAAACATGCCAATTCATGTGGTATGATACTACTTAAGGCATCTTCAACTCATAAAAACAAAAGTTGTAACTCTATTTTATGTCTTGGTAGAAGCTTTGAGTATAAAAATATGCTGGTACTTTCAGTGGAGCTGGACGGCAGAAATAACTGATAGAAAAATCCAGAGCAAGCTCACACATTGTTCAGGTGCCATCAATCAAATAGATAGATGGGGAGCAGGACTAGAGAGCGAAGAGAAACGAGGTAGGATGCGGTGGTAGACAGGACAGCTATGCAAAAGAGGCAGCAAGGGATTTGGACCGAGAGAACTCACCCAGAGACGTATAGTTGATGTCATTTTAAATGCACGGTGGTTTGCACCGAGAGGCACCGTCTCGCCGGTAAGCGAAACCACCACGGGTCTATGACCGTGTGTCGTTGGCATGTGAAACCAGTGGTATGCTCCAGGGGCACATCCAGAGCCGTGCCGACAGCACTCCCGAGCTAAAATAAGTACATAACCTGTTTCAGAATAGTCCGCAAGCGGAAACAGATAAAATTCGCTTTATTGAAGATCCGAAGAACGATTTTCCATGGGCTATCATGTTTTGCAACATGGACATTTTGTTGTTGGACTGTCGGGTTGCCCGAAGGCAGGCATTGCCATACAACATTAGGAAACAGGCATTGCGATACAACATTAGAAAACATGCAATTGATGTATCATTATGATACTTAAGGCATCTTCAACTCATAAAAACAAAAATTGTACCGAGTTTTATCTCTTGGTAGAGAAGCTTTGAGTAGTATTGGCATCAATACCAGATAGGCAAATCCAGAATGTGATCAGGTGCCATGAAATAGAAAACATACACAGCATGCATGCAGGTCAAGTTGATGGTCGTTGCTAACATCACCATATATAGAAGATGGAAATGAAATCAAACTGATGTGGCCCCTCGAGCATAAGCAGGCAGGTTCTCCTCTGCATGATAAGAAGGCAGGTTCTCCTGTTTCGCAACAGTTTCAGCTTGTTGACGCTTTTTCTCGTCAGCGACAGTCTTGGTTACATGCTGCTCAAAGGTTGCAAAGAAAAGTAGAAGGGAACCCGTGAGAGGAATTATTGGTTTTACCAGCACTTGAGTGAATTGCACTGCCCTGGTCCAGCGCCTAGTAGAGTATAAATAAATGAGATTATTAGTAAAAAATGCAAAAGGAAAACATGCATGCATATCTAGGTTTGTACCAACCTATATATATATAGGAAAACTCGTACAAGAATGCAAAAGGAAAACATGCATGCATGCATATCTAGGTTTGTACCAACCATTTGTAGTCATTGGGTCTGGGCTTGATCTGTTCAGAGAGGGACCTGAGCAGCTGTCTGTTGACACGGTCGGTAAGTCCTGCCTCAACTAGCAGGTCATACAGCTCCTCTTTGTGCATCTGGATCTCTTCCATAGCTAGGGACAAGGTTGCAGGTGCTTCACGACGAATATGCTGGACGGATATTATAGATAAACACACAAAAACAGACAGGATATATATCACACTCACGCACTACTGATCACACCGAAAAAGAGTCGGGTTTGGAGGCTTAATTACCCGCATCGTGCTGCTGCTCATCAACCTGCTTGCACGACAGGGGCCCGACGAGGCCTGATGCCTTCTCAGCTGGCTCAGGCCACCGGCCGCCACCGGCGCTCGCTGGAGCATCCTCGCAAAGGATCCAACAATCGCAGCCATCTCCGTCCTCTGTTCTGCAAAATTGAGAGATCAGGCCGGGCTGGCGCGCGACGGGAGGAATCGATCGGAGGAGGAAATATCGACGGACGGCAGCTCTCGACTCATACAGGTTGGAAGCAGGGGGTAAGGTGGGCGGTTTCTCTCTCCAAGCATCCTGGAAATGAATTAGGTGGGGATTCCAAATCCGGCCTAGAAAGGAAATTGCAGCTAATTCGAATTCTGTTGTTTGGGTGGTTTAGAATTTACTGGTAGAATTAGATGGTGCTACCCAATTCCAATTCCTGTTTGGATATTCAAACCATGGAATTTGATTATTTTTTCGTTTGTCTATTTTGTACTTGTGTAAATGTATGAATAGTCATATGTGTATATATTACAGTGTATACATATTATTTGCCACACATAGTAATATTAAAATAATCTGAACAAGATAACATGAAGCACATATGTAATTTATGTCTCTTACACATTCTTACACATAGTGCGTGTAACTAGTCGTGTGTCCTGCAGTTCAAAGATGTTGGCAAAAAAGATAAGTTAAGCAACTACTATCTGCATGAGCTCAAGAACGAAATAGAAGGTTTGGAGATTGAACTAGACATAAAAATTGAACAGCTCGTTTATCAAAAAAATCAGCTATCAACCAAAAGCTATATCAGGACGTACATCGAGGTTGCCGGAGCAGAATAATCTCACACGATCAGAAATACGAACTAGCTGCAAAAGCTGCATCGACCAATGTTACTAGTACTACTTCTGTTCCTAAAGCAAAACAAAGTACGTATCAACACGATCAGAAACATGGGGAGTTGTTCTTGCATCTACACGATCAGAAACATGGGGTAGTTGTTCTTGCATCTACACGATCAGAAACATGGAGCAGTTGTTCTTGCATCTACACGGTCAGAAACATGGGATAGTTGTTCATCGATCCATCCATATTCTCCAGGTTCGATCCATGGGAGTGTCTCCGTCCTCCAGCGCCGCTAGGCACGCTACAGACTTATCTACCGCCGGATCGCCGCCCGTGGCCGACGTGCTGCCCGTGCCATCCGGCCACAGTACTGCCGTCTGTCTCCCATCGCTAGTCGACGCTAGGGTTAGGGCTGGCGGAGGGGATAGGGTGCCAGAGAGGAGAGGTAGGGCAGGGAGAAGGACGGGGAAGGGGAGGGCGATGAAGCTCGCCAGGCGTACCTGCGGCGATGCGTACGTGAAGGAGGAGACGCGGGCCGAGCGCGATCGGGAGATGTGATTTCCCTACCGATTCAGAGGTCTGACCCTCCGAATTGGATAGAGCAAGGGGACACCACGCGCGGGGAGTTGGTGGAATTGAGGCTTCGTTTCTGGGCCCTAATTCTTGGACAAAACAAACGGTGAAATTTGATGCCTAATTCCAATTCCTCAATTCCAGGCGTATTTGAGTGCATCCAAACCAATAAAAAAATAGCGCGCTAACTTAAATAGCGTGGGCTTCAAAAAAACGCTACGAAACGGTATAACGCGCTATTTTTCAAAATAGCGTTTCACAAAAGTATAAAAATCAGGATTTCAGCAGCTATAAAATCATAGATATAGCATTATGCAGCTATAAAACCACATGCATAACATTCTGTAGCCAAGCCAAACATCAACTATAGATAGTTCACATAGTTCATAACTCCATATCACATAGCCAAAATCACAACCATAGTTCAGAATTCACACACACTAACATAGAGTGAGACATGTAGTTGACATTCGATGCAAGGATTGTCGGTGACGGATTGAAGGAGGGCAACGGAGGCAGGGTGAAGGCGTGAAGCACTGAAGCTATGCGTGAAGGCGTCCAAGGCGGAGGTGATTCTAGATGGAGGCATGTTGATTCCAGGCGGAGACGCCGCATCCGTCGTCGCGACGTCGTCTCTCTAAGGTAGTGGAGGAGACGAACTGGGAACTGACGTTATGGCGTTAGCTTGTTGCCCTATTAGGGTTAGTTGGATTAGGGTAGGCCACTAGACAAAAATGGGTCAAAATGGGGAATGAGCTACTAAAAAAACCAACAAAAAATAGCGCCGCTATGACGTAACGTCAAATAGCGCGAATAGCGCCGTATTGAGCGTGCATAGCGCCATAGCGTCCCTGGAATGCATAGCATATCGTCCAGCTCCTGAAAACGCTATAGCGGCGCTAATAGCGTTAAATAGCGTGCTATTTTTTTCGTTGATCCAAACATAGTGAAAATCTTTTATCCAACGGAAATTAATACCTACTTTTCTTCTCAAAATTCCCTTCTTTTTCTGTATTATTATATATATCCCACAAAAAAAGGTTTTTTTATCACGCACACCGTGTAGTATATTTTACTACTCTAAAATTATAAACATTTTCATAAAACTAATACTCTATGATGATTTTAACACAATGGATTTGATAGTCTAGATGTTATTTTCTCCTACATATTTGGTCAAATTATATAAAGTTCAATTTTGACCAATCCAGAATATTGACGTAATTGTGAATGGACGGAGTAGCACTAGTGCAAATGAGGCCTTTAGTTGAGGTCGAAATTGGGCTTTAACACTACGAACCGGTGTTAAAGGGAGTGCCCGTACTAGCATGGCCCGTGCAGCAGAAAGGCGCACCCCCTTTAACACCGGTTGAAGCCACGAACCGGTGTTAAAGAGGGTGCTGTGCGGGCCGGTGGTGCAGGGCCTTTAACACCGGTTCATGGCTTGAACCGGTGTTAAAGGGGGTGCACCTATATAATACACCGCAGCCCACACCCCTCTCTCTCTCTCTTATTTTTTCACTCTCTCATTTTGGAGCTTAGCAAAGAGGTGAGAGGTGTGCTAGTTTGTGTTTTCTTCTTATGCACAAGAGGTGTTCGGTGAAATGCCCGAGAGCTCGAATTAAGTTTTCTCGTTGCTCTTTCCTTCTCGATCGAGGTCGGCAACTTTATCCTTTCATGTGTCATTGATGTACTGTAAAAGTGGTCATCTCCCTATTAATTCATGATGTATTTTAATGATTTTTTATATACGTAATTAATTATATAATGCAGATGAACCGACAATGGATGTACGGTGACCGACACACTTCCAAGTATATTACGGGCCTCCAAAATTTTATCGTTGTGGCTAAGGCAAACCGTGGTCACAATGGTTTTATTATTGTCCATGTGTTGACTGTCAGAACAAGAAAGACTACTCAAATACCAAAACCATTCACGCCCACCTTATTCGGTCCGGTTTCATGCCCAGCTATAATTGTTGGACCAAGCACGAAGAAAGAGGGGTTATGATGGAAGACAACAAAGAAGAAGAAGAGCAGGACAATTGTTGGGCCTCCAATTGCGGACGTTTCTAGAATAGCAGCAAGTTTCCTTTAAGTGGATTACCCAAGGTTTATCAAACTTAGGGAGTAAGTGGTCAAAGGTATTCCCTCCCAAGCAACCCTGCAATCAAGATACAAGAAGTCTCTTGTGTCCCCAACATACCCAATACACTTGTCAGGTATATAGGTGCACTAGTTTGGCGAAGAGATAGTGAAATACAAGTGGTACAGTGCCAGAAAATAGCTTGACAGTGAGGTAAAGACTAAAGACAACAAGAAGAAAGCAAGCAAAAATGCAACAGATCTAGTAGCAAATAGTGTTTCAATGCTTAAAAACAAGGCCTAGAGATCATACTTTCACTAATGAACACTCTTTCATATAAATATCCTCTCTTCATGATACTACTCTTAACTACTCTCCGGTTGGACACTCTAATCCACGGTAGGGCCTTCCCCAATCTAGATAACCTCACACTGTCACCTTGAGCGCTAGATGGTTCCAACAAATACCACAATTTCATAGAGACATCCAACTCCAAATATAACTCATAACAAATATTCAATCTAGCCAAAGTGCCACACACGGTATGCACGCTATCACAACACACACGTGGGGAAAGCATAGATCTATTAAAGCACAAAGAGTATTTATGTAGACTCAAACCTAAGTGCCACCATGGCATGCACGCTGTCACTTTCACACACATGGAGAGAGCAGAGATCTATTAAAGCACTTGAGCAGCAAGGTAGATCTACTTGATTACAAAGCTCATGACCACAAGATCATGCATAGAGACAGAGATGAACACATAGCAACCGGTAGAGCCCTTAGCCCCGAGGAAGAATTACTCCCTCTTCATCATGGGAATCAGCAATGGTGATGAAGATGGTGATGGAGATCGATGGAGATGGATCCGGGGGCACTTCCCCGTCCCGGCAGGGTGCCAAAACAAAGACTTTCTGTCCCCCGAATCTCCCCTTCGGTGGCGGCGGCGTTACGGAGGTTTTCATGGATTTCTTCTGGATTGGCTAGGGTTTTTGGGTCGGAGGCTTCTTATAGGCACAGGAATCAAGGTCGGTGGGGGTCCAGGAGGCCCACACCCCCTCTAGGCGCCTCTAGGTCTTGCCCGCGCCTAGGGGGGTGCGGACACCCTGTGGCCCCCCTCCAGCTCTGCTTCGTGGTTCCGTGTTGCTCCGGGAAAAATAATAATTTTGGCTTTTGTCCCGTCCAATTCCGAGAATATTGATTTTCTGCCTTTCTGAAACCAAAAACAGAAGAAAACAGGCAACTAGCACTGTGACAACTTGTTAATAGGTTAGTTCCAGAAAAGATATAAAAACACCTCAAAGTATAGACAAAACAAAGCAAAGTAGATACAAAACAAGCATGGAGCATCAAAAATTATAGATACGTTTCCGACGTATCAATGACAACTATCATAATATGTATCCTGAATACGATGATACTACAACGGGGGTAGATGAAGATCAAGAGGCAGCAGATGGGCCTGCTGATGACGATCTTGGTCGGGTCATTACTGATGCAAAGGAAGAATGTGAAATTGAAAAGGAGAAGGAGAAGCTGGAGCAGATGTTAAAGGATCACAAAACATTGTTGTACCCAACTTGCGAAGATGGCCACAAAAAGCTAGGTACCACACTGGATTTCCTGCCATGGAAGGCAGAGAACGGTGTGACTGACAATGCATTTGCAAAGTTGTTGGTAAAAATGAAGAATATGCTTCCAAGAAAATAATGAATTGCCCGACAATATATACCAAGGAAAGAAGGTTGTCTGCCCTCTAGGATTAGACGTGCAGAAGATACATGCCTGCATTAATGACGACATCCTCTACCGTGGTGAGAAGTACGAGAATTTGGATGCATGCCCGATATGCACTACACTGCAGTATAAGATCAGATGAGACAACCCTGGCGATGTTGAGGGCGAGACACCTAGGAAGAAGGTTCCTGCCAATGTTATGTGGTATGCTCCTATAATACCACGATTAAAAGGTCTCTTTGGAAACAAAGAGCATGCCAAGTTGTTGCGATGGCACATGGACGATCGTAAGAAAGACACGATGTTGAGACACCCCGCTGATGGGTCACAGTGGAGAAAAGTCGAGCGAGAGTACCCGGACATCGCACGTGACAAAAGGAACTTAAGATTTGGTCTAAGTACAGATGTCATGAATCCTTTTGTGGAGCAGAGCTACAGTCACAACACCTGTCTGGTGACTCTATGTATCTATAACCTTCCTCCTTGGTTATGCATGAAGCGGAAGTTCATTATGATGCCAGTGCTCATACAAGGTCCAAGGCAACCCGGCAATGACATTGATGTGTACCTAAGGCCATTAGTTGAAGAACTTTTACAGCTGTGGGCCAAACCAGGTGTATGTATGTGGGATGAGCACAAAGGGGAGCCATTTGACCTACGAGCATTTATTTTTGTAACCATCAATGATTGGCCTGCTCTTAGTAACATTTCAGGGCAGACAAACAAGGGATTCAAAGCATGCACGCACTGTTTAGATGAGAATGAAAGTGTATATTTGGATAAATGTAAGAAGGTTGTGTACCTAGGGCATCATTGATTTCTTCTGAACCTGCATCCCGTAAGAAAGAAAGGCAAGCATTTCAAACGTCTGGAAGAACCCCGGAGGAATCCTGTCCTCTGTACTGGCGAGGAGGTATTTGGTATGGTCAAGGACCTAGAAGTAATCTTTGGAAAAGGTACCGACAGTCAATCTGTTCCGAATGACGATGGCGGACACGCGCCCATGTGGAAGAAGCAACCTATATTTTGGGACCTACCCTATTGGAAAGTCCTAGAGGTCCGTGTTGGAGATATGCCCTAGAGGCAATAATAAATATAGTTATTATTATATCTTTGTGTTTATGATAAATGTTTATATTCATGCTATAATAGTATTAACAAGGAAACATTAATACTTGTGTGAATTGTAAACTTAAATTGAAGTCCCTAGTATAGCCTCTATACTTCACTAGCTTGTTGGTTGATTAAATGATTGTGGTTTCCATATCATGAACATTGATATGTTATCAACAACAAGATCATATCGTTAGGAGAATGATATGGTGGACATACTCCTATTGATAAGCGTAGCATAAAGATCAAGTCATTTCAATAGTTCAATTGCTATATGCTTTCTGATACATAGTAACCTAATTCCTTCGACCATGAGATCATGCATATCACCTTTACCGGATGGATGCTTTGATGACATCAAACACCACACTGTAACTGGGTGGCTATAAAGGTGGCATTAAGTGTTCGGAAAGTATTGGTTGAAACACATGGATCAAGAGTGGGATTTGTCCATCCACATGACGGATAGATATACTCTGGGCCCTCTCGGTGGAATGTCATCCAATTGGCTTGCAAGCATGTGACTTGGTCACAAGGTATCACATATCATGGGAACGAGAAAAGAGTACTTATCGGTAACGAGGTTGAACTAGGTATGCAGAGATACCGACGATCATAACCTCGGATAAGTAAACTATCGTGAGACAAAGGGAAATTGGTATCGTATGTAAGTGGTTCATTCGATCGCAAAGTAATCGTAGAAATATGTGGGAGCCATATGAATTTCCAGATTCCTCTATTGGTTATTGTTCGGAGAAGTGTCTCGATCATGTCCGCATAATTCACGAACCGTAGGGAGACACACTTAAGGATTCGACGTTGTTTTGAGTAGTTATGGTATTATAAGAAAGAGACCGAATGTTGTTCGGAGTCTCGGATGGGATCCGGGATATCACGAGGTGATCCGGAATGGTCCGGAGAATAAGATTCGTATAAGGAAAGTCCCGTTTCGGAGTTTGGGAATGATTCCGGTGTTTTCATCGGGAATGTTCTAGAAGGTTCCGGATTGTCCGGCACTCCGGGGGGGAGGGTACATGAGTGTGTCATTGAATGATTGCATCATGTACTAAGTGTTCTTGCTGTTCCAAAAACATGAAAGTCAAATTGCCAGTTTGAAAGTCAAACGGCTAAAACAGGAAACTGTGGGAAACAAGCAAGAGGAGTTGGAACCAACTTGGAGGAGGAGTCCAACTCCTCCAGGCCGGCGCCCAGCCCTAGGCCGAGTTGGGGAGGGACTCCCTCCCTCCCCTGGCGCGCCAAGGCCCCTCCACCCATAAAAGGAGGGGCAGGGCTCCTCCTTGAGACACACAAGTTTCCACCTCTAATCTCAGGTTTAGAGCCGTTTGGTTTAGAGCTTCTAATTGCTTTAGCCTGCGGTTTAGAGCCTTCTAATTGGTGTGTCTAATCTCTAGACCACTAATAGCCCTCTCTCATAATCCACCATACTCGCTCCGGCTTAAGGCGAAGCCCTGCGGGATCTCCCCTCTACTTCCGGTACCACGCCGTTGTGCTGCCGGAATCGCGAGGAGAGTGCTACAACCTCCGCTGCCTGCTGGAACAAGGGAGAGGAAGGTCTTCGTCGAGTACCGAACGTGTGACCGACTGCGGGAGCGCTGCCGGAACGCAGCGCCGGAAGGATCGTCTACACGATCTTGAGATCGGGAAGAGTACGACTACATCACCCACGAGAATCTGCTCTCGTTAAACGCTTTGGAATCTTCGAGGGTAAGTTATTCCATCGACTCGTTGCTACAATCTAGTAGATAGATCTTGGCTTGTTTGTTTGTATGCGATAGAAATTTTTTGTTTTCCATGCTACGAACCCCTACAGTCCGATCTTCAATCGACGTGATGCACGTGAGGAAGAATCTTTGCGTGAACCTGCTAGGATTCCTGGGAGTGTATGTGAATACAAAAGATACACCAGAAGCATGGCAGGACCAGCAACGTATGAAAGAACCTGAAAAGCCTATGCATCCTGAGAACGAGAAGGGTAAAGGGCGCCACTTAACTCCTGCCAGCTACGCTCTTACCAAAGCAGAGAAGGAAATCTTTTTTGAATGCCTGAGCAGTATCAAGGTCCTGTCTGGCTTCTCGTCGAATATAAAGGGAATAATAAATATGGCAGAGAAAAAATTCCAAAACCTGAAGTCTCATGACTGCCACGTGATTATGATGCAATTGCTTCCGATTGCATTGAGGGGGCTTCTACCTGAAAATGTTCAAGTACCCATTGTGAAGTTTTGTGCATTCCTCAATGCAATATCTCAGAAGGTAATCAATCTAGAAAGCCTACCAGGGTTACAGACAGATGTGACCTAATGTCTTGTCAGCTTCGAGTTGGTGTTCCCACCATCCTTCTTCAATATTATGAAGCATCTCCTGGTTCACCTAGTAGAAGAGATTGCCATTCTTGGTCCTGTATTTCTACACAATATGTTCCCCTTTGAGAGGTACATGGGAGTCTTAAAGAAATATGTTCATAACCGTGCTAGGCCAGAAGGAAGCATCTCCAAGGGCTATGTAACAAAGGAGGTTATTGAGTTCTGTGTTGACTTTATTCCTGACCTTAAGGCGATTGGTGTTCCACAATCACGACATGAGGGGAGACTGCGTGGAAAAGACACCCTAGGATGTAAAGCAATGATATCTAGGGACGGGCATTCTCTCAATCAAGCACACTACACGGTTTTACAAATATATATCTTGGTTGCCCCGTATATCAATGAACACACGAATTTTATACGCCTCAAACACCCGGGGTAGTCTGATGATTGGATTAGAAGTGAACACATGGCGAGTTTTGGTGGCTGGCTGCAAGGACTTCTCACGAATAACACCACTGTTGGAGACCAGCTGTACTTGTTGGTCAGGACACCATCCTCGACTGTATGCACTTTACAAGGGTACGGGATAAATGGGAATACATTTTACACGATAGTCCAAGATAAAAAGAGTACCAACCAAACAGTGGTGTCCGCTTCGATGCAGCAGAAGACAATGGCAAAAGACCACGTATTATGGGTTCATAGACGAGATACGGGAACTTGACTATGGACCTAATTTTAAGGTCCCCTTGTTTTGGTGCATATGGGTCAAGCTGACAGGAGGAGGGGTTGAGGTAGACAAGAAGTACAGAATGACAACAGTGGATCTCAACAATATTGGGTACTTAGACGAACCATTTATCTTAGCCAATGATGTGGCTCAGGTTTTCTATATAAAGGACATGTCTACCAAACTGAAAAAAATAAAAAAAAATAAGCAAACAGATACATCACACGATGAGCCAAAGCATCACATAGTTCTTTCAGGGAAAAGAAACATCATGAGAGTGGAGGACAAGACAGACATGTCAGAAGATTATAATAAGTTTGATGAAATTCCGCCCTTCAAAGTGAAGACTGACCCAACCATCCTATTAAACGGTGTTGATACTCCATGGTTACGGCTGACGCGATCATAAGATTGACTATATGTATTAAATGAGCCATTTTTGGCACACATATGTATCTCAACATGGAAATCAATGTCATATTTCATCCGTTAACACTTGGTTCTAAAGAAATGCATTTTTTAATCTTTATTAAAAAATAAGCCCCTTTAGTCCCGGTTGGTAAAAAATTCGCCCCTCTGTCTTCCCGCCATTTTTCTTCCCGCCAATTTTATTCCCGCCATTTCTCACTATATATACGTAGGATTGGCCTCCATTGTGTTACACCCCTGGGATAAGGCTAAACAAATCTCAGACCTCTATCTGTCATAAGCTTAACCCTGAGCTCGAGGATATCCAGTGAAGAATCGATAACACATCATTGACTCTACGACACAAAAAATATTATAGCAAGCTCATAACTGAGCAGAGAACCAAATTATTACAAGCAGAGTTCACTGACCACAAACATCAAACAACGGAAGCAAAATTATGCTATTAAGTATAGCAAACTTAACAAATGGCCTAAGAGGCCTGAAGCATAATGATGACGTCCCAGCCCATAGATTCCAGGTTGCCGGCCGGGAACCCCAAGCTACTCGTCGATGTCGATGTAGTACGGAACTCGTCTTCAGGTGAATACTTACTCTGCCAAAAGTATCCACAAAGAAAGGGTGAGTACAGAGTGTACTCCACAAGACTTATGGCTGGTGGAGTTGTTGCATAAAGCCATCTTTGTTGAAAAAACAAGAGGGAGAAGAAGCTCGTCTAATCAGAGTATTTTAAAAGGGGATAAGAGAGCGACATCTCCGAAATATTGATCATCATCTTTTGATATCCACCAAGTCATCATCATCTACCAACTAGGATAACCCCCTCGTACCCATGAGGAAGCATCCTTAAGCACACATTGATCTGCCAAGTTTTACGATTAGGTTCAAGTTCTCTATGATCTTAGAATCTAGTCACCAAGCGTTCATAACCGTGAACACGGCTTTTCGAAAATATTATTACCATGCAGGGGTGTACAAATTTACCCACACGTACCAACCGACTCTTAATGCCAAGCTATTAGCCCTCTTCCTTGGAAGGCTGGCAGAGGGTGGTTGGCCACGACCTTTACCTTGATTTCGCCAACACCATGAGTCACGCAATAAGTATGGTTCCGCCGTAACGGGTCAAATCCCGAAGCCGGTACTTAAAGATGTGAGGCGATGTTGGTTCATCAGGGGCTCCATCGACCCCAAGCAACCCGGTCCACGCTTCCCTACCTGTTATGAATGCACCTTCACCCGGCAAATCTCAAAAGGTTTTCTATGCATATGTCGAATGGAACGCCCGAACTATGTGACTCATGGAATCTACTAGGCAAGTTAATCAGGCAAGGGGTTCCCAAGCCCCGTGTGGCTGTACGCTCATCTCGGTTCCAAAGGCAAGAACTCAGTTCCTAGTGGTGGCGAGCATGGGACTAGAAAAACCACATCCCACCGTGGCCTCCCATACAAGCCTTAGCATATTTAACTTATATCACCTCTGATATCATCTCATCACGTTCTCCTGTCATACTAGATTCTCTGCATCTGATACATCATCTGGATGGACCAGACTCAACATCTATGCATGGCTAAGCAGGGAACGGATATAAGCTCTAGCAGTGCACACAAGTCAAACCTAGTTATGCTAGGAGCAGTGGATCAGGTAATATAAGCTCAAAGGGAATAATGCAAGATATAGGATACTATATCTATCGATAAAAGATTACAGTAGAATCGTATGCATCATGGCAGGAATTGAAATACTTTCGAAATCATAGGACTATATCATGGTGGGGCTATGCTTGCCTTTGCCAGTTGATAAACAATAAGCAGGTCTTCGGGGATCTTGTACTTGACTTGATTATAGTTGGTCAAGTATTGTTCTTCGATCTTCGAACTTCGATGGTCTTGATCTCGATCTTGGATCTCGATCTCGATATCTTATTCTACCGAGGAAGAACCAAACACCGAAAAGAGAGGGGAAACAATCAACACATGGCATCGATGCAATGCTCAAGCAAGTATGATGATATGACAAATTGAATTGTATTGAAATCTAACCCTAAGGCATGCTCGATAGTTTAATCGGGGTTCCAAGGGGTATAAACCCTAACTCGGGGAACTCCGGATGTATATGAGAGGGGTTACTAAGTTCTTCTAATTAAACGTGTCTTGAAAGTTGTTGAACAATGCATGATTATAGCTCTAATAGACAGTTCTCATTTTTCTGAATACTTTGATATATTATTTTTAGTTTTTTTGACTTATAAATAATTAGATATTGATTTTACAAGATTAATTTTTTTTTTGAAATTATTTAAAACCTTTTCTGAAATTATTAAACAACTTGTTAGACTTTTTACACCCGGGCTTGCCTAGCCACAGTGGCTGACTGAGGGGACCTAGTGCCACCTCAGCATCCACGCGGCAGAAGGGACCCACAGCGGGTTGACCATCGCTGACCCGTGCTGACATCAGGGTGACATCACTGTGATGTCATCCTGGCCGGCTTCTCGTAGGTGGCTTACAGGGACGACGGAGGAGAGCTCGCGGGACTGCGTGGGTAGGCGCGTTCTATAGAGCGTGGCACGGGCGACCATATGGTGGTGGCGCCGCCCAGAGATGGTAGCCGGAGCTACGCCGGCAAGCATGAACTGCGGTGGCGGGAGGCGGCGCTCGACGCGGGCTCGAAACAAACCGGGAGGGAGATAAAGGAGGGCACTGGGAGGTGCTAGAGATCACGTAGAACGCGTTAGATGGGTCGGGGAGGCGAGGCGAGCATGAACGGCATCGAAATCGATCGCGGTGACTGCGGTGGCCGGCGGAAGTGAGGTGTAGATTCGGAATATTGCGGGCACGCCGGGCTTTGTGACCTAGCTGGAACGAACCAGCGCATCAGGGCGAGCTCAAAGGTGGCCGCAGAACGGCGAGAGGTGGACGAAAACAGCGACGTCGGTCGGTACCTGCAAGTCTAGGGTTTCGGCCAGGGGAAGAAATTGGGGAAATGAGAAGCTAGGGTTTGTCTCGGCAGTGGAGGGGTACTTGTAGACCATAGGGACGCCGGTAGCATGCATCACAGCGCACGGCGGGCATCCTGGCGCAGGCGGGCGGCGCAGGCGGCGACACGCAGGAGCTTCCTCCGTCGGGATCGAAGACGACGACGGGAAAGACGATCGAACCGGTATCGGGCCTAGGATGGGCTGGCTATGGCCGGTTGTAGGCTGTGGGGAAGCTGCACTGCGCGAGAGAGAGGGAAGGAAGGAAGATGAGCTCGGCCCGGGTTAGGGTTAGGAGTAGTTTTTTTCTTTGCAAATTCCTTTCTTTTTCTATTTTGCATTTCTCATTTGTAATTTCATTTAAAATTATGTTTTAGGTATTTCAAAAATACCAGAGATTTTATAAAATATATGCAAATATTGTAGGGGGCCTTATAACAATTTGGGCTCCAACATATTTTGTATTTTTCAAAATATCAAAACCCTTTTGAATGTTTCAAAAAGAGGGGGAAGGATTAGGGTTTAAGGTTTTGCCTTATTTCCTTTTGCATGCATCTTTTAAATATGATGCTCATGAATGCGCAATCAAAACCCTAATATATAATTAATTAAAACTGGGGTGTTACACATTGTCATTGCACATCTCTAGACTCATATATGCAACCTCATCACTCTTTCCCATGGCTTCCACCGTACCACTAACCCCCAGGGAGGCGGAGGCGCTTTGCGCCTTGAACTACCCCTGCCCGCCGAGCTACTGCGTACCGTCGGCTGGATGCTAAGCGCCGGAGACGTGCCGGTTCCTCCTGTCCCTCTAGGTGTGGCGCGCCGGATGGCCATCATGAATCACTACTACTTCGAGCTCACGCTGGAGCAGCGGAAGAATACCAACTAGCATCCCGACTATTTCCCGACTTGGGAAGCCTTCTTCGGGGATTGGCGTGAGAGGGCGCTTGCCAGGCACGAGGAGGATGACCCACCTCCTCCGAACTTCAAAGAGGCTGGCCGTCGGTTGTGGTGGCGCGGCCGGACTCTCCAGAGCGTCATGGCCTACGACACGACCGACTCTAACCCCCGTCTGCGCAACCCTCAAGTCTAGCCCACGCGTACTCAGCCTTCAAGATTCAACTACGGCAACCTCGACGACGACAGCGACGACGGCCGCGGCGAGTACAACGACTACAGTGGCGAGTATCACAGGTGTAGGCAGGAGCATGACTGAATCACTCCAACATTCCAAAACAAGTTTGGCCGATTGTGACTTAATCTGGCCATGTATCTTAATTTCCAGTTCTTCTATATATCTTAATTTTCAGTCGTGCTTTATGTAACCTACTGTTAGTTGCGTTATGTACTTTAATTCCAGTTCTATCGTAATAAAATTTTCTTCCCGCCCATTATTTCCCGCCCTTTTCCTCTCGCGCATTCTGCCCGCCCTTTCCCATTTGTTACTAGTTTGAATAGTTAGAAATTTATTTTTTGAAAACAAAAAATGTTTTAGGATTAATTATTCAAATGCAAACACTTTTGATGTTGAAAGTTTTGTCAGATTCCAAAGTATACAAAAGATGCTAAATTTAAATATCCAAACAATTCAAAAATGTTAATAGAAAATAAAATATGATTTGCTCTAATTATTTTTCATTTTATGAAAATAGGGTTAGATTCCTGAGTTGAAATGAAAAAGATATGAATTTTCTAAATTCTATCCTATTTTTGGGAAAAAAAAATGCCCCCCCCCTTTAACACCGGTTCTACGAACCGGTGTTAAAGGGGGAGGGTGCACACGAAACGAATCCCCCACCCCCCTTTAATACCGTCTCCAGCCACAAACATGAGTTAAAGGGGGGGTGTGCGCGTGAAATTAATTCCCCCCTTTAACACCTGTTCATGTCTAGAACCGGTGTTAAAGGGGGGCATAAAGCGCGCGCATGCTCTTCCTCTTCCCCCAGCGAGAGAAGATCGAGGAGCACAGAGAGGAGCAGAGAGGAGAACGCCGGCATGCTGTTGTCGCCGTCCACCGCCGTCGCCGCCGCGCCCACCCACGCCTCGTCGTGTTGTTCTTCCGCGTAGAAGGAATCAACGCGGGGCATCCGCAATCGACCCCCAGCATCGCTTCTTCTCCGAGCCTGACGACCACCACCGTCGCCATCGTCGCTGCTCCGACCCCGCCCGGCCTTGCGGACCCCTCTGGTAGACCCACGGTGCTCTGGCGCCCCTTCGCTCGCTCCCTCTCGCTCGGTGCCGTCGTCGCATCGCTGCTCTGCAAGCGCCACCGCTGGCCATCGTCGTTGATGTCGCTCCGGTGACCCCTAGGTAGCGGCGCCGCCTATTTTAGGTAGGCCGCATTGCGCTGAGTCGAACGCGCTTGCTCGCACGCCCTAGGTCACTCTCCAGCGCCGCCAGCCCCCGCCGTCTGCAGCATCCTCCGGCGAGCCCGCATGGCGCATGTGTGTCTCTGACGTGGCCCCGGTCCCACTCGTCAGCCACTGTGGCTAGCCCCTGTTTTGGTGAGAAAAGGTTGGGGTTAGGGTGTGCTGACGTCAAGCTGAGGTAATAAGTGGTTTAATAATTCCAGAAATTGTTTAAATCTTGTAAATTCAATAACTAATTACTTATAAGTCAGAAAATACAAATAATATATCAAAATTTTCAGAAAAATGAGAACAATCTATTTAAGCTATAATCATGCATTGTTAATCAACTTAAATGACAAGTTTAATTAGAAGAACATAATGAACCCTCTCATATGCATCCGGGGTTTCTCCGAATTATGGTATGGACCCCTCGGACCTTGTTTAAAATGATCAAGTATGTTTAGGGTTTTAATTTCATTTTCGTATTTATTTGTGTATTTTTGTATGAATAATATGTATATTTTTGTAATCCTAATATGTATATAAATGTTGCATATAAATTTTTATATGGTGATCCTTCATTATTATATGACACATAAAGTTCTAAGGAATTAAGATGGTTAATATTATTCCCATGAGCTTAAGTGATATCAAGATAAATAGTTTGTTATAACTTGCATATAAGTTAGGGTTTAAAATTATAAATGTCTACCATGAGCTTACTCTAGAATATTTATTATGAATCCAAGTCCACTTGAATGTTTAATCTCTTACTCTAGATAATATTATTGTTTTAGAAACTATGGATCCACTCAGTAGAAACCTTGAAGAGGAAGAAATAATGGAGAACATGATCCATGAGGACACCTCATAATAATTAAACTTGGAGGGACATGATGATAGCTCAAGTAGTCATGGAGAAGTTGACGACTCCGGTGAATGCACTTTAGTGATTACAAAGTCCGGCGAGGTATATGCATGGATTAAGCCTCTGCTGACTTGCACCGGTTGATTTGTATATATGTACATGTATTAATTAACGCTTCTTTCTTATTTTAGCTCTCCGGATCGACCAGCCAACAACAATCTTCTTCTACGAAAAAGAGCAAGCGAGGCACGAGCCATCGATTGAAAGATCGTGCAAAGTTCACGATCGAAGCAGTCTGTGTTGATGGCATGCCGATGGAGCCCAAGAAGGCCACAGACAAATTTATACGTTAGGCTAGAGTTCTTGTTAGGGACCAAATCCAAATCACAATTGAATATTGGAATAATCCAAAGAAGGGCGACGCTACCTTTGTCGATAAAAGATCCAAAGAAACGCTTTGGACTTCGCTGTTGTTAAATTTGAACCTACCGCCAGAGGAGGATGAAAATAAACCGGTTATAAAGGAAAAGGTCAAAGAGTGGACTCTAAAGAACATGGTTGAAGCTTTTCGCAACTGGAAGACAAAATTGAACAAATTTGTCAAAGCTGGCGAGGCTCCAGATTTCGAAGATGCATATTATGCAAAGATAAGACCTCACTGGCCCGAATTTTTGAAGTACAAGGAAGGTGCTATATCTGCAAAGAGGTCAGAAACCAATACGCTAAATGCCAAGAAGAATGAATATCACCAGAGGACGGGGTCAGGTGGCTACATATCTCAGATGCCTAAGTGGGAGGAAGCTGAGAAGGACCTGCGCGATAGAGGGATCATACCCAAGACAAAGAGGTGGGAGCTACGTGTAAAGACTTGGTTCTACGGAATCGGGGCAAAGTTGGACCCAGAAACGGGATTGTGTATCTTCCCAAAAATTCTTGCCAAACCCGTCAATGAACTCATCACGACATTCGAGGAAACAGCCGCCAGGACCTTCCATCCCGACAGAGAGAATGACCAGCTGACACGCGCCATCGGTAAAAAAGAACACCCTAGACTAGCATGAGGCACAGGGGGTATGACGTGGAAGGATGAGTTTGCCGCGTGGGGAGACTCTTACAGATGGCACAACAGAAAATAAAAAGAGCGTACAGACCGGATGACACAGATAGAACATACACTTATGGCGCTGCAGGCGCAAGTGAACGCACAAAATAGCCAGCAAGCTACCGGCCCATCTCAGCGGCACGAAGAGCCTGCATTGGAAGCTGCCGGCGGCCAAGACTCTGCGCGGAAAAGCAGCGTGGCTTCCACGGAGAACGTGCAACCCACGCTTGAAATGGCGGGTCCTCGTTACCCCGTGGATGAGATCACGGAGAGCGAACAAGCTGAGCTACATGTGGGATTAATGGGCTTATCCATTAAGGTGGCGGTTGGCTATGCCTTACCTCCTGTACCTGGTGGAACTTACCACTCCCGACCGATTCCAAATGGCTATGCTATTGTCAGGGTGGATGAGGTTGTCAAGGAATATGAGGAAGCACAACTTGACCAAGCTATAGGTGAAGGGGAAACTCAACTAAAATTTGCAGTGAAAACAACCATTCTCTGGAAGAAGGAACACATCGTGCTTCCAAATTGGAGGCCACTGGCTCCCCCGCTGTCTTCGCAGAGTCAGCAATCTGAGCCGCCTCAACCATCTCCGGGTCATCAGAATACTCCCCTGCCGTCTCCGTCGCGTCAGCCGTCTCCGGCGCGTCAGCCATCTCCGGCGCGTCAGCCATCTCCTGCGCGTCAGTGTAAGCGGAAGAGCACTACCACAAAGAGCACTAGTACTACTACCACGAAGAAATCTACAGGAAACCGTATGCCGAAGAGTTCAAGGAACTACGTCCCGCAGCCTTCCGCCAAGCCATTGCCGGTATTACTGTGGAATCGCAGTGACGAGGAGAACAAGAGGATCTCGGAAGAGGAGGTTAAGAAATTCTTTGCACCTAAACGGTCCGAGCCAAAGGAGAAACTAGATCCGACAGTGGTGGAGAAGTTTTACAATAATCTTTTCAAACCTGAACCCCCACTTGTGCCGGACTACGAATGCCAGATTATAAAGGGGGATGCAAGGCGGAGGGAGTATAAAAGTAGTATTCATTAACCCCGAAAAATAGTTCCCCAGCTCGGAGAGCAGGAAAACCAATCGTGCGCCCCACTCCAAGTGTTCGATACACGGATAGCTCCTCCTGTAAATGATTACGAGCGAGAGCTACAAAGAAAGGCCAATGAGATGGGGATGACTTATATTGCATACTTGAACATCATGGGGGACATAATGCCCAAAGGCGATGTCAACCCCATACAACCATGGAAGTACGGGAAGAATCTTGTCAAGAAAGAGGAGCTCAAGAATCTACCAACAAAGATGCGAAGATTGCATAAGTGGTACCTTAATTTCTGCAAGACGACAAAGGGAGAATGAATCACGGCGCATATAAGAGATGAGATTTTCTTGTGCGGAGACGACCAGATCACCTTCAACATTCAAGACTTGCATTTTTTATTCAATCAGAAGGAACTCGACAAAGCTTCCCTCAGCCTTTATTGTGTGTAAGTACTATTTCTGTAATTTCTATCTCAGCTCATTCAATTCATTAATTGCATGTATATATATGCTCACCATATATGTATATACTATTATGCAGGAAAAAGGTTATGGAATGCATGAATGGGGGCCCTTATGACATTGGGTTCGTTGACCCAAATAGAGTTCATGAACAAGTGGTAAAACATAAACCCGGGCAAACAGAAGATTTCTTGCTAAGGTCTTTATTGAGACAACAAACCAAAAGGGAAATACTATTGCCTTACAACTTCTCATGAGTGTTACCCTCTCTTGTACACATTCTGTTTCGTCTTACTCGATGTTAAGTGTAACCGATGATGAGTTATGCGTGCACAGGTTCCACTTTATTCTGCTAGTCATTCAAGTTGACGCAGGAAAAGTCCTTGTCATGGACTCGGCACGAAAAGACAAAGAGCTATGTGCAGACTTTAAAGCGATGCTCGAGAGGTCATTTCAATCATATTATTGCACTAGAACGGCAACTTTCGTGACAACAAGTAATTAATTACTCGTTTATTCATTTTCTTTGCGAAACAGGGTTCGGAAAATGTTCACGGGCAGGGCCGTGGGTGAATGGTCAGAATAACTACAATTTATAGATAAAAATTTAAGTAATACTAACCAGCTAGGTCTGCGTATATCTTTGATTCTGCTTTCAATTCCATTATATCATGCTTTATTGATTATTATTTTGATTGAACTCTCTATTCTCGTAAAGTGCGTGCAGCAGGAAGCCGGCAATAACTTATGTGGATACTATGTTTGCGAGTTCATTCGCAACACGATATATGCGACGGACCAAGCCGCACTAGAACAACTTAGAGTACGTAAACAAAGTACACAACATTATTTTATTACCATCAGTTATGTTGAGTTTCATTCTTATAAATATATATATATTGACCTCATTCTTTATATATATTTAGATCGAACGGATGCGGTACAACCTCCTACCATTTGACCGCGTACGAGACATTCAAGAGAAATTGGCGGGGTTCATACTTGATGAGGTCGTCACGCCTGGTGGAGAACTCTTTAGATATCCAAAATGAACGTGTACGGAGATGTTATATTGTATATATGCTTGAACGTGTTTGTCTTGTACTTGATGCTTGAATGTGTAAGGAGAATACCATAATGACGATGTTTGTGTATAATAATAGCTCGTTAATTATTGATGTATGTATGTACCGACGATGTACATGTATACCTCTCCCGATCGATCCCCCTTCCCCTCGTCACCGCCGCCGCAGAAATCCGCCCAAAACGGGGCGACGGCAGAACTCTGCCGCGGCAGAGATTTAGGCCATTTTCCTGCCGCGACAGAGAACGGGGGTGGCCAGCGCTCTGCGGAAGCCCTCACGTACGCCACCCTTTAACAACAGTTCGTATAAAAACCGGTGTTAAAGGGGGGGCTCTAACACCAAACCCGTAAGAGCGGTTCTATAACCGGTGTTAGAGGCATCTTTGTACAATAGTGTAGCTAGCCAAGACTATTGCATCGATCTATTATATATGTTGACATCTACATACGTATATCATTATACAACACGGTTGACATGAGCGGAGCCACGCCTTTTTCTGTTTTTTGGGGACATCACATGATTTATTAGAGCATATCCACTAGCATTCAGAGGACGCAGATCCGGACACCGAAATTAGGCCCGGTCACAAAAAATTGGCCCAGTCGCGTTCCCAGGAACCTCTTTTCGCTCGGATTCAGGCGAATTTTGGTCCGGACTTCCCAGGCCATTCCCAGGATCCCTGTAATACCCTGGAAACGCCGGACGAAGCGAAAACAGGCGTGGGCGAGCTCTGTCAGCGAGATAGTCCCATTTTCCCCCACTCTACTCGCCAGACTGCGGCGAAGAGCTCCCATCGCCTCTGTCGCCATGACTTTGCCGGCGGAGCTCCTCCACGCCAAGACATGCCCACGCCTCTAGATAGGCTCGCCGTAGTCGCTGCCCGTTTCGCTGCCCATTCCCTCGCTGCTTTCGCCGTCCGAACTTCGCCGTAGCTCGGCTTCGCTGCGAGCTCCCACCACCACGCCCGCCAAGTGTTCGGCATTTGGCCGATTCGTCCATGGACTTCGACGACAAGGCGATACTCGTCATATTGCTGGAGGAGGAGAACGCCAAGGTCGCCGAAGATGCAGAGCACATGGAGATCCTCACGTCCCTCGCGCAGCTGTATTTGCAGACGGCAAAACCGAAGCACGTAGTTTCGGCGAAGGGTCGTCGGAAGTGCAAGGAGAGGCAAAGGATAGAGAGATACTACTTGTTGTATGCCGACTACTTCGCCGACGAGCCGCTCCATGGATAGGTCGTGTTTCGACGCCGTTTCAGGATGAGCCGGAAGCTCTTCCTCAAGATCATGCATTCCATCCGGGAGTTTGACCCCTATTTCGTTTGCAAGAAGGACTGCACCGACATGGTTGGGTTTTCCTCACTGCAGAAGTGCACAGTGGCGATGAGGTTGCTTGCATATGGAGCGCCGGGTGACAGTGCTGATGACTATCTCCGCATGACCGAGTCCACCGCCATCGATTTCTTGTACAGGTTCTGCAGGGCAGTGATTGCAGTGTTTGGGAAACAGTACTTGAGAACACCCACTACAGAGAACACTGCTCGGATCCTCGCAGTCAATGAAAGAAGAGGATTTCCTAGGATAATTGGAAGCATAGACTGCATGCATTGGCAGTGGAAGAACTATCCATTTGCATGGCACAGAATGTATAAAGGCCACAAAGGAGATTGCACTGTGATACTCGAGGCAGTTGCTACACATGATCTTTGGATCTGGCACTCCTTCTTTGGAATGGCAGGATCGAACAACGACATCAATGTCCTCAACTCCTCAAATGTCTTTGCCAACCTTGTTGAGGGTCATGCTCCCCCTATGGAATTTGAGATCAACGTACACCACTACAACAAGGGATACTGTCTAGCAGATGGCATCTATCCAAAATGGCCAACATTTGTGAAGACTATCTCAAACCCAATGCTTCCCAAACATTCTCAGTTTGCCAAGGAACAAGAAGCTTGCAGTAAGGATGTGGAGCGGGCATTTGGTGTACTCCAACAGAGGTTTGCAGTTGTCTGGTTCCCTGCTATGACCTAGTCGAAAGATCAGATGTGGGAAGTGATAAACTGTTGTGTGGTCTTACAAAACATGATTATTGAGGATGAGAGAAAGGACCCAGTGAGCTTTGTCGAGCAGAACGAGCTATACTAAAAACATGGACCTTTTGCCGAGCCTGATCATCAGGTACCTCCAACTTGAGTTGCCTTCATCGCCATACGCCAGGAGATCCGAGATCCGGCAGTGCATCAACAGCTGCAGGACGATCTGGTTGAGCATCTATGATACGCATGGGCAACACGTAGATGTCGAGCATGAACTGGCCGAACTAGGCCAAAATATGTTGTATTTTCATTGTACGACAAACTATTTTTAAATTTATACCGAACTAGGCCGAACTATGCTCTGTATTCATATTATGCCGAACTATGCCGAAAACTGGACAAAATTAAGCCGAATTTGGGCGGAAAACGACGTCTCATGAACTCGGACCGGGAACGCGAGTGGGGATCTAGGTGTTCCTAGGCCTAAAACGAGTTTTGTCCGGCCATATTTTGGTCCGGATTTCGGTCTGGGAAAGCCCAACGAGTGGGGATGCTCTCGAATCAAAACCGAGTTTTGTACAGTCAGCTCAAAGGTTGTGACTAATAAAGGTAAGGTGGGACATGTATCTAACCAATCTAAGTCTATACAGGAGAAGACGAATACGCTGACGAACAGGTCCCGTCGGTGTAGGCTGGCCCGACGGCTGCCGTCGGCGTATGGCCGTCGGCATACATGCCCGTAGGCGTAGCCCCATTTCCCGTCGGCGTAGAAAAGTCGTCGGCGTATATAGCTAGCTGTCGGCGTAGACCGTATGGGTCCCACCTGGATGACTAAAGGCCGTTTGGCTACGCCAATGGCTTTGCCGCCGGCCTTGATTTTTCCATTTTTTTCATTTTTTTTTTTCAATTTTCTTTCAATTTTGTTTTCACATTTTTGAATTGTAACTTGTTAATCTCAAGTAAAATTGCAAAATTAGTCAAACTTTCCAATCGTTTACCCATCCTAATACTACTCCAGCCCTATCACACTTAACTTTTCCGTTCCTTCCACATGAGCTTCCGACAAAGAAATTAAAACTTGTTGTGAATATTATCATATCAATCCTATTAACCATTAGACTATAATGTTAGACGTCTTTATTTTTTTACATTCCATACAATTATTTGACTAAACAACAATAAATAAGTAATAATAATCTTGAATTCAATAAAAATAAAATAAATTTTATTTATTTTGCCTTTTTTCATTTAAAATTGAATAATTCATATCTACAAATCCGTAAATCATAATTCGACAAATAATATATCCAAATAGATTAGAAAAATGAGACGAATCCAAATATGAAATCCCTATCATCTATTTAACTATATGGCGTAACTTTTTAATATTAGACCACCTGAAACTATGTCAGGATTCATGAAACACCTTGTTTTTGGCACTCGGAAAATAGAAAATGGTTTTTTGGTGCGACAAAAAGGAAACCTTGCATTAGATATCTGATGAAATATCATATTGTGAATCTAAAAATGATTTTTGCAAAATATCATGAGCATCATATCATGTACCTGTAGTTCAAATCTAACTCATTTCCCGCTGATTCAGCAGGAATTTGTCTTTTTTAGAAGGGGTGGACGGAAAGGTTTAAGATACCCAAGTTGGGAAATTGTACATTCAATATGGTCTGGTATTTTTGAAAAATGTGGTATTATCAATTTGAAACTTTCATTTGGTGGCTGCTTCACAAAACACCCCGTTTTTTGCACTCAGAAAACAAAAAAAATGGCTTTTTGGTGCGACGAAAAGGAAAACTTCCTCCTGCAATATTGTTCGCCATCCCATGATACACATGCGTGAACAATATGGCCACATTATTGCAAATTATACCGCGATTCTAGCAATAATATTGGTCATTTGATCTGAAATCCAGAAAACCTCGATTGAGATAGGTCATTTTGTGAAGGTTTTTTAAGACACAATCAATATATCAAGTTTGGTATTTTTCCATGCAACTATGTCACATAATATGACACCAAGCGAAGGTTTTGCATTGTTTCGATCATTTTTAAATTTTTTATGCCCGTTTCAAACTATCGTCAAACTTTCTAAATCGAGGGCATGAAGATTCTTAGCTCGGGGCTGAGGCTCACTAAACTTGCATTAGATCTCTGATGAAATATCATATTGTGAATCTAAAAATAATTTTTGCAAAAAATCATGGGTATCATATCATGTACATGTAGTTCAAATCTAACTCATTTCCTACCGATTCGGCAGGAATTTGTATTTTTCACGAGGGGTGGACGGAAAGGTTTGAGATACCCAGGTTGGGAAATTGTCCATTCAATATGGTCTAGTATTTTTTGAAAATGTGGTATTATCATTTTGAAACTTTCATTTGGTGCTTGTTTGACAAAACGCCCCATTTTTGCACTCGGAAAATAAAAAATGGCTTTTTCGTGCGACGAAAAGGAAAACTTCCTCCTGCAATATTGTTCTCCATCCCATGATACACATGCGTGCACAATATGGGCACATTATCGCAAACTATACCGTGATTCTAGCAATAACATTGGTCATTTGACCTGAAATCCAGAAAACCTCGATTAAGATAGGTCAGTTTGTGATGGTTTTTTGAGACACAATCAATATACCAAGTTTGGTATTTTTTCATGCAACTATGTCACATAATATGACACCACGCGAAGGTTTTGCATTGTTTCGATAGTTTTTGAATTGTTTATGCCCGTTTCAAATTATCGTCAAACTTTCTAAATCGAGGGGCATGAAGATTCTTAGCTCGGGGCTGAGCCTCACTAAACTTGCATTAGATCTCTGATGAAATAGCATATTGTGAATCTAAAAATAATTTTTGCAAAAAATCATGGGCATCGTATCATGTACCTGTAGTTTAAATCTAACTCATTTCCTACCGATTCGGCATGAATTTGTCTTTTTCACGAGGGGTGGACAGAAAGGTTTGAGATACCCAGGTTGGAAAATTGTTCATTCAATATGGTCTAGTATTTTTTTTAAATGTGGTATTATCATTTTGAAACTTTCATTTGGTGGTTGCTTCACAAAACACCCCATTTTTTGCACTCGGAAAATAAAAAATGGCTTTTTGGTGCGACGAAAAGGAAAACTTCCTCCTGCAATATTCGTCATCCCATGATACACATGCGTGCACAATATGGGCACATTATCGCAAACTATACCGCGATTCTAACAATAACAATGGTCATTTGACCTGAAATCCAGAAAACCTCGATTGAGATAGGTCATTTTGTGAAGGTTTTTTTAAGACACAATCAATATAACAAGTTTGGTATTTTTCTATGAAACTATGTCACATAAAATGAAACCACGCAAAGGTTTTGTATTGTTTCGATCGTTTTGAATTTTTTATGCCCGTTTCAAACTATCGTCAAACTTTCTAAATTGAGGGGCATGAAGATTCTTAGCTCGGGGATGAGCCTCACTAAACTTGCATTAGATACCTTATGAAATAGCATATTGTGAATCTAAAAATGATTTTTGCAAAAAATCATGGGCATCATATCATGTACCTGTAGTTCAAATCTAACTCATTTCTTGCCGATTCGGCGGGATTTTGTCTTTTACGAGGGATGGAAGAAAAGGTTTGAGAAATCTAGGTTGGGAAATTGTCCATTCAAGATGGTCTACTATTTTTGAAAAATGGGGTAGTATCATTTTCAAACTTTTATTTGGTGGTTGCTTCACAAAATACCCCATTTTTTGCACTCGGAAAATGAAAATTAAGTTATATGAAAGTATTTATATTTTTTATATATTTTTTGAAAACAAATATGTAATATTTGAGTTTATATATTTTCTGCAAATTTTTGTATATTATATATATTTTTTTGAATTTAAATGATTTAGTTATGATTTTTCTAAGATTAATGTGGCAAAAAAGAAAAATGGCTGCCCGTCGGCGTAGACTTGACGCCATCGCTCTGCCGTTAGCCTAATATGCTAAACCGAAGGTTCCGTTTACGCCGATGGCCGCCGTCGGTCTATTTACCCCACGCCGACGGCCCCGACATTTTGCCGTCGGCGTATAAAAAGGCCGTCGGCATATCTTGTTATTCCCGTAGTACATGCTCGTCTAACAAGACTAAAATCAAAAAACACCAAAGGAGAAGTAAAATCCTCAATCTCACTAAGGATAGGAGCGATAGTCGATCGCTGATTTTTAAGGGGCACCGAGAAGCCACGCCCTAGAACCTTATATTTGTTGTTTAGGAGGAAATTTTACCAGCAGTGCTTGGCAGGAGTGAACTTTCAGTCCAATCCCCACCAGACAGGCACCGGAGTTCGCCGGAATCCGTCCAAATTCCACCATGTCGCTGCGATTCTCGCCAAATCCCTTCCAATCACCGACCATTTGCACTAACCGTGAATCATTTTCGCAGACGAGGAGGAGCGCCTGCGTTTTGCCGATGGCGGCACCACCATAGAGGAGGATGGGGAGCGGGCGCGGCAGATGGGAATGAAGGTCGAAGAGGGGGAGCCAGGAAGGAAACGATGGTCAGGACAGGGATGGGGTCACCAACGAGGCCGAAGACAAAGTCGATGGTGGTGTCCTGCTTGGGAGGCGACACCATGTGTGGGTGCTTACAGTGGCATTCAGGGTCTAGTGTTCTGGGTAGCGACGCAATGGATTAATTTGGTTCCAGAGGAGGGCGTGCCCATGTGGTGAAGGAGTGACGGGGAAAGAAAATAAAGGCTGTTTCTCTTTACGGTTCCAATTTCTTTGCATCTAGTTGAGAAGATCAATTTTACACCGTAATATCGGTTTGAGTTGCACTATAAACGACTTTTAAGGAGCACATATGAACGGGATCATGTAGTGGCGCAACGGATTTGGTTCCAGAGGAGTACACGCCCATGTGGTGAAGAAGGAGTGAGGGGGAAATAAAATAAAAGTTGTTTTTTTCTTTACGGTTCCAATTTGTTTGCATCTAGTCTAGGGGATTAACTTTTGCACCGTAATATCGGTTTGAGGTGCAATGTAAACGACTTTTAAAGGACACATATTAACGGGATAATGTAGTGGCACAATGGATTTGGTTCCATAGGAGTACGCGCCCATGTGGTGAAGGAGTGAAGGGGGAAGATAATAAAGAAAATAAAGGCTGTTTTCTCTTTACAGTTCCAATTTCTTTACATCTAGTTTAAGAGATCAAATTTTGCACCGTGATATCGGTCGACTTTTAAGGGACACATATTCACGGGATAATGTAGTGGCACAATGGATTTGGTTCCGGAGGAGCACGCGCCCATGTGGTGAAGAAGGAGTGAAGGGGTAAAGAAAATAAAGGCTGTTTTCTCTTTACGGTTCCAACTTCTTTGCATCTAGTCTAGGAGATCAAAATTTTCACCGTAATATCGGTTTGAGCTGCACTGTAAACGAATTTTAAGGGGCACATATTAACGGGATCATCTAGAGATGATCTTATGCATTACCCCCTTAAAATTCGCTAGTAGCGACATGTCTTCATTTTAGTCATAGCTATTAATAAAATGTGTTGTATCTCATTATGAGTAGTAGTATTTCATTTACCTTGGTATGGATCTGTTTGTCTCCCGCCTTTATCTTCTTGCCTTTTTTCCGGCCATCTATCCCCTGCCATTTTTTCCTGCCTGTTTTATTCCCGCCCTTTTCTTCCTACATTTTTTCTTCATGCCCTTCTCTTCCCTCCACTTCTCTCTAGTCCTCTGGATCATCTTATATAACTCTCTCTCCCTATGTGTTATGATGCATCTAACCATGTCTTTTTGTTATTCCATTCTTCATTCCATCTAATCACGGTTTCCACCCATAAATGTCATTATGTGTGATCGAGGCTGCCGCAAAAATCAGTGTGGGTTATAGGAGGGAGTGTAGTGTACGAATGTGCTTCCAGGAACTAATTAGTGTCAATGGCCACCTCGCAGAGTTGGGAAAAGTTTACCTAGAAACCAACTGCTGGAGGGGACGAAAGAGGAAATTTTTCAAGATGTTCTAAGGTTTCATCGAAGGTGGGCAGGTATGGTTGAGCTTAAAATTACTGAGGCGGGCCTTCGTAACCGCCCTATCTCTCCTGACTCAAGAAAAATAACTTTTTCTACAAGAATATGCATGTCACATTAAAGCAATTGATATTATGAACTATGTGATGTGGAATGAAGTTTCATAGTTCTAATAGGCTGTGTAACTACTATTCGTAATGTGAAACATTACCCTGATCGATGACACAAAGATCCTCAATAAGGAGATATGTAACTACGGGTGGATGAAGGTAGCATTTGGTGCACCACAGAAGGGGTTTGCAGTGACAACTTGCTACGCTGATTCCAATCACTAATGAAAATACTGATGATGACTTCAAGCCTTCTATGCGAGCCCTAGTTAGACGCAAGGAAAAATGCAGCGGATCATCGAAGACAATCGTTGAGGAGAACAATGATGATGACTTAACTATATACAGACGAATCTAGACAAAGTTAAGAACAGTATTATAAACCGGAGGAAGTATCTTAAATTTAGTTGTATATATTAATTTCATGGTGTAGTGTGGTTGAAGTGTCTCTTACTTTGTAGCAATCGTAGATATTTATTTTCTCAGTAGTATGAATCATACTGGTCATATTTTTTGCACCAATATGAATTGTAATTGTCCATTAGATGCATGAAAATGGATGGCTGTTATTCATCCCATCCGGGGCACACAAAAGAACTCCCGAAATCAGTCCAATTATTATTATTACAGGACTCGGAATCAGCAAAAAGTCACACGTGTGAATCACCGTGGACGTGTCAGGCAGGTGGGTCATCGCGGCCCTGGTGAGACAAGCGCCACGGAGAGGTGTGGTCTTTTTTTGGCAAATATTTCGGGACGACGACGTGGTCTTTTTTGACAATATATACATACATTGGGGGGCAGGTGGTCTTTATATATGGTCAAAAAAAAAGGTCCCGGGAGGAAACCCTAAACCATCAGATCCGCAAGGTATGATCACCGTCGACGATCGATGTCCTCAGCCCCCGTCGTCGCTTCTTCCCCGGCCTGAACCCTCAGTTTTGCAGACCGGCCGGCCGGGAAGATGGCGGCTTCCCTTGCTCGATTCGGTGCGAGGAGGCTAGCAGCTGGGTCGTCCGCCGTGGTCCAGCGAGCGCCGGCGGCCCTAGTCCAGCGGCGCCGCCCCTTGGCCGCCGCAAGGTTCATGACGACGAGCAGCACGAGGCCGCAGGTAAAAGGTCCAAAACCGGCTCCTCCTTTTGTGTATTGATCGTCGATCACCAATAATCCTCCCACGCGAAACGTAGCTACTCCTGTTGAAAATCATCCAGCAGGAAGTTCCGAAAATACATGCATGAAAGATCTCCATGACGACGCGTTACCTATACCATATATACTGTTTCGCCTGGCTATACATATATAGTCTACTTGGATAGTAGATCGATCTGAACCTAGCTAGGCACTCGATCCGCATCGGTGGCGGCTGCCAACACATGCTAATCACATCAGATTTACCCGTTGTTTCCTACTCCTCGCCGTCGCCGATCAGCGAGAACTCCAGCAACAACATATCATTGCACCGATCGAACGCCGACGAGTAGCTGCAGCACAGGCAACCCGGTGGACGACGGCTCCTGGCGCGACCCGAGCTGGTCCAAGAACCGGCACTGCCTGGCCGACTGCGCCATAGGGTTCGGCCGCAACGCCATCGGCGGCAGGGGACGGCAAGGTATACGCGATGCCACGCTCCAGCACGTACAGCCTCTACCAGGACAAGCCTCTCTGTATCGTCTTTGCCCGGGACATAATGATCCGGCCCAAGCAGGGGCTCCTGGCCACGGCGCGATGCCCGCGTCGCGGTTGGTGAGGGCGGCGCGTGCTTCATGCCGTGAAATCTGAGCAATGTCATCATCCACGACGTCATGATATGGAACTGCAGGCCTGCGCGCAAGTCGGCGACATGTCACGAGATGTCTAAGACGAAAGCATCGACGTCACGCGATCCAGGGACGTGTGGATCGACCGCCTCTCACTAGAGGCCTGCGCCGATGGCCTTGTCGACGTTATCCAGAGCTCCACCGTCATCTCCCTGTCCAACAGCCTCTTCACCAACCACGACAAGTCCATCCTTGGGCACAACGCCTCCTCCTCCTTGGACATGAGCATGAGGGTCATAGTCGCGTTCAATTGGTTCGTTCTGGGTCTTGTGCAGAGAATGTCAAGGTGAGGGTGCCATCTTTTCTTTCTTCTTCTCTCTAGTACTACCTCCGTTTCAAAATATAAACATTTTTAGCTGTTCAATTTGAATTGCTAGAAAGTCTTATATTTGGAAATGGAGGGAATACAACTATTGCCTAACTAGACTATGGAGACCGATCGATCCATGTGATAATTTTCACAGGTGCCCGCTCGGAGTGTTTCACGTCGTAAACAATGATAACATCAGTTGGGAGATATACTTCATCGGTGACAATAGCCACCGTAGAATCTGTTGCCGTGACTAAGGAAGGTTAGCGATGCACTGACACCGATGACGTATATCTCCCAACTGATGTAATCGTTGTTTACGACGTGGAACACTCCGAGCCGGCACCTGCGAAAATTACCACATGGATCAATCAGTCTCCTTAGTTGTTTGATGAGGCAATAGTTATACTAGAGAAGAAACACCGAAAAAGATGGCATACTCACCTTGGCATTCTCTACACAAGATTTGAACCGAACCGATTGAACGCGCGGTAAACCGCCTTTCTCCTGTCTCTGAAGGAGGCGTCCTTGTGCCCGAGCAGCATGACCTTGTCGTGGTTAGTCAAGAGGTTGTTGGACACTGTCATAGCGGGGGAGCTATCGATCATATCGATGAGGCCATCGAGGCAGGCCTCCCGCAAGCAGCGGTCGATCCATATTTCCCTGGAGAGGGTGACACTAATGTCGTCGCCATCCGACATCTCGTAACCCGCTGCGGACTTCCGCACAAGCCTGCAGTTGCGTATGGTGACGTCATGGATGATGATCTTTCTCATGTTTCGCAACATGAAGCATGCGCCACCCTCACCGACCACCACGCGGGCCCCGCGGCCATCCACAGTCTTCTATGAGCTCACTAGGAGCTCCTGCTTGGGCTAGGTCATCATGTCACGGTTGAAGACGATCCAGAGGGGCTCGTATTGGAGAAGGCCGTGCCGGAGCATGCCGGGACGTGGCCTGGCAGGGTCATTGTCCTAGGGGCTCGTCACCACGTATACATTGCCGTTCCTACCACCAATAACGTTTGCCGCCGAACCCTTGGCGTAGTCGGCGAGGCGCTGCCGGTTCTTGGAACAGCTCAGGTCGGCAGTCGTCCACCGGGTTGCTGGTGCCGCAGGTCCTGGTTGGCGTTCGTCGGGGCAAAGATATGTTGTTGCTGCTGGAGTTTTTTTTTTCTAGAATACGCTTAGCATACGTATCATATATTGAAGAAGAAAACGGTAGACATTAATTGGCATACGACAGTTTTGTTTTATTTAAAATGTACCGAGCCGCCAAGGAGGCGACGTGGGATCAGGACAAGTGAAATGCAATTTTTTTCCGTAGTAAGCATTTTTCTTTCTCTCTTTTTTGCGAAACATTTTTATTTCTCAGCTACATATATGTTTGAGCTCTGCCAGGGTCGACTAGTTCTGGTTTGTATTTAAGTTGTTGTTTTATTTAAAATGTGCATATATATACTTGTTTTATGTGCATGAATATTGGATGGAACGGATTTGTGTTTCGGTATGGAATTTCTAATCCTCCCACGCGATATATTGATATCCTCGGTCCGTTTCTGTGTGCGTATCCAGCATGATCGTCCACAGCCTGAATCTCTAGACAAAGCTGAACTTGTGGAGAAAATCCAGTTGAAGAAGGAGGAGCTGTATTATCTCATATCTTTGACGGAGACTGGTATCCATACTAATTCCGACAACAGACAGCTGCTCCGCTCTCTTTCTGCACAAATCAAGCCTAGACCACGCGACCACCGATGGTACGTACGTACAGCGCATCACAACAACATAAACATACACACCTCTGACGTTTGTGTTTGACTTGACAGTACGTAGTGGCTGATGATCATTCTTATTTTCTCATCTGACGTACCTGTATGTAGGCACTTCATACGGGCATCAAAAAGGCGTAGTGATGTGATACGGCCAGTTGGAACCGTCCTAGGTTTCTTCATAGGTGCCTATGCCGTTCTTCTCTTGCGGGGCTTGGAGGCCGCAAGAATGGAGGAGGAGGAGATCTCACAGACTGCTAGTATCAAGGAACGGCAGCAAGCCAAGGCTGCAAACAAGGAGGAGGTAGCTACTCTTGCTCGAGGGTGAACCAAAGATATGCATGGCAGATGTCAACCTCATTTTAATCCAGCACTATGTTATTATTGTAACTAAGGTTAGCTAGCTAGAACCTTAGAGAGCAAATTGCTCTACATTGGAAAATCCTAAAGCCCTACTATGTCATTCTACCTGTATGGTCTTCTGCAATTATTATTAGCTCTTACCAAATCTGTTCTACAATGCAAATCCTGAAGGGCTGAATGCAAAATTTAAAGCAGTTCTTATCTTGTACAATGGTGTGAATATAATCTGGTCTGTCGCACGAGTTTGTTCGTGTCTCGAGGTATTTAGCTTGACGCGTTGATGGCCTCGTGAGTTGACACCTGTAAGGCGTCAGTGGTGGCACGATCGGCGCACGTTAGGACTCGGGCCACTAACGTGCCTGGCTTTTCTGTATTTTCCAGTCAGGCCTCAACCAACTCGCTTGTGAGTTTGTTAGAGATGCAGATAAAAGGGGGAAACCAAAAAAAATGCTGCAGTTGTGTCTCCTTCTCTGTTCAGTTTCAGCTAAAGTGAGTGAGAGCGAAGAGAGGCCATCTCAGCATGGATAGGATCCATCATGTGTTTCCTAGCTACAAGTTGAAGGAGCAATCTAAAGCACAAGGGAAGAATATGTAGAGCTCTTGCGGTGTTTTAGTTTGGAGTGAAGAGATATCTCATGGAAAACTTAGGGCAGACCAGCACAGCGAGGTGATACAGAAAATCGCCGAAAAGGTGATTCAGTTCGTGGGAGATGATTCGGTCAGTCAGATGTAGATACCGACAGCTGTAATTATTGCAAAAAAAAACGTGGGGCATGTCATGGCACCAAGGATGAGCACGCAACAAGATTGTCTGTCACACATGGTAAATCAATAACTAAGAGATCAGCAAAATGAGCTAAAAATCCAGGAACCTAGAAAATCCTAGAGGTAAATCTAGCTTGCATGGCACTAATTCTTTTCATATTCTTGATAATGCTATTTTAATTGGAAACGCTAGATCCACACAGGCGGTATTAACCTAGCTAGGTTCTTCTGATAATATTAAATTTGTTCTAATATTGATACCAATGATATTGTGAAATCTGAAAGGCTAGCTAGGTTTCATATTGATCACCTTCATATGTTCTTACACAGTAACATAGATGTTACGACAGAGGATAGCAGTAGACCAAATGCAACCAATTATGGTGTGCAGGAGCGCGCCAGGAGGGAACTTCTAAGAATCACATTAGCGAGAATCGGATGAATAAGGAGTCTTGAATTTAGGTTTCCTGTAGAAAAAGTAGTAAGAAAATTTTGATCATTAATTATGGTAGTATCTCTAATATGGATTCCTAGATGAATAAATAGACATGATAAGCTACCTAGAATGTACTATCTCATTAGAGAGACATACCCTGGTATTACTATTAGTTTCTCCAAGTCTTAGAAAATAGGCTTTACTCTCTTTCAATTACAGCAATTAGAAGATAGATGGTGGCATGAGAATTGATGGTAGTAGGAAAATAATGCAGTATGGGAATCTGAAGCTGGCACTAGTGTGTCATACTACTGGCTAGTTCACGGACTGATGGCAGCTCTGCTCATCCCCGTGTCATTCCCACACCAGCCGATCGATCGACGCTAGGATGAGCTTGATTCGGTGGTGGGCCCACCCACGAACCCGGCCGGTCGGGCACACGCGATCCGATCCGTCCGTCTCCCCGACCCAACACCCCGCACGCACGCCGCTGTCCAACCAGAGCAGCGGGCCACAGGGTTGTGGTTGTGGCGCAGGGCAGGAACGGTGTGGCTTCGGAATCGGACGCCGTGGAGCTTCGGGAGTCGTAGAGCTGTTGTTGCTGTTGTCTTCCCCTCGGCTGCCCGTGGTGGCGAGGGAGTGGAAGGGGATGGTACAAACGCCTTCCTTGTTAGGGTTTTGTATGGTATTTTTTGGAGATACGACTGTCGCATCTTGAAGCTTCTTCTGGTCGGCCATGGTGGCGAGGGGAGTAGGCGACTCGACGTGGAGTCGATGGTTGGGACCTTCCGCTCGGGGATCTTGGATTGGAGGTACTGCTGGTGTTCACCATCTCCTGCCTGCCCGATGGTCTGGAAAAGTCTCTTAGCTCTCACTCCTTGGGGTGGGCACTCCTGCGGTGTTCAAAGCCCAATGTGGCGGCGGTGATTCGATGGTGGTTGAAGATGTGCTGCTTCTGGATTCGGTCCCGGTACTTGGGTGGTGATGATGAGGACGATGGGCTTGATCGCGATTTGGAAGTACGGTGTGTGGTCTTCTGGGTCCATGTTGTATTTTCCTTTTTTTGTCTGGAATCGTTTGTAATCGGTTTCGCTATTGCTGAAAAATTCCATCAGTTGTTATCTCAAAGAAAAAAGAGATGAGCATATGAGCTAAAAATCCAAGAATCTAGAAAAATCCAAATGCAACCAATCATGGTGTGCAGGAGCCAGGAGGGAACTTCTAAGAATCACATTAGTGAGAATCGGATGAATAAGGAGTCTTGGATTTAGGTTTCCTGTAGAAAAAGTAGTAGGTAGAATTTGATAGTATTTAATTATGGTAGTATCTCTAATATGGAATCCTAGATGAATAAATAGACCTGATAAGCTAAGTAGAATGTACGGTCCCATTAGAGAGACATACCCTGGTATTACTGTTAGTTTCTCCGAGTCTTGGAAAATAGGCTTTACTCCCTTTGAGTCACAGCAATTAAATTGATACGAAAAATATTCCTGGAACTGGCTACCCGCCAATAAGGAACCTGCTGGGTGGTAGGTATCGATCCTGCGGTACTTTGATTTTCGCATAGCGTATCGTCACGTCTTCTCCTTCCTCCACGTTTACGGTTTTCGTCTAGAGGTTTTGCGGGATCAAAAGAAAAGGAGAGGAGAGGGCTGTCTGTATTATCAAAGCAATTAACAGATATTTTTTGGGGTGTTTGTTTGGGAAGATCTATAGCTTCAAGAATGAATGGAAGATAGATGCATGGTAGCAGCAGAATAATGTGGCTTTTGTGTGTAGAGGAGATAGATCGATAGATAGATGGTAGCAAAAGGTTGTGGCATGAGAATTGATGATGCTAGATAGTACTAGTAGCTAGGAAAATACTAATGCAGTATGGGAATCTGAAGCTGGCAGTAGTGTCATAGTTCACGGATGAAACTCAACTCGATCGGCTCTTTTCGTGTACCGACTGATGGATGGCAGCTCTGCTCATCCATCCCACACTGGCGCTTGACCACACCCACAGGGTTGTTGCGCAGGGCAGGCAGGGACGGTGTGGCTTCGGACGCCAACCCAATCATCAAAACCGCCTCTGGGTCGCCGCGCTACCTACCTACCTAAGTGGAGTAGTACAATCATTCTCACTCACCCTCAGTCAGCTCAGCTCCCTTGTGTTGCCTCTGGTCAAGCACACTCTACCTCGTCTCCCTCCACTCACCACAGCACGCGCAGCTCGTCGGCGCGCGGGGAGGAGGAGGAGATCGGAGATGCCAGGCGCCAAGGAGGGCGGCGGCGGCGGCGCACGCATTCTCGTCAAGGTCAAGGGGCAGGTCTGTCTCGCTCCGATCTACTTTTATCTTCTCTTCTTTTTTGTTTTGGCTCTCGATCGATGGGAACTTGGCTTCCTTCTCGATCTCTTCGCCCACTGCAGTTAAAATGCAGCAGCGTGCGTGCGTGGGTTCCTTCCTTCTCGATCGATCTACTCCTCAAGCCTGGAGGTTGTTGTTTCTTGCAGGACGGCGAGGAGGTCATCTTCCGCGTGAAGAGGTCCACGCGCCTGAGGAAGCTCATGGACACCTACACAAAAGACAAGGCACTCAACGGCGGCGCCTTCGTCTTCCTCTTCGACGGCAGCAGGATCAACGGCGACGAGACTGCCGAAGAGGTACCACTACTTCCGCACCACAGTTAGAATAATCTGTCTGTTTCAGCCTGATGGTCAACCTGATCTGATCTTGTTTCTTTGCAAACCGACCGTTTCAGCTGGAGATCGAGGACGGCGACATCATCGCCGCCATGCTTCACCAGACCGGCGGCGGAGGAGGCTCCCTGCTGCTCGCCGCCGCGGCCTAGATATGTCCCGCCTGCCTGCGTCGATCTTGCGCTACCCACCTACCTTATTAGCCTAGAGTAACTTGTGATGAAGAAGCTGTGTGGTCGGTCTTGTGCCATTTGCTGAGACAGATTTAGGGCTTGTGTGTTTGCTGCTGTTGCTGCCATGACTTTGACTATCCATCCATCCATCCATCACCTAATATTAATCTTATATATCTATCTATCCCCTGTTACCGTGTGTGTTGGTCCTAGTTACTGTTTTGGATTCTGATGGCCAATCATTGGTTGATAATTTGTTCGTTCCTGGTGCTCCACACTGTGCCGGTGGATTCTTGCTACAAGAGTAGAGTAGACCACATTCTCTCTGCTGCTGTTTGGTTGGTTGCTGATGGCCAATCATTGGCTGATTTGTCATTGTTGGCCTCTTCTTTTCTCATGACCATTATATTCCCGGCCGTGCAGTAAAAATTGTTTGCATCAACACCCACAAGCAAAGCGACTGCAAAATTCAGTGACGACGACGGATCTGTAGAAACTGCGAGATAGCAACACCTTCAACTCCTCCTCATCGTAGTGGCAGCAGAGCAGCTCCCTTGCTAAAGACGATGTACTGTTCTGAGACAGTTGTCTCGGAGCTAGACTACTCTGAATCTTTGCTACTCCTATAACACTTGGCTTCAGGCGTATCCATGGATGCCTTGTTAGAGCAACTCTAGCAGATCCTGAAAAATGCCGGCCCGAAACACGTGTTTTCAGGCCGCCGAAAACGTGCTTCTCAAACCCGAAAACACTTCCGCAGACCAGATACCGAAAATAACAGAATATTCCTTTATTCGGGTTGAGTTTGTGGTATATGTTCTGCGAGAGCGCACATCTGAACCGTAGCAGCAACATTTCCATCGCATAAATCATCAACATATATCAAATAAACCAATCTGTTATCATCAAACTAAACACAAATAATCATACATCGGTCACATTACAACATTATTTATTAAAATTAAATTACAACTTAAGTTCTAAGCAAACAAATAAAAAAATAACGAATGTTTCCAATGACAAATAAATTGTTTGAACAACATGCAAAGAGGGGGGGCTTCATCGTCCGTGGCGCAGCAAATGAGGTCTTTTTTTTAAACGAAGGCAAAAGCTTCGGCCCATCAATTAATTAAGAAGTGAGTGCCCAGGTTTTAAGAGAAAACCGGGCGAAAACCGACAACAACAGGGTCTATCCCACCCAAACAACACACCCACACTCACCAATAGCCAAACCAAACGGAGACCCAGACAACGGGGTCACACCCACTCTAGCCAACACAAGCAACACAATCGAACAAAGCGATAAGAACACTCAAACACAACACACCTACACCTCGCCGACAGGGGAGGCCATGACACCATCAAGCAATTGCAGATGACTTACCTATAGCACTCCTCTTCTTACTTCCAGGGTAAGAAACAACCAAGGTGGCGATGAAATCGCAAACCTCTCTAACGACGACAACTCCGGGCACCGGAGTCAACACTCCTGACGTAGCAACCCCATCCCCTATAGGAACCACATGCCTACCGGACTGAGGCGAGAGAGAGAGAGAGAGGCTGCAGCGTCGAAACCATCATTCTCCTAAACAACAAGAGCCTGACATGGCGGAGAAGCAAAAGCCGAGATCCCGTGCGTGTCGAACTTCACTTCCTCGACAGAAGGAGGAAGAATCGTACCATCACCCAACTCCATAAGCTCAGGCAAGATCTGCATGACTGGAGCCACGATAGCCGAGCTCACCCAGCACGAGGAGAGAAACATCCATAAAGGCTAGCTCCGCTTGCACCCACTTTGCCAACAACAGGCACAACCAAAGCATCTGGGAGAGCCTACCCAACACATCTTTAGCCTGCCTAGAAAGCCCCCAATCGCTAGCAGCCAGCTATGAAAGGAGTCAACAACCTCGTGAAGAGGACAGACGACCTCTTCAAACCTTAGGGAAGCCACGTTAAGAAGAACAGAGCGCAACAACTCATCTTGCACCTCCACGACTAGGCACCTTGGAAGGGAGCGGGACCTCAACCTAGGCTTGACGAGGAGCATGTCTTTGGCAATGCTCGGCAACGAGGCGAGGCAAAGGTGACCCATCAGGGCCCACCAACAAGCTAAGAGGACGCCAAGCATTATGATAGTCACGAGCTCGATGACCGTTGAAAGTGCAATGGACATCGCCTAGAGGGGGGGTGAATAGGCTTTTAAAAATATTATGGTTTAGGCTCAAATAAACGCGGAACAAAAACTAACGTTTAATTTATTGAGCATAAAACCTAACCACTAGGTTCACCTAAGTGCACCAACAACCTAAGCAATACAAGCAACAAGGTGATAGCAAGGTAAAATACTTCAAGCACGATGGTTATCACAATGTAAAATGCATAAGTAAAGGGCTCGGTTGAGAGATAACCGATGGACAAGGAGGCGATGATTTTTATCCCGAAGTTCACTTCCAAAGAAGCTACTTCTCCGTTGGAGAGGTGCGATGGTGCAATGCTCTTCGATCACCACAAATGGCTGACCTCGGGGTGTGGTGGCTCGATGCTAACCCAACGCCACACAAAGCCTCACCCCGGATGCGAAAGCACGCAATTCATCGACACCACAAAAGGCTCACCCTATTCTCCAGAGTGCGCACCACAAAAGGCGAGCACTTGCTCCACTATGGGACACTTGAGGGCGGTCACCGAACCTATACAAGATTAGGGAAATCTCCACAGCTCAATTGGAGGCTCCTAACAACAAAACCACAAAAGGATACAAAGCCACAAAAGTCAACAAAGCCAAAACATGCCACAAGTTTGAGGTCACTCCACAATGGAGGCTATAAGAAGTCAACACACCAAACACAACCGTCTAGGGTTCGGTATATTAAAGTGAAGTTTAAGGAATTTCACAAATGTACTCCAAGGCGATTATATACGATCAGCAAGGTAGTAGCCCAAGTGTAGTCATTCTGGGTATCGATCGTAATAGGCAGAGGGCGCGGTATAGGAAAGGAGTGGATCAAAAGTATCTTCGCAGAAGGAAGAGGAAGGCGACAATTCATAACCTTGTAGTTGCAAGCACGTCGTTCTCCTTTTTCCAAACTTGCAAAAAGGTGAGACCTTTGCAACACATTGATGTCGTTGTGAGAGCCTGGCAATCCAAATAAGGCGTGCCATATCCATAAGTCCTATGAAACAACGGTCGAGCACAATGGTTGGATCATGACTTTTTTCACGATATTGACCATGCCATGCTTTCGGGCAATTCTTTCATCGGCAATGCATACAATCAATACTACCTAGCATACCCGGCCAACATCTCTTATCATTCATAGCTATGAGTCTCTTTGTGTCTTCTTCATTGGGAGCTCAAAGATAAACACTACCAAAGACACAGATCACGACCTTGGCAAATCTCCGGACAAACTCTAGTGTTGTGTCCTCACCAATGCGAAGGTACTTGTCCGTATAATATGTGGGGATGTCATATGCAATCATGCGCATAGCTGCCAATATTTTTTGGTACGAGCTAAATCCAATTAACCCGACAGCATTACGACGGTGAGTGAAAAAACGAGAATTGGCCTCGCACGTCTCTACAATCTTCACAAACAATTCTCTGTGCATATGGTAGCGCCTGCGAAAAAGATGGGCCGGATATGTTGGTACCTTCGCGAAGTAGTCGCGCATGAGCAACTCGTGGCTGAGTCTGCGGTTGCGCGGAATGCATAGTCTCCCCACTGTGGAGCCTCGCCGTTGCGGCTGCTTCCTATTCTCCAGATTCTTCGCGGCAACAAGGATGATGTCGTGCTCGATATCATCGTTGAAGATCAAGTCCTCGAAGTCCGAATCATTGGACAACAACGAGTTCTCGAAGAAGAATTGTTCGCTAGGCGTCATCTAGAAAAAAGAGGATTAAAATCTAATCGAGGCGCCTAGATTAACCTAGATTTTGGTACAAAATGAACCTCATCCATGGCGGGGAGGTTGCCGCGGTACCTATGCGGCGGAATCGAGTTGCCTAGGTCGTTGGCTCGGCGAACACGGTCGGCATCGACGAATCCATGGCGACGGCCTCGGCAGCCCGCGGCGGCAAAGGGTAACGGGGTCAAATCCCCAGATCCGACCTCCCACAGGTGCGGAAGCAAACTAGGGGTCGGCCGCGAGGAAGCTTGCGGCAGAGCGCAACTCGTACTGGCCGGAGACAACGGCGGTGTCGTGTCGTGGGCCGAGGCAGGTCCGAATCGCTACGCCGAGTTAGGGCCCAGCAGAGTGAACGATTTCGAGCAGCAATCAGATTCGGCCTTAGGACCCGACGACAGGACAGCAAACTACCCATCCCAGTTGGCCCGCCTCGGTCTAATAAACAGACTAGAAATACACAGGAGGATCTCGCTACGTGTACCTTTTCCAATCAGATCAGATCCATCGATCGCCATGGCCGCCGCCGCCGCCGTCGAGAACCCACCCGATCACGGCGACGGCCACGGTTGCCAGGGCGGAGCCCGACGAGCTGGGCATGCGCGTCTTCGTAGTCAACATGGCCATTGCTTCTTTACTGCTATACGTGGCCGCCTACGCCCTGTCACGCGTCTCCGGCTGGACCGGCTCCGCCACTCGTGGATGGACTGGTACTGTGCTCGTCGTCGTCACCATCGTCGTGGAGAAAGCAGCTTTCGCCGCAGTCCTATATTGCTGCTGGTGCTGTAGAAGGCTCGCACTAATAAGGACCTGGGCATATTAACCCTAAACCCTCACATTAATTCTCATGCTCCCCCCTGCATCTACCGTGGTCACAACTAGTAGTACATGTGTGTAATCGATCCATCCATCCATCTTATGTAAACGCCACAAATATACTACTAGTACTGTTTGTTTCCTTCAGTTGTGTGTTCAAATTATCATTATACGGTACGATTCTTGAGCAATGCCATGTCTTGTTGTGCTTGTTTGGGATCGATGATGCCCACTTCACCGCGATGTATTCGCTCCTCTGCTCAAACTTGGTTCATCGTCGTCGTACACGGACGCCCAATCAGAGACATAGTCGCTGATTGCGAGAGCCAAGCCATGCTCTCAAACCCAAAAAAGGGGGCACTAGGGGTGAATCTGGACTATGAGGGGATCCGCCATGCCACCTCCATAAGACATCGAAGAAGCTCGTCCAGCTGCGCCTTGTCCCGCTATCTACAAAGCGGATACCATTGATGCAAAAAAAAAACGCCAAGAATTTGAACACTGAGTCAGAAGCGCTTCGAGGAAGGATCTTCTCAATAACCATCTTATTGCGTATGGTTCATAGAGACCAAGACAAAGCGACAAACACTAGTCAGAAGAGATGGTGGCCCTTTCTACCATGGTTTGCTCGGGCTTCTAAGAATTCACCGAGATCGTGGTCAAGTCAATCCGGGCCCAACGCTTCTCTAGTGATGTTCCAAAGAAACCTGGTCGCGGGACATGTGATTATGTGGGTTCCCGATTCTGGGACCCCACATAGTGCACATAACCCATCCCCCGGCCCATGTCTTTTCGCCACTTCAACCCTACAGGGAAGCATGTCGTGTAGGAGCTTCCACGGAAAGATCTTTGTCTTTAGGGGTAGAGGCGCTTTCCAGAATGGTTTGGTCCATGTTAGGTTCGGGCCTTGAAAGAGGGCGCGATAAGAAGAGATGACCGTAACGGTCTGTGAGGGAGTCAGGCGCCACAATGCGGTGCCAGGGGTGTTCAATAGAGTTGCCCAAAGCCCCAACCATGCTCCAGTCTCAGCCGGACCAAAGGTTGTACAGAACGAGATGTTCCATGTCCCCTCCTATGCCACGTCCGCAACCCGAAGGGGGTTCTCCCTTAGCCAAGAGTCCAGCCAAAAGAGGGTACCTTCTCCATTGGGAATGGATAAGGTAACTCCGATCTGAATCTCGTGCTTAATCTCCTAATGGAATGACAGAACTAGGAGTCGTCCCGGCGGTTGCAGTCCAGGAAGGGCCGCTCTCTCAAGTACTTGGCTTTGATAAATTTCAACCACAAGCCCCCCTCGAACCGCAGGATACGCCAGACCCATTTGAGCAATAACGCTTTGTTAAATTGTCGAGAAGGGAGCTAGAATTCCTATAGTCCCAAACTCTTTGGGGGTGAAGATGCCCGCCCACTTAACCATGTGATATTTTTGGTGCCTCCTTGGATCCTGCTAGAAGTAGCACGATAGTTCCTTGTTAAAGGATTAGTGCACTCCTTCTTGGAGCAGGTAAAGCCCCATACATAGGTAGGGTTGGACAGGCAGGACTCAATCCGTACCGTGTTGCTGCCTTTCAAAGTGAATCTGCCACACCACGACTCATATTTTGATATAACTCTACCCACGAGCGGGTTTCAAGCCCTTGAGAAGGATCATGGTGCCTCGTCGTCTTCCCACTACATGGGCACATATCAGCTAGGTCGCGCCGAGCTAGATGAGTGGAATGAAGTAGTGGAGAAGGATCCCCTCTGGGAGCCGATGACTGAGGAGAATCTTCCCTCCTCTAGTCCCTCTAGCCCGCACGCCTGTGGGATCTGGAGATAACCGATGCGCCCATCGAGCACAACTTTGTCAAGATGTCCCGTGCGACGGCCGAGAGGCAAAAGCATTGCCGCCGTTTCATGGCAGACGAAGCGGTGTGACTGGGCAGAACAGTAGCGGTGCGCCAAAGCAGTGTTGCCAAAAGGGCTATTTAGTTTAGGTACCTTATATTTTTATTCATTTTTAGTTGTAATAAAAACTCTATCCTAGCAATGGGAAAATTTACTACCACTGACTATTGGGCCATGAGATGACACGCGACCCATTCATGGCCTGTCCACGCCATCGCATAGCTAGCCTGTCCATAGCATGTTCCAGTCCGTTTCGGGCCTAGCCCATAGCCCTAGACAAGTCCGCAGGAACGGTTTTGACCGGCCCAGTCAGTTTGGCGGCGTCCAAACAAAATTTACTATGTCACAGGAATACCACAAATCCTGAAAGGTAACAGCAAATGGGTATCATCACTATAAGTATGGGATAGGGATACATACATAATTGCATCAGAATATTTTAAGCAGCATCCTTTGCAAGCTGAACTGGGGAATTGATCATAATAAGAGCCCAACTTGAAGACGACTAGACATCATCGCAACGGTTCAGATACGGGCATCATCATCATCGAGTGAAATCGCATGATGATTTAATTCAAAGAGGCATGCAGGCAGTACATTGATTAATTAATCAGGTACCTTTTGAAATTACTATATATATGTCATGTCTGGATCAATCTTACTCGCATCAAGCCGCAGGTATGTGTGTAGTATCTCCTTGGAATGAGCTTGGCTTCTTCGTTGTGCCGGCAAGAAACATATATCTTGACACCGAAGATTACTTCCTCTGCTCTATAATATAAGCCTTTTTAAAAAACTAGTAAAACAGATTGCTAAGTAAAAAGGTTTTACATTGTCAAACTGAGGTAGTAGTAGTCCCTCGGAGGAGACTATACCAATCTCTCGGACACATCGTCTTTGTTGTCTCAGTCAAAATTTATTTTCCCCCTTGTCTGATCCGATTGATTAAGAGAGAGAGAGAGAGAGAGAGAGAGAGAGAGAGAGAGAGAGAGCACGCGTATGGTCTTGCTTGCACGGCCAGACGGGTTCACACCGACTGAACATGCCTGCCAAGTCCAGTCCAGTCCAAGAGAATTATGCCACGTTCACACACAGCATGCACCCATAATCAGAACCGACTGTTTATTTTATTCAGCTCATCAGCTGACACGGCCATTCATTAGCAGCATTGTAATTAAAGGTGGTCTTGCGTTTGCAGCCGACAACTGACAAGAGAGGAGATGGAACGTCAAACCAAACAAGATCCATCCAAGAAGAATGTACGCTTGCTTGCCTGCACCGTAAAAAGTCGAGTTCACACGCAAAAAGCTCAACCTGCTAAATCCAGCTCAAGCTGCTTAACTAGCCGGATCATGCCACACACACACACACACACACACACACACACACAACTGACTAGACGGTTTTACAACCTTTCCACCACTTCTGCGATTAATTCATTGCACCATTCCACCAGCTTTTCGTTAATCCACTGCTTGACTCAATTAGTCCACCTGTTCTTTTATATATCATCAGTGTCTACTTAAGCATGATCTTGGGTCCAATTTGTCTACAAATTTTATCTACAAGTTCGTCGGATATGGTTTTTTCGCACATTTTCAGAGTTGTTGTATCAAAATCAAGTCCATCATCATTGCAAAGAAAGCATAAAGAAATTTGTAATTATTTTCTTATGGTTTATATGTACTCAGACAGACACAATCAATTGTTCTGCAAAAAAAAAAACGGACTAAATGTGTCAAGTAAACAAGTGTATCAGCGAACACCTAGTGGAATATGCAACAGAGATTAGACGTAGAACGTGTGAAAACTACAAAAAAAAAAAAGGTGTGTTAAGTCATGGTCCTTGTAAAAGCTTGTACTAGTAAAGATGGTGCATAGTGCAACTGACTACTAATTGCACTAATCAAATTAGCCTCTATATTCAGCTCAACTAGCACAAGGAAATTTCAGCATTGGAGCAGAGACATTTGGGTGGTTTGCTCAAACTAGTCCGACAAGTGATCCAATATGGAAACCAAACAATGAGTGTTCTTTCTTGCTATAGATTGTTGAAAAAAAATAAAACCAAACAATAAGTCTTCTTCCTTGCTTTGTTCCTTTTACATGGTGTGAACCTTTGTTGTTTCTTTCCACGGGGATCTAACTATCCGGTGAAAGCTCAACACTAGCTAACCCGTATTGTTTCTTATTCAACTCAACTAGGAGAAGGGAATTTCAAGTCAGACTTGTCCAGGAATGCATAGCATTTGCCACCAGAGACATTTGTTTTTCTGGCCCAAACTAGTTTCAGGAATGTTTGTATACAGAATCATGCCACATTCACACACAACACAATAATCAGAGCCGCAAACTGCATTGTTTACTACTATTCAGCTCATCAGCTGACACGGTCATTAGCAGTATTGTAAAGGTGGTCTTGCATTTGCAGCTGACAACTGACAGGAGAGGAGAGGGAATTTCAAACCGAACAAGATCCATCCAAGAATGTGCTCTTGCTTGCACCGTCAGGGGGATTCCACAGACGAGTTCACACCTCACACACAAAAAGCTAAACCTGCTAAATCCAGCTCAAGCTGCTTGACTAGCCGGTTCATGCCACCACACCCACACACACACACACACAACAAAAAAAACTGATTTTCCACCACTTCTAATTCATTGCACATTCAACTGGGTTTCGTTAATCCACTGCTTAACTCAATCAATCCACCTATTCTTTTATACAACAATGTCTACTTAAACATGCTACATTACCTTAAGTCCAGTTTGTCTACAAATTCTATCTACGGTTCGTCGTCTGATATGGATTTTTGTCACATTTAAAAAAAAAACTCCGGATCAAAACTAAGTCCATTACAACCTGGAAAGCAAAACAAAATCATAATGTTTGGAGATCATTTATTTACTCCGAAACAACTATTTGTTTTGCAAAAAATAAACAGACAAAATATATCACCAGCGTTTTCATATAAAATTGATCAATTTCAGCCTACAGTGCACACAACAAAACAATTTTGGAAGGGTAATTATTTTTCAGTAAAATTTGAATGCTTTGCACTTTTTTTTGCATAAATTCAAAGCACTGATATATATGCAGCATCCAATCCTCGGTTTTGCTGCTAATCAGTGTATTAGCGAAAATCTGGCGGGATGTGCAACAGATTAGACATACAAGGGGTGAAAGCTGCAAAACTAATGAATAAGTGGTGATCCTTGTAAAAGGTGTCAAGGTGCTGGATATATAGTGCAATTCCCTCAACAGACTACTAATTGTATTAATCAAAGCCTTTATATTCAACTTAACTAGGACAAGGAAATTTCAGGTCAGACAAATCGAGGAATGTACTAAAATTGGAGCAGAGACATTTGTGTGGTTTGCCCATACTAGTCCAAGAATGTTTGTAGAGAGAGATGAACTGAGCTAACACAAAGATGGAAGCCAAACAATGGGTTCTTGCTATGGACTGTTGAACTAAGCGAACAAAAATAAAGAATAAAACCAAACAATAAGTTTTCTTCCTTGCTCTGTTTCTTTTACATGGTGTGAATCTTTGTGTTCTTCCATGGGGATCTAACTATCCTGTCAAAATTCAACACCGCTAACCCGTATTGTTTCTTATTCAACTCAACTAGGAGAAGGGAATTTCAAGTCAGACACGTCCAGGGATGTATAGCATTTTCCATCAGAGACATTTGTTTGTCTGGCCCATAGTTCAAGGATGTTTGTATAGACATATATGATCTAAGCTGACAAAAAGATGGAACCAAACAATCCTGATGTAATGGAGAGCAGACTTATGATCTTGCTTCCACTGTCAGTATTCCTCACACAGTTCACACACACTCCTGAACCCTGAACCCGCCAAACCCAGCTTAGGCCGATTGACAGACTGACGAAACCACACTACATCAACACACAAATCTGTACTGTTTCTTATTATTCAGCTATCAGGAAATTTCAGGTGAAAGACATCCAGAGACATGGTTTGCTTTGCCAAAACTAGTCCAAGAATGTTTGTATAGACAGATGAAACTGAGCTAACACAAAGGATGAAACCAAACAATGGGTGTTCTTTCCTGCTATGTTTCTTTGAATGGTATAAATCTTGTTGCTATCCTGTCAAAACTCCTCTAATGTTCTATGGCATAAGAGCAGCAAGTGAAGTGAAAAGAAAAAATATCGATTCTTTGATTTAGTTTTGGACCGAACCTAGTGCAATTTGATGAAATTGAGCTAACAAGGACGACGAGTTGGGGGGTGGACCGATCAGAAGAATGCGGTGCCGGCGAGGCCACGGTGGAGGAGGTTGTGCGCGATCTTGTCCCTGGCCTTGGCCGCCGCCTCGGAGCGCACGGGCTTATCCAGCACAGCGTCGTCTTCGGCAATGTCCACCACCAGGTCCGCCAGGAGCTCCGGCGCAACGGGCTCCCCTCTGGCCTCGCAGATGTTGTGCAGCACGCAGCAGGCGCCGAGCACCACGGGGAGGTCCTGCAGCTTGACCTCCGTGCGCTTCTGCAGGCACGCCCACCGACCCTTGAGCTTGCGGAAGGCGTCGACGGCAACGCGGCGGAGCTCGGCGACCTTCTCGTTGAAAGCGTGCTGCGTCCAGGTGAGGTTCTGGTGCGTGTAGGGGACGAGCAGCCAGTCGGTGAGCGGGTAGCTGGCGCCGCCGACGACCCATGACCCGGCCATCATGCCGGCCGCGGCGCGCTGCTGCAGGGCGGACTTGTCGAGCACCTGGTCGTCGGACATGGAGCCCGGCCAGCCGATGCAGACGTCGGTGAAGGCGCCGTCGGGGCCGACGACGCCCTGCAGCGTGATGGAGTAGGAGGTCTTCTGGTTGCGCTCCGTGTGGCGGCGGTTGAAGTAGGCGGAGACGGAGACCTTGGGGGCGATGATGGGCACGTGGGTGGTGTACATGGCGCCCACGACGTCTGGGACGCCGGACCCGGCCTCGAAGCTGGCCTTTACGGCCGCCGCGGGGTCGGCGTCGGTGGGCCACTGCAGGAAGCGCGGCATGAGGACGGAGCGGATGGCGGCGCAGACCTCGAGGACGAGCTTGTGGCAGGTGGAGATGCCGATGCCGAAGCGCTTGGAGACGAGGCGGAGCGGCTCCCCCGTGGCGAGGCGCCAGACGCAGACGGCGACGCGCTGCGGCACCGGGATGGCGGTCCGGAGGGCGGTGTCCTCCTTGGCGACGGTGGCGCCGAGCGCGTCGCAGACCATGGCGAAGGTGGCGCGGCCCATCCGGAAGTCGCGCCGGAACTCCGCGTCCGGGTACAGCGGGCTGCTCCGCACCTCCCACCACTCGCTCGACCGGTCCTTGACCCAGAGGCGGCGCTGGTGCTGCGGGTGCGGGTGCGGAGCAGAGGCGGGCTCGTCCCCAGCGGCGACGGCGCCGGCGGAGGTGAGGCGGCGCTTGGGATTCGGGGGCGGAAGAACGTCCGATGGGGCCGTGAGGGGGGACACCACCTCGGCCTCGCCGTCCTCGTCATCCCCCGCAAGAACGCCCTTGTTGAGTTCCAGGAAGGGGAGCGCGTGGCGGCGGGGCCCGGCGGCGAGGGCCGCCAGGATGTTTGTGATGGGCAGGGTCAGCTTCTTGACGTCTTCATCGCCGGCGACACCGCCAACAGAAGAAGCATCAAGAGGGGGAAGGTCTTCGCCGGCAGCGCGCTTCCGGCGGCGATTGGGCATCGGGGTAGACGGGGGAGGGGGGGAAGGTGAGCAGGGAAATTGGGTGGACGGAGGAAGGGAGAAGTCGCGGTCGTCTGTGGTGTGTCTTCTTGTAGGAGGAGCAGGGGAGGGGAGGGGTTAGGTGGGTGTGAGCGTGTCGTGTCGTGTCACACGAGAGGAAAGGAGGACTCGGCACGTTTTTTTTGTCTGTCCATGGTGTGAAAGGCCAGCCATGTCAACGTATGGTCACAATACAATTCATTCCAATTTTTCCTTCTTTCATTTATGTTTATTTATCTTGAAAGATATCTTTTCTTTCTTAAGCAACACTTTCTCTGTTCTAATAAATTATAAAAACATATGGTCTGTTTCGATCTGAACGGACCGATGAGTCTAAAAACCTAGTGCACTTTGTGGGAGGGGGCACCTTGTGTTCATTGACTAGATCTAGGTTTCTTCCTAGATATGTATCGATTTGTATCTAGTTTTAGTTCTATTTTAGTTTGATCTATGCAACTAAAATGCATGCGAACTATGCAAATGTAGCTCAAGCTTGATCAAATTCTAGTTCATTTGCTTGCAATTTGTGCAGAGGACAAGATTTGAGAGGAAGGGCACCGTTGGGTGTAGACGGCAAACAAAGGATGGACATCGGTCCTCCTTCCCCCCAAATTGGACAGAAAGGGGACAAAAGAGGACAATATTTGGAGATCTCATTTAGATATGCTCTAAGATACCCATGGCGTATGTATTGATGATCGCATTAACGTGTGATGGGTTGTTACGGTTATGTTTCCTTCTCGTTATGGAGGGAATGTCATTATGGGTGAGGTAATTATATCGGTGTAAACAATTGGGTTATGACAAGAATACAGTTGTCAACTATTGATTCCTGTATTAGTATACGGTTATAAAGATTAGTGTCCCGTGAACTAGGATAAATATCATGTCAGGGAACCTACCTTTACAACCGTGCAAGACGAGGAGATGGTGTTACTCCTAATCGGGCCAGGCCCAGGAGATTGGTGCAGCCCAACAAGCGCTACATGGGTTCGGATTGGCGGCAGTAACATGGACCCCAACTTGATCTATAAGAAAAAGAATCTGATACAGTCATGACCAACGCTGGTGGCAGTGAATATCATTTTGTAACAGCGTAGCTACTTTCTTCCTTTGAGTTCATCCTTGTAACCAAATATTGCCACAATTGGTTGTTATAGAAGAGATCCCCTATTTCTACAAGAACAATCGGTATTAGAGCCCTTGGATCCCATCCACATCCACCAAACTTCATGAAATCAGATGCTATGCCCCGAATCGGCGCCGCCTCCTGACAACCTTGGATTTAGCATTGAAGGACTACATGGAAAGCATACACCAGGAGAACGCGCCGGTAAACGCATCGATCCTCTCCCGCAATGACTCCTTGATGACCAAGCAGGAGGCCATGTAGACCCAGTTATCAGATCTCTCCAACTGGAAGCCAGATGTGCAAGCCCACCTTGCCAAGCTTTAAACCGTGGTCACGGAGATGCATAGCTCGCAATTGTCGGTGTCAGCGACTATGGGTGGATCTGTCCCGCATCAAGGAGCAATCCACGGGCAATTTGGCCTCAGCGACGACATTCCACTAGGGGGTTTCCTGGCGGTGCCCTCGGCGTTACCGTCGGCATCCCTGGTCACACGCACGGTCTCTATCCAACATCCTGTGGATGCCCCTCCTAATTCTTAGATTATGTCGAGTCAGATCTTAGCAAGCTTAGGATCCAATGCTCCCAACTTCCCATTTCCCCCTTTCATCGGTGACTATCCAAATATATGGATCACTCTTACATAACAATACTTTCAGATGTTTGCAGTACACGATTCCTAGTGTGTACTGATGTCGATCATGCATTTCTCTAGTGGGTTGACATTTGGCTACAGTCGGTTAGGAAGGAAATCGCCAGCCTCGAGTGGGGATCATTCATTTCTTTACTATGTAACGACACCAACTTCCGATTCACTAAGCTAGTTGTACTCTATAAAACAAACCACAACTATCGCCGATTACATAGAACATTTTGATATTGTAATGAATCATCTTCTTTCATATTTGGATACTACTCATTGATACTACTTTTGACTCGTATTATCAAGGTTCTCCGCATGGATATACATGCAATTATCATGGTCTACCGCCTCACTTAACTGGACACGTCATGCTCGCTTCCTCTGCTCCAAGAGGCGGTGGCTGAAGGAGAATGTGTATCTCCACCATGTAAAATGGAGCACCGATACACCAAGATTCCAAGATCAGTGTAGTATTCATCTGCACCTGCTCCACCTTCTGTATGTGAAGCAGACTCTCGAGGGGTGGATTCAGCCCACAATTCTGTCGATGACAATATCCAGGCACTTCATGCGATCTTCACGCCAAAGGTACCCCTGTTTCCAACCAACTATCTAGAATTTCTGATCATGTTGTTACTCCAGTCAAAATACTTACACATCATTGTAAACGTGGCATGAGTGGGCGCAAAGAATGAGTGGGCAGTGTTGGACATCACCAAGAAAAACAAAGTGGAGAACCAACAGAGATTTATTTGCTAATGTTATGGCTTGGGGACAAGCCATTTCTCAAGAGGAAGAGGATGCCAGGGGACCTACCTCTACAGCTATGCAAGACGAGGAGATGGGTGTTACCCCTAATTGGGCCAGGGCCAAGAGACTTGTGTATCCCAACAAGGCTATCTGGGCTGAAATTGGTGGGAGTAAGAGGCACCGGTTCATCCTTGGGATCACGGCCAACAGCGGCAACGGTGGATACCATATTGTGATAGCATAGTTACTTTCCTCCTTTGAGTTCATCCTTGTAACATAATATTGCCACAATTTGTTGCTATAAAGAGATCCCCTATTTATATCATAACATATCAAGAGATGAAAAATGTCATCCCAGTGAAGCGCAGAGTGAACCAAATGGTTGTCTAGTGTGAAAGACTATCCATGTAAAGCATATGGTCAGTATAAAATTCCTTATGATATTTGTTTTCTTTATTTTTATCTTGAATATATATTTTATTTTCATGAAATAATCAATTGTGTTCCCTTCTGGTTTTTGGCACAAACAACATGACCCGTGTAGACACCCATGGCGTATGGTCGGGATAAAATATTGAGAAACGAAGGAAGTCATGTCAGGGACAAAAAATGAAATGGGTGTTCAATAACTTTTCCCTGAAAAATCCCAATAACTTGGGATGAGTTGGTACAATTATGTTTCCTTATTATGGAGGAAATGACACGACGGGCGAGATAAGTATCGGTGTAAACACGGGTCGTAAAGAATATATTGGTCATCTATTTGGATGTTTTCTATTCAATGAGAAGAAAACATCCAAATTAATAATCTTTTTGTGTCTGGTTGCACCCTTTCCTTCTAATTTCGGAGGAAATGGCATAATAAACATGTGATCGAAACTAAATTTCGAGAGATGAGAGATGAAAAATGTCGTCCTGGCGCAAGGAGAAGCAAATGTTTGCCAAGTATTGATGAATGAGGCGAGGTATCCTTGTAGACACTCGATTATTTTGTGAGATCAAGAGAAATGCATTTAGGAAAATAGATGCCAAGTATTGATGACCACATTAACTCGCAATGAGTTGTTTGGCAAGCGGGGACGTTTCCTTCTCGCTGAGGAGGTAATGCCATTATGGACCTGGATAAACCTGGCATCTATAATGGGTGACGTCAACTTTCTCTTAGAACCGTCACCTAGGATTTTTGCTTAGTTATAGTAGAGAAAATGAAAAAACACAAGACTGTCTTTTATTAGCTAAGTGACCATCCCTTAAAAAGTCTGAGAGAAAATGAAAAAACACAAGACCGTATTTTCTTAGCTAAGTGACCATCCCTTAAAAAATCTGATTTTTTTACCATTGTACAATATGTCTTCCTTAGAAACATAATCCCTTATAATTCTCATTAATTGGTAGGGATAACAATAAAAAATAGTGCATTGTACGACTAATATCTATTACCCTCTCTAATAATGTGGATGGCTAAGACAAGACATGTCTTCTTTTGACATATACTCTACCTCATATGAGCATCTGAAATACTGAGTCTGTGAGACTGATTTTGTGAGTCTTGAGATTGTCAAAGTCACCACAAGCTGTCGACAGGAACATCGCCTCCGACTAAAGAATATTTTGCCTTTTATGGGACATCAAAGGGTTAAATCTCGGATTTGAACTCTGTTGGACTGGGCTGCCCTCCTAACCATTCAAGCACAAGTTGGTTTTCGAAAAAAAAAATCTTCTGTACATTGTGTTAAATTCCTCTAGGCAGTGAAAATGATATAAATTGTTAACCATTAATTAGTGCATCAGTAGTGCCCCGTGACAAGATTTTATTAACAAATGTGTATGGTCGAGGCTAGTCCCTTTATGATTTTGGAATGACATCGTGAGCGAGATAAATGTAATGAATGTGTAAAGATTGTGTCATGTAACCATGGAGAAAACATACTCCACGGTTGTCAAGTATCACATTCCATCGATGAAAGGAAATGGTTGTCAAGTATTGATTATCACATTAATTGGTGATGGGTTTGGTTGCAGTCAGTTTCGTTTTAGATACGATCGAGGGGAATGGCATGATGGACGAGTTTTCTGATGGCTTACGTCATGTGATGAGTTTTTGTTAAGAAATGGGTCCGGTCATGACTATCTCCTAATTTCTTTCAGTACTTTTTATGAAAAAATATTTCTGTATATATGTGTGCTTGTTCCTCTCCAGTTTAATCATAGTTTGATCACACAGTTCTAAATTAAAATTTCACAAGTTTAACAAAGCAAGCTCATAAGTTTAATCAAGTTTCTAAACACAAATTAAAACACATAATTAAAACTAGGCGTTTTCTTCGATCCTCTTGTAGTTGGTGGTGCCTATTCGGGTCTCGGATTTAGTGACACAAGACGAGGAAGGCAACAAATGTGGCTGGCACCTGGTGATCAACATTTGCAAGAGGATCCTGCCAGAAATACGGTTCTGTGTCAATCACTGGTCTCTTCCGCTCGCTCTCAATAATCATATTATGCAAGATATCACACGCATTCATCACACCTCCCATATCTAATCTTTCACCCAGGTAAGAGCGGGTGACGAGGTTTAATCTCGTCAATGCCCATTGTTATAGACTTGGGTTTTGAAGAAGATGGGGATGCTGGAGATCGCGGAACGGTTAGCAAACAAGCAACACGGGGACACGAGGTTTACCCTGGTTCAGGCCCCCGGAGGGAAAACCCTACTCCTGCTTGTCTGCTCTTGATTACGGCGGAACCGAAAAGTATAAGGGTGCGCAGATGCAATCTGGCGTGGAGGTGTGTATGCGGTGGTATGCGAGAGCGGATATGTAGATCTATTGTGGTCTAGTCTATCGGGGGTGCCCTCCTCATTGGACCCTCCTAGCCTTTATATATGGGGAGGCTAGGTCTCGGGTGCCAATACGATTTGGTTACAAGTTGTATTCAAACTCTAGTCTTGAGCTTTCCTTGTCTTGTGCGCTGGGCGTCGATGTCCATATGGGCTTCATAGCAGCCAAAACGTCATAGACGTCATGGATCTTGGCAGGTCGTCAAGTGGGTCTTCCGTCGGGCCGAACCAGGTAGGCTAACATTGGGTACCCGTAGGGCATATCCATGTCAGTAGCCCCCGAGTGTTCAGTCGAATCGTAGATTCGGCTGAGGACTCTTCAATCTTTCGGGTGCAGTTGTATCTGTTTACTAGAGAATGATTTTAGTGTGTAGGGATTATTGATGCGTGTGCCTGACTCTCCTGATGGATCAGGGTCAGTTAACTGTCTTAGGACAAAACAACACGATCTTCTTCAGATTCGAGTCCCTCGACTCGAACCCGGAACAGATGCTGGCGTAATTCGACTCAGGCTGTTGAGGGCTTACAGGAGTAGAATCCCGGTGGTTTTCGAATGATGTACCCAACGCGTCCGTCGGGATTTTCATCGCTCCTGCTGGCACGGATTTTTACTAGCAGAGCGCAGTCGTGTGCGTTGCCAGGCCATCAGATGATATCTGTAGGTCTTATCTTTGTGCCGCAGACACACCATCCGAATGTTTATCACCGCGGAGGTGTTTCGGATGGCCAAGGAGGATGTTACTCACTTAGCGTTTAATTGGGACAGAGTTGCTGAAAAGTTTTTTTCATACTGATCTGAAGGATCACAGTCAAAAAATTCATAGGGTGCGCGACCAGCGCTCCCTATGGGAGTAGCCCCCGAGTGTCTGTTCGAGTCGTAGACTCGAGCAGAGACTTTAATTCAGTCTTTGTTGACTTTTAGGTCCGTAGGACACAAATTTTTCGGATGCTTGAATCCATCCTCCCTATGGGAGTAGGCCCCGAGTCCGTAGTGGAGTCGTAGACTCGACGTAGGACTCGAAGATCTTGTGTGTGCGCGACCAGCGCTACAGTTTAGAGTAGCCCCCGAGTGTTTGGCGGAGTCGTAGACTCAGGCAGAGACTCGAGTATTGTATCGTGCAGTTGTAGTAGGAAATATCGTGGGCGTACCGCTGACCCGGAAGTACATCGGGTACGCGACCAACGCTCCTGATAGGATTATCCCCCGAGTGTCTAGTCGAGTCGCAAACTCGAGTGAAGACTCATGTGAGGAGAAACCACTGACCCGGAAGTGCATCGAGTCAGCGTCGCGCCTGTGTAGCATCAAGTGATGCAACCATCCGAGGAGGGTTTCGACTCGGGCCTTGAGTTTATGGCGTAGCCAGTTGCTTTGTCGACTCCTGTTGGAGGACCCGATACAATAGCGAGATGTAATTCGACGTTCCTATAGGCTGCAGAAAACATAAAAAATTGTGAAGTACTTGTATCTTGTAAAGAAATATTTGCCTTTCGGTTTGTATAGTGAGATTCTGGTGCTGATCGAGTCGACAATTTTGCACTGTTTGCTAGGCCTTTTCGTTAGCCTGATTACCCTTAGTATCAGTACCTTGCCGAGGCACTCGGAGTTCAAGGATTCGACGGTCAGGCAGAATCAGCTACTCAGCCTATCGCGTTCGAGGTGCTCGAGTGCGTGGAGCCGATGGCACATTAGGTTACTCGAAGAGGGCGCAGCCCCCGAGTGTTTCGAGTGCGATTAAAGTAAGAAAGAAAATCAACTCTAAGTAGTGAACTTATCTTCGTTGGTTGTTGACGAGGTGAAACGGGTCGTGAGAGCCAACGCAACCGGAGGGTCACGGTCTCGAGAGCCGTTGTGACCGGCAGGTCACAGGAGGCGATGCAACCTACGGGTCGCGAGCGTCGAAGTAGTGGTTCGTTGGAGCCGAAGGAGCCCCTGATAGCCGAAGACCACAGCGAGTCGCGCGACGGAGTCGAAAGATCCCTGGGTCGCTAGAGCTAAAGACCATAGCAGGTCGCCGAAGCGGAGGGAGCCCCCGAGTCGCTGGAGCCGAAGACCATATCGGGTCGCCGCAGTCGAAGACCGTGGCGGGTCGCCAAAGCGGAGGGAGCCCCCGGGCCACCGAGTCGTTGGAACCGAAGACAACAACGGTTCTCGAGGCAGAGTCGACGGAGCCCCCGAGCGTAGAGTTGATGTAGTCGAGGCGGCGTCCGAGAGACGATGCGGCGGACCGGAGTCAACGCGGAAGCAGGTCATCGAGGCCGATGGTGGCAACAGTTTGCCGCAATCAAAGATCGAGAAGGTCGATGTAGTCGAAAAGTGTAGCAGGTCGTCAGGGTCGAAGACCACAACGGGTCACGCGGCGGACGTAGTCGACGCGGCGGACCGGAGTGCGTGGTGATGAAGAGTTGCCACATCCGGAGACTGTAACGGGCCACATCATTCGAAGACCGCATCAGCTTTCCGCATCCGAAGTTTGTAGCGGGTTGCGCGACGGAATCGACGCCGCTTTCGGACATAGAGTCGACGCGATCAAACGGTCAACAGAGCGGGGTCACCGGATTTGTGTTTGGAGGGAGTAGACATGGCGGCGAGTGGCGCGGCGGACAAGTTGATGCCGCAGGGTACCGATCGCGTGGACAATATTGGATGAATCTGATGCCTTGCGTGTAGCCAGCTGGGAGGCATGGTGTCTCTGTACACCCAGGTCATGAAATCTGGAGCTGCCATGGTAATTTGAGCGATCCATCGAAGTCTTCTTGTTTTTTCTTCTTTGGCTTTTGATGCTTGGCAGATTGGTAAGGCCCCTTTTTTTTTAACATCGCCACGTGATGTAGTAGTAGCTCTCATGGTCGCTTTTTGGACACTGCAATACTCGATCTTGACTCTTTATATTTTTTTCTTGTCCTTTGCACGTGTGGCATCCCGCAAAAACCACTACTAGAAAATCGCGTTGTTTTTGTGCATTGCATCGTCATCATCATGCATTGTTTGCTAAAACTATTTTCGCAAAGCCCGTTTTGTTTTCTAAAAACGCCCCATCTTTATTGAAAATCAAAACACCTGGTCTCCGGAATTATTTTTGTTGTCGGCTATCGGTTTGCGAACGGTGCGACTAAAATAAATAAAACTTTTAATTGTTTTAGTGGGGCAGTCGAACGGGCCAAAGCGACCCGAACGACCACCCCAGAAAATATAAAACGGTCCACCCCAACCAGCCCCCCTAAATCCTAGACCCACCAAATTCTATCCTACCCACCAACCGTAGACCGCCACCTCACCCTCTCACCCCAAACATACCCACCTGCCACCTCATCCATCCAGCTTCCTCTCTCTCTCTTTTCTCACCCTAGCCTTCCTACCCTCTCTCCCTCTTCCCCACCGACACGTGGACCCACTCCCCAGCACACCCGCCCCCTGTCCCGCTGCCACCTGGGCCCCTCCACGCGCCCTCCACGCGCAGGCCACGCGCAGGCCACACGCCCCACGCGCGGCCCACGCGCTGGCCACGCGCCGGCCCGTCCCCTCTCGCTGCACGCCGGTCCCACCCGTCCCCGCAGACCACCCAGGCCCCACCTCTCTCCTTCCTCCTCCCTTCCCCATCGCGACAACCGCACCCCTCCTCCTCGCCGCCACGCACCTTCCCCTACCTCACCCCACCGCCGCCCATCCTCTGCACCGCCCCCGTGGCCGCGCCGCCCTCACCTCCGCTTCCGCCGCCCCGCTCGCTCACTCTCTGCGCGCAGCAGCCGCCACCTCGCCGGCGCGCTACCCTCCGCCTCGCCTCACCCTCCTCTCGTCGGCCTCCTCCCCACCACCTCGCCTCCACCGTGTTCGCCGTTTCCCCTCCGCTCCCGCGCGTCTCACCGGCCTCCACCGACGCCCCGCCATCCTCCGCCTCCGGCCGCACCGCCCCTGCTCGCGCCCGGCCGAGCCAAGCCGCCGCCGCCGCCGTGACCTCGACGACCCGACCCCGCTGGCCAGCTCCATCCTCGCGGGCGCGCTGCCGCGTGTTCCCCTCGTCGTCTGCCTCGCCTCCCTCGCCGCCGGTGCCCCGTGACGCCCTGCACACGTTCCCGGCCGCGTGCGTCGCCTCGTCGTCGCGTCCCTCTGCTCGGCCTCGCCGGGACCTCCTCTGGCCGCCTCCATGCCGCTCAGGGACGCGTCGCAGGACCCAGCTCAAGCACCCCCTTGGCCAACAGCCCCAGTCACCGTTTTAGCCTCGCGTGTGTGCACAATGACGCTAAGATCTTCGATGCGTGTCGACGGAAACGAGCAACCGGTGCCGTTACAAGTTCTTCATCGACACGAAGTCGGGACAAAGGTCTTTTACAATGGAACCTGAAGCTCGTCATCACGGAACAACATGCTCTCCATCTTGGACCCGATGGCAAGCTCTACCGCCGAACCCCAAGGTCGTCGACATGGATCTGACAAGGTCTACTACATGGGTGCGAAGACCGAACGAAAACCCGATGGCTCGACAGGATCGTCCCCCAGGACACCAAGATGCCACCTGAGGCCAGAAACCGCCAAGGTCTCCCCCGGACGACAAGTTCTCCGTCCCGGAACGGCAGGATCGACCGCATAGAACACCAAGATCTTCCAGTACCGAGACCCGAGACCGGCAACGACCCGAAAGCAACCGATGCGCCCCGACGCCGAACCAAGTCCGGCTTCTCGGAACGCCAAGAACTACCCCCGATATCCGAGAACGACCCCGGAGCCCGAGAACGCTCCGTCGAACCCTGAGACCGACCCCGAACCCCGGAACCCTAACAAGATCTGCCGAACCCTAATGTGTGACCCTTTTTCTCGAACCCTATTTTATAAATGGAATAACAAATGGTTGCATATTTAATTGCCATCTCGCATGCATATCTGTGGTTTGGGGGCCTTATGCCGATTCACCTAATAATTAAATATGGGGCCCATATGCGGGCAAATCTAGTCTCATATTGGCCTCATTTAAATTGGTGTAGCGAACCCGGTACTATCTCTTGCCATGTTAAAACAACGTCTAAATTGCGGGGGTTCTAAATAACTTGAACCACCTAATTAATTGTCGGGACCCCGGTTCCGCTTAATATGACCTAATTACATTGCACCTTGCCATGCCATGCATCATACATGCATCATGCCGATCTTCTGCCGTGTAATAAATATTGCATCCGGTGTTTATTCTAGTGTTTTGCTTCTTCGCGGATAAGGCCGTTGAGTTGATGTGAGCTTCGCCCCGATCTTCGGTCGAACCTTCGACAATGTTTTTCAGGCGAGCATCTCCCTCTTTCTACCTATCTTACTTTTATAGTATTTACTTCCCTCCTGTTGATCTATTGCTATCTGTGTTGCGATGCTCTAGTGTTTCGTACCCGTGATATCCCTTGCAGCCCTATATCGCCTTGGACACATCCTATTACCTGTTGTTTGGTAGATAGTTGGACTTGCGCGTTGTAGTCGCTTGCTCAAGTGCTGATGCGTGTCGTCATATGCCACAGTTGCTGATGTATTGCCGCATGTTGATGTTGGAGATGATTCTAGTTTTACTTATCGTCACTTTATTTTCTGTTTAACAACTAAAATTGAAATAAGCAGAGGCATCGGTGGGTGATAGATAATATTTGGTTTCCGAACGCCCACTTGTGTCCCGTAAGACCCCGAGTACTTGATACCTGTTCCTTGATTTATCGCGCTATCCACATCCGGGAGGTATATGGGACCCCCCTGGGCCAGAGCTTGATTCCGTAATATTTCTTGGGGCCACAAACTAGTTTGAGGTTTTATTTACGATCCTGTACTTATGCCATGTTTTACCGCTTTATTTACGATTGTGCGAGGTACTGCACACTGTACTGTTTTGGACGCGGAGTGTTTACGCGGTATCGACACCCCGAGTTTTCGGGTTCCCAGTCGCTTACAGCCACTGACGCAGACCTTGAGGCCGTCTCGGAGCTTGCTTACTCCGTTGCGGGATCTACTTAAGGGGTGGCCCCCTGAAATATTTCTGAATCTTGTGATTGTTCAGTCGTGAAAGCCTCGTTGGGTTTTGATTTGGTTTTTCCGAGGTTGATCGAGCGTGTGTTGCTATTGGTGCACCCCGGCCGGGTAAAACTTTCTGAAAGCCGTGTCCGCGGATATGGACGACTTGGAGCACAGTTTCTCGATCATAGACAAGCATAACTAAAGTTCATTGCTATAAATTTGACTTATAATGACTAGTAATCAGCTTCACTATAATGGAATGGCTAATAATACTGCCCACAATTGCTTGTTTGGAGCGTCGCTTGCGACCATTGTACCTGACTAGTAAGTATTGCAACTACAACGGAATGGCTGAATAAAAGTACCAACAACTGCTGGGTTTTGGGTTTATCTCATGATATTTGTATCTGATTAGTAAGTGTTGTAACTATAACGGAATGATTAACTAAAAGTGCCCACTGCTTACTTTATCAGGATGAATATCTAAACCTGACTAGTAATTGTTGCAACGATAACTGAATAAGTAAAACTGCCAACTGTGTGAGTTCCTCGGTTGACTTCCTCGTTGGTCTCGAGGGGGAAACACCAGGATGGGTTTGTTTGGTGCTAGCTTCAGGTTGGATCCGGATAGGTCATTCTTATCCCTCTCTGATAACCGCCAGTTGTATCGAGTCTCTATAGGTTGTTTAGTGCATGCTGCCGCTGCCGCTTCAGTCCACCATACCTATGTAGGCGAGGACCGCCGAATTCTAGCCTCGCCGTGTACTGGCCTCAGTACTGACGCTCCTTCTTTTTCCTTTGCCTTTGTCGGCACCCCTTTGGTTTAAGCAGGTTTTGAGATCGACGCCGTTAGCAGGGTTACCCTTCCGGCTTGGCCTGGGCAGGGTTATGGACGCCATTGGTTATTCTTCAGGGCTCTTAGCCCCATTTGCATCTTGTCCGTAGTCGGACGCCCTATCGTTTTCAAGGTGATTTGGATCTTTGTATATTATATCTGTATTCTTGGCTCTTTGAGTCGCTGTTGTATATATCTGTTCTGTGGGTCCCATCGAGGACTGTTGTGTAATGTTATTACTTCGTATTCCACCCGCACAAAAGTGCCTGGTGGGCACCTTTGAATCGTTTCTATGCGGGTTTGGCGAATTTTGCTCAAACTTGCATAGGTCCGATTCTGAGGGTGTTACAGCACGTGAGTTGACTAAGGTTGCGTGGTACACGATCTCGCTGCATCGGGATTTGTTCCATACGGATCTCCTCTTTGCCCGTCATCACATCATCACGAATAGCTACGTAGCTGTCGCAGACTTCGATCGTGAAGAAGACGAAATCGGCTAGGACGGAGATCACGATGATGAGGCATAGCGAGCTGACGTAGACGAATCACTCGGATGGGATTTGGCCGTCGTCAATGATGAGGGAGCCGAATCAGATCTGACCTTCGAAGGTCGTCGAGTCGTAGATTTTTTGATCATGGAACCGTCACGATCGCACAATCAGCGCCCCCAGTTCCCACAGATGGCGCCAATTGACGAGGTTTAATCTCGTCAATGCCCATTGTTATGGACTTGGGTTTTGGAGAAGATGGGGATGCTGGAGATCGCGGAACGGTTAGCAAACAAGCAACACGGGGACACGAGGTTTACCCAGGTTCAGGCCCCCGGAGGGAAAACCCTACTCCTGCTTGTCTGCTCTTGATTACGGCGGAACCGAAAAGTACAAGGGTGCGCAGATGCAATCTGGCGTGAAGGTGTGTATGCGGTAGTATGCGAGAGCGGATCTGTAGATCTATTGTGGTCTAGTCTATCGGAGGTGCCCTCCTCGTTGGACCCTCCTAGCCTTTATATATGGGGAGGCTAGGTCTCGGGTGCCAATACGATTTGGTTACAAGTTGTATTCAAACTCTAGTCTTGAGCTTTCCTTGTCTTGTGCGCTAGGAGTCGGTGTCCATATGAGCTTCATAGCAGCCAAAACGTCATAGGCGTCATGGACCTTGGTAGGTTGTCGAGTGGGCCTTCCGTCGGGCCAGACCAGGTAGGCTAACATCAGGTGCCCATAGGGCATATCCATGTCAGCGGGGTACTGAACAATAGCAAACCGATCTTGGAGTACGCCAAATGCTCGCTCAATATCCTTCCTGCTATCTTTCTAACACCAAGCAAAGTGACATATCTTGCACATAAGTACATAACAAGGTTTGAGACTGTCTTCACAAAAGTTGACCATCTTTGCTAGATGCCATCTGTCAGGTAGTATCCCTTGTTTTACTCATGGCCATTGATCACAAGGTTGACCGGTGGATCATGTCCTACAAACTTGGTGAAGACATTCGAGCACTACAGAATGTTGATATCGTTGTGAGATCCTGCCATGCCAAAAAAAAACATGCCAAATTCAGAGTCCTGATCTATCATGGCCTTAAGTACACACATCAAGGTCCTTTATGGGTTTTGTACATTCCATGCCAAGCAAATGGAAAGTTCTTTGATACGTCCAGAACGTATCTACTTTCTCGAACACTTTGCTATTATTTCTTCTCTAAATTTATGTGATTTGGATACAACTAACACAGACTGACGTTGTTTTCAGCAGAATTGCCTTGGTGTCTAGTTTTTATGCAGAAAATCAACTATCATGAAAAATCCCGGAAAATATGCCAAAAATCCTATTTCTCCAGAAGATCCACGAAGCCAGAAGACGAGACGGGGAAGGGGACTGGGGGGCCCACACCCCTGCCAGGCGCGGGCCCACGTCTAGTCGTGCCTAGGGGGTGCAGCCACCCCAGGCACCCCCTCCGCCTCCCTCTGCGTCTATAAGTTGCCTCTCGACCTAAAAACCGGAGGGGTTTCGATAGTTTTCTAGAAAGAGTTTCGCTACGCCGCCACCACCAGAAACCAAGATTCGGATCCAGAAACTCCGTTCTGGCACCCTGCCGGGACGGGGAATTTGGAGAGGATCATCGCCATCGTCATCACCAACACCTCTCCATCAACCATCCATGTTTCCCTCATCCATGAGTGAGTAATCCCCGCAGTAGGCTATGGGGATGGTAGAGATTGGATGAGTTCTATCATGTAATCGAATAAGATTGTTAGGGCATAGTGCCTAGTATCTCTATTAGTGCTATTTGACTTTGTTGCAACTTGTTGTGCTTAATGCTTGTCACTAGGGCTCGAGTGCCATGATCTCAGATCTAAACTTATTATTGAATCATTATGATAGTATTGTTTGTGATCTTATCTGCAAGTTGTATACACATATCATTGTCCGGATCCAAAGGCCCCAAAGTGACAATAATTGGGACAACCGGAGGGGATGGCTATGGTGTGAGTATCACATGTGTTCACAGAGTGTTAATGCTTTGCTCCGGTGCTTTATTAAAAGGAGCACCTTAATTGCCAGTAGTTCCCTAGAGGCCCCACTGCCATGGGCTGGCTGGACAGAAGATGTTGTGCAAGTTCTCATTGCGAGCATGTATGACTATATATGGAGCACATGCCTAGGATTGTTTAGTACTTGGATGCTTGTTATTATTTATCTGCAATGCCCTAAATCTTCAAGTTACATGTTTATAATCGTTCATGCAACGCTCGTCCATCCATCCCTATGCCTACTACACTCGAATTCCTCTTTTTACTGTTACTGTTACTATTGCTCCTGCTTCATTGTTGTTGTTGCTACTGATAAACTTCTGTGAGTAAGAACTATTTCTATGTGCAGCTGAATTGACAACTCAGTTGTTAAGGCTTGCAAGTATTCTTTGACTCCCCTTGTGTTGAATCAATAAATTGGGTAATACTACCCGCGAAGACTGTTGCGATCCCCTACACTTGTGGGTCATCATTCTTTCATGCCCAGTGCATGTAATCGATACTTCCAAGCATCCCAAAAATCCTCTTGGTTCATTCTGTGCTAGGATCCGAGTGGTGTCTGTTGGAGATATGCCCAAGAGGCAATAATAAAGTGGTTATTATCATATCTTCATACTTATGATAAATGTTTACATACCATGCTATGATTGTATTAACCGGAAACATTAATACTTGTGTGTTTTGTAAACATAAAAGAGTCCCTAGTAAAGCCTCTTGTTAAAATAGTTTGTTGGTTAATATATGATCATGGTTTCCTGATCATGAACATAGAGATTTTATTAACAACAGAGTCATATCATTAGGAGAATGATGTGATGGACATACTCCTATAGTTAAGCGTAGCATAAAGATCAAGTCATTTAATATAGTTCATTTGCTATAAGCTTTCTGATACATAGTAACCTAATTCCTTCGACCATGAGATCATATTAATCACCATCATCGGAAGGATGCTTTGATGACATCAAACACCACACCATAACTGGGTGGCTATAAAGGTGGCATTGAGTGTTTGGAAAGTATGGGTTGAGGCACATGGATCAAGAGTGGGATTTGTCCATCCATATGACGGATAGATATACTCTGGGCCCTCCCGGTGGAATGTCATCCAATTAGATTGCAAGCATGTGACTGGATCACAAGGGATCACATATCACGGGAACAAGAAAAGAGTACTTATCGGTAACGAGGTTGAACTAGGTATGCAGAGATACCGACGATCAAAACCTCGGATAAGTAAACTATCGTGAGACAAAGGGAAATTGGTATCGTATGTAAGTGGTTCATTCGATCGCAAATTAATCGTAAAAATATGTGGGAGCCATATTAATTTCCAGATTCCTCTATTGGTTATTGATCGGAGAAGTGTCTCGGTCATGTCCGCATAATTCACGAACCGTAGGGAGACACACTTAAGGATTCGATGTTGTTGAGTAGTTATGGAATGATTAGTAAGAGACCGCATGTTGTTCGGAGTCTCGGATGGGATCCGGGATATCACGATGAGATCCGAAATGGTCCGGAGAATAAGATTCATATAAGGAAAGTCCTATTTCAGAGTTCGGGAAAGTTTCCGATGATTTCATCGGAGAGGTTCTAGAAGGGTCTAGAAGGGTCTAGAAGGTTCACCGGTCCGAAAGGAGAATGGTCCATGAATGTGTCATGGTTAAGTGGAATGATTGGATCATGTCCAAGGTCACTTGGTGTTGGCATATGCAAGAGAGTAATAAAACTCTAAATTGAAAGTCAAACGGGAAGTTTGAAAAGTCAAACTGGAACAATGGTTTCCTAGTGGGAGAAGAAACAAGTCCTTCTCTCAATCCAACTTGGGTTTGGGTTTGGATTCAAACCCACCCCTCCCAAGGCTGCCCCTCCCTCTCATAAATAGAAGAGGAGGGCTGCCCCAAACAACACAAGTTCCAAGCCCTCTCCACGAGCCGCCGCCGCCAGCGCCGCCGCTCGCCGCTCGCCGCCGCGCCGCCGCCTTAACCGCCGCCGACACCTCCTCCTCCTCCCGGATCTCTAAACCCTAGTTTTCCGGGAAACCCTAATCCAACATACTCGCTTCGGCTTAAGGCGAAGCCCTGCGAGATCTCCCCTCTACTTCCGGTACCACGCCGTCGTGCTGCCGGAATCGCGAGGAGAGTGCTACCACCTCCGCTGCCTGTTGGAACAAGGGAGAGGAATGTCTTCATCGAGTACCGAACGTGTGACCGACTGCGGAAGCGCTGCCGGAACGCAGCGCTGGAAGGATCGTCTATGCGATCTTGAGATCAGCAAGTGTACGACTACATCACCTACGAGAATCTGCTCTCGTTAACCGCTTTGGAATCTTCAAGGGTGAGTACCTCTATCGACTCGTTGGTACAATCTAGTAGATAGATCTTGGCTTGTTTGTGTGCATGCGGTAGAATTTTTTTGTTTTCCATGCTACGAACCCCTACAGTGGTATCAGAGCCGTGTCTATATGTAGATCTGTTGCACGAGTAGAACACAATGTTCATTGTGGGCGTTGATGCTTTTGTTGTCGATTGCTTCTTGTGTACTTTGCATCTTGCGGGATGGTGGGATGAAGCGGCCCGGGCTAACCTTACATGACATCGTTTATGAGACTTGCTCCACGCTTGACATGCAACTTGTATTGCATAAGTGGCTTTGCGGGTGCCTGTTTCTCCCAACATAGTTAAGATTCAATTTACAACGGGTGATTGACAATACTAGTATCAATGTTGTGGTTCTTGTTCGTAAGTTATAACGACACTTATTGAAAGCCCCAAACCACGTAAAATATGCAAAGAAAATTAGAGGCGTCTAACTTTGTTTTGCATGGGTGTGCTGTGATGTGATATGGCCATGATTGTGATTATATTTGATGTATGCAATGTTCCTTATTGTAAGTTGGCAACCGGCAGGAGCCATATGGTTGTCTTTAAATTCTGTTAAGACCCGCGTGTCTATTCAAAGTAGTTGTAATAGTTGAAGCTGGTGGAAGACAACCATGGAGCGGCATCATTGACCTTGATGCAATGCCGGTGATGATGGAGATCATGTTCGTGCTTGAAGATGGAGATCGGAAGCACAAGGAAGAAAGGCCATATCATATCACATATTATGAATTGCATGTGATGTTAATCCTTTTATGCATCTTGTATTGCTTAGTTTACGACGGTAGCATTATAAGATGATCCCTCAAGCACACAATTTCAAGTTTTAAAGTATTCATCCTTAGTAAGCACCGTTGCTAAAGCTCGTTGTTTCGAAGCACCACGTGATGATCGGGTGTGTTACATTCTGCGAGTGTATACAACGTGAGCAAGCCAGATTTGCTCATGCGGAAGCTAAGGTTTGATCTTGACGAGCCTAGCATGTACAGACATGGTCTCGGAACACGGATCACCGAAAGGTAAAGCATGAGTCATATAGTAGATATGATGAACATGTTGATTGTTCGCCATTGAAGCTACATCAACTCTCGTGATGATCGGTTTTGATGTGGTAGATTTGGTTCGTGTGATCACTAAAACAATGTGAAGGATATTATTTTGAGTGGGAGTTCAACGACAATATGATTAAAAGTTGAACACTATTTATCATAAATTAAATCAAAGTGAATTTGCATAGTTGTTGTAGTCATTGGCATCCGTTTACCACCTTGCGCTTAGTTTTAATTGAGATGATAGAACTATAGAATTCTGGTTAGTTACTTTACGAACTGGTATCGTATTGTTTTGAAGTGTTAATCTAAAGTTTAAAAGTCCTATTGCAAACTTTCAGTAAAGTTCCGGTTACTCCATGAAGTTTAATAATTGGTATTAAAACAAGAGTGACAATTCCAAGTGTTAGTGTATGAGTATCATGTTTGTCTCCATGATTCTTGATATTCAAAGGATTGTCTTAATATCAAGGTTATCTAGGATCTGAAAGAGTTGTTTTAGAAACCATGATGTGTGGAAGATATTGTGATATCTGAAACGAAGTTCTGGTTACAACATGATAGAGTATAATATGGCAAAAGTCATGTTCTCATATTTGATGAGAATTTGCAAAAGGTTGGAGACACTAGTTGTCCTAATCCTCCAAAAGGTTTTGGAGAGCAACATTATACTCGCAATTCACCATTATAAGCTAAAATTAGCTTGATCATGGATAATTACATGATAAGGGTGAATATTTGATGTAGGTAAAATGTTTACTACACCAAGAGATTACTAAAGAAAGGAATTTGAAATAACACCAAACATTTGATGATGGTGATCTACTTCAAAGTGCAAGTCCAAAGACATTGGTATTTTACTATATATTCTTTGGACTATGTGTCATGTATATGGCTTCACTATTGATATTGATAGTTTCTTTCAAACAGAAAAGGAAATTCTGAAAGAGAATCTCATAAGTATATGGCAGAAAAGAAAAGACTAGAATTGTTCAGCTTAAGTATATAGATGATATACATGTTATGGATATATTCTTTGCTTATTAAATAATGTGGTTCTTAAGTATTTGATACTGAATTTGTTGGTGTGAATCGTCATACGAAACAACACAATTCATGAACTACAATGGCCTAAGTAACTAGCAAAAGGATATGTGATGATGTTCATCGAGAACAAATAAAGGGTTATTGTGCTGCTTGTTAAACATCAAAGCTTGCCTTCAAGATTCGTTTTATCAGGCATTATGAGAACAAAAGGGTTGTTCAAATAATTGCCGTAATCCATAAAAGATGGATGATATACAAATCTCGTTGGAGAAATCACATCCATAAAACTAGTGCTAAAAATGTCGAAAGACAAATTGATTGAAAGATCACTTAGGAAGTGACATCACCGTTTAAATTATATTGGAAAGAAAACATGAAGAAACTCCATGTGTATGGAATTTTGGATTCTTTTGATTTTTGGATCAAATGACGCTTGTGAAACTTTTCTAGAGATAATTAAAACCTCGTTCATAGGCCAAAAGGGAACGAATGACTAGCTTATTGGAACTTGTACATATTGTTGTACGAAGTCCATTATGTGTAGTCAAGAGCGATGGATTTCAACTTCATATGCTTTCTCCGAAAATTTGAGTGAATATATGAATATTTACTTAATAAGGATGAAGTATGAAACATTTGAAAAGTTCAAAGACTTTCAAGACGAAGTGCAAAATCATTGTAAAAAGAATATAAATAGTTTATGATAAGATTATAAAGGAAGATATTTGAGTTACAAGTTTAGCATAATACCTAAGATTTAAGGAATCGTTCCGTGGATTTGCATGTCCCGAAACACCATAAGAGTATGGAGCGTTCGAGATATGTAATTAAACCTTGTTTGACATGGTAAGATCGAAGGTGTAATTCATCAAAATGCCATTATATTTTAAAGATTAAAAGCTTCAGAGACTACCATTTTTTTTACTGAAAATAGCTTCATCATAATCCTTTGAAATGACACCATATAAAGTTATGGTTTGGGATAAAACCCAAGTAGTCCTTTCTTAAACATTGGTATGCTATGCATAAGAAAGATGTTTGCAACCAAATTCGGATGAACCTGTCTTTGTATAACTGTTAAGTATTCCTCCATAACACCGGAGACAAAACTGTTTGTCGCTTAGAACGTCAAGTTTCTTTGAGAAGGAATTTTTCGTGAAAATATAAGTGGGAGGACAATAGAACTTTGATAAGGTTAAAAGAACCTTAGCTATATGTGCAAAGTTGCGCAGTGCCGAAAAGTGTTCCGGAGGCAGCAACAGTGCTCATGGCTCATGTGCCTCAAAGGTTGCGGTCACAGAGGTCTAAGTTCCTATTGAAACAAGTAGGTCGGGTAAACAATCAAATACCAAGATTTGAGAGTTAAATCATTATTTGACAATAATGATCCGACTACATGCAAAGAAGCGATGATGAGCCCCGACTCCGTCAAATGGCTTGAAGCCATAAAATCCGTGATAGTTCCATACACGAGAAATCAAGTTTTAAACTTGAAGGACCCTCGAGAAAGGTGTAAGACCTTACAGTTGTGTTTGGATCTATAAAGAAATAGACATGGATGTTTCGCATCTATGAAATGGTCGACATGTTGGGAAGAGTTCACAACAATGTTCAAAGGTTGACTATGACAAGATTTGATCTTTCATAGCGATATTTAGTCTAGACGGATTAATGTAGCAACCACTACATATAATTTTGTTATGCGGTAGTTGACTAAACAAAACAAGTTCTTCTAATAGAATTGTTACCTAGGACATGTTCATAACACGGTCCATAGGGTTTTGTTAATTCAAAGGATGCTAAAAGCATATGCAAACTTCAATGGTTGAAGTGAGCATCGCAGAGTTGGAATCTTCACTATGATGAAACTGTTAAAAGAGTTTAATTTCATCAGAGACAATGAAGATGCTTGCATTTGCAAGAAATTAAGTGGGAGCGCTAAGACATGTTTCTAATACATTATGTGGAAGACATATTGTTGATTAAAATTAATGTATCTTTTATTAACACATATTAAGAATTTCATCCCGATGAAAGACTTAGGCAAAACCCAAATACTTGGCATCAATAGACGCTAATATGGTTGTGCCAAAGGTACATAGATGATGTATTAAATAAGTTCAATATAGAAACTACAAGAAAGGTTCTTGTCGCATAGAAAGGATTGAATGAGTTCAATATTGATGATATATTCAAGTGTATTGACACTTGGTAAGTGAAACAAAGATTCAAGTATAGATTGATACTTGATGTATGAAATCACAAAGAGTATTTATATCAATCATACTGTGATATGTACAAATCCAGATATGTCCTATGCTCTAAATGTTATGAGCATATATCAGAATGATTCATAAGATAATCATTGGATGATAGTAAAGATATTCTTATGATCTTGTAAAAGAACTAAGAATATATTATTTTGTAGAAATGACAAATAGATGGTTAGTTCATTGTAAATGAATTACATTGATACTAGTTTTGTCACAAAGTACAAATTAAGTTTATCTCAATCTAAACTAACGGTGGCACAATATGATGGAAAGTAAGTTCCATAATGAATTTGGATAAATTCCGAAGTTAAGACATTGTGACAGATACTGCAACAAAAGGCTAAGTATATGACTGCTATTATAGCAGCAAAAGAGGGCATTTGTGTCAAGTAGTTTGTTACCAAACTAGGTGTAGTTCACAGTGGGATAGTACTATGAAGATATATTGTACGACAATATTATCAACATGTTTTAACCCCAAATAACTAAAGGTCACACCAAAGGACCAAATTTGTACGAAGCCATCTCATTAGAGAATGAGTGATGCGTAGAGACGCAAAGACATGCAATTACACACGGACCTAGAAGTGTCAGATCCGGAGATCAGTTGACCACTAGAAATCGTGTACATACGACACCAGAAAGCCATAGGTGCTGAATACACAAAGGTTTGAAACTAGATTATTGACTCTAGTGCAAGTGGAAGACTGTTGGAGATATTCCCAAGAAGCAATAATAAAGTGGTTATTATCATATCTTCATACTTATGATAAATGTTTACATACCATGCTATGATTGTATTAACCGGAAACATTAATACTTGTGTGATTTGTAAACATAAAAGAGTCCCTAGTAAAGACTCTTGTTAAACTAGCTTGTTGGTTAATATATGATCATGGTTTCCTGATCATGAACATAGAGATGTTATTAACAACAGGTTCATATCATTAGGAGAATGATGTGATGGACATACTCCTATAGTTAAGCGTAGCATAAAGATCAAGTCATTTAATATAGTTCATTTGCTATAAGCTTTCTGATACATAGTAACCTAATTCCTTCGACCATGAGATCATGTTAATCACCATCACCGGAAGGATGCTTTGATGACATCAAACACCACACCATAACTGGGTGGCTATAAAGGTGGCATTGAATGTTTGGAAAGTATGGGTTGAGGCACATGGATCAAGAGTGGGATTTATCCATCCACATGACGGATAGATATACTCTGGGCCCTCTCGGTGGAATGTCATCCAATTAGCTTGCAAGCATGTGACTGGATCACAAGGGATCACATATCACGGGAACGAGAAAATAGTACTTATCGGTAACGAGGTTGAACTAGGTATGCAGAGATACCGACGATCAAAACCTCGGATAAGTAAACTATCGTGAGACAAAGGGAAATTGGTATCGTATGTAAGTGGTTCATTCGATCGCAAAGTAATCGTAGAAATATGTGGGAGCCATATGAATTTCCAGATTCCTCTATTGGTTATTGATCGGAGAAGTGTCTCGGTCATGTCCGCATAATTCACGAACCGTAGGGAGACACACTTAAGGATTCGATGTTGTTGAGTAGTTATGGAATGATTAGTAAGAGACCGAATGTTGTTCGGAGTCTCAGATGGGATCCGGGATATCACGAGGAGATCCGGAATGGTCCGGAGAATAAGATTCATATAAGGAAAGTCCTATTTCGGAGTTCGGGAAAGTTTCCGATGATTTCATCGGAGAGGTTCTAGAAGGTTCACCGGTTCGAAAGGAGAATGGTCCATGAATGTGTCATGGGTAAGTGGAATGATTGGATCATGTCCAAGGTCACTTGGTGTTGGCATATGCAAGAGAGAAATAAAACTCTAAATTGAAAGTCAAACGGGAAGTTTGAAAAGTCAAATTGGAACAATGGTTTCCTAGTGGGAGAAGAAACAAGTCCTTCTCTCAATCCAACTTGGGTTTGGGTTTGGATTCAAACCCACCCCGCCCAAGGCTGCCCCTCCCTCTCATAAATAGAAGGGGAGGGCTGCCGCAAACAACACAAGTTCCAAGCCCTCTCCACGAGCCGCCGCCGCCGCCGCTCGCCGCCGCCGCCGGTTTGTTGCCGCCGCCTTAGCCGCCACCGACACCTCCTCCTCCTCCCGGATCTCTAAACCCTAGTTTTCCGGGAAACCCTAATCCAACATACTTGCTTCGGCTTAAGGCGAAGCCCTGCGAGATCTCCCCTCTACTTCCGGTACCACGCCGTCGTGCTACCGGAATCGCGAGGAGAGTGCTACCACCTCCGCTGCCTGCTGGAACAAGGGAGAGGAAGGTCTTCATCGAGTACCGAACGTGTGACCGACTGCGGAAGCGCTGTCGGAACGCAGCGCCGGAAGAATCGTCTACGCGATCTTGAGATCGGCAAGTGTACGAATACATCACCCACGAGAATCTGCTCTCGTTAACCGCTTTGGAATCTTCAAGGGTGAGTTCCTCTATCGACTCATTGCTACAATCTAGTAGATAGATCTTGGCTTGTTTGTGTGCATGCGGTAGAATTTTTTTGTTTTCCATGCTACGAACCCCTACAGTGTCTTCTGCATTAGGTGTTCTCATGTACGGTTGTCCAAACACTATCACCACTTCCCTGCAGAAATTGTACATGCACTCAATGGATGTGGACTTGGTCATGCGTAGATAGTCATCCAATGTATCAGCAGGAGCTTCATATGCAAGCATCCTCAAAACAGTAGTGCACATTTGTATTGAGGAAAATCCTACTGTGTCAACGCAGTCCTTCTTGCATATGAAGTAATCCCCGAACTCTGTAATGGCAGTGACAATCCTTAGGAAGAGCTCCGATTCATCCTAAAACAGTGTTGAAACACCACATTGACGTATGTTAGCATCCACTTGGCTAGACCAGTACTCGGCCCACGTTCTGGATGTTCATGCATTCACATCCCAACAATAAGAAGAGAGCCCATTCCATCTCAAAATCCCGGACTTATGAGAGGAAGGAATCTCTCCCTTATAAGTTGGGTGTGGCCTCCTTCCGTAGGCGAGGTGGGACTAAACCAAGAAGCCTTCATTAGTCAACAGAGGGGTCCTAACATCCCATCCCCCTAAGAAACCCCTCAGGAAGGCATGGCGATGCTGGCTCTGATACCAGATGTTAGCATCCACTTGTCCAGCCCAGCACTCAGCCTACGTTCTGGACGTTCATGCGCTCACAACCTACAATAAGAAGAGAGCCCACTCCATCCTAAAAGCTCGGACTGAAGAGAGGAAGGAATCTCTCCCTTATAAGCTGGGTGTGGCCTCCTCCCATAAGAGAGGTGGGACTAAACTTCGTGTAGCCTTACCGGTCAACAGCAGCCTAACATCCCATCCCCCTAAGAAGCCCCTTAGGAAGGCATGACGATCGCTAGCTCTGATACCAGATGTTAGCGTCCACTTAGCCAGCCCATCACTCAGCCTACGTTCTGGACGTTCATGCGCTCACAGTCCAACAATAAGAAGAGAGCCCACTCCATCCCAAAAGCTCGGACTGATGGGAGGAAGGAATCTCTCCCTTATATGTTGGGTGTGGCCTCCTCCCGTAGGTGAGGTGGTACTAAACTTCGTATAGCCTCATCGGTCAACATCAGCCTAACATCCCATCCATCTGAGAAGCCCCTCAGGAAGGCATGGCGATCGCTAGCTCTGATACCAGATGTTAGCATCCACTTGGCTAGCCCAGTACTCGGCCCACGTTCTGGACGTTCATGCGCTCACAACCCAACAATAAGAAGAGAACCCACTCCATCCCAAAAGCCCGGTCTGATGAGAGGAAGGAATCTCTCCCTTATAAGCTGAGTGCGGCCTCCTTCCGTAGGCAAGGTGGGACTAAACCAAGCAGCCTCCACTATTCAACATAGGAGTCCTAACAACGTACAATGGATCATCAGTGAAGTAGTCGTCATACGACATGCAGTAACCCTCCACGTGCTGCCTCAGCTTGCTGTTGCGGCGCCCCAACTCCGCACCTCCATGCCATGGCTCGGCAGCTCGAGAATACAGGGTGGAAGAGAAGAGAAGATCTTCAAATGCTCTTCATCGACGGCGGCAACATCAATGTCTTCTTCCATCAGGTCGACTGACATCTACTCATCGTTTGAATCCATTGTTGGGCAAAACTCCAAACACCTCGTAGGCAGGGGTTGGCCGCGAAGTACGCCTGGAATAGCCAATGAGGCCGGAGACAGGGAAAAATCGATTCCATTGGAGTGGGAGAGGCCGTGCAGCTAGCGTGGGAACATCGAGGCGGGGGTGGAGCGGGAGAGAGTGGTGCCTGCGGCGATCTGGTAGAGAAGGGAGAAAACGGACATGGCGTGGAGACGGGCGAAATGGGGGGATTCTTTGTTGCCTTTCCGACATGACAGTCCTCGCGTTTTAGTTCCATCCGGCATCCCCGCTCGCCCCCGTGTGTTGGGTGCGGCCTAAGGAGCTGGACTTAAAAATGGGGCGAATTTTGGCTGGGGAGGGGGGGATTGGGGTGAGATTTTCACACCGACGTCCTTTAGGGAGACAGCTGGGTGCTCTAACTGCCCTGGATAAGGCATGAATACTTAACGGTCTCATAAAAGTTAACAGTCGTTGCAAAACAAGCCAAGAAACTTAACAGTCTCATGGAAGTTACATTTTTTTCTCAAACTAAATGAAGTTTCTCATGTTTGACGCGATCAGAAAGATGCGTGCATGGTTGACACGAGAAATGCTCCGATCCAAGCAAACGTAATTAACAAAGACCTGTTGCTACGTGCTAGGCTCAAACGGTTTGGTGTTCACTCCATCCCTGCAAGGTTCGATGGACGGCTCGCACCCGCGCGTGTACCTGTTGCCGGAGGCGGCGGGGCGGTGAAGCTCCGGCCTGCCGGGCACGTGGTCGGCGCGCATGGCGTCGTAGTTGATGAATCCAGCTGGGTCGCGGGCGGCAGCGGCTTCTTGGGCCGCGGCGGCGTCATAGTTGATGAATCCGGGGTCGCGGGCGGCCGCGGCTTCTTGGACGGCGATCAGGAGGAGGAGGAGAGCCACGCCCAGCATGGTGGTGGTGGTCGTCGAGCCTCGCGTACTGCCTCTGGCGGCCATTAATTGTCGAGACTGAAGCGTCCTCGTCGTCGGGGATCCAAGCGACCAACGGCGGCGATCTTCCGGCAAGACGCGGGAGCTTCTGTCGTCGGCGTCCTTTTCTGCTGCTACTTTGATTACATACAAGTTATATTATATAGGCTCTGGCCAAGGCATAGTAAGAAGGCTTGCTTGGTACCGGCTACAAAGACTAGGAAACTCTACTTTCTAGCTAGTTCCTACACTAGTCGGACTCGGACTGCACTAACTGGAGCTCCTATATTTACCATATATATTTAGTTAGCCGCAAAATCATTGCACTGACTGAGCACTAGTCGGACTCGAACTGCACAAACCGTTGGACCGTAGCGGCAAATCAGATTTACCATGCTGCTAGTCTGGAATTCTGGTGGTGACGCGGTCGTGCTGCTGCGGGGAGACGCCGGCTGAGCCCATTTGGCCCAAATCTAGGACTTTCAGGCCCCATCTCGGTCGGGCCATTTGACCTATTCAACGCACTCTCTCCAGACGACGACGGCTCGGCATGTTGCAGCGTGACGGTGGGCTTTATGGCCACGACTTGGGACCGGTCGGAACCTCTTGAGACTTGTGTGTCTCCTCGGGGGCTTTACGGGCACGCTTGGTCCAGCCGAACCCAACAAGGACTGGTGTGTCCCGCGGCCATTGCTGAGACTGGTGTTGGTGCAGAATTGTTTCTTGGTTACTTCTGTGCTACCTTTGATTAGAAGTTTACAACAAAGGGCTGGCGACCCGGCGTACAGGTTTATATAGGAAACTAAGAAGGGGTTTTCTATGGAATAATGATGAAGAAACAAATGGTGGCAAATGCTTGGTTAATTAGACACAGGTGGCCTGCTCGCCAATTTTTTTTGGAGGCCTTGGAATAAAAAACATACAGTTTTTCGGAAGAGCCCTTCGACTATGTTGGGAATGGTTCAGATGGGACAACCAAGAGAGGCCTTGGAAGGGGATGCCGCTTCCTTGCGATTATGCAGATAAGAGCCTTTTTGCTGCATGTTCTTCAATTGCTCTTGGAAATGGAGAAAAGGCCACTTATAGCATAAAACCACCACTTTTGTGCAAAATTTTCGAAAAACCACCAGTTTACGTTTGAATCGCAAAAAACCACCACCCTACTGCTGATTTTTTGCAATGTGCGCTAACTGGCCGATTCAGGGCGATTGACACTGGATCTGACAGACGGGGCCCACTAGTGAGGCACGTCCGTTAACGACCGTTAACGGCTTGTCTGTGTAGGGCTAAAGGGAGGTAGGTTTCAGTTACGGCCTCGTACTTCCCCTTGTCCTGACCCCCCACCCCCGATGGCGGCGAGTACTCCCAGCGGCGGCCCTCTCGTCGGCGACGACCCTCTCGGCGGCGGCCCTCTCGTGGGCGGCGACCCTCTCGACGACGGAGAATTCGATTCGTCCGTCGAGGACTTGGATTGGAGGAGCGGCGGGTATGAATCTGGAGATGGCACGCGGTCGCCGGCACATGGTGCGGCGGCGGCTCTAGCGCGTGCGGTACTAGCATCACCGGCGAAGAGCAGCCACCGGTGGGGATCTTCCTTTGGAGGCGTTGAGTGAGTTCCCTTCCCTCTCTCTTCTTCTTCCTCTCCCCTGTTATTTCTAAATCACTGCTATGCATAGAAAATTAGGGTTGACTAGATTTTAGGGCTATGAAATTAGTGTTGTTAGCACATCTTAATCATTGGAAATCACTACTGTAGTGATTACATTATCCCGTGTTTCTTTAATTTCTCATATCCCATATTAACTGAACAAATGAAGCGAATGTGCTTTGGTAACTGGATGTATTTCTGTAATTGTCTTTATTCAGTTTGGACGATTACATCTGGGACATCAGGTTTAATATCTCTGGTGAAGATAATTTACAGAGGACCTTGAGCTTATCTGATATCACTGTAATGAATCTGAGAGCACTGATTGAAGGACATGGGTATGGTTACGAAGATACACTCTACTATGTTAGAGAGAAAGGAAAAGGAATAGAGGGAATGAAAGCATTGGACAGCATGTCAAAGATTGATCAGATGATAGAAATGTATGACAGTTGCAAAGTGTTGAACTTGACAGTCATCAAGCACAACTCTGATATTCCTGCTGGACTGAACCAGAATCATTTGGAAGCTGATCTGTCAGTAAATGAGGAAGCCTTTCTCTCTGTTGACAAGGATGGAGTGACACACATTAGTGATGATGAAGAAGAAGTGTTCTACCCTGTTGCTGTTGACACTTCAGATGCACTCTTTGTTGGCCCTCAACAGAGTTGTAATATGGACAAGGGAAAGAATCCAGTGCTATATGATGATGAAGATCTGTTCTACCTGTTGCTGTTGACATTTCAGATGCACTCTTTGTTGGCACTCAACAGAGCTGTAATATGGACAAGGGAAAGAATCCAATGCCATATGATTCTATTCAGGTATATGTGCTTGATGATAACATAGCAGTTGCAGAGGAGCTTGATCTGATGAAGAAATTGAGGAGGCAAAGGACAGAAGAAGATCCCGAAAATGTGCTGATTAAGGACCTACTTAGACAGCAGAAGAGGAAGAGAGAAGACCCAGATCACATTGAAGGGGAAACTGATGTAGAAGAGATTTATGAAGAAGAAGAAAATGAAGCCCATGAAGTTGATTTTTTGCCAAAAAAGGTAGTGCCAAAGAGAGCAGGCCCTACTGGCAGATCACATTATGAACCAAACCCAGTAGAGGCAGATTTCTTTGTGCCATCAGGTGATGAGGAGTTCAGTCCTGATGAATTAGCTGACAGTGATGATGATGGATTTGTAGAGAAATTTTCTTTGCCAAGTGGGAACAAGAGGAGGCTGAAGAAGCTTAAGAAGAGGATTTGGTATGATGAGATGAGGGCAGATGCACATGAGTAGTTTTCTTTGAAAGTTTGCTTCAGGGATGTCTATCAGTTTAGAATTGCTCTTAGGAATTTCCATGTAGCTCAACTAAGAAACTTTGCATATCACAGAAACAATCCAGATGAATCATTGCATGGTGCAGTGAGAGAGTAGCTTCTAAAGTAAAGGGGAAATGTTCTATTGACTGTGCTACTGAATACAAGGGTTGTCCCTTCTTCATTTCAGCTTCTACAATTGTCCATGAGAAAACTTTTTGTATTATAAAGTTAAATAGTGTGCACACATGTATTCCACATGGAGAGAACACTAGGGTAACAATTGATTGGTTGGCTTTGCACTCTGAGCAAGCAGTGAGAACTGATCCTAACACTTATGTTGACACACTGATTGACAATGCAAAGCAAAAGTTTGGAGTTGAGGTGCCAAGGAGCAAGGCCTACAGGGCAAGGATTAAAGCATTCAAATCTGTCATGGGTGATCAAAAGAAGAAGTACACAAGGTTGAGGGACTATATACAAGCAATATTAGACACTAATCCAGGCAGTAGATGTGTTGTCACCACCAAGGAACTGGTGGAGCACCCTAGTCCCAATCCAAGATTTCATGGTCTTTTCATATGTTTGAATGCTTCAAAGGAAGGGTTCTTAAATGGATGCAGGCCTTTTATAGGTAGAATTACTATTGACTACTATTGCATCTATTTTAATTTACGTTTGCAATGCAGCTACAAATTGTGAATAATTATTTGCTTGTCATTTGAATCAGGTTTGGATGGTTGTTTTGTGAAATTAACCACTGGCCAACAAATCCTTGCTGCCACTGGGAGAGATGGCAATAATAACATTTTCCCAATTGCATATGGTGTTGTTGACAAAGAGGACACTACTAGCTGGATGTGGTTTCTCACCCAGCTGAAATATTGCATAGGAGAGGCAGGGAAGTTTGGCAGTTTCACTTTCATCTCTAATAGGCAGAAGGTAAGGGAATTTTCTGTATTTTCTTAAGTATATGTCTGCATTTTCTGTATTTTCTTCAGTACATGTTCCTTACACATATCTCTGTTTGTTAGGGTCTGCTTAAAGCAATTGGTAAAACATTCCCATATTCCCCACAAAGGTTCTGTTTGAGGCATCTATGCCAACTTTCAGTCAGCTCGGTTTAAAGGGGAAGAGTTGAAAAAACATATATTTGATGCTAGTTACTCATATACCAAATCAGGGTTTCAGAAAGCAATGGAGCTGCTAAGAAGAGATTGTGAGGAAGCTCACAACTGGATGATGCAAATCCCTGTGGAAGCATGGTGCAGACATGCATTTGACACAAATTGCAAGACTAATCTGGTTGTAAACAATCTTAGTGAAGTGTTTAACAAAATGATACTGGATGTGAGGGGTAAGCCTATAAGGACAATGCTTGATGGAATCAAAGACAAGCTCATGGTTAAGTATAGTAAGATTAGGCAGAAAACAGAAACAACCAGGTGGAAAATTACTCCTTTCTATGCTGATAAGTTAGAGGAGGCAAAGAAACATTCCAGGGAATGCAAAGCAAAAAATGCTGACATAGGTCTATGGCAAGTTAGCACAAAGGGGACAGATGTACATGTAGTTGATTTGAGAGCCAGGACTTGTGGATGCAAAGCATGGGATCTCACTGGCATCCCATGCAACCATGCAATCTCTGTTATCTCCAAAATCAAGCAACACCCAGAAGATTATGTACATGACTTCTTCAAAAAGGACATGTACAGAGAAGCATTCAAGCATGTAATATACCCTGTCCCTGGACCTGATGAGTGGCCTAAGACAGATACTAGGGACATTGATCCACCGTGTTTATGGAGAAGCCAGGAAGAAAGCAAACAGTTAGAAGGAAAGGTGTCCATGAGGTGCCTGCACCTAGGGATATCTCAAGGAGGGGGAGTATCACAAGTAGCAACTGCAAATTAGTTGGCCATAGGTTTCCTTCATGTCCTATGCAGTTAAAGCCAGAATTGCAACTTAGAAAAAATCAACACCAAGTAAGTATGCTTCATATGGTCCTATGTTTGTACATCTTGTATACTTCCTATATTTCTTGTACACTAAAATGTTTTCTGCAGTCAAACAGGGAAAACATCACTCCAGGACCATCATCTTCTACAGCACCAAGGGCTCCAGGACCATCATCTTCTCCAGCACCAAGGGCTCCAGCACCAAGGACTTCTCCAGCACCAAGGGCTTCTCCAGCACCATCATCTTCTACAGCACCAAGGGAAAACCCAGCTGGAAGGACTTTCTTTGCACCAAGGACTAGTGGAAGAGAGCCCAAACTAACCCATAGGATGCAAGGATACCTCAATGCAGGGAAGCACAACAGCTACAAAGGCTCTAGAATCTGAAAGAAGTGCTGGCCTATGCTGTTTGTGCCTTTGAAACTATGCATGTTTTAGTAATGTGTGTAAGACTGTTGTTCTGGTTGGTGTAAGACTATGTTTGTTTAAAACTATCTAGTGGATCCATATTTGTGTAAGACTATGTTTTTCTAAGACTATGTTTGTTTAAAACTATCTGGTGGATCCATACATGATTGTTTGTGCTTTACATATTTGTGTATCCATATAGCATCTGGTGGATCCATAGCATCTATAGATAACATCTGGTGGATCCATATTTGTAAGAGGATACCTGCTGCTCAGAACTTAGAATTCAACACATATAGATAACATCTGGTGGAAACATAGCATTCAACACATGTACTTAGAATTCAACACACATAGTTCACACACTGCTCAGAACTCAACACAGGTACTTAGAAGTCAACAAACATTACACAAACCAGGAAGCTAAATAGATAAAGGACATGCTCCATCTAAACACACGTACAATAGATATCACTCATCACACAGTTCCTTTATCTTCTTCACCTTCTTCTTCAGACCATCAGTGAAATTGAACAGATCATACAGGACATGCTCCAGCTTGTTCTTCTCTGCCTTCAATGCCACCTTTTCCTCATCCCATTTTCCTTGCTTCACCTTCATAATGTCTGCTTGAGATTTCTGCACATGCTTTAGCATAGTCACTTCTTTCTTCAAAGCTTCTAATTCAACCTTTAGCTCATCTCTTTCCTTCACCACAAGCACAACATCCTCCTCACCAGACTGAATTATTTTATAATTCTCCTTCACCACCTTCTTCTCTGTTTGTTCCATGAACGTGCACACATCATCTAATAGGGTGTTGTGCTTCTTCTCTATCTTTGTTTTCTCATCAGATAGCTGCTTCACCAGTTTTGCATTGTCAATCCTGTCTTCAATCCTAAGCATGTTGGCTTCAAAGTACATGTGCCACAACCTATCTAAAGAATTCTTCATTGTGTCTGGCCACTCTTCTTCATAAACCCATGACACAAAACCACAGTTCATAACTTCCTATAAAAAATGTAATTGCAATCAGTGAATAACATTGGACTGCTATATCCAACAATACAGAAGCAAGTAAAATATATATCCAAGGAAGATAATTTATATACAACAGTATAATAAATCCAAACAAGCTAAATATACATCCAAGCAAGCTACTGCAATATATATCCAGATTTTATATACTAGCATATCCATATCCAGCTAACAAATCAAGCATCTATATGTACTTTTCTGGTCTGATAACCCTATCTAATTTTCAGATATGAAAAAATTGAGAGAAGAAAAATATGTTCAATTCAGTACAACTCACATTCCCTATCTGACACATGTAAAACCTTCTTCCAGTGTTCGTCCCTTCAAAGGCGACACACTGCTGTGGCACCAATCCATGCTCACGACATTTCACCGAGCAGTCCACTGCAATCCCATGAAACTGGGGGTCGTAGCAGGTGTTTGGTGCGTAGTCCAGAGCTACGAAGTGCTAAACGAACAGAAATTGCAAAGAAATAAGTTCAAATCCAAAAAAATCGAAGCCAATTCGGAAACCCTAACCCTAACCCTAGATTTGGGGAACTTACCCCTAGCGGAAAAGTGCTCGACGACTCGCCATCGTTCCAACTGGGCATGGCCGGAGTTCGCGGACGGTCCGCCAGCGGCGATGGCGATGCGGCGGCGGCAGGTGTGGAGCTCAACGACGCGGTCAGGGTCGGGTTCATTCGGGCTTGAAACTGCCCAGGTCGGGGTCCAGCGTCGCGTTCTATGGAAAGAAGAGTGGGGCCCACTATTGCCGTTAACGGTCGTTAACGGACGTGCCTGACTAGTGGGTCCCGTCTGTCAGATCCAGTGTCAATCGCCCTGAATCGGCCAGTTAGCGCACATTGCAAACAATCAGCAGTAGGGTGGTGGTTTTATGCGATTCAAACGTAAACTAGTGGTTTTTCGAAATTTTTGCACAAAAGTGGTGGTTTTATGCTATAAACTCCTTTCTGGACTGATAAATGGCTAAATGGCGAGGCGCCGGAGTCTATTGCGCCAGACCTTAAAAGACTGGCTTTTAGAAAGAAGCTAAAGGTTAAAAATGCTCTAGCAAACGGTACTTGGATGAGAGGGCTGCAGCGGTTGACAATTGAAAATGAGCTTGATCAATTCATTCTTTTGTGGGAGAGAATCCAAGATGTTCAGTTAAGCGATTCACCGGACTCGTTAACTTGGAAGCTTACCATCGATGGACATTATATTATTCCTCTGCCTCAGCATACGAGGTTCAGTTTGCTGGCAGGGTGGAGAGACCTAATCTATGCAAGGTTTGGAAGTTGAGAGCTGAAGGAAAAATTAAATTCTTCATATGGTTACTGCTACAGAACAGACTATGGTCAGCTGATAGATTACTCAAAAGAGGCTGGCCGCATGACGACACATGCTCTCTATGTGATCAATTATCGAGACTGCCTTCCATCTTGCTCTAGAGTGCCCTTTCACAAAAGAAGTTTGGTATGATTTCTCTTCACAGGAACCAACTCTCATGATAGTTGCCGGCAATGCAAGATCAACCATGAATTGGTGGTGCAAATTACAGTCCAACTGTAGAGGTAAAAAATAGAGTCTATCTGCTTCTGTATATATAATTTGGAACATTTGGAATGAAAGAAATAGAAGTATTTTCCAAGACAAGAAGATGAGTCCCACGAAGTAGCTAGGAAAACAAGAGATAAGTTACTGCAGTTAAGACTGGCCTATCAGTAGATGAGTTGCTGCAGCTGGCCAGAAGTTTATATAGCTTTTTCCCTTTTTGGCTTATGCCATGTAACCAATAATTATGGGTTTATCCCTTCTTTAATGCATAAAAGCAGTGCTCCTTCTGTTCACGTCAAAAAATATAGGCGCTGGCTAGTCAAAGCTTAGTACAACGAGTGCTAGTCGTACAAGGATTAGGAAAACTACTTGGTTGGTAAACTAGTAACTTTGTAGCTTTAAAATTTGCATGTTTGAGGCCTTTTTCATTCGTGTGATTTCAAAGATGAAAAAATAACTGTAGCATTTCATATAAGATGTGTGCACCAAAAGTTCGTTTGTGCTGGAACATAGATAAACCAAAGGAACCTCTAGCTAGAGTAAATCCGAGTAAGTGGAAAATTCTCATAAAACATCTATGGGGATTGGTCTTCAGCAGAGACGACCATTGTTGCACGAGAGTGCTCCTGCTGAGGCAGTCATCCGCGGCACGAAAGAAACAGGCTTGGCAAAACCAGGGGCTCCGACCTCATGTTCCGGACTGGCGCCTGACGCCGTGAAGAAGGCGCCATTGAGCATCAGGTCGCCGTCCGATATCCAGTTCCAGTTCCGCCATACTCTCTGTGGTTCATCACCATTCCGCTTGGTCACCTGCAGGAATTTCATGATCGATCAACTTGCCTTGAAAAAGGACATGTTCACAAGACGAGCAATGTAGTAAGACAATTCCTCTTTCTGGTTTCCAGCATAGAATCTGTTGCCCTGGCTAAGAATGGTCGGTGATGCACTGCCACCGATGGCATATATCTCCCAACTCACGTAGTCATTGTTGATGACGTGGAACACTCCGAGCCGGCACCTGTGAACATTATTACATCGACGGATCAGTGCCCAATGAGGCAATAAGGCAAATAAACAGCGTAACTTGTTAACACGATAATGAAATAAAATATGGAGAGGGGACATAATTTTTGACTACAACTGTACTGATTTTGCTATATGTGTTGTCTTTGAGATACTAGAAACCAAATTTCAAATAAAAATAAGAATTGTATTCTAAAGTTTAAATAAATTCTGAATTTTTTTTACATGCATACATAAACATGTCATCTACATACCTGGGGAGTTTTGGTACATAATACATTGACATAAAAATTACAAAATTCTGTATATGAAAAGGCAAAAGACCTCATTTTATTACAACATTTGTCTTTTTATGTATGTCACGTATGCAAATTAATTTCGATGCAAAGTTGGCCGTACATACTACACATATGCCCATATGAGAGGACTTTATGATGATATATTTGTTGTCAAATATTTAGGCTTCTGAAAGTTATGCTGAACAACAGTTGTGGCCTGTTAGATAACATGTTAATGTTAACAAGGTTAAATTGTTCATCTGGGTTAGTTGCAAAAAGTTAAGTTACAATCTGTGCTAGCTGCAAAAAAGGATTTGTTTATGTGTTTTGTGCAACAAATGCCACGAAGACCGGTGTTACCCACAATTTTCTCAAGAAAGAAGAAAAAGATGATAACCTCACCTTGGCATTCTCTGCACAAGACCTGGACCGAAACGATTGAACGCGACGGTGACCTGCATGCTCGTGTCCTCGGAGGCGTCGTCCTTGTGCCCTAGGAGCATGGCCTTGTCATGGTTGGTGAATAGGCAGTTGGAGACGGTGACAGCGGTGGAGGTCTCGATGACGTCAACGAGGCCATCGGCGCAGGCCTCCAGCGAGCAATGGTCGATCCACACGTCCCTGGAGCGGGTGACGCTGATGCCGTCGCCGTCGGACATCTCGTGACCCGTCGTGGCCGACTTGCGCGTGGGCCTGCAGTTCCGTATCGTGACGCCGTGGATGATGACGTTGCTCACGTTCCGCAGCGTGAAGCAGGCGCCGCCCTCGCCGACCACGACGCGGGCGCCGCGGCCATCGACGGTCTTGTGCGAGGTCACCAGGAGCTCCTGCTTGGGCCGGATCGTCATGTCGCGGCTGAAGACGATCCAGAGGGGCTCGTCTTGGAAGAGGCCGTGCCGGAGCGTGCCAGGACGTGGCCTCGCTGGGTCATCGTCGCCGGGGTCCGTCACCACGTAAACCTTGCCGTTCCTGCCGCCGGTGGCGTTGCGGCCGAACCCTACGGCGCAGTCGGCGAGGCGCTGGCGGTTGTTGGATCAGCTCGGGTCGCACCGCCAGCAGTCGTCCACCGGGTTGCCGGTGCCGCAGCTCCCGCTGGTTGGCGTTCGTCGGTGCAATGACATGTTGGTGCTGCTGGAGCTCTCGTTGATCATCGGCAACGGCGAGGTGTAGGAAACGGGTGAACTGGATGTGATCAGCAGTAAGAAGAGGAGAATGGCCATTGTTTCCTGGTTGTGATGCATGTGTGTTGGCAGCCGCCGCCGATGCAGATGATGGAGTGCCTAGCTAGGTTGAGATCGATCTACTCTGGAGGTACTCCTATATACTCGCATAGGGTAGGCGAAACAGTACATGTATTATATGGTAATAACGCATCATGGGAATATTCATTTCCGGAACCTCCTGATTTCCTGCTAGATCTTTTTCAATAATAGCTACCTTTCGCGTGGGAGGATTAGACTTCGATCTTTCGTGTGGGAGGGTCAGAAATTCTGTACCGAACACAAATTATATATATCACGAAAAAATTAATTACACTCGGCCTTTGTACCAACGTATTACCCTTTTTTTTTACATTAACAGTGTATTACCCTAACGGGGTTACATATGCACATGGTCCTGGAAAAAAAATTACAGGAAAAAAATCCTCTTAAAACGATCAATTCCGTATAGCAGCGACACTAACATCACGAACAAAACACTAGAAGTCCATCCTCTCTATGATACACATAAAAAATAGGGAAATGATACTACTTTCCCGGGGGAACGATCCCCGGGTAGCTAGCTCGTACATTGCTCCGAAAAAAACGACTTATCTCTTCAACGACGCAGCCGTCGAGAGCACCATGCACATATCGCGGCCTACTCCTCCCGGAGCCTTGCCGCGCTAGAGCGCCGCCCTCTTAGAGTGTCGCTGTGTTGGAGCACCGTCGCGCTGGGCGTCCTGCTCCTCCTCCCCCTCCGCCGCGCCAGGAGCCCCTGCTCCTCCTCCCGCCGCACCGCCGCGCTGGAGCACAGCCGCGTCGCCTCCCAGCGATGCACTACCTCTTCACCAGCGATGTGCCGCCGCGCCGCCTCTCTGCTCTATCTCCGTTGGTTTTCTCCTCCCCCACGCCCTCCTCCTCCTACCCGGCTTCCATGGCTATGGGGAAGTGAATTTTTTGCTACATACAGCATGCAACGCTGCCCTAGAAGATGTTCGTCGTTGCTCCGTGTTGAGACCGCCATTGCTCCCTGCAGTGGCGTACGTTGTAATTATCCCTTGGTTTTCAGGTATTGGACACTTTTGGAACATCTGAGAGCATTTATAGGCTAATTACACTTAAATAAGAAAATCCCCAATTAAATACTTTTTCATTCAAGGCATCCAGTGCCCTTAGGTCGCCCGTACGGCATGTCCGTACTACCCTCCTTTGTCTCTATTATATTTATAAAAGCAACTTTCGTGAAGGAGGAGGGGACGAAATACGAACACAACCACCGCAAACAGTCCTAGAGGAGAGGAGATTAGATCTGAAGGAGGAGAAGAACACCACCTCATCCTTCGACGATCCTCGACCTCTCGAGCATCAACTCCACCATCATTCCCTCTTAGAGAGAGAGAGAGAGAGAGAGAGAGAGAGAGAGAGAGAGAGAGATTAACACTTGTAAGATTAGGGTTTGAATCTCTATTACCACTTTGGTTTGTACTTGATTTTATCTCCAATGGTATTCTGGTTTGCTACGGTAAAGTTGAGATGATTTATATTTGCAATATGATTATTTGATCTATCTTTCTCTTATGTCTGAGTAAATCCTCATAGGCGTGACAGATATAGGGGATTGGTGAGATGTGTTATGCCTCATCTATTTTCATCCATTTGTGATTGTTGTCGTGATTATTATATTGTAAGAATGATTATCTATGTTTGCCTAATGCTTGTTATCCAATTTAAGGGTCCGGGTAACATGATCCTGATATCTCATAGATATGAACTTGTTTACTAGCGAATCAGCGAGATCAAATTTCGCGGGAGAATTGAACCATCGAGTTCATCGCAAGATCAAGTTCATCAGTCTATACATTTCAAAAGAAACAGTATTAAACCTAAATCTACGTGGCTCCTAAGCCTAATTTACCAAAAAGGGCCCCGGGATACCTCACCGGGGCCTGTGAGTGCAGCGGCGGACAGGACGCGACAACCTCCTAGTCGAGCTTGATGGGCTCGGTCTTGACGCGGCGGGCGGCAGCCACCCGCTGGAACGCCTCGTATGCACGAACCCGGTGGATGGCTGAGAGAGAATCTTCGTCCTTGCGCTGCTTAGCCTTCGCCGCCTCCAGCGGAGAGACGCGGATGAGCTCCGCGAGGGCCGCCGCCTTGGTTTCTTCGGTGTCGATGAAGTCGACGTCCTCAAAGACCTTGGCCAAGGGAGCTTTCTCCTCTTCGGCACCGGAATCCTCCTCAGAGGGACTAGGGGAGCGACGACGGCGGTGGGAGGAGGAACACGAGCCTGCCTCCTGTCGTACGCGTGCGACGAGCGACATCAGCAGAAGGAAGAAAGACGAGCCCGCCTCCCAGCCGTACGTGGCGAGCGACGCGGCGGTGTGAAGCTCCAGTTCGTCAACTTCCGCACGACGCGCTTCTTTGCTCCGTCGGTACGGACCGATGCGACGTGTTCCTCCACGGAGCGGGCACGTGAGCTTCCACCGGCACGTGGCGAGGCGCTCCCGGAGCCAATCCAGCCACCCCTCCTGGTAAATGCCGCGGTGGATGTTGAGTAATTCGTTTCCAGAGATAGGCTACTGGTTGCAGCGGAGTGGTCGATGCGGCGATGGATGTTGAGTAATTCGTTGCCAGAGATAGGCTGCTGGTTGCAGCAGAGTGGTCGATGCGGCGGTGCAGAGATAGGGTTTCAACCCGTATCCGCCGCATTGATTGGTATTGTTTTTCATTTACAGACCAGGTCGGGGATATGGGCTCTGATCAGCGGTCTAGTCTAAACTGTATAAACCCTTATATACAGTTTCTGTCCGGTTTACAGATCTGCTAGAGATGCTCTTAGAATATTGGAAAGCTTAGCAGGAAACACAAAGGAGACAACCCACCGTCTCAAAACGAGCCAAGGAACTTAACAGTCTCATGGAAATTACATTCATTCTTTTCGGAAATCAAATGAAGCCTCCTTGGTGATCAAATCATCATCTACTCCCGCTCCGTTTCAAAATATAAGATGTTTTAGGTTTGTGAAGTGAATGTATCTAAACTTGTTTTAGTGTGTAGATTCACTCTAAACATGAGTAAACCTATATACTAAAAGTAGTCTAGATTTATTTGCTTTATAAAACTAAAACATCTTATATTTTAAAATAGAGGGAGTAGAATTCAAGATACATGGGGACGAAAAATGACGACGCGGACCAGAGAGATGCACACGGTTGACAGGAGAAATGCTCCAAGCAAGCTAGCTAGCTTGCAGGACCGGCCTGTTGCCCCGTCCCCTGTATCATCTGCGACTAATATGATGGGCACTGCCTTAAGCGACACCACCAATACTTGTCAACCAACCTCCAACCTCTGACTACGATGAACTACACTGACAGAGGTGCCATTCTACAGAAGTAAGCAAAAGAAAATGGCTAGAAAAACAGGCGTGCTATATATATTGAGGACAAGGTTGTAATAATCACCAACACACGGACATTACATAACACTAGTGTTTTTGGTAGTTCTGCTAGCTTCAACTCTTATATGCAACAAGTGCTCAAGGCAGTAGATAGAAAAGTAGATAGAAAAGTAGTGATTCCTCAAAAGAAGTCATCGGATCATGAGTGAAACATATAATACTAGCTAGTCAATAAGGGGTTCATCAAAGAAAAGGGTCGACGACGGTGATATCAGATGCTTTCATGGGAGACCAGTCCTTATCCACCACACGCGACACCCGCAGAACTTTAGAGGACCATGCTCGGAACGATGGACACCCGAATCCGTCAATCATCTCATTCACCTTGTGCGCCGAGAGAACTTTTTCCTTGGGTGGCACAAGCAGCAAAGACTGCAGCGCCTTGGCACCGCTGGCGACAAATTTGAGGAATTCAAATTCGTTGCGGTGCCCTCGGAATTTGTGGAAAACCATCCTCTTGACGTGTGATGTCAGGCATTCAACCGGACTGGCCTCCTGCCAGAACTTGGCATGATGCTCCTCCCCGGTGGGTTCATCATAGGCAGTATCATATGGATTACACATGACAGACTGCAAATTGACACCAGCGAGGCTTTGGCTGCGGAGATGGAGGCACTGGCTTCAAGGGACAAGCGAGTAGAATGTTCTCCAAAACGGGGCTGGCAGCGAGCAAGTGGTCGAGGTCCTGGTCGGAGATGGCGATGTTTGTCAGGGTGAGCAATAGGAGCTGGGGAAATACTACTGGGCTGCGGGCGAGCTGGTCAGGCATCGTCCAAGTCCAACAGTTTAGGAAGAGTTGCTTGAGCGAGGCGCATCGGAAGATGTCGGCGGGGATGCAGGGCAGACCCTGAGCTTCTCCGGTGGGATTTTGTTATGTGAAGACAAGTGTCTCGATGGCCTTGGCGGCGAGGAGATGTGGCTGTTAGGATTAAGCACTCTGGCTGTCCGGCACCGGCACGGCGTCGCGTATACGAGTTGTATACGAGCAGTGGAGTAGTACACCTAGGTGCTGTTCCGGTTCAAACTTGGTTGCACCATATCGAGTAGTACTAGGAGTTGGATACCGATTGGGACTGCTAGCTAGCTAGCTTGGTACTACTTATACGCGTGTAACCGTGCTTGTACCAGATCAGATCGTGTGAGGTTGAAGCAATACAAGAAACAAAAAGGCACGAGACGGGCCTTTGGCAATCAAAGTTGTTTTGCGTGTGCATGCGTGAGTGTACTAGTTAGATCAAAAGAATCGATCGGCTAGCAGCACGTGCATCTCGGCGGAAGTTATCGGATACGTGCGTGTCGTCTCATCGGAATTTCCTTGTCGGTATCGTCGGAAAGTACTCGGCGGCAGGGGCTGTGCTAACAATTGGTATCAGAGCCTCGTGGAATATCTCCTAGTAACGGGAGGTCATGGCGAAGGAGGTGGGCGAGTATTCTGGTGCGGCTACGGGTGCGCCGGTGTCGGTGCAGTATCCGCGGTACAGCCGCGACAACTACACGGTCTGGGCGGTCCAGATGGAGTGGGCGTTAGAAGGCGCCAGACTCTGGGAGGCTGTCGATCCAGGCGGCGACGAGTTTAAGAAGGGCGCGTTGAAGTACCACCTAGACCGACTAGCACTCACGGCCATCTGCTCGGTGGTGCCAACGGATCTGATGCAACACCTGATCTCGAAGAAATCTGCAAAGGAGGTGTGGGATACGCTCAAGACGCTAAATCTTGGGCACGAGCGCGTCCGCGAGGCGACCCTGCAAACCTTGCAGAAGAAGTACGAGAATCTGGATATGGGAGAAGATGAGACGCTAGACGCTTTTGCTTCAAGGGTCGCTACACTGGTCAATGGGATTCGCGGACTTGGCGAGAAGCTGGATGAGATCTCTATTGTGAGGCGTTTCCTCCGCGTGGCGCCGCCGCGTTACTCACCCGTTGTCTCGGCGATCGAGCAATGCGTTGATCTCAAGACTCTCACGATGGATGATCTAGTTGGACGGTTCAAGGCGCACGACGAGCGGATGAAGATCACCTATGGCGACGCGAAAGTGGATGAGCATCTCATGCTTATGGCTCGAGCGTTGTTCGCCAAGGAAAAGAAGGGCGATAAAGCATCCGGCAGCAGGAGTGATAGAGAAGATTCTCGCCCAGCGAAAAAGCATATCGCAGGGGAGGACGAGGACGAGGCTCCGCCGCGGAGGAAGTTTGACATCAAGAAAGTAAGATGTCATAAGTGCGGCGAGCTCGGTCACTTCAAGAAGGATTGCAAGAAATCGTCGAAGGAGAGGGCTCTCATCGCCCAGGAAGGAGATGATGATGGACCGATGATGCTGATGCTCGAAGTAACTGAGCTGAAGGATGAGGAGGATCCTCCATCACCGGGTACGGAGATTGTGGCGCAAGTGGATCACGATCTACCGTATGTGGATCACGAGCAACGGAGTGCCCCGTTTCCGCGTGAAGCCACGTTTGAGGCAAGTGAAGCTTCAGAATCTGTTCATGGTGATCTATGCGTTGGAATTTCACCTGCAACTCCGTCCGGCAATAAGTTCTTCATGCTTGCGGTGGATGATCATAGTAAATACATGTGGATTGTGTTGCTGAAAAGTAAGTATCAAGCACAACAAGCATTCGAGAAGATCAAGGAAGCCGAAGAGTTTAAGGTGGAGGCGAAGATAAGAGCTCTACGCATTGATCAGGAAGGCGAGCTGCATCAAACCGTGTTGACCATGGCACGGAGGATGATGAAGAGTAAAGGTTTGTCAGGAAACTTCTGGGGTGAGGCAGTCAATACGGCTGTGTATTTGCTGAACATGGAACCAACTGAGAGTGGAGTTGGTATGACTCCGTACGAAGCATGGTACGGACGAAAGCTCTCGGTTGATCATCTTCGCACTTTTGGGTGCGTGGCGCATGACAAGACCGGCCAGCAGAGTACTCCAATGATCATGACAGGCTATAAAGGCTCGAAGGAATACCGTTTGTGCAATCCTTATACCAATAAGGTGGTTTTCACGGACGACGTAGTCTTTGAGGAAGAAAAATCATGGAATTGGGGCTCCAAGGAACCGGAATATTCATCTTTTCACGTCACGTGGGATCTTGAGTATGAAGAAAATATGGATCAACCAAGCTTATCTTTGTCAGCAAATTTGGACCCAGAAGAGATTGAAGGCCTAGGGGATGCTCTAGGCGTGGACACCAGGCCAGAAGCACTAGGGATACTCCCAGAAGGAAAAGTGTCCGGAGAAAAGGCTAGTCCGTGGTTAGAAAAAACAGAGCCAGAAGGTGTTGTGTTTAGCTCATCATCTGCTAGTACAGGAGGTGATGATCCACGTGAAGAGCTTGGGGCAAGGGAGTGTCCAGAAGTGCAAGGGCCATGTGATGTGGTGGCGAGTCAAGAAATTGTCTCAGAAATATGCATGCAAGATACGCTGCATGTAGAGCCGTTGGCTCCAGGAGCTCTACGTGGAGGCACACAAGGTTTAGAAAATGAAGAAACAAACGCGTTGTCGGACGCAGAAGAGTATGTCGCAGAGCCTCCGACTGCACTGGAGATGAGACGACTACGACCGATGCAAGCACGCATGAGAGACGTGCTGGACTACTATCCGAAGAAAATTTTTGGACGGTAAATTATCTGGTGAAGATGGAGTACGAAAATCAATGTTTGTTCATCAAGGAACCGGTGAAGACCGAAGGCACAGTCATGGACGGCATCGACAAGGAGGACGCGGAAAAGAAGGGCGCGGACGAGAAGGGTCGACGTGAAGCCATGGAGAAGCCGACAAGAGCAAAGTCTGTGACATGGGTGCCGAGGAAGAGGACGGCGAAAGCAATGCCGAGGAAGACGTCGGCGAGGGGCAACCGGCGCATTTGGGACCCTGGTCGAAGACGAAGAGAGTACGTCGTGCTTAGGGGGTGATTGTTAGGATTAAGCACTCCGGCTGTCCGGCACCGGCACGGCGTCGCGTATACGAGTTGTATACGAGCAGTGGAGTAGTACACCTAGGTGCTGTTCCGGTTCAAACTTGGTTGCACCATATCGAGTAGTACTAGGAGTTGGATACCGATTGGGACTGCTAGCTAGCTAGCTTGGTACTACTTATACGCGTGTAACCGTGCTTGTACCAGATCAGATCGTGTGAGGTTGAAGCAATACAAGAAACAAAAAGGCACGAGACGGGCCTTTGGCAATCAAAGTTGTTTTGCGTGTGCATGCGTGAGTGTACTAGTTAGATCAAAAGAATCGATCGGCTAGCAGCACGTGCATCTCGGCGGAAGTTATCGGATACGTGCGTGTCGTCTCGTCGGAATTTCCTTGTCGGTATCGTCGGAAAGTACTCGGCGGCAGGGGCTGTGCTAACAGTGGCCACTCTGCGAGCTCAGGGGAGAGGGAGGCGAGCCGGCAGTTCTGGAGGAGGACAACGCGGAAGGGGCCCGGGTGGTCGGCGAGGACTCGGGTAATGGTGGCGGCGCACGTGGGCTCCGGGAGGTCGCCATCGTATAGGACGAGCGGGGTAGAGCACCAGACGTGGCGCCAGCGGGAGGCGAGGGCGGCGGTGCGGGCGGCGTCCTTGACGACGAGGCGAGAGATGATCTTACCAAGGAGGTCGTCCTGGAGGGCGCTGATGAGGTCATCCTCGCCATCGCCCATGGAGGCGAGGTAGCCGGAGGGTTTGTTCAAGGCAGGGGATCAGGGAACCACGCCGACAGCGAGAGGAGGCAGCGGCGGCAGAGGGATGGGGAGAAGAGAAGACCTACTAAATTACAACGGGTAGGGATGTAAATGGTACGGATAATTTCCGCTCCGAATTCACATCCGCGTCCGTTTTTTAGGATATGGTATATATTTTTTAATATCCGGCGGATATGGATGCGGATGGGATATTTATCGAGCGGATATCCGATGACTATGGTAGCGGATATGGTATCGATGATATCCAACGGATAAGGATAATCCGATATTTTATGTGGATTATCCGAGGTACTTAAATAGGATAATCCGATAAATTTAGCACAATCATAATATCTAGACAATGTAGTAAGTGTATCGGCTGGCTATGCATGCTACATATGCATGTTATACTATGCTATCAATCTTGCAGTTTTATACTACTGCAATCTAGCGTTGGACGCTTTCTTGTCATTTTTTTTGCATAAACTAAATAAATTTTTATTTTTCTATGTGTATTCGTTCAATTATCCTCTTCCGATCCGAGTCTTCTTCGAATCCGCTTCATATCCACAATCCGATATAATCCGCATTTGAATCTGCATCCGGCTATTATCCGCTCTGCTCCAAATCCGCCAAAAAAATATGATAAAGAATATAATAATAGCAATATCCGATCCGATCCGATTTAGGGTACCGAATCGACTTAAATCCACTTTGGGTGGGCTGTGGCCTGGCAGCAGGTATTTGTTTGGGTTCGTGGGCTTTCTTCCCTGAAAATAAAGCTCAGTGAGCCCAAATAGGCTTCGGCCTTCCTCTCACAATGGCCTCGTTTTATCACTCTCAAGATAGATCGTGTTTGGCCGGTCAGAGCACTTTGTTGTCCGTCCATGAAAATATCCATGAGTCCTTTTGGATCCGGTGCTCACTGCGTATTAAAAAATTAAAAATTATTTATAAATTTTATAAAAAAATCACTATACCCATGTATTTTATAAAGTTACAAGTGATAAAGTGTAACTTTTTTGTGATTTTAAATCACTATACTATAGATCTAAGTTGTCATTTTTGTATAGCTCAAAATACACGTTATTTCGAATTGAGATTTTGCATGTTTGTGATATACATCACTACCTATATCGTCATCTATTTATAGAATTTTTTAGAACTATAAAAAAAATAATATTTTTATTTTTTTAAAGCAGGATCACCGATACCCATGTGCACCAAATCTCCACCGATACAAATACAATAAAACATCGACAAGGTTAATGTATGCGAGTTGCGAGCTTTAAGAGGGTGGATAATTTACTCTCATAAAAAGAGGCTGGAATTGATGGATCATCTCTCGATGTATCCATGCTGGCCAGGCCATGGTCTTTTCAGCGGCAACTAGCAAATTATCGATATGGGCTTAATTATCTTATATGCTCAAATGTGCTTAGAAATGTGCTCTAGGATGGCATTTGAAGTGTGGCCTCTGCTGCAAAGTTAGATGGCGCATGCTCTTTAAATTCTCCTTAAGATAAACAATATGGCATGCTGGGTAAACAAATTACAGCATGGGAATTGCCAGGACTGAGCAAGGCATAACAATGCAATACTAGACATTCATGATCTTATGAGATTTGATTGGGCAATACAACAAGATACATAGACCGCCATCCAACTGCATCTATGACTAGTAATCCATCTTTAGGTTATCATCTGAACCCCCTCCAGTATTAAGTTGCAAGCAACGGATAACTGATTTAAGCAAAGTGTGTAAGGTAAATAATCCACTTGTTCCATGAACAAGAGGCCGTTGTTTTATCCTTAGTAGCAACAACACATCTACAACCTTAGAGATTTCATCACTTTCCTAGATTAAATAGAGGCATGAACCCACTATCGAGCATAAATACTCCCTCTTGGAGTTGTTAGCATCTACTTGGCCAAGATAGCTACTAGAAACAGAGAGCATGCAAGATCACAAACAACATAGACATGATAGAATCAATAAGATAGAACCATTAATCAATCTGACATAATAATCTCAATATCCATCGGATCCCCACAAACACAACATGCATGGTTACAAAATAGATAATCTTGATCATGAAGGGAGATCACAAGATCTAAACATGGAAGCACAAAGGAGGAGATACAATCATCTAGCTACTATATGGAACCATAGTCCAAGGTGGAGCTACTCACGCTTCATACCGGAGGCTGGCATGATGATGAAGAAGGCCTCCGGAATGATCTCCGCTCTGGAGGGTGCCGAGAAAAGCTTTAGATTTCCCGATCTAGGGACAATGGTGGCGGCGGCTAAACACTGTTTCGTGGAAGATTGATCGGGTCCTTAGGGTTTTGGTATCGGGGACTTCTTATAGGCGAAGAGGCGAGGCAGGGGGGCACCCGGGGTGGCCGCACCCCTCCTCCCCAGGTGTGGGCTAGGCCTGGCCGCGTGGCCAGGGGTGTGGCCCCTGGTGGATCTCCTCCGTCTCGTATTCTGGCTCCGTGTTCCCCATGATAAAATATTGACTTTAGCTTTTGTCCCGTCCAATTCTGAGAATATTGATTTTCTGCCTTTTCTGGAACCAAAAACAGAAGAAAACAGGCAACTGGCAGTGTGGCATCTTGTTAATAGGTTAGTCCCAGAAAACATATAAAAATACATCAAAGTATAGACAAAGCAAAGCAAAGTAGATACTAAACAAGCATGGAACATCAAAAATTATAGATACATTTTCGACGTATCACTAGCCCGCCGCCACCGTCGCGCCTGCGCCTGTCGCGCCTGCCTCTACCGCCTCCGCGCCCGCCTCTCCCACGGCAACCCGTAGCTCCCTCCACCGGCGCACCTCCAGCACCGCCTGCCGCCGACGGCACCCTCATCCTCATTAGGTAATTTTTTTAGTGTAGGATTATTATTAGTTTAGGATATATAGTGTATTTTTTTATATAGTGTAGGTTTATATTGGTTTAGTGTAGGATATATAGTGTATTTTAATATTATTAGAATTTGTATATGATTAGTATAGGATTATGATTAGTTTAGTATATGACTATGATTAGTTTAGGATTATTTTAGTATATATATAATCTACAATTATTTTAGTATATGATTATGATTAGTATAGGATTATTTTAGTATATATATATAATCTAGGATTATTTTAGTACAGGATTATGATTAGTATAGGATTATTTTAGTATATATAGGAATTATTTTAAGACCCTCTTTGTAACTAGAGTTAGGGTTAGGGTGTTGGTGCTCGGTGGTGACCAGAGTTAGGGTTAGGGTGGTGGTTCTCGCAGGAAGTTGGAGTCGCCCGCCTCTCCCGCGGCCACGGCCACCGCCCGCCACCGCCATCGGCCACCGCCACCGGCCACCATCACCGGCACCGGCCACCACCACCGCACCTCCAGGTTTAGGGTTTATTTATATTATTTTGTATAGAAATATCTACGTATAGAAATATTTTGTATGAGAATATTTTTTGTTATGTTCAAATAAATATTGTGTGCATCTCGCATTTTGTAGAATCTATGGATCCACCTAGTCTAATCCGCAGAGACATATCTTCAGAACAAATTCTTGAGGATATGATTCACGATGTTGATCCATCCTGTGAGGGATCTTCCTCAAGGTATCTGAACTCATCCGGTGAGGAGGAGGAGATCAACCAATAAGAGCAAGAAGCCGACAACTCCAATGATGGAGAAGCCCATGGAGGCGTAATAACGAAGACCGACGAGGTATATATATGATGCCTGATGATTTGTCGGAGAGTAGCTATATGTACCGAGTTGTATATATATTATATTGACGAATGTTTCTTCTCTTAGGCCTCCACATTGAGCACAAAATTCAAGCTCGGCCCAGCCTAAAAGTTGGATGCCCGTACTATTTTTGAAATATGGAGGTCTCAGCACATGGGGAACCATTGGGACCAAAAAAAGCAAAACAATTATTTATACAACAATGCAGAGTTGTTGCTAGAGATCGCGTCCCGATCACCGTTCAAGAGTGGCATAATCCCAAAGGGGCGGAAGCGAGGAGTGATCTGTATATCGACAAAAGGTACAAAGAGGAAATTTTTAATGACCTCATGGCACATTTCAAGCTGCCAGAATGTGAGACTGGTACCGAGACGGTTGCATTGAGGAAGGCAGTCAAGCAGTTTACTCATAAGAAGATGGCTGAACTATTTAAGAACTGGAAGAAATCATTATGGCTAAAGTATCTGAAGGACAAGAAAACTCAAATATTCGAAGGCTATCTAGCGAAGCAACATCATTACTGGGATGCATTTGTGGAGTATAGGAGGTCAAGAGTTGCAGAGGAAAAGTCAGAAAAAACAAGATAAATGCTACAAAGAAGAAATATCACCATAACATGGGGCCAGGGGCTACGCGACTGCCATGCCTAAGTGGGATGCAAAAGATAAAGAACTTAATGATAAATGGATAATTCCAAAACCAATTCACAAAGAATGGGATTTGAGGGCAAGAAATTGGTTCCTTGGGCATGGGAGTAAGTATGACGAACTTACAGGGGACCTTGTTTGCAGTGACGGGATTAGGGTACCCAGGAATGCATGGCTAAAAGTGGTGCAAGATATTAAAGATGGGATAAAAAAGTTTCATCCCGATAGAGAGAAAGACTTGATGACCTTGGTCCTCGGGAATCCCGAACACGGAGGACGAGTCCGAGACCTTGACTCTAGTTTCACGTGGGAGACTGGGTTTCCTAAGAACCAAGGTACTTATAGAAGCCGAGCAAGAGCAAAGAAGCGATGGGAGGAGGAGGGATACAAGTTCTACCAGCTGCTAGCAAGACTTGAAAAGCAGCAGCATTAGATCGACGAACTTAGAGGAGTAGCACGCTTGCAAGATCCTCCACTCGATATTACCGCCAACCCATCTCAGGTCCCGACTGACGATGCACTCTATACGGATGGAGGTCGCGGCTATTCCGTGGATGGAATCAAGGAGCATATATCTTGTGAGCTCCATCGAAAGTTGAAGAACATATCCGTGAAGATGGCGATCGGATCTGCTTTACCTTGTCCGCCTGACGCACGTTGGCATGGCCGTGATATTCCACCTGGCTATGCTAAAGTCGGGGTGGATCAAATCGTAAAGGAGTGGGAGTCAATGGAGCTTGACATCCCTAGACCTGAAGGTGAGACGACACTCAGAGAAGTACTAGGTGGTATCATTCTATGGGACAAGAACAACATCAAGTTTCCAGGCTCGGCCCCAAGGCCAACACCGCCTCCGAGTCATCGTAGGTCACCTCCACCTCCATCATCTCCAAGAAGCCCACCCCATGATGACTACGATCACCACATCGTGAGTCCATCTAGATCTCCGCCGTAGGTTTAGCAGTTTTCGTCGCTCACAAAGGACAATAAGCGGAAGCGTGCTCCGTCAGTAAGTACTAAACGATGCGGCAGCCCAAAACGGAAAATGTCGCCCCTCCCAACAGTGCCTCATAAGAATCTACCCATCAGACCTTACGATCGTACTGACGTGTAAAATGCAGCGATAGCAAAGGCCGAAGTTGCGACGCATTTTGTGAAGAAGAAACCTGAGCCCGCTCCGGTATACACCGAGAAGCAAAAGGCGTATGCACTTGATTTTCTGAACACAAAATCGCAATATGATTTGCAGCATAAGCCAGATGACTATCTACGCACACTTCAGAAAGAAGTGATGAAGAGAAAATCAAGCAAATCAAGTGCAAGTGGGGAAAAAAATCAGTAAGTACAGGTGCAAGCGGGACCAAAACAACAATCAGTAAAAAAAATCAGACGTTCCCCTTCTCGGACAACATGCCAAACAAACGATCACACCCCTCAAGGTGTTTTCCGAAAACGTTCCCCATCCACTAGATATGAAAGCAGCTGCGGAGTTGGCCGCCAGTATGAAAATTAGTATTGTTGAGCTGTTAGGCTCCCAAGACGACCTTCTACCCAAGGCTGTTGTAGTTCGTAGATATGTCGAAGGTGAGGATTTGGTCAGCAAAGAGAGGCTGAAAGAACTTACAACACAAATGCGGAATCTCCATAAATGGTACTCAACGGTCATAAAGAAGGGGAGAATAATTCTCATAGCCAAAGTCCCATGTGAGTACTACTTCAGACCCGAAGAGGTCCATATTGAGTTTTCAGAACTGTTCCAGTTATACCATCTCGACGCCCTGGACAAATCCATCCTCAGATGCTATTGTCTGTAAGTTGTTGAATTCATTATCTACATGTTCAGTTTTTCAGTTGTTCAGTTCAGTACATGTAATTATCCTTATTATATCCTTTTGTACTCTATTATTATAAAGAATGAAGATCCTGAAATGTAAAATAAGAAGAATCTATAATGTTGGGTTCATTGACCCAGATAAAGTGCATATAAACACGCTAATGTCAAACCCGAGGAGAAGGAGGAAAACATTCTAAGGTTTCTAATGGAGCAAAATTTCTCTTGCCACATACTCTTTCCTTACAATTTCAAGTGAGGGTCTTACTCTGTTATACACATTCACCTTTGATTAGTCGATGCTAAGTGTAATTGATGAGTTACTGATGTATATATAAATGTTTGCAGCTTCCACTGGGTTCTGCTAGATATTCAACTTTATAAGGGAAGAGTTGATGTCATGTACCCATCAAAGAGAAACCTGAAAGATTTCCGCAACATGCAGGACATGCTTCAGAAGTAAGTTTCGCGCCATATCGGTGTCTTTTGTTGATTTCCTAACACTAACTCATTCATTTATTTTCTTCGCCGTGCAGGGTTTGGATCCGGTTCGAGCGCGAGGTTACAGGTGTATTTAGTCAGAAGTTGACGTTTAAGGCGGTCTCGGTAAGTAGCACGTGATATGTCCGCGCATCTCTTTACTTCTAGTTTTAATACAATAATGATGCTAGATTATTATTTTTATTGAATTTATTCTCGTAAAGTGCACGAGGCAGCCACAGGGGTCTAATCTATGTGGATTCTACGTTTGCGAGTTCATTCGTACGTTTATAGAGTCAACGTAAGCAATACATTCACACCATTATTTTATTACCGTCACTTTTTGTTATCTTGATTGATATTCATATTGATCACCTTTTTCTTATATAGTTCGAGAGCATGCGGGATAAACTCCTAACAGAGCAACGCGTACTAGGAATTGCGGTGGAGCTGGCGGGATTTATTTTTAAATTGATTGTAGACGATGCCGGAGAATTTAGTGTGAATATGCGCTACTAAACTCCATGTAATCGAACAGATGGGCTCTAGTCCCGGTAATTGTTATCTCCATGTAACTATTAAGATTTTATATATTTGTATGCTCAATATCGTAATACAAGTTATCTTATATATGCACGAACGTATATGATATGTGGTGGCGTAAAAATATTGAAAAACTATGTTAAAATGAAAAAGAAATAAATAAAATAATACAAAAATGAATGTTCTGCCGTGACAGAAAAAGGGCACAAAATGTTGCCGCGACAGAAAAGCACTAGTCCCGGTCCTTAGCACCAACCGGGACTAGTGGTGGTGCACCCGGAGCACGCCACGGCGGCCACGTGGACAGCCATTAGTCCTGGCTAGTGACTGAGCCGGAACTAGTGGTTGAGCCTCTAGTCCCGCTTGGTTAGTCCTGGTTCTGAAACTGGGACTAGAGGCTTTTACGGACCGGGACTGGAGGCCTTTTTTCACTAGTGTTCGGTGAAGGTGTTGTTCATTATAGGAAAAGTGGATAAAACGCGCTGCAAACAAGTTTTACATCGCCAAATTATAGAGCCTATGCTGGAGATGGTCTAAAGCTCTACGGTGGCTTGGAGTAATCTGAGTCTGTTCGAACTATGGCGGTGTCTTCCCCGGTCAGTCAACAAGAGAGTGACTGACGGCAGACAGCCACGGGTTTAACTGCTAGTGTGCATCTGTATTACCCCTGTAGGGCACGGCACACATCTTTTTTCTCCTTTGACACTTGATCACTCGATTGCTAGTGTGTGACCCATACGAAGTTGTGGACAGCAATTAATATACGGCATGAATTCTATCATATTCCCTTTTAACTTTTCTCCCGAACTGTGGAAATGTCTTCTGGTCAGCAACAGAGCGACGGGCCGACAGTCACAGCTCTAATTGCTAGTGTGTGTGTGACCCATCCCAAGCTGTGGTAGCCGGTAGCCCCCTTCAAGATACGGTACGTACCCAGCATTTTTCCTTCCAAGATTCGGTAGAAATTCTATTACAGCCACCATGCCCTCCTTCAGCTTCCGCTCCATGCGTACGCGAGCAAGACTACTAGCCCAGCCCAGCACCATGGCTGCAGCGAGCTTCCTCGTGCTAATCCTCCTCGCTGCGGCCAACTCCGCCGACAGCTCAGTCGTCGAATCATCCAACGGGAGCTGCATCCCGGCCGAGAGGGCCGCGCTGCTCTCCTTCAAGGCCGGCATCACCAGCGACCCGGATAATCGTCTCGCCTCATGGTCATGGCAGCAAGGACACCATGATGACTGCTGCCGGTGGAGGGGCGTCACCTGCAGCAGCCGGACTGGCCACATCGTCAAGCTCGATCTCCGCAACCGTTTTCCAGCAGAGTATGATTATGAAGGTTACGTGTACTCTTACAGCCACTCGCTCCATGGGCAGGTATCTTCGTCCCTGCTTTCTCTCCGACATAGTCTCAGGCATCTAGACCTGAGCGGAAATTATCTTCTTGGAGATGCAATGCCTATGCCGGGGTTCCTGGGCTCTCTCCAGAATTTAAAGTATCTCAACCTCTCCAACATGGGTTTTCATGGTGCCATACCTCCTCAGCTAGGCAACCTCTCCAAACTGGTACAGCTTGACATAGGCAATCAGTATGACAACCATAGTACAATATACTCGGGAAAGGATATATCTTGGTTGCCGCGTCTCCACTCACTAGAGCATCTTAACATGGCTTCCATCGACCTCAGCAGAGCCGTCGACTGGGTCCATAGGGTCAACGCCCTTCCTAACTTGGCTGTATTGGTTCTCCGATCTTGTGGCCTAAATATCAGCAATACTCCGTCATCACTTCCACACCACAACCTTACGGTTCTTGAGGAGCTTGACCTCTCTTTTAACTCTTACAACAATCTGGCTGCACACAACTGGTTATGGGATGTAACTAGCATCAAAAGCCTAAAATTACAGGGATGTGGAATATCAGGCACGTTTCCCGACGAGTTGGGAAACTTGACCTTGTTAGGGAGCATTGACATTTCATTGAACAACATCAAGGGGATGATACCGAGTACACTGCAAAAATTGTGTAATCTTAGGTCTCTACATCTTGACGGCAACAACATCGGCGGGGACATAACAGAGATTATGCACATGATACCCAACTGTTCTTGGAAGAATTTGCAAGAGCTTAGTTTGCTAGGTACCAGCCTCACTGGCACCAAATTACATCTTTTGTCAAACCTGACTAGCTTAAGTATGCTTGATGTCAGTCAAAACGGATTGAACGGTTCAGTGCCTAAGGAGATTGGTATGCTAGCAAATTTGACTTACTTAGACCTTGGAGAGAACAGCTTGAGTGGTTCAGTCCCTAAGGAGATTGGCATGCTAGCAAATTTGATTTACTTAAACCTTGGACACAACAACTTGATTGGTTCAGTGCCTATGGAGATTGGAACGCTTACAAAATTGACTGAATTATACCTTGACATGACCAACTTGAGTGGCATAATATCAGAACACCATTTTGCTGGATTGATGAATTTGAAGACCATTCAGTTATCTTATAGTAATTTGGAGTTCACTATTGACCCGCATTGGGTACCTCCGTTCAACTTGGACTATGGATACTTTTCACCTTGTCATTTGGGACCTCATTTTCCGAAATGGCTTCGATGGCAGAAGGGCACTATTGAACTTGATATTTCTGACACAGGTTTAGTTGGTAGACTCCCAGATTGGTTTTGGACTACCTTTTCGGATGCTCAACATTTGGACATCTCATGGAACCAGCTTAGCGGCGAGTTACCACTCAATCTAGATTTCATGTCTGTGAATGCACTTTTAATGAAATCAAATCTACTGACTGGTTTGATACCCAAGTTACCAATAACAGTTGAGTTGTTGGACATGTCTAGAAACTCTTTAAATGGGTTTGCATCAAATTTCCAAGCTCCGGCTCTACAGGTTGCAATTCTGTTTTCCAATTCTCTAACCGGGACTATTCCGACGTCAATTTGTCAAATGCGAAAACTGGTGGTCTTAGATCTTTCGAACAATATGCTTTCAGCGGAACTTCCTGATTGTGGTAGAAATGAGCTGAAGAAATGGAACCCATCTATCAATAACTCTTCAAGAGTCAATTCTATGAGTTCATTGAGTTTGCAGATCACTACTCTTCTTCTAAGCAACAACAGTCTTTCAAGTGGATTTCCTTTGTTGCTACGACAATGCAGAAATCTTACTTTTCTTGATCTAAGTAATAACAAATTCACTGGAGAGTTACCTAGATGGATTAGTGAAGCAATGCCTGGTTTGGTTATACTATCATTAAGATCGAATAACTTTTCAGGTCAGATTCCAATTGAAATAATGGAACTTCAAGTTGTTCGCATTATGGATCTATCGAATAATAACTTTTATGGGGCCATACCACAATATCTAGAAAACTTAAAAGCTTTGACTGGCACTACTGCTGCTCCTGATGAGTATCCTTTTGAAGAAGTGTACACTGACGGGTATGCATCCATTGATGAGGGTGATTCAGATGCTAGCTTTTGGATGGTGATAAAAGGGCAAGTCCTAGAGTATGGGGATAATATTCTATATTTGATGACTATTGATTTATCATGCAACCATTTAACCGGTGAAATCCCAGTGGAATTAGGCTCCCTTGTCGGTCTCATAAATTTGAATCTATCATCAAACTTGCTAAGTGGAAATATTCCATACAAGATAGGCAACATTCGATCACTCGAGTCTCTTGACCTCTCAAAGAACAAACTTTATGGTGAAATTCCTCTGGGCTTATCAAATTTGACATACTTGAGTTATCTAAACTTGTCATACAACAATCTGTCAGGAAGAATACCCTCAGGACCTCAACTAGACACCCTCAAGGCAGATGATCCAGCTTCTATTTACATCGGTAATCCTGATCTTTGTGGACATCCAGTCCGAAGGCAATGTCTTGGTCCTCCCAGAGATCCGCCTACCAATGAAGATTCAGCCAGGTGGCATGAAGATGGTTTGTCTCAACTGGATTTCCTTCTAGGCTCAATTGTTGGTTTCGTGGCGGGCACTTGGATGGTATTTTGTGGGCTTCTCTTCATGAAGAGATTGAGGTATGCTTATTTCAGGCTACTCGACGAGCTATATGACAGGCTGTATGTCATCTCCGTTGTTACTTGGCGGAAATGGTTCAGCAGCACCGGTGGAAATTAAGGAAGAACTACAAGGGTAGCTGGTCCAAACAAAGATGCTGATACTCGAATAAGGGGGGTGAAGAAGTTACTGCTATATTGTATTGTCAAACACTTTGTCATCCAGAATACTAGAGTACAAAGTGAACAACATATTCGTGTACCACCGGAGGCAGTTGCGTATGCCCATACGGTTTCCTCTCCGATAGAATATATGTATCTGTTTATATTGTATATTGTGGAGTACTACTTGGAAGTATTTGTATTTGTAAATGGCTGTTTTGGACCATGAGATTTAAGAGTTGATTTTGCTGGTATGTTTTTATTATTACTTCTGGTTTTCATGTCGCTGATGAGTTCTTCATCCGCCTGAATTATATTTGCAACTGTTACTCCATGCTACACTAGTGCTAATCAAATTTCTGCTACACTGTGAGTTACAGATGTTCTTCCCTCATGCTGACAAAGGGCTGGAAATACTTTTCAAAAAAGAAGAAGACAAAGGGCTGGAAATGCATGTCGTCCGTTGTGTGCTAGCAGCCTAGCACCAGTAGACCGGAAGGGGATTTTGTTATGCTTCCAGCTCGAAGATTTAGAATAGCTAATGCTACATGTTTAAACACATGCATGTTTAGGCCCTCCATAACCATGCATATACATTTTAATTTTATCTTGAGATTGACGGACACTGCACCCATTTTACTCCATTGGTTGATTGGATAGAAATGATAGTGGAAGGATTCGGTAATCGTCGTCCCCTCCATGCGTAGCCCACTAGTCCAGCATCGAGCTTCCTCGTCCATGGTCCGTTTAACTACCAAAGCCCATCATCCCCTCCGCTGCCCCTTCGACTGCAAAAGTCCCCGACGACGGAAGAAACCCCGTTTGTGAGCCGCAATTCGCGCCGGCGCGGTGGCTCTGTGTTGGGTTACTACACAAGTGAATTGAAGAAATCTATCATCTAAGATTTGGTCTTGAGATACACACGAAAGCTTTGGAAACATCTGAAGCCCCCTCCTGTCGTTCCTCTTCTCTTCTTATCTAGTTGTCTTCCCTTTTACATTTTACACCACCATATATTAACAAACTACACATAAGTATACACAACTCTACACTCCCCCTCAAGATGGGGCGAAAATATCAAATAGCCCCATCTTGCGACAAAAATTACCAAAAACTTTGTCTGGTAATCCCTTAGTTAGGATGTCGGCTACTTGGTTTGAAGAGTTCACATATGGCATGCACAGAATCCCATGATCTAGTTTTTCTTTGATAAAGTGGCGATCTATTTCGATGTGCTTGGTTCGACTATGTTGCACTGGGTTATAGACAATGTCAAGAGCAGCCTTATTATCGCAATATAGCTTTAGAGGCTTCGATTGAAATAAACCCAGCTCTGACAATAGGATTTTCAGCCACAACACTTCACAAACTCCATGCGCCATTGCCCTTAATTCCGCTTCAGCAGTGGACCTCGCTACCACACTCTGTTTCTTACTACGCCAGGTAACGAGATTACCCCCGACAAACGTGCAATAACCAGAGGTTGACCTTCTGTCATCTAATGACCCCGCCCAATCAGCATCAGTATAGCATTCTACTTGCAAATTACCATTTGATGTGTATAATAACCCTTTACCAGGACATCCTTTAAGGTAGCGAATAATTCGCTTCACGGCATCCAAATGGTGGTTTTGAGGATTATGCATAAACTGACTGACGAGACTGACAGCAAATGCAATGTCGGGTCGAGTGTGTGACAGATAGATCAAGCGCCCAACAAGTCTTTGATATTCCTCTCTGTCTACAGGAAATCCCCCGTCCTTAACAAGGTGCAGGTTTGGCTCAATTGGAGTGGACACCGGACGACACCCAATCATTCTAGTTTCAGCCAGCAAGTCTAAAATATATTTACGCTGAGAAAGATAAATACCTCTAGCACTCCGAGAAACTTCAATTCCCAAAAAGAACCTTAATTGTCCAAGATCTTTAACTTCAAATTCTCGTGTCAGCTGCCGCTTCAACATTTCAATTTCTTTGTCGTCATCTCCTGTGATAATAATATCATCAACATATACAATAAGGATAGTTAATTTATCAAGTTTACGCTTATAGAACAGAGTATGATCAGCATTACTCTGCTTATAATCCATTTGTGTTACAGCCCGACGAAAACGACCAAACCATGCACGAGGAGATTGCTTTAACCCATACAAAGAGCGATGCAATCTTAGCACCTTGCCCTCAGTTTGATCTGTACCAAAACCTGGTGGTATATGCATATATATCTCCTCTTGGAGATCTCCATGTAGAAATGCATTTTTTACATCTAGTTGATGTAAATTCCAATTCAGATTTGAAGCACATGATATTAGAGTTCGTATAGTGTTCATCTTGGCCACCGGAGCAAAGGTTTCCTCATAATCTATCCCGTATGTCTGTGTATATCCTTTCGCAACTAAACGGGCTTTGTATCGTTCCACTTTCCCTTCAGGATTGTGTTTAACAGTATATACCCACTTACACCCCACGGGTTTCTTACCCGGTGGTAATTCTACCAACTCCCAAGTGTTATTCTTTTCTAAAGCGCCCATTTCCTCTAACATAGCAGCTTTCCACTTAGGATCCTTCATGGCATTTTCCCAGTCCTTTGGAATAGAAATGGAGTCAAGGGATGCCATAAATCCTTTAAATGATGGACTACATTTCTCATAAGTCAAAAATTTAGCAACATCATGTTTATAACCCACACAATCTTTGAGACGAGCCGGCACATCAGTACGTCTAACAGGTTTCCGTAAGGCAATTGGATGATCAACTTCTGGATTGTTATGAATTATTGGAGGGATTTCAGTACCTTCTTCCTCAATGGTGTCAGATATGGGATCCCTGGATGGAGAAGAACCTGGCAGAACAGGGGCAACATCTTCTTCGGCCACATTATCATGTCCTGCCCCACAAGGTGATGTACTGGAACGTGAAGATGAAGACATATCAGACGTACCATGTTCCAATACTTGATGCAGTGAAGGAGTATCGCATACCTCATGATCATTTGAGCCACCAATATCTTCATTGATATTTGTATTCTCCTCCCCCTCTGTTTCATCATTTTGCTGTGATGCATTGATCATAGGAATCAACATTGTGCCTTCAAAGGTGGGTCCTTTACTTGAAATCTCCCCCTTGCTAGAATTGCTAATAGCAGATCTTCCGTCTGGAGAATAAAATGGCTCGTTCTCATGGAATGTTACATCCATACTAACCATACTAACAAAGAATTTCCTTTCGGTAGGACTCCAACATCGGTAACCTTTCTGAGTAGGAGAATATCCCACGAAGATGCATTTAACTGCTCTTGGATCAAGCTTCCCTACCGAGTGCCTGTAATCATGTACAAAACAAGTGCAACCAAAAACTTTGGGAGGTACAATAAACGAGTTAGTACCACTTAAACACTCAATCGGTGTCTTGTAGTTTAGAACTCTAGATGGCATACGGTTTATCAAGTATGCTGCTGTTTTAACGGCTTCACCCCACAGGAACTTTGGCACATTCATCATAAACATGAGGGAGCGAGCAACTTCTAGAAGGTGCCTATTTTTTCTTTCTGCAACACCATTTTGTTCAGCGGTGTTCACACATGTCGTCTGATGGATAATACCACGAGAGGACAGAAAATTATTAAACTCCTTGTTGATATACTCAGTTCCATTGTCAGATCTGAATACTTTTACTCTAGCATTGTATTGGTTGCATACGAGAGTATAAAAATTCTCAAAAGCACATAACACTTCAGACTTTTGCTTGAGGAGATATAACCAAGTACACCTGCTAAATCCATCAATAAAAGTCACATACCACCGCTCTCCTAAAAGAGAGGTTACACTCGAAGGACCCCAAACATCTGAATGCACAACTTCAAAAGGAACTTTGCTCCTCTCAATACTACTCGGGTAATTAGTTCGTGTGTGTTTAGCTAATTCGCACACGTCACATACAAGCTTCTTTCTGTGGCATGACTCGAGTAAAGAGGGAAACATACGACTTAAGGACTGAACAGAAGGGTGTCCAAGTCTACAGTGTAGTAGAAGTAACTCATCTGTAGACGTGGCATACTTTGTGTTAAATGCAAGTGGGACCGAAGCATTATCAAGGTAGTACAAGCCATCCTTCTCAGTTCCAGTCCCAAGTACTCTTCCTGACTCTAGATCCTGAAACATACAATATTTGGGTTCAAACCAAGCTCCACAGTTTAAAGACTTAGTAATTGAGCTGACTGACAACAAATTCACAGGAAAACTGGGAACATGTAAAACAGGACTTAATGGTATAGATGATGAACATCTGATGGTCCCACTACCCATAATAGGAGTGGAGGATCCATCAGCAATACGCACTTTTTCCCTCCCAGAACATGGTGTATATGATGAGAATTTTCTTGGTGAGCCAGTCATATGGTTTGTAGCCCCTGAATCAATTATGCATGGAAGGGACAAATAATTTTCACCTGCTGCACTATGAGTGTTAGAATCTTTACTTGAACCATCAGCAGAAGCAACCATTAATTTTGCCTTGAATTCGTCTAATGTTTGCGCAGTTATCACAGCTGGTTGTCCCTCAACTGATGAAAGGTGGACTTTCTCTTGTTTCTTTACTCGATTGTGATTAGCACAATTCTTGTTCTGCTGCCTCCGTGACCAACTAGGAGGAAAGCCGACCAACTCGAAACAATTTTTCTTAATGTGACCAGACATGTTACAGTGATCACATATCACTTTACTCTTTCGTTTGTAACCAACATTCACGACGTTTGCTTGATCATTCTTCTGGACACCATTAGGATGAGGTTGACTGAATGAGGACAGAGCAGCCTGTGTCTCTGCATTCACATGTTGTGCTGTTGGATTACACGCGAGGCGTGTTTCTTCCTCCATGATACTTGCCACAGTCTCCTCCAAGGTAGGCCATTCTGGTACAGCCATTATCATCTGGGAGCGTAAATAAAACTCGAGATTCAGGCCGTCCAGGAAGCTTTGAACAAGTAATGGTTCAAACCATTCTCGGAGTAAAGTTAAGTCTCTTGGATCAAAGGGCTTAAACGGCCTGAAGAACTCCAAGTCTCTGTACAATTTTTTGAGTTTACCTGCATACTCGGTTACTGACATTTCTCCCTGCCTAATACGCCTCATCTCCTGTAGAATTCTCGAGACCTGCATTTTGTTGGACTTCCCTGAAAATTGCTTCTCAATGCACTTCCATACTTTAGCTGCAGACTGAAGATTTTCTACTTGTTCTCTGACTGTCTTGTCCATAGAACTGAGTAACCAAACCATGACACATTTCTGATTTTGTTCCCACTGTTCCTTTGAACTATCCCCTGATTTCTGCTCATCTTCCTCCACGAAATTCTGCAGACCATGTGCTCCAAGAATCAAAGTGGCATTTCTGGCCCAGCTGAAGTAATCACCTGGACCTGTTAATTTAATTGGATTTGGTTCAATGGTGGCCTTCAAAACATCAGGCGTACTGCTTGTTTTTGACTGTGTCTGTTCCATCAATTTAACAAGCATAAGATGCATACTCTCGCAGAGTTTCTCCACACTGGAATCAGTTTTATCACCCATGGTCATCTGAATAAACTACTCTTCACCGAGCCTTCTCAACCAAGACTGAATAGTAGTACAGAACCAGACTAAATGAACTCCTCTTCACCGAGCCTTCTCAACCAGGATGAATAACCAAACAACACCAACCAGCAGAGTAGATGCGTGAATACCTTGACAACCCAACACCAGGCAACGACCTGGGTAGCTTGCCTGACGAAGGGGCGACAGGCCCGGGGCGCACGCACAACTTGATGCAGCCCCGACAACTTAGCCGCGCCTCGATGGACCCAATACACACAGGCCACAGCACGGCGACGAGAGGGTGCAGAAGAAAGCGTCGACGACGGCGAAGCTCAAAGGCAAAGGACCACGACGGCGCAGCTCAAAGGCGACTAATCCCCGCGGCAATATGGAACGATGCGGCTCGATTTTGTATAAAAATTCACTCCGGATCAGAGAGCTCTGATACCATGTTGGGTTACTACACAAGTGAATTGAAGAAATCTATCATCTAAGATTTGGTCTTGAGATACACACGAAAGCTTTGGAAACATCTGAAGCCCCCTCCTGTCGTTCCTCTTCTCTTCTTATCTAGTTGTCTTCCCTTTTACATTTTACACCACCATATATTAACAAACTACACATAAGTATACACAACTCTACACTCTGCTCGCCGGCGCCCCCGTGCAGAGGTTATCGCTGCGCGCATGGCCACGATGGGCGGCGGCGGAGTCGGAGCCGGAGAGGGAGGACTCGCCGGTGCCGTGGCGACGATGGAGCCTCCGCCGGTCGGTCGGTCATGACGCCGGCGACGCGTGGCTAGAGGCCTCGCTAGCCGTCGTCCTTTCCCAAGATAAGCTCCGCTTCCATTCTCTGTCTGTTTAGGTTCCTGCATTGATTTCTTCTTAATTCGGGGGAATGGCCGCCGAGCATGATCATTAGCACATCCTAATAAGGACACAGCGGGAGTAAGAAAACTCTCAGTATAGTTAAATCATGATCGTTAGCTTAGGACATCTAGAGAGATCGTCTAGCCATGATGACTAATTGGTCCATAAACTTGGTAGGATCCACTAGCATATCCCCGAAAAACAGGTTTCCTGCATCTATTATGTTTCAGACTTCCATACTGTAGTTTTCATGGGGGGTTACTTCTGGATGAAAAATGCAACTTCAGTATCAAATTGCGAGAATGTTTCCTCCCATAAATTCATTAATCATCAAGCTGTACCCAATAATCATCACTAGCAGCAGTACACACTACACATGCATAAGCTGCAGCATCTAAGATTTTCAGGGAGGACACGAGGGAGAGGGAGTCGAACCTAGCCTAGCAGTGTATATAGGGAATGCTTAGCTGATTGAAGAAGATGATGGAGAGAAGAGGCAGCAGCACATGAGGAGTGCTTTCTTTACTGATTTAATCCGGTCCAAAATTTGAGAGTAGTTTGACACGTGGCAAGCACAGCAGTTGAGGCCGATGGGTAGGCTGTGAGCATGGTTGAAAGTTAGGCTGATGGGAACTGTGCGAAAATCCTCCTCACTACTGACTGACTAATTGCTCGAGTCCAGGTGCTATGTTTTAGCTCTGCTTCTACCCCCTAAACTGACAGGTTTTGGGATTTTTTTTAATGTTTAGTTTTTCTCCATTTGATTTTGTGAAGCTATATATGGCCAGTTCCTTGGCCAGCATATATAGGGAATGCTTTGCTGATTGAAGATGGTGATGGAGAGGAGAGGCTGCAACAGATGAGGAATGCTGCCTTTGCTGATTCAATCCGCTGCAAAAATTAAGAGTAATTTGACCCCTCCATCTGTGATTTACCAAGAGTACCATATAAAGGGGTGAGACTGTCATCCCTAATTAATTGAGTATATTGTTCAGTACAAGTAGCCTTATTTCAAGCCAGCTGCCACAAAGGAAATTTCTCCACTTTTCGCACTTGTTAATATACACCAACAAATCCATTGTGGTCTTGGTTCTCTCAGTTCCTGCACAAATATTCAAGTCAATTCTTTACTATTTTTCCATCTCCAAAAGATTTTCAACACTTGGCATCCCTTTTATTTTTCATTTTTTTATTTGTTGCCTACTAACGTTATTAGCAATCTCCCTCCCAATTCCTAGCTTGTCCTAATAGTTCCTGTCAAAATCCCACCGATGTGAAGTAATGATACAGATTTTGGGCCTTTTTTTTTCAATGTTTAGTAGTTTTTTTCATTTGATTTTTCAAGCTATTTATGTCATTTTCTCAGTGTTTTTTCAATGTATATTATAAACTTCAGTGATGATATGTGGACCACTTTTACATAATCATTATTCTACGTATAGTTCCCTATTCCTTGCAAAGTTAAAGGAGCAAAAACTTCTCTAGGTGTGTCTTGAGCTATATACACTTTTAGTCCCACATCTTGCAAAGTGAGCACTACTAGTCCCACAACTTGAATCCATGAAACATTCTGGTCCAATTTAATTAGACTTCATCGAGTTTGACTGATTTTGACCAAATTCTTCAACTTGTGGCATCACATTTTTTTTAGCGGACGTACAAAATAGATAAAAATGTGGCAAGGGAGGGAGTGAATCGAACTCATGATCTTTGAGTTCCTATTCACCACCTTAGGCCACTACATTAAGCAATGATATCTAGTTCTAAAAAGAGTGGAATCTTTTTATCCAATATAAGCGTCTACATGTAAAAATGCCCACATTCGCTGTTAGCATAATCTCATCTGTGAAGGCCTTTTATTTTGAAACTCGGGCTACGTGGTGGCCTTTATTTGAACATTTGAAAAATGCAATTCTAAGTATCAAAATCACCTTAAAAATTACGTACATGTGGACAATGATATAAGATTTTAGTGTGCAAAATTTTAGCCTGAATTGATTTGTATTAGGGGCCACAAAAAAAAATTCTAACAAGATTTGAAGGTGCACCGCTTGCAAACCCGGATCTCTAATTTTGTCTTTTCTATGGAGCCCAGAGCACGAATTATTTCAGATAACGTAAGAATATGTATTTTTTGAATATCCAAAATAAATACTTAGATGTAGCCCGGATATACACACTCAATCAATAAAGATCGCTAGTTCCGTCCTTTTAATGTGAGCATTTTTAAGTGTGTGCGCGCTTATATTGTATAAAAGTGTTACGTCCTTTTGTGTAACAATCAGCATCGTTCAACCTAATGGTTTGAGGAGATGATTAGCAATGCAGAGGTCATGAGTTCAATTCCCTTCCCTTTTATATTTTTATTTATTTTGTAAAAATATACAAGGATCATTTGAAAAAATTGTGTCGCTATAGGGTTGACGAATTTGGTCAAAATCAGTCAAACTCGATGAAGTCTAATTAAATTGGACTAAAATGTTCCAGGGATGCAAGTTGTGGGACTAGTAGTGCTTACTTTACAAGATGTGGGACTAAAACGCTCTCAAGCTGCAAGATGTAGGACTAAAAGCGTATATAGCTCGTGTGTCTTCAATCTCAATATCATCTTCATTTATGACAAAAGATCTTCTATGCCTAGGCTTTGCTTAACTCTACACCTTTTTTCAAGCAGAACATGATCATTACATGCAAAGTACAATACATTATACTCGTCCTCTGACCATTTGAGGCCTCTATTTTCGCATTTCATCATCAAATTATCATAGCCCTCATCGGCACTTCATCACCAAAAGAAATCAAGTAAACAACGGCCATGGCTCATATCCTCCTACCCATGGTTTTTAAGGTGTCGCCTAGGCGACGCTTAGGCGTCAGGGCGCCCTCTGATTCTGAGGCATCGGGATCGCCTCGGATTCTTGTCTAAAGTGTCCACTTTACCCTTGTGTGGCGTTCATAGCGTCTGTGAGGCGAGTAAAGCGGCGCTCTGGGATGTTTTGGACGCCCTAGGAAGAGAGGAAAGGGAGGGAATCTTGGCAGTCAAAGCAAGGGAAAATAGAGGGTGAGATAAAGGAATCTTGACAGGCAGAGTAAGGGAAAAAGAAGGGGAAGGAGGAAATCTCTTCTCTTTTCTGTCTCTCCTCCTGCTATTTCTGATTTCCCGTGGCTTCCTGCACTCTTGTAAATGCCCATGCTGCTGCTGTGTCTCTGTACTAGTTGTAGCTACTGAGTGCTGACATTGGCTATCAAATTTGTTGGTCCATGTTACTGTTGGCATTTGGAGGTTAGTTTCATGTTGGCTAGCTGATTAAAATTTCATAAGGCGTCGCCTCGATTCACGCTTTTAGCGCCTAAGCGTTGAAGCGCACCCCCAACGCATTAAATCGCCTTACCGCCTTAAAAACCACATGCTCCTACCTCATTCTAACATAAAGAAAACAGGGGAAAATTACCCTGTTCGCATTATGGAAAACACCATGTGTGTGCCAGGGATGAGAAGGGAAGGCTGCCGCCATCAGGTTGATGCTCGAGGATGATAGGAAGGTTGGTGTTGGCGGGAAACTTCCGACCTGGCTATTTGACATCACTGTCCATGGGTTTGTCCTTTTGGGAGGTTGAAAATGGACGACTAAATCTAATAAGGATTAGGAGTCATTTTCTCCTGCCGGAGTAGTGGGTTATTTAGCTATTTGGCCGTTTTAAGAGACTGGGAGCCGTTTTACTTCTTCTGTTGGAGATATGCTTACAAAGTCAGTCTTAGCTTTTCACGTCATTTAGAGAAGTCAATAAATATAAGGTATACAATGTATTCTCTCTTATTGTAGGGAAATAGTGTTGTTAAAGGAAGACATATGGTACCACTAGTGGAAACAAGGTCTTTTGTTGATCCCGAAAAGGGGCTTTAACACCGGTTCTTCTACGAACCGGTGTTAAAGGGGGGGCCGTACCAGCGTGGCCCCTGCGGCATTAAAGGAGCCCCCCCTTTAACACCGGTTCGTGCCACGAACCGGTGTTAAAGGTCCCTGCACTGGTGGCCCGCGCACCCCCCCCCTTTAACACCGGTTCGTGGCATGAACCGGTGTTAAAGGGGGAGGGGCTATATAAGACACCACCCCAGCCCACACACACCCCACTCTTCCATTCTTTCACATTTTGGAGCCTAGCAAGAGGGTGTGAAGAGTGCTAGTTTGTGTTTTTTCATATGCACTAGAGGTGTTCGGTGAAATGCCCGAGAGCTCAAAATAAGCTTTCTTGTTGCTCTTTTCGTCTCGGTCGAGGTCGGCAACTATAGTTTCATGTGTCATTGATGTACTATATATATAAATGGTCATCTCCCTATTATTTTTTGATATATACTACATATTAATGCAGATGAATCGGCAATGGATGTACGGTGACCGCCGCACTTCCGAGTACATTACGGGCCTCCAAAATTTCATCGTTGTGGCTAATGCAAACCGTGGTCACAATGGTTTTATGTGCTTTCCGTGTGTTCACTGTCAGAACAAGAAAGACTACTCAAATACCAGAACCATTCACGCCCACCTGCTTCGATCCGGTTTCATGCCCAGCTATAATTGTTGGACCAAGCACGGAGAAAAAGGGGTTGTGATGGAAGACAACGAAGAAGAAGAGGATGATGAAAACTATCATAATATGTATCCTGAATATGATGATAATGCAACGGAGGTAGATAATGAAGATCAAGAGGGAGCAGATGGGCCCGCTGATGACGATCTTGGTCGGGCCATTACTGATGCAAAGGAAGAATGTGAAACTGAAAAGGAGAAGGAGAAGCTGGAGCAGATGTTAAAGGATCACAAAACATTGTTGTATCCAACTTGCGAAGATGGCCACAAAAAGCTAGGTGCCACACTGGATTTGCTGCAATGGAAGGCAGAGAATGGTGTGACTGACAGCGCATTTTCAAAGTTGTTGGTAAAAATGAAGAATCTTCTTCCAAGAAATAATGAGTTGCCTGACAGTACATACCAAGCAAAGAAGGTTGTCTGCCCTCTAGGATTAGACGTGCAGAAGATACATGCCTGCATTAATGACTGCATCCTCTACCGCGGTGAGAAGTACGAGAATTTGGATGCATGCCCGGTATGCACTGCACTGCGGTATAAGATCAGACGAGACGATCCTGGCGATGTTGAGGGCGAGGCCCCTAGGAAGAAGGTTCCCGCCAAGGTTATGTGGTATGCTCCTATAATACCACGGTTAAAACGTCTCTTCAGAAATAAAGAGCATGCCAAGTTATTGCGATGGCACATGGAAGACCGTAAGAAAGACGCGATGTTGAGACACCCCGCTGATGGGTCACAAGGTACACGCCGCACGACATAATGTCGACATGCACTCACCCCTATTATTAGTGCTGACTCGTGTTTTGTCCCGGTTGGTGTCTCCAACCGGGACTAAAGGTTCATCTTTAGTCCCGGTTGGTGTCTCCAACCGGGACTAAAGGTTCATCCCGCCATTTTTTCCCGCCATTTTTCTTCCCGCCATTTTTCTTCCCGCCAGTTCTTCCCTCCAGTTCTTCCCGCTAGTTCACTATATATATATATGTAAGGGGTTGGCCTCCATTGTCATTGCACATCTCTAGACTCATATCTGCAACCTCATCACTCTTTCCCATGGCTTCCACCGTAGCACTAACCCCCAGGGAGGCGGAGGCGCTTTGCGCCTCGAACTACCCCTGCCCGCCGGGCTACTGTGTCCCCGTCGGCTGGATGCTGAGCGTCGGAGGCGTGCCGGTTCCTCCTGTCCCTCTAGGTGTGGCGCGCCGGATGGCCATCACGAACCACTACTACTTCGAGCTCACGCCGGAGCAGCGGAGGAATCCCAGATGGCATCCCGACTATTTCCCTACTTGGGAAGCCTTCTTCGTGGATCGGCATGAGAGGGCGCTCGCCAGGCACGAGGAGGACGGCCCACCTCCTCCTAACTTCAATGAGGCCGGCCGTCGGCTATGGTGGCGCGGTCGGACTCTCCAGAGCGTCATGGCCTATGACACTGCCGCCGACTCTAACCCCCGTCTGCGCTACCCTCAAGTCCAGCCCACGCGCTACCCTCAAGTCCAGCCCACGCGTACTCTCCAGAGGTTCAATTACGGCGACCCCGACGACGACAGCGATGACGGCGGCGGCGAGTACGACGACTACAGTGGCGAGTATTACAGGTGTAGGCAGGAGCATGACTGAATCACTCCAACATTCCGAAACAAGTTCGGCCGATTGTTACTTAATCTGGCCATGTATCTTAATTTTCAGTTCTTTTATGTATCTTAATTTTCAGTTCCAGTTCGGCTTTATGTAACTGTCTCAAAATGACCTATCTCATTCGAGGTTTCTTGGCTTTCGGGTCAAATGACCAATGTTATGGCCAGAATCAAGGCATAGTTTGCAAGAGGAGTTTTCCTTTTTATCGCACCAAAAAGGCATTTTCCATTTTCCGAGCATAAAAAACAGACGGTTTTGTGAAGAAACCACCAAATGGCTAATTCAAAAAACCACCAACACATTTTTAGGTTCACAATATGCTATTTTATCAAAAAACAATGCAAGTTGAGCGAGGCTTGGTGAGATACAAAAGATGCGACATAAATATCCAATCAATTCAAAAATGTTAATACAAAAGATGCGGCATTAAAATATGATTTGATCTAATAAAAATCATTTTTTAGATGCTTAATATTTCTTATGTTCAAAGTTTTAGGATTTAACAATTTATTTTTGTTTGAATTGAATAATCAAAATTTATATGTAAGTGTTTTAATTATTTTTAAAAAATTTCATGTAAAGTAAATATAAAATGATTTACATGAAAGGATAGATATTATTTTTCTGAAAATTATGATATATTATTCATATTTTTCTGAGTTGAAATGAAAAAGATATGAATTTTCTAAATTCATATCATATTTTTTGAATTAAAAAAGCCCCTTTAATGCATGAAATAAATGCCCCCCCCTTTAACACCGGTTCCAGACAGGAACCGGTGTTAAAGGGGGGGGGCATTTATTTCGTTTCCCGCGCGCACCCCCCCTTTTAACACCGGTTTATGGCTGGAACCGGTGTTAAAGGGGGGGGGTGTAATAAATGCGCGCGGGAAACGAATTCCCCTCCTTTAACATCGGTTCGTGGCACGAACCGGTGTTAAAGGGGGGGGTGTATTAAATTCACCTTCCCCTTCCTTTCTTCCCCCCAGAGCAGCCAGATCGCCACCACCACCGTACTTACCGCCACCGCGCGCGCCATCGGAGCAGAGAGAAGCGCCGCGCCGCCACCTCTTTCCGCCGCCGTTGGAACCGCCTCATCGCGAAGATCATCTCCACCGAAGGAATCGACCCCGCGTGCTTCGAATCCTCACCATCGACCTCTTCTCTTTCGACGCCGTCCGCCACTCTCCGACAACGAATCCGACGCTTCTCGACCGCACCTCGCCTCGCCGACCCCTCCGTTGCATCCGTGGTGAGCCTGCGGTCCTCACAGAACTCCTCTCTCGCCTCCTCTCGCTCTCTGTCGCTGGCGCCACGAGCATCTGCAAGCCCCGCCGCCGCGCGCCGCTGTGTGTCGTGCTCCGACGACCATTCCAGGGAGGCGCCGCCACTATCTGGCTCCCCGCGACGCCCTCTCTCTATCTCGCCCCTCCGCGCATCCAGGCGAGCACGGGATCATTGGATCCTTGCTCGATCCGAGGGTGAGCTCCATTGCTGATGTCATGCTGACATCAGCATGAGGCAATAACTCATTTTCTTTTATTAATTATTTTGTAAATAATTTCAGTAAATATTAAATATGACAGGTGGGCCCCCTGTTTTAGGGTTTGGATCCTCGGAACCCCCTCTAAAGTGATCAAGCATGTTTTAGGATTCAATTCAACACCGTTTAACTTGTCATATCATCCATATTGTATGAGCATTGCACATGCCATGTGTTGAGAGTTGTTTTCTCTTTTCCGGTGATTGGTTCTCGCGAATAGGAACCGAACCCGAAGCTGAAGTCAACGCCACCGAAGAGCAGAACCAGTTAGTATGGATCCACTTAGTAGAAACCTTGAAGAAGAAGAAATAATGGAGAACATTATTGATGAGGACACCTCACAATATCTGAACTTGGAGGGACATGATGACGACAGCTCAAGTACTAGTCATGGAGAAGATGAAGACTCCGGTGAACGCAATTTAATGGTTACAAAGTCCGGCGAGGTATATGCATTGATTAAGCCTCTGCTGACTTCCACAAACAATCTTCTTCTACATGTATTAATTAACGCTTCTTTCTTCTTTTAGCCCTCTGGATCGACCAGCCAGCAACCATCTTCTTCTACGAAAAAGAGCAAGCGAGGCGCGAGCCAGCGGTTGAAAGATCGTGCAAAGTTCACGATCGAAGCAGTCCGTGTTGATGGCAGGCCGATGGAGCCCAAGAAGGCCGCAGACAAATTTGTACGTCGGGCTGGAGTTCTTGTTAGGGACCAAATCCCAATCACAATTGAAAATTGGAATAAGCCAAAGAAGGGCGACGGTACCTTTGTCGATGACAGATCCAAAGAAACGCTTTGGAATTCGTTGTTGGTAAATTTCACCCTTCCACCAGAGGAGGATGAAAACAACCCGGTTATAAAGGAAAAGGTCAAAGAGTGGACTCTAAAGAAGATGGCCGAGGCTTTCCGCAACTGGAAGACAAAATTGAACAAATTTTTCAAATCTGCGAGACTCCAAATTTCGAAGACGCATATTATGCGAAGATAAGACCTCACTGGCCCGAATTTAAGACATATAAAAAAAGTTCTATAGCTAAAAATAGGTCAGAAACCAATACGCTTAATGCCCTGAAGAAGGAATATCACCAGAGGACGGGGTCAGGTGGCTACATATCTCAGAGGCCTAAGTGGGAGGAAGCTGAGAAGGCCCTGCGCGAGAGAGGGATCACACCCCAGACAGATGGGTGGGACCTACGTGCAAAGACTTGGTTCTACGGAATCGGGGCAAGGTTGGACCCAGAAACAGGATTGTGTATCTTCCCAACCATCCTTGCCAAACCCGTCACTGAACTCATCACGGCATACGAGGAAACATCCGCCAGGACCTTCCATCCCGACAGAGAGAATGACCAGCTCACACGCGCCATCGGTAAAAAAGAACACCCTGGACATGCACGAGGCACAGGGGGTATGACATGGAAGGATGGGTTTGCCGACTGGAGCGACTCTTACAGATGGCGCGGCAGAAAAGAAAAAGAGCGTACAGAGCGGATGACACAGATAGAACATGCACTTGCGGCGCTGCAGGCGCAAGTGAATGCACAACAAAGCCATCAAGCTACCGGCCCATCTCAGCGGCACGAAGAGCCTGCATTGGAAGCTGCCCGCGGCCCAGACTCTGCGCGGAAAAGCAGTGTGGCTTCCACGGAGAACGTGCAGCCCACGCTTGAAATGACGGGTCCTCGATACCCCGTGGATGAGATCACGGAGAGCGAACACGCTGAGCTGCATGTGAGATTAATGGGCTTATCCATTAAGGTGGCTGTCGGCTATGCCTTACCTCCTGTAGCTGGTGGAACTTACCACTGCCGACCGATTCCAGATGGCTATGCTATTGTCGGGGTGGATGAGGTTGTGAAGGAATATGAGGAAGCACAGCTTGACCATGCTACAGGTGAAGGGGAAACTCAACTCAAATTTGCAGTGAAAACAACCATTCTTTGGAAGAAGGAACACATTGTGCTTCCAAATTGGAGGTCACTGGCACCCCCGCCGTCTCCGCAGCGTCAGCAGTCTGAGCCGCTTCAGCTATCTCCTGCGCGGCATCCATCTCCGGCGCGACAGCCATCTCCGGCCCGTCAGCCATCTCCTGCGCGGCAGCCATCTCCGGCCCGTCAGCCATCTCCTGCGCGGCAGCCATCTCCGGCCCGTCAGCCATCTCCGGTGCTTCATCCATCTCCTCAGCGTAAGCGGAAGAGCACTGCCATGAGGAGCATCAGTAGCACTGCCACAAAGAAATCCGCAGGAAACCGTACGCCAAAGAGTTCAAAAAACTACGTCCCGCAGCCTTCCGCCAAGCCATTGCCGGTTTTACCGTGGAATCGCAGCGACGAGGAGACCAATAGGATCTCGGAAGAACAGGTCAAGAAATTCTTTGCACCTAGACGGGCCGAGCCAAAGGAGAAAATAGATCCGGCGGTGGTGGAGAAGTTCTACAATAATCTTTTGAAACCTGAAACCCCACTTGTGCCGGACTACGAGCGCCAGATTTTGAAGGCGGATGCAAGGCGCCGTAGGGAGACTGAAAGTAGCAGTCGTGAGGCACCCCAGAAAACAGTTCCCATGCTCGGAGAGCAGGAAAACCAATCATGTGCCCCGCTCCAAATGTTCGACACACGAGACGCTCCTCCCGTAAATGATTACGAGGCAGAGCTACAAAGAAAGGCCAATGAGATGGGGATGACTTACATTGCATACTTGAACGTCATGGGAGACAACTTGGCCAAATGCGATGCCAACCCCATACAGCCATGGAAGTATGGGAAGAATCTCGTCAAGAAAGAGGAGCTCAAGAATCTACCAACAAAGATGCGAAAATTGCACAAGTGGTACCTTCATTTCTGCAAGACGAGAAAGGTAGAATGGATCACGACGCATATAAGAGATCAGATTTTCTTGTGCGGAGACGACGCAATCGACTTCAACATTCAAGACTTGCATTTTCTATTCAATCAGAAGGAACTCGACAAATCTTCCATCAGCCTTTATTTTGTGTAAGTACTATTTCTGTAATTTTTATCTCATCTCATTCACTTCATTAATTGCATGTATATATATATATATGCTCACCATATATGTATATACTATTATGCAGGAAAAAGGTTATGGAATGCATGAAAGGAGGCCCTTTTGACATTGGGTTCGTTGACCCAAATAGATTTCATGAAGAAGTTGTAAGAGACAAACCCGGGCAAACAGAAGATTACTTGCTAAAGTCTTTACTGAGACAACAAACCAAAAGGGAAATACTATTGCCTTACAACTTCTCGTGAGTACTGTTACCCTCTCTCTTGTACACATTCTGTTTCAGCTTACTCGATGTTAAGTGTAATTGATGATGAGTTATGCGTGCGTAGGTTCCACTTTATTCTGCTAGTCATTCAACCCGACTCAGGAAAAGTCCTTGTCATGGACTCGTTACGAAAAGAAAAAGAGCTATGGGCAGACTTTAGAGAGATGCTCCAGAGGTAATTTCAATCATATTATCGCACTAGATCGGCAACTTTCGTGACAATAAGTAATTAATTACTCCTTTATCCATTTTCTTTGTCGGACAGGGTTTGGAAAATGTTCACGGGTAGGGCCGTGGGTGAATGGTCAGAAGAACTAAAATTTGTAGACCAAAATGTAAGTAATACTAGCTAGCTTCCAATTCCATTATATCATGCTTTATTGATTATTATTTTGATTGAACTCTCTATTCTCGTAAAGTGCGCGCATCAGGGACACGGCAATAACTTATGTGGGTACTATGTTTGCGAATTCATTCGCAACACGATATGTGCGACGGGCCAAGCCGCACTAGAACAACTTAGAGTAAGTAAACAAAGTCCACAACATTATTTTATTACCATCAATTGTGTTGAGTTTTATTCTTATATATATATTGACGGCCCATTCTTCATATATATTCAGATCGAACGGATGCGGGACCAACTCCTACCATTTGAACGCATACGAGCCATTTAAGAGGAATTGGCGGGGTTCATACTTGATGAGGTCGTCACGCCTGGCGGAGAACTCTTTAGATATCCACCAAAATGAACGATGACGATGTATGTGCCGATGACGATGTATGTGCCGATGACGATGTATGTGCCGATGACGATGTTTGTGTATAATAATAGTTGCTTAATTATTCATGTACTCGTATGTACCGATGACGATTTATAAGTATACCGCTCCCGATCGATTCCCCCTCTCTCCCCCCCTCCCGCAGAAATACGCCCAGAACGGGGCAGAGGCAGAAGTCTGCCGCGGCAGAGATTTAGGTCGTTTTCCTACCGCGGCAGAACTCTGCCGCGGCAGGAAAACGGCCTAAATCTCTGCCGCGGCAGAAGAACCTTTAACACCGGTTCCAGATACGAACCGGTGTTAAAGGGGGGGGGGGCCTGAGGCCTGCGGCAGCCCCACGTGCGCCACCCTTTAACACCGGTTCGTATAAGAACCGGTGTTAAAGGGGCCCCCCCTCTAACACCGAACCCTCAACAGCGGTTGGGGAACCGCTGTTAGAGGGCCCTCCCAACCGGAGTTAAAGGGGGGGCTCTGCACTAGTGTACAGTGGAACAATTAGTCTTCTCTAAATTTCTAATACATCACCCCTTATTTAATGGAAGACAATGTTCTCTTTTTAAATTTTCTCTCTTCCGACTAAGTAAAAATCCTACATGGCAGCTCTAAGGGTAGGATTCACCCTATAGTATATGAGCATCTTCAAGCCATGACCAGGCGACAAGTATGGTCGAATACCATGGAGCTCAACTGCTCAATTACTAACATCCTGTAGGGCGTGAACCATCTGACCTACTAATTGAAATAGGTTGGAGTTTAATTTGAATTGGTTTGCAGCACGAATTTTCCGTCACATATCCACTCATTTGTGTGTGTCCCTGTTATGGCGATGTGTTCTTGTTCAACAGGAGAGCGATTGCCAAATATATAGTCACAGCTCCAATCGATTGGTCCTGGAAGAGTGGATCATGACATCTATCGAAAATATGTTCCAGTCAATATTTTTTTTTGGAAATGGGCATTTGTATTAACATAAAATGTTTAATGTTTACACCCGGCAATTGCATAACTAAGATACACACAGCCACACGAATGAAATAACAAGAGAATAAAAGAAAGACAAGGATTACAAAAATGCACTATTGAAATGATTGTCTTCAATCTAAAGTAGATCAACCCTCAAATCACGCGGTCATCCTTGTCGGAAGAAAATATCCCTCCCCGTGTCCTCCAATCACATACATCCCACCACAAATAAGTCGCAGAACTCCATGCGTTGGAGAATAGTCCATGATCGAAGGATAGCCGTAGCTCGATAAATAACCTTTTTTCGATAAAGGGCACTTTTATTACTTAAAAGGTTTAAGCATTACACCCGGCCTTTGCATACTAAGATGCACACAGCCACCATAGTTCACAAGTCCAAACAAAAAAATAAAGAAGCGAATTACATATCAGATTGAGAAATTGTAAGACGCCTAAAATGTAGAAGGAGGGCCTATCCGTAGATTATGATGCCATCCATGTCGGGTAAACAAATCCCGTGCCGTATCCTCCAGCCGCGTACACACCTCCGTGAAAAGGTCGTGGTACTCCGTACGATGTAGTAGTGACCAAGAGCGCAACGTGATGGTACATCGGTAAATAACCTGCAGGAGAGAACAATTTATATCATTAAAAACTTTGTCATTTCTACACAGCCATAGCGACCATATAATGGAAATCGCTCCAACCCTAAGAAGTAGCTTATACTTGTTGTCTATCCCATGTAACCAATTTCCACAAATATTGGCAATACTACGTGGTGGATACAAGTCTGAAGCTGCCTGGGTAACTGACCATATAGATCTAGCAAAATTGCATTGGAAAAATAGGTGTTTGATTGTCTCATTGTGATGACAAAAAACACACATAGGATTTCCATGGCAATTCCGCTTAATAAGATTATCTTAGTGAGGATTGAAGGGTTTCGCGGCATAGTAAATCAAAATTTTCTACGGAGCGAATAGAGGGAAAGCCAAGATCTAATCTAGGAGATGCAAACAACGAGAGAGATTGGATTAGATCTTCATACCCTTGAAGATTCGCACAGCGGAACGCTCGTCGGAACATGGGTGATGTAGTCGTACTCGCTTCTCCTCCTCGCGATCCGATCCGATCTAGCACCACAAGTGGTGGTGCCTCCGTGAGATGCACACGTGCAGCACCTCGATGTCTCCTCCTTCCTCGGACCAGCAAGTATGGTGGAGAGATGGATTGGATCTACAACACGACGGCGTGGTGTATATGGTGGAGAATTTCTGCAGCAGGGCTTCGCCTACAAGCAGTCGGGAGGGAGAGAGGAGGGCAACAGGGCGGCTAGGGTTGGAGGGGAAGGTGTGTGGGGTTGGTGCGCCCCCACCCGTCTTTATATAGAGGGGGGGCGCAGCCCTAGCCCCATCCCCAAGTCCAAACCGGCGGCCCCAAGGAGGAGGAGTGGGGGGCAAGGAAACCCCCCCTTCTAGAAGGTCTATCTAGGGTTTAAACCCCTCTAGGCCGGCTGGGCCCTATGGGGCCTTGTGCCCCTGGCCCAATGCGACCAGAGCACTCCCTCATAGGCCCAAGCCCCCTCCCGGAAGGTGGGGCCACGTTGGTCCCCTTCCGGAAGGTTTCTAGAAGCTTCCGGTACAATATCGATTAACCCGGAACAATTCCGAACTCCAAAAACTGCACTGCCTTATATGAATCTTATTCTCCGGACCATTCCGGAACCTCTCGTGATGTCCCGGATCCCATCCGAGACTCCGAACAAAAACTCATAAACCAATTATCCAATCTATCCTAGCGTCGAGACACGTTAAGTGTGTGACCCTGCGGGTTCGAGAATATGCGGACATGATCTTCTATCAATAATCAACAGCGGGGTCTGGAAACCCATATTGACTACCACACATTCATCGATGATCATATCGGATGAACCACGATGCCAGGATTCAATCAATCCCATATATATATTCCCTTCGTCTCGCGATATTTTACTTGCCCGAGATTCGATCGTCGGTACCGTCATACCTAGTTCAATCTCGTTCACAACAAGTACTTTACTCGTTCTGTAATCCGATATCACTTTGTGATTAACTCCTTAACCACATGCTTGCAAGCGGTGTTGATATCGATTACCGAGTGGGCCCGAAGTAAATCTCTCCGACTTGGGAGGGACAAATCCCATCTCGATACATACAACCCAACAGATACTTTCTGATCACCTGAGAGACACCTTTATGATCACCCTCTCATAGGATGACGTTTGATGACCTCAAAGCTTTCTTCCGATATCAGGGAGTTGTATTATCTCATGGTCTAAGGAATACAATATTTGACATAAGAAAAGCTTCGCAAAGACGAACACGATGACACGATCTAATTGCTTCGCTTAGTTTGGGTTTGTCCATCATATCATTCTCCCAATGATATGATCTCATTATCAATTGACAACTCATGTCTATGGTTAGGATACCTTAACCATCATTGATCAATGAGCTAGTCCATAGAGGCGTACTAGGGACACGGTGTTGTTCACAAACCACACAAGTATTAAAGTTTCCGCTTAATACAATTCTAGCATGGAATATAAACTTTATCATGAACAAGAATTATAATAATAACATCTTTATTATTGCCTCTAGGGCATAATTCCAATAGTCTCCCACTTGCACTAGAGTCAATAATCTAGTTTACATTTGGCAACAATCTCACACCCATGGCACTGAGGTGCTGATCATGTTTTACACGTGGAAGAGGTTTAGTCAATGGATCTGCGACATTCAGATCTGTATGTACTTTGCTAATCTTCAGATCTCCATCTGCTATATAATCTCGGATTATATGAAACTTGCGGTTGATATGCTTGGTCTTTGGATGATATCTTGGTTCCTTAGCGAGTGCTATGGCGCCAGTGTTGTCACACAATATCTCCAGTGGGTCCAATGCACTTGGAACCACGCCAAGCTCAGTGATGAAGTTTCTGATCCAAACTCCTTCACTTGACGCTTCTGCAGCAGCCATGTATTCCGCTTCTACTGTAGATCCCGCGATCACGCTTTGCTTGCAGCTTCTCCAGCTCACAGCTCCTCCATTCAAAATATACACGTATCCTGTCTGAGATTTAGAATCATCCTTATCGGTGTCGAAACTAGCGTCGATATAACCTTTTACGACGAGCTGTTCATCACCCCCATAGACTAAGAACATTTCTTTAGTCCTATTTAGGTACTTTAGGATGTTCTTCACGGCTGTCTAGTGTTCCACTCCTGGATCACTTTGATATCTGCTCGTCAAACTAAGAGCATTGGACACATCCGGTCTAGTACACAGCATGGCATACATGATAGAACCTATGGCCGAGGCATAAGGCACTTTGCTCATAGCTTCCCTATCATTTACCGTAGCTGGACACTAAGCCTTGCTCAATATCTTACCTGACAACATAGGCACTGAACCTTTCTTTGCCTTATCCATTCTGAACCTTTTCAGAACTTTGTCTAGGTATGTACTCTGGCTTAAAGCTATCAGGCGTCTTTGTCTATCTCTATAGATCTTGATACCCAATATATAAGCAGCTTCACCTAGGTCTTTCATTGAAAAACACTTGTTCAAATAACTCTTCACATCGTTAAGCATGTTAATGTCATTTCCAATAATCAATATGTCATCCACATATAGTACCAGAAATGTCACCGAGCTCCCACTCACTTTCTTGTAGATACAAGCTTCGTAGCAATTTGGAACAAATCCAAAGCTCTTGATCACTTGATCAAAACGAAGGTTCCAACTCCGAGATGCTTGCTTTAGTCCATAAATGGAACGCTCAAGCTCGAATACTTTATTAGCATCCTTAGGATCGACAAAACCTTCGGGTTGCATCATATACAACTCTTCATCAATGTTGCCATTGAGGAACGCAGTCTTGACATCCATCTGCCAAATTTCATAATCATGAAACGCAACAATTGCTAATAAAATCCGAATAGACTTAAACATCGCTACGGGAGAGAAAGTCTCATCGTAGTCAACACCTTGAACTTGTCGAAAACCTTTCGCGACAAGCTGTGCTTTATAGATGGTAACATTACCATCCGCGTCCGTTTTCTTCTTGAAAATCCATTTGCACTCAACGGCCTTTCGGTCGTTAGGAGGGTCCACCAAAGTCCATACTTGGTTTTCGCTCATGGATCCCAATTCGGATTTCATGGCTTCTAGCCATTTCTCAGAGTCTGGGCTCATCATCGCTTCCTCATAGTTCGTAGGTTCACTGTCTTCTACCAACAAGACAGTCAAGACAGGGTTGCCGTACCACTCAAGAGGGGCACGCGACCTTGTCGACCTGCGACGTTCAGTAGCAGCATCTCCGAAGCTTCATGATCCTTGTCATTAGCTTCCTCTATTGTTGGTGCAGGCGGCACTGGAACAATTTCAGGTGCTGCGCTACTCTCCAATTCAAGAGAAGGTTCAATAACCTCATCTAGCTCTACTTTCCTCCCACTCACTTCTTTCGAGAGAAACTCCTTCTCAAGAAAGGAACCGTTCTTTGCGACAAACACTTTGCCTTCGGTTCTGTGATAGAAGGTATACCCAATAGTTTCCTTAGGGTATCCTATGAAGATGCATTTCTCCGCTTTGGGTTCGAGCTTGTCCGGCATCAACTTCTTGACGTAAGCTTCGCATCCCCAAACTTTAAGAAACGACAACTTAGGTTTACCACCAAACCACAGTTCATACGGTGTCGTCTCAACGGATTTAGATGGTGCCCTATTTAAAGTGAATGCAGCGGTTTATAATGCATAACCCCAAAATGATAACAACAAATCAGTAAGAGACATCATTGATCTGACCATATCTAATAAGGTTCGATTCCGGCGTTCAGACACACCATTGCGCTGTGGTGTTCCGGGTGGCGTGAGTTGCAAAACAATTTCGCTTGCTTTAAGATGCGTGAGAAAATCATAACTCAAATATTCACCCCCACGATTGGATCGTAGAAACTTAATTTTTCTGTTACGATGGTTCTCCACTTCATTCTGAAATTCCTTGAACTTTTCAAATGTTTCAGATTTATGTTTCATTAAATAGATATACCCATATCTACTTAAGTCATCGGTAAAAGTGAGAAAATAGCGATATCCACCGCGCGTCGAAACACTCATCGGTCCGCACACATCGGTATGTATGATTTCCAACAAGTCCGTTGCTCGCTCCATCATTTCGGAGAACGGGGTTTTGATCATCTTTCCCATGAGCCATGGTTCGCATGTGTCAAATGATTCAAAATCAAGAGACTCCAAAAGTCCATCAGAATGGAGTTTCTTCATGCGCTTTACACCAATATGACCTAGACGACAGTGCCACAAATAAGTAGTATTATCACTATCTACTTTGCATCTCTTAGCCTCAATGTTATGGATGTGTGTTTCATCCCTTTCGAGATTTAGAAGAAATAAACCATTCAAAAGAGGTGCATGACCATAGAAGATGTTACTCATATAAATAGAACAACCATTATTCTCCGATTTAAATGAATAACCGTCTTGCAATAAACACGATCCAGAAATAATGTTCATGCTCAACGCAGGCACATAATAACATTTATTAAGGTTTAAAACTAATCCCGAAGGTAAAACTAAGGAGAGCGTGCCGACGACCATCACATCAACTCTTGACCCATTGCCAACGCGCATCGTCACCTCATCCCTCGCAAGCCGCCGTCTATTCCGTAGCTCCTGTTTCGAGTTACAAATATTAGCAACTGAATCGGTATCAAATACCCAGGCACTACAACGCGGGCTAGTAAGGAAAACATCAATAACATGTATATCAAATATACCTTTGATGGTGCCAGCCTTCTTGTCCGCTAAGTACTTCAGACAGTTGTGCTTCCAGTGACCCTTGTCCTTGCAATAGAAGAACTCAGTGTCCGGCTTAGGACCAGACTTGAACTTCTTCTCAGCAGGGGCAACGCGCTTGCCGCCGCCTTTCTTAAAGGGCTTATTTGCACCCTTACCTTTCTTAAAGGAGGGCTTGTTGACCATCAACACATGATTATCCTTCTTGATGTCCACCTCCGCAGCCTTCAGCTTTGCGAAGAGCTCGGTGATCGTATCAGTGGAACCAATCTGATTATGAGTCACTACAAAACTTTTGTAGCTGGGAGGGAGTGATTGCAGAACCCTGTCAATCTTGAGCTCCTCTGGAATCTTGCAGTCCAGTTGCTCAAGGCGTTGAGTGTAGCCCGACATCTTGATGGCGTGCTCACGAACGGAACTCCCTTCCTCCATCTTGCAGTTAAAGAATCTCTCAGAGATCTCATATCTCTCAGAACGGGCCTGAATCTGAAACATGGTTTTCAGCTCCTCGAGAATCTCAAAGGGCCCGGGATAGTGTTCAAAATGATTTTGAAGGTCCGATTCCATAGCAAACAACATGGTGCTCTTAATCACACCATAATCATCTTTGCGCGACTGATAGACAGCTTTCTCATCAGCCGGCGCAGTTGCAGCAGGGGCGTCACCTAACGCTTTCTCAAGGACATAGTCCTTTTGACCGCTAGAGAGAATGATTCTCAGATTGCGGAACCAATTGGTGAAGTTAGACCCATTGTTCTTAATCTTTTCTTTCTCAGCAAAAACGTTGAAGTTGAAGTTGGACTTAGCCATGTGATCTACAATATTTGCAAGTAAAAATTAGACTATGTTCATGATAACTAGTTCAACTTTTAATCAAATTACTAGATGAACTCCCACTAAATTCAACATCCCTCAAGTTGTTTAGTGAACATGATCCAAATTCACCACACCTAATCCGATCATCACGAGAAGAGATGTGGCTTCAATGGTGGACAACGAAGTGTCGATCATATCATTCATATGACTCATGCTTAACCTTTCGGTTCATGTGTTCCGAGGCCATGTCTGTACATGCTAGGCTCGTCAAGTTAGACCCAAGTATTTCCGCGTGTACAAAAACTGGCTTGCACTCGTTGTATGTGAGTGTAGAGTCTATAGCACCCGATCATCACGTGATGCTTGGACACGACGAACTTTCGCAACGGTGCATACATGGGGATAACACAGTTTTATCTTGATCTTTAAGTGAGGAATCATCTTATAATGCTACCGTCGTGATCTAAGCATAATAAGATACATAAAAGGATAAACATCACATGCATATAACTTTATGTGACATGGTATAGCCAATCTTCGCGCAATGATCTCCATCTTGTGCGTGCCGGCATGATCTCCATCACTCCACCATGATTGCCTCCACCACGAATAGCAACTACAACTATTGCTAACTACTTAGCGATAAAGTAAAGCTATTACATGGCGTATAAGAAGTTGACTCGCAGGTCATACACAATTATAAAGACAACCATATGGCTCCTGTCGGTTGTGTACTCATCGACATGCAAGTCGTGAAATATTACAAAACATGATCATCGCATACATTATACACATCACATCTTGGGCCATACCATATCACAGAAAACACTCCCTGCAAAAACAAGTTAGACGCCTCTACTTTGTTGTTGCATGTTTTACGTGGCTTATGGGAGTAGATGCTAAGAACGATTCTTACCTACGGAAAGCCACAACGGTGATATTATGGTTGCCAAACTCCGGTGTAGATCCCATGACAACTATAGTGAGAGAAACTGACATCCACCAGCCGCATGTGTGGAACAAGCCACACGTCAAGTGCGGAGCCGGTCTCGCGAACGACGTCGCGTAAGGTTAGCCTGGACCGCTTCAATATCACTATCCCGCGTCATAAGAAGAACACAAACAAGAGGCTTGCAACAGAAAACATCAACGCCCGCAACAACCATGTTGCATTCTACTCGTGAATCACATCTACGCATAGATCTAGCTCTGATACCACTGAAGGATTTCGCGGCATAGTAAATCAAAATTTTCTACGGAGCGAACAGAGGGAAAGCCAAGATCTAATCTAGGAGATGCAAACAACGAGAGAGATTGGATTAGATCTTCATACCCTTGAAGATTCGCACAGCGGAACGTTTGTCGGAACATGGGTGATGTAGTCGTACTCGCTTCTCCTCCTCGCGATCCGATCCGATCTAGCACCACAAGTGGCGGTGCCTCCGTGAGATGCACACGTGCAGCACCTCGACGTCTCCTCCTTCCTCGGACCAGAAAGTATGGTGGAGAGACGGATTGGATCTACAACACGACAGCGTGGTGTATATGGTGGAGAATTTCTGCAGCAGGGCTTCGCCTACAAGCAGTCGGGAGGGAGAGAGGAGGGCAGCAGGGCGGCTAGGGTTGGAGGGGAAGGTGTGTGGGGTTGGTGCGCCCCCACCCCTCTTTATATAGAGGGGGGGCGCGCAGCCCTAGCCCCTCCCCCAAGTCCAAACCGGCGGCCCCAAGGAGGAGTAGTGGGGGGCAAGGAAACCCCCCCTTCTAGAAGGTCTATCTAGGGTTTAAACCCCTCTAGGCCGGCTGGGCCCTATGGGGCCTTGTGCCCCTGGCCCAATGCGACCAGGGCACTCCCTCATAGGCCCAAGCCCCCTCCCGGAAGGTGGGGCCACGTTGGTCCCCTTCCGGAAGGTTCTAGAAGCTTCCGGTACAATATCGATTAACCCGGAACAATTCCGAACTCCAAAAACTGCACTGCCTTATATGAATCTTATTCTCCGGACCATTCCAGAACCTCTCGTGATGTCCCGGATCCCATCCGAGACTCCGAACAAAAACTCATAAACCAATTATCCAATCTATCCTAGCATCGAGACACGTTAAGTGTATGACCCTGCGGGTTCGAGAATATGCGGACATGATCTTCTATCAATAATCAACAGCGGGGTCTGGAAACCCATATTGACTCCCACACATTCATCGATGATCATATCGGATGAACCACGATGCCAGGATTCAATCAATCCCATATATATATTCCCTTCGTCTCGCGATATTTTACTTGCCCGAGATTCGATCGTCGGTACCGTCATACCTAGTTCAATCTCATTCACAGCAAGTACTTTACTCGTTCCGTAATCCGATATCACTTTGTGATTAACTCCTTAACCACATGCTTGCAAGAGGTGTTGATATCGATTACCGAGTGGGCCCGAAGTATATCTCTCCGACTTGGGAGGGACAAATCCCATCTCGATACATACAACCCAACATATACTTTCTGATCACCTGAGAGACACCTTTATGATCACCCTCTCATAGGATGACGTTTGATGACCTCAAAGCTTTCTTCCGATATCAGGGAGTTGTATTATCTCATGGTCTAAGGAATACAATATTTGACATAAGAAAAGCTTCGCAAAGACGAACACGATGACACGATCTAATTGCTTCGCTTAGTTTGGGTCTGTCCATCATATCATTCTCCCAATGATATGATCTCATTATCAATTGACAACTCATGTCTATGGTTAGGAAACCTTAACCATCATTGATCAATGAGCTAGTCCATAGAGGCGTACTAGGGACACGGTGTTGTTCACAAACCACACAAGTATTAAAGTTTCCGCTTAATACAATTCTAGCATGGAATATAAACTTTATCATGAACAAGAATTATAATAATAACATCTTTATTATTGCCTCTAGGGCATAATTCCAATAGTCTCCCACTTGCACTAGAGTCAATAATCTAGTTTACATTTGGCAACAATCTCACACCCATGGCACTGAGGTGCTGATCATGTTTTACACGTGGAAGAGGTTTAGTCAATGGATCTGCGATATTTAGATCTGTATGTACTTTGCTAATCTTCAGATCTCCATCTGCTATATAATCTCGGATTATATGAAACTTGCGGTTGATATGCTTGGTCTTTGGATGATATCTTGGTTCCTTAGCGAGTGCTATGGCGCCAGTGTTGTCACACAATATCTCCAGTGGGTCCAATGCACTTGGAACCACGCCAAGCTCAGTGATGAAGTTTCTGATCCAAACTCCTTCACTTGACGCTTCTGCAGCAGCCATGTATTCCGCTTCTACTGTAGATCCCGCGATCACGCTTTGCTTGCAGCTTCTCCAGCTCACAGCTCCTCCATTCAAAATATACACGTATCCTGTCTGATATTTAGAATCATCCTTGTCGGTGTCGAAACTAGCGTCGATGTAACCTTTTACGACGAGCTGTTCATCACCCCCATAAACTAAGAACATTTCTTTAGTCCTATTTAGGTACTTTAGGATGTTCTTCACGGCTGTCCAGTGTTCCACTCCTGGATCACTTTGATATCTGCTCGTCAAACTAAGAGCATTGGACACATCCGGTCTAGTACACAGCATGGCATACATGATAGAACCTATGGCCGAGGCATAAGGCACTTTGCTCATAGCTTCCCTATCATTTACCGTAGCTGGACACTGAGCCTTGCTCAATATCTTACCTGACAACATAAGCACTGAACCTTTCTTTGCCTTATCCATTCTGAACCTTTTCAGAACTTTGTCTAGGTATGTACTCTGGCTTAAAGCTATCAGGCGTCTTTGTCTATCTCTATAGATCTTGATACCCAATATATAAGCAGCTTCACCTAGGTCTTTCATTGAAAAACACTTGTTCAAATAACTCTTCACATCGTTAAGCATGTTAATGTCATTTCCAATAATCAATATGTCATCCACATATAGTACCAGAAATGTCACCGAGCTCCCACTCACTTTCTTGTAGATACAAGCTTCGTAGCAATTTGGAACAAATCCAAAGCTCTTGATCACTTGATCAAAATGAAGGTTCCAACTCCGAGATGCTTGCTTCAGTCCATAAATGGAACGCTCAAGCTTGCATACTTTATTAGCATCCTTAGGATCGACAAAACCTTCGGGTTGCATCATATACAACTCTTCATCAATGTTGCCATTGAAGAACGCAGTCTTGACATCCATCTGCCAAATTTCATAATCATGAAACGCAACAATTGCTAATAAAATCCGAATAGACTTAAACATCGCTACGGGAGAGAAAGTCTCATCGTAGTCAACACCTTGAACTTGTCGAAAACCTTTCGCGACAAGCCGTGCTTTATAGATGGTAACATTACCATCCGCGTCCGTTTTCTTCTTGAAAATCCATTTGCACTCAACGGCCTTTCGGTCGCTAGGAGGGTTCACGAAAGTCCATACTTGGTTTTCGCTCATGGATCCCAATTCGGATTTCATGGCTTCTAGCCATTTCTCAGAGTCTGGGCTCATCATCGCTTCCTCATAGTTCGTAGGTTCACTGTCTTCTACCAACAAGACAGTCAAGACAGGGTTGCCGTACCACTCAGGAGGGGCACGCGACCTTGTCGACCTGCGACGTTCAGTAGCAGCATCTCCGAAGCTTCATGATCCTTGTCATTAGCTTCCTCTATTGTTGGTGCAGGCGGCACTGGAACAATTTCAGGTGCTGCGCTACTCTCCAATTCAAGAGAAGGTTCAATAACCTCGTCTATCTCTACTTTCCTCCCACTCACTTCTTTCGAGAGAAACTCCTTCTCAAGAAAGGAACCGTTCTTTGCGACAAACACTTTGCCTTCGGTTCTGTGATAGAAGGTATATCCAATAGTTTCCTTAGGGTATCCTATGAAGATGCATTTCTCCGCTTTGGGTTCGAACTTGTCCGGGATCAACTTCTTGACGTAAGCTTCGCATCCCCAAACTTTAAGAAACGACAACTTAGGTTTACCACCAAACCACAGTTCATACGGTGTCGTCTCAACGGATTTAGATGGTGCCCTATTTAAAGTGAATGCAGCAGTTTCTAATGCATAACCCCAAAATGATAACAACAAATCAGTAAGAGACATCATTGATCTGACCATATCTAATAAGGTTCGATTCCGGCGTTCAGACACACCATTGCGCTGTGGTGTTCCGGGTGGCGTGAGTTGCGAAACAATTTCGCTTGCTTTAAGATGCGTGAGAAAATCATAACTCAAATATTCACCCCCACGATCGGATCGTAGAAACTTAATTTTTCTGTTACGATGGTTCTCCACTTCATTCTGAAATTCCTTGAACTTTTCAAATGTTTCAGATTTATGTTTCATTAAATAGATATACCCATATCTACTTAAGTCATCGGTAAAAGTGAGAAAATAGCGATATCCACCGCGCGTCGAACACTCATCGGTCCGCACACATCGGTATGTATGATTTCCAACAAGTCCGTTGCTCGCTCCATCATTTCGGAGAACGGGGTTTTGATCATCTTGCCCATGAGGCATGGTTCGCATGTGTCAAATGATTCAAAATCAAGAGACTCCAAAAGTCCATCAGGATGGAGTTTCTTCATGCGCTTTACACCAATATGACCTAGACGACAGTGCCACAAATAAGTAGTATTATCACTATCTACTTTGCATCTCTTAGCCTCAATGTTATGGATGTGTGTTTCATCCCTTTCGAGATTTAGAAGAAATAAACCATTCAAAAGAGGTGCATGACCATAAAAGATGTTACTCATATAAATAGAACAACCATTATTCTCCGATTTAAATGAATAACCGTCTTGCAATAAACACGATCCAGAAATAATGTTCATGCTCAACGCAGGCACATAATAACATTTATTAAGGTTTAAAACTAATCCCGAAGGTAAAACTAAGGAGAGCGTGCCGACGACCATCACATCAACTCTTGACCCGTTGCCAACGCGCATCGTCACCTCATCCCTCGCAAGCCGCCGTCTATTCCGTAGCTCCTGTTTCGAGTTACAAATATTAGCAACTGAACCGGTATCAAATACCCAGGCACTACAACGAGGGCTAGTAAGGAAAACCTCAATAACATGTATATCAAATATACCTTTGATGGTGCCAGCCTTCTTGTCCGCTAAGTACTTCGGGCAGTTGTGCTTCCAGTGACCCTTGTCCTTGCAATAGAAGCACTCAGTGTCCGGCTTAGGACCAGACTTGAGCTTCTTCTCAGCAGGGGCAACGCGCTTGCCGCCGCCTTTCTTAAAGGGCTTCTTTGCACCCTTACCTTTCTGAAAGGAGGGCTTGTTGACCATCAACACATGATTATCCTTCTTGATGTCCACCTCCGCAGCCTTCAGCTTTGCGAAGAGCTCGGTGATCGTATCAGTGGAACCAATTTGATTATGAGTCACTACAAAACTTTTGTAGCTGGGAGGGAGTGATTGCAGAACCCTGTCAATCTTGAGATCCTCTGGAATCTTGCAGTCCAGTTGCTCAAGGCGTTGAGTGTAGCCCGACATCTTGATGGCGTGCTCACTAACGGAACTCCCTTCCTCCATCTTGCAGTTAAAGAATCTCTCAGAGATCTCATATCTCTCAGAACGGGTCTGAGTCTGAAACATGGTTTTCAGCTCCTCGAGAATCTCAAAGGGCCCGGGATAGTCTTCAAAACGATTTTGAAGGTCCGATTCCATAGCAAACAACATGGTTCTCTTAATCACACCATAATCATCTTTGCGCGACTGATAGACAACTTTCTCATCAGCCGGCGCAGTTGCAGCAGGGGCGTCACCTAACGCTTTATCAAGGACATAGTCCTTTTGACCGCTAGAGAGAATGATTCTCAGATTGCGGAACCAATTGGTGAAGTTAGACCCATTGTTCTTAAGCTTTTCTTTCTCAGCAAAAACGTTGAAGTTGAAGTTGGACTTAGCCATGTGATCTACAATATTTGCAAGTACAAATTAGACTATGTTCATGATAACTAGTTCAACTTTTAATCAAATTACTAGATGAACTCCCACTAAATTCAACATCCCTCAAGTTGTTTAGTGAACATGATCCAAATTCACCACACCTAATCCGATCATCACGAGAAGATATGTGGCTTCAATGGTGGACAACGAAGTGTCGATCATATCATTCATATGACTCATGCTTAACCTTTCGGTTCATGTGTTCCGAGGCCATGTCTGTACATGCTAGGCTCGTCAAGTTAGACCCAAGTATTTCCGCGTGTACAAAAACTGGCTTGCACCCGTTGTATGTGAGTGTAGAGTCTATAGCACCCGATCATCACGTGATGCTTGGACACGACGAACTTTCGCAACGGTGCATACATGGGGATAACACAGTTTTATCTTCATCTTTAAGTGAAGAATCATCTTATAATGCTACCGTCGTGATCTAAGCATAATAAGATACATAAAAGGATAAACATCACATGCATATAACTTTATGTGACATGGTATAGCCAATCTTCGCGCAATGATCTCCATATTGTGCGTGCCGGCATGATCTCCATCACTCCACCATGATTGCCTCCACCACGAATAGCAACTACAACTATTGCTAACTACTTAGCGATAAAGTAAAGCTATTACATGGCGTATAAGAAGTTGACTCGCAGGTCATACACAATTATAAAGACAACCATATGGCTCCTGTCGGTTGTGTACTCATCGACATGCAAGTCGTGAAATATTACAAAACATGATCATCGCATACATTATACACATCACATCTTGGGCCATACCATATCACAGAAAACACTCCCTGCAAAAAACAAGTTAGACGCCTCTACTTTGTTGTTGCATGTTTTACGTGGCTTATGGGAGTAGATGCTAAGAACGATTCTTACCTACGGAAAGCCACAACGGTGATATTATGGTTGCCAAACTCCGGTGTAGATCCCATGACAACTATAGTGAGAGAAACTGATATCCACCAGCCGCATGTGTGGAACAAGCCACACGTAAGGTTAGCCTGGACCGCTTCAATCTCACTATCCCGCGTCATAAGAAGAACACAAACAAGAGGCTTGCAAAAGAAAACATCAACGCCCGCAACAACCATGTTGCATTCTACTCGTGAATCACATCTACGCATAGATCTAGCTCTGATACCACTGAAGGATTTCGCGGCATAGTAAATCAAAATTTTCTACGGAGCGAACAGAGGGAAAGCCAAGATCTAATCTAGGAGATGCAAACAACGAGAGAGATTGTATTAGATCTTCATACCCTTGAAGATTCGCACAGCGGAACGTTTGTCGGAACATGGGTGATGTAGTCGTACTCGCTTCTCCTCCTCGCGATCCGATCCGATCTAGCACCACAAGTGGCGGTGCCTCCGTGAGATGCACACGTGCAGCACCTCGACGTCTCCTCCTTCCTCGGACCAGAAAGTATGGTGGAGAGACGGATTGGATCTACAACACGACAGCGTGGTGTATATGGTGGAGAATTTCTGCAGCAGGGCTTCGCCTACAAGCAGTCGGGAGGGAGAGAGGAGGGAAGCAGGGCGGCTAGGGTTGGAGGGGAAGGTGTGTGGGGTTGGTGCGCCCCCACCCCTCTTTATATAGAGGGGGGGCGCAGCCCTAGCCCCTCCCCCAAGTCCAAACCGGCGGCCCCAAGGAGGAGTAGTGGGGGGCAAGGAAACCCCCCTTCTAGAAGGTCTATCTAGGGTTTAAACCCCTCTAGGCCGGCTGGGCCCTATGGGGCCTTGTGCCCCTGGCCCAATGCGACCAGGGCACTCCCTCATAGGCCTAAGCCCCCTCCCGGAAGGTGGGGCCACGTTGGTCCCCTTCCGGAAGGTTCTAGAAGCTTCCGGTACAATATCGATTAACCCGGAACAATTCTGAACTCCAAAAACTGCACTGCCTTATATGAATCTTATTCTCCGGACCATTCCAGAACCTCTCGTGATGTCCCGGATCCCATCCGAGACTCCGAACAAAAACTCATAAACCAATTATCCAATCTATCCTAGCGTCGAGACACGTTAAGTGTGTGACCCTGCGGGTTCGAGAATATGCGGACATGATCTTCTATCAATAATCAACAGCGGGGTCTGGAAATCCATATTGACTCCCACACATTCATCGATGATCATATCGGATGAACCACGATGCCAGGATTCAATCAATCCCATATATATATTCCCTTCGTCTCGCGATATTTTACTTGCCCGAGATTCGATCGTCGGTACCGTCATACCTAGTTCAATCTCGTTCACAGCAAGTACTTTACTCGTTTCGTAATCCGATATCACTTTGTGATTAACTCCTTAACCACATGCTTGCAAGCGGTGTTGATATCGATTACCGAGTGGGCCCGAAGTATATCTCTCCGACTTGGGAGGGACAAATCCCATCTCGATACATACAACCCAACAGATACTTTCCGATCACCTGAGAGACACCTTTATGATCACCCTCTCATAGGATGACGTTTGATGACCTCAAAGCTTTCTTCCGATACCAGGGAGTTGTATTATCTCATGGTCTAAGGAATACAATATTTGACATAAGAAAAGCTTCGCAAAGACGAACACGATGACACGATCCAATTGCTTCGCTTAGTTTGGGTCTGTCCATCATATCATTCTCCCAATGATATGATCTCATTATCAATTGACAACTCATGTCTATGGTTAGGAAACCTTAACCATCATTGATCAATGAGCTAGTCCATAGAGGCGTACTAGGGACACGGTGTTGTTCATAAACCACACAAGTATTAAAGTTTCCGCTTAATACAATTCTAGCATGGAATATAAACTTTATCATGAACAAGAATTATAATAATAACATCTTTATAATAATAAAGATGTAGTAGTGACCAAGAGCGCAACGTGATGGTACATCGGTAAATAACTTGCAGGAGAGAACAATTTATATCATTAAAAACTTTGTCATTTCTACACAGCCATAGCGACCATATAATGGAAATCGCTCCAACCCTAAGAAGTAGCTTATACTTGTTGTCTATCCCATGTAACCAATTTCCACAAATATTGGCAATACTACGTGGTGGATACAAGTCTGAAGCTGCCTGGGTAACTGATCATATAGATCTAGCAAAATTGCATTGGAAAAATAGGTGTTTGATTGTATCATTGTGATGACAAAAAACACACATAGGATTTCCATGCCAATTCCGCTTAATAAGATTATCTTAGTGAGGATAACTCCACGACAAAGATACCATACAATTTTTTATTTTTTAGGGATATCTTCATCTTCCAAATCATCCTATTATCTAAAACAGGTATAACCGGCTGGGCTAGTGCATTATAAAAGGAACTCACGAAGAAAGACCCTTTCATACTTAAGTTCCATCGAAATTCGTCTGGTCCAGGCGACAGTTGTACATTTGCTAGACGATGTAGCAATGCGATCCAAGAGTCAATCCTGGTTCCAATTAAATCTCGTCTGAAAGTCACAACGGGCGGGAATGATTCCAAAACAGTGGAGATCGTCGCATCCTTGTAACGAACAATAGAATACAATGCAGGATATTGGTCTTGGAGTGTAGCATTACCCAGCCACTTATCCCCCCAAAACCTTATCTGAGACCCATCCTTAATAGAAAAGGTTCCGAATCTGAAGAAAATTTTCTTCATTGCCATTAGACCGGCCCAAAAGTGAGAGTCACCTGGTTTCCAAACCAGCTGTGACAATGCTTTTGAACCAATATATTTCCTTTTAAGTGGAGTTTACCATACCCCGTCTTCAGAAAGTAATTTGAAGAGCCATTTACCAAGGAGGGCTGTATTTTTGATCTCAAGGTCATGAATACCCAGCCCACCCTGATCTTTGGGGCGGCATAGTACACTCCATTTAGCCAGTCTATATTTCTTTTTCTTGTTGTCTCCTTCCCAAAAGAATCTTGATCGGAAATAATCCAATATTTTCAAGACTCCTTTTGGTAGTTGGGAGAAAGATATTATATACAGTACGATATTACTTAGTACCGAATTAATGAGTACTAATCTTCCCCTATGGAGAGCAATTTACCATTCCAGCTACTCAATCTTAGTTGTAGTCTTTCCTCAACGATTTTCCATTCAGCATTTGTGAGTCTCCGGTAATGAACCGGAATGCCCAAATACCGAATCGTAAAAACACCTTGACTACAACCAAAGAGATCAGCATAAAGACTAACTTCAGCTTGGGCCTTGCCAAAACAAAACAATTCACTTTTATGGAAGTTGATTTTCAACCCTGATAGTTGCTCAAAAGCTGAAAGTATCAGTTTCAGATTTTTTGCTTTTTCAAGGTCATGTTCCATAAATAAAATTGTATCGTCGGCATATTTAAGGATTGATAAACCTCCATCAACTAGATGGGGAATCACACCTTCAATTTGGCCATCAAGCTTGGCACGCTCAATCATGACAGCGAGCATATTAACCACTATATTAAATAGCATTGGTGATAATGGATCTCCCTGTCTCAAACCTTTTTTCGTCTGAAAGTATTTACCAACGTCGTCATTAACTTTTATGGCAACACTACCTCCCGACACAAAGTTGTTGATTAAAACCTGCCACTCAGATGAAAAACCTTTCATTCTAAGGGTCTGCTGAAGAAAAGGCCATTTGACTTTATCATAGGCCTTTTCGAAGTCAATTTTAAGAATAACCCCATTCAACTTATTCCTATGTATTTCATGAACTGTTTCATGCAAGGTAACCACACCGTCAAGTATGTTACTACCTTGCATAAAAGCAGTTTGTGAAGGGCGAACTACATGATCCGCCATAGAATTTAGACGGATCGTTGCAACTTTGGTAAAAATCTTAAAACTAACATTAAGAAGATAGATTGGTCTATATTGTTGGATCCGTTCTACTTCATTAATCTTAGGCAAAAGACACAATGTTATTAAAAATCTTGTCATTTTTACAAAGCCATAGCAACCATATAATGGCAAGTGCTCCCATCCTAAACAAAGTTCTGTACTTATCAACAATTCCATGCAGCCAATTACCAAAAACATTGGTTACTGAACTTGGACGAGATAAACCAGAAGCTATTTGGATGAATGCCCATATAGAACGAACAAATTTGTAATGGAAGAATAAATGACGAATTATCTCATCGTGATGACAAAAAACGCATTGGGTACTTCCATGCCAATTCCTCTTTACAAGATTATCTTTTGTTAGAGTTACACCCTTCCGTAGATACTATGCAAATATCTTCGTCTTAAGGGGTGTTTTCATTTTCCAAATTTTACTATTATCATCGACCGGGATATCAGGTTGAATCAATGCTCTATATAGTGAGCCAACAAAAAATTTACCACTTTCTAGTAATTTCTATTTGAACACGTTAACACTGTCCGACAATTGTATCATCGATAATCGTAATAGTAGATTGTTTCAAGATACCAGTCGAGGACCAATGAGACTTCTTTTGAAAGACACGTTAGGAGGGTTGTCTTTCATCACTGTGGAAATTGTATCCTCTTTGTGTCTAACAATCGAATATAGAGCTGGATATTGTTCGCAGAGAGTAGTTTGGCCAAGCCACTTATCTTACCAAAACCTAATATGTGATCCATCCTTAATCTCGAAAGCACCAAAACGAAAGAAATGTTTTTTGGTGGCCATAAGGCCCTCCCAAAAGTGTGAATCACCGTTTTTCCAAACCACTTGAGACACAACTTTGGACCCCACATATTTCCTCCATAACATGGTTTGCCAAACACCATCTTCTGTAAATAGTTTAAAAAGCCGATCTTCCCAGAAGCTCGGTGTTTTTGACTTGTAAATCGTGTATGCCCAGTCCACCATACTCCTTTGGCAGCAAACTACATTCCATCTGGCCAATTGATACTTCTTTTTCTTACTATCCCCTTACCAAAAGAATCTTGAACAAAAATAATCCACTTTATTCAAGACACCTTTAGATAATTGGAAAAACGAGATCATATACAGTACCATGTTAGTAAGTACTGAATTTATGAGTACTAGTCTTCCACCAAGGGATAACAATTTGGCTTTCCAACTATTAAGACGTTTTTGTAGCCTTTCCTCAATAAGTTTCCATTCAACAATTGTGAGACGCTGATAATGAATCGGTATTCCCAAATAGTTGATTGGAAATTGCCCCTGACCACAGCCGAAAAGTTCAGCATATAGGTGGGCCTCGTTTTGGGCCTCGCCGAAACAATACAAATCACTCTTATGAAAGTTAATTTTAAGTCAAGATAGCTGCTCGAATGCTGATAAAATTGACTTTAGATTCTTAGCCTTCTCCAGTCATGTTCCATAAAAAGGATTGTGTCATCAGCGTATTGAAAAATAGAGAGTCCACCATCAATAAGATGTGGAACTAATCCTTCAATTTGACCATCATATTTTGCTCTCTCAATAAGGATGGCCAACATAACAGCCACTATATTAAATAGTAAAGGCGATAATGGATCCCCTTGTCTCAGTCCTTTCTTGATCTGAAAGTATTTGCCAGTATCTTCATTTACTTTAATGGCAACAGTGCCTCCAGACACAAATGACTGAATGAGAGCGCGCCACTCCTCAGAAAAACCTTTCATGCGGAGTGTTTGCTGGAGAAAAGACCAATTAACCTTGTCGTATGCCTTCTGAAAGTCATTCTTGAACAGTACACCATTTAATTTTTTTGAGTGTTGTTTATGGATTGTTTCATGCAAAATTGCAACACTATCTAGGATATTTCTTCCTTGCATGAACAAAGTTTGAGACGGGCTAAAAACATGGTCAGCAACTGAGTTTAGTCTAATCATGGCAACTTTAGTAAAAATCTTAAAGCTAACGTTAAGCAAGCAGATTGAGCGGTACTGTTGTATATGTTCTACATTGTTAACCTTAGGCAGTAAAATTATATTGCCAAACTTTAGTCTAAAGAGATCCAATTGTCCGACTTGTAAAAACCAAACAAATGCATCATGTCCTCCTTGATAACATCCCAGAATTTTTGGTAAAATTCGGCTCGGAAGCCATCCGGCTTTAGCGCTTTGTTATGTTCCATTTGGAAAACAGATTTCTTAACCTCTTCCTCCGTATATGAGGCGGTTAGAAAGTTGTTTTCTTCGACAGAAACCTAGGGGATATCGGCCGTTCGGGAATCGTCCATAGAGAATGAATTTTCCGCTTGGGCCCCAAACAAGGATTTATAGTAAGAAATAATATATGACTTCAGATGCTCATGTCCCTCAATCATACCTTCATCCTGGATCAGAGAGTGAATAAGTTTCTTCTTATGCTTGCCATTGGCAACAGCATGGAAGTACCTTATATTCGCATCTCCTTCCAGAATGAATTTTGCTTTAGAGCATTGGTACCATTTGAGTTCCTCTTCACACAGGAGTCGGGATATTTCTGCATTTGATTGGCTTTTAAGCTTAATTTCTTGTGCAGTTAACGGCCTGGCCTAGCCACGAAGGAACTTGCGTAAAGCATGCATTTTGTTATTCCATCGTAAGATAGGCATTTGGCCACCAACCGGTTTCTCCCAAATAGCCTTAACCATCTCGTAAAAACCATCACAGATCATCCATCCGAGTTCAAATTTAAACTCATTCCTAGACTTCCATGGCGGTGATCCAAAAGATAAAAGTAAAGGAGCATGATCCGACAAAGCCTAAATACGCTCTAAAGCTCGAACAGTTACCATCGGGAACTTATGTTCCCAGTCGGTATCCATAAGCACCCTATCTAGTTTTTCGTATGTTGGCTCCTGAAGACTATTAGCCCATGTAAATTGCCTTCCTAACATTGTAACCTCTCTTAAGTCCAGACTGACTATAACAGCATTGAACAGAAAAGGCCAATGTTCATCGAACCTACCCCGACTTTTCTCGTGAGGGAATCTAAGCAAATTAAAATCCCCTCCTATAAGAATAGGGTATGGATTGTCCTTTGCCAGATTCACTAGCTCGCGTAAAAGGTCAGCCTTATAAACATCCTGGGCGGCCCCATAAACGGCGACTAGAGACCATGTGAAATTGTCAGCCTTGTTATGGATATGGAGTTTTATAAAAAAAATCTCCCACCGAACTAGCTAAAACTTCCATAATCTCATCTCGAACGCCTAACAGGATCCCCCCAGATCGACCACGCGGCGGACGTGATATCCACGTAAAGTCCACTCCACCAGCAAAGTGATTGAGTAGGGCTTGTGAAAAATCTCGTCTACCAGTCTCAAAAATACCCAGAAAATCCAAATTATGGTCTCTCACACAATCAATAAAGAATAAATGTTTAGCCAAGTCCCGAAGACCTCTGATATTTGAAAACATTCTATTGATTGAGAAACTATAGGAGATTTGGATACACGGGATCTCTTGCGCGATCGCTGGCTCTTTGATTTCCGACTAGAAGCTTTTAGCTCATACGTAGAGGCAAGCCCAGTCTCATCAAAGTCCACCTCCGACACTTCACCAACTAAGTGAGAAAGGAGTTGACCATCTACTATGGCATGCAACTCCTCCTCCTCGGTTAGTGAAGCCTCAGGAACAACAACGACCTTAGGAGTAACCGTTAGACGGTCAACCTCCATGTGTCGCAAAACATTAGATGAAAAAATAACATCCTGTACAGAACTACCCAAACTAATGCCGACATTAGCTAGTTTAGAAGAAATAATAGGAGTAGAAAAAGACAAAAAGAATTTCGAAGAACCCATTATACCTGGCGAATCTAAGTTCTTCTCAGCCTTTCGACGCATGGCCTTGACCATGGAGTCCTCATTAGTAGCCGACGCCCCAGAGGCATCGACCCATGGCGCGAACTCCGTCTGAAGGGAGTACAACTCCCCTGCGCAACACTTGGTGTAGCAATACCAGGAGAAGAAACCCGCGTTGGAGACCGAGACAGCCCTGACCCCTCCTGGGTCCGGCCACCCCTGTCGTCCAACGAGATCTCATGGCCCTCCAAAGGAGGCCACCCGTCCTGATCATGTGTCACCATGTCCGCACGGACCACATCGACGTGATCGGCCACTCCGTCACGGTCGGCCAACCCCTCCTGGGTGGGCCCTGCGAGGATGCCAACGACGTCCCGTCCGCCAATGCCGCGGTCAACCGACCCCTCCTGGGTTAGCTTCCGCGAGCTCTCCAACAAGACCACATCCTTGAGAACCAGCCGAGGGCGGTCAGACAGAATAGATCTGCCCATAACATGTGTCCTGGACCTAGCTGGTGAAGCTAAAGGAGCCCGCTGAACCGTCGCAGAGGCAGACAGTAAAGCCTCCTGCAACTGATCCTGAGTGACATGAGGCACTGAAGAAGTGCCCCTTCCACGAAGGGGAGAATCCAAGGGTAGAGCAGCCACTAATTCTCTTCCACGTGGGGTTGACGGATTGGCATTGAATGGTGTGACAGCAAATACCCTCTACGCCCTCTGAGAAGAAGTTGGAGGTGCCGAAACCCCCTGCCCAAGCATAGACGAAGAGGAACTAGATCCCGCCACCTGAGTAGTAGTAACCGTATCATAAGTATCCATATCATCCTCCATATGCTTCTCATTAGAATCATCATCTGCATCATCTCCCCCTTTCTGCCACAAGAAAGGAGCAAACTCAGGCTTCGGAATATAACCTTCAGGCTCCAACCTGAAATGGAACTCATAAGCCCTATGCTTAATCACAACATCCGAGGTAATATAGTGACCCAGAGAATCATGCTTCTTCAGGAAGACCTTAGTATCAAACATATCCACAAGAATACGAACTACCTCGCGCTTCCGCAAACTGAACAGATCAACATCTACGGTATTCCCCATGAGACCACCAACAACCCACAGACCAGAGAAAGAGCGCAAAATATGAGGAACCCCTTCGACATGCAACCAAACCTGTTGAAGCTCGAACTTGTGAGGCACCTCCTGCGTCCTGTAAGAAGAGAAAGAAAGCTGATACGTGCAGAGCGGCATTGACATCTGATCTCATCCACCTTATCCAGGTCCTCTGGGAAGGAAAGCTCACTAAGAATGCATCATCTCCATATGGCAAAGCCTCCCACTTCCACTTTTCACGCACTGTACATCTCCTGGCTATCTGACGATGAACAACATCCGCCGAGACCATCTGTCCAGACACTTGCACCAGAGCAATAGGAGTCTGACTAGGCAACAAATGATAACGAGCCGCGGCATCAGGAATCTGAGTAAACAATGAAAGCTCATTTCCTATACCAGCCATATAAGGAGTCAGCCGTGGCTGCTTAAGCACCGAACATCTCAAAGTGGGATGGGCAGAGTTGTCACAAATGTAGCAATAGTGCACGACCTTGCAGTCCTTAGACGCATGAGTATTAACAGCACACTTCTAGCATCTAACAAACTTTTGATTTTTCTTACCAACAACGACCATCGTCGGTGCAACATTTGTTGCCAACGGAGTCACAGCAGATGGTATAGATGCAGTGCCCTGATGACCCTGTGTAGTGTACGGGTACTGTGCATGTTCACCCTGAGCTGGAAAAGAAGAACTAAACTGTCCAAGAAACTGAGCCTGAGGGACCCCATATAGACCAGAACTTTGCTGCTGAAGCTAACGTTCCACCTGCTGCTGCTTCTTCTTCTTCTTTCGCTTTGGAACCGGAGCAGCAACAGCCCCAACTCCCACCACAAACTGCTTCCCCGATGAAGGACCTCCCATTGCAGGCGGATCAGTCACCATCCCCTGCAAACCTTGCTGAACAGTGTCAGTCCCCGTGGGCGGGCCACGATACGGCGGTTGAAGGGGCTACGGAACAAACTATGGAGGCTGAGAGTTGAAGTAAGCCGCGGGAGGTTGGAATTGAGTGGCAGTATGCGGCGGCATCCCCGGATTAAATGCCCCAGGCGGGGGCATCCCCGGTTCCCCGGAATAGGGAGGCTGTCCAAAATTCATCGGCGTAGTAGGCTGGAATTGATTGGCAGCCGCTGCTCACTGTGGTGGCACGGGACCGCGAGGAGTAGCAGCAGTAGCCACCGGCTGAATGGGCACACATGGAGTTGAGCCCGAGGGGGTGCAGCAGCCGGCGGTGGAGCAACGACACGCTGAGGCGACACGACCATGGAGACGACCCCACGAAGCACTTGAGCGAACAAACGAGATGGCAAAGGCGGCGCCGAAGGAGATCGCGTGAGGAGAGAAGTCGTCGCGACCGCACACTAGGCCGGCTCCGAAACCAACCCACATGCAAACGAAAACTTGATCGATCGCGTACCTGGCTGCCCACATGCAGAGTCCACGCCATCCATCCCACCCATATGCTGGAATAACGGGTCAAAAGCGGGAATAGTGGATCGATTGATGCTCCCCTTATGCACGCGGACTACGGCGGCTTCGACAAAGGAAGCGAAGACCAGCGGCGCCGATGCCCTCCTCGCAGGGAGAGGGCCCTTCCACGGACGAGCTTGCAGTCCCCGGCGCAGCCCAAGCCCCACCGGCGAGCCCACCGACCTCGCACGAACCGCCGACGTCGAGGAAGAGCGGCAGGGAGGTGGCGTGCACCGTGGCGGCGACGACGTCGATCCTCGTTCCCAGAACCAAGAGGCCGACGTTGGAAATCCCATCTCTTCCCAAAATTCCTGCCTCAACTCGCCATCGGTCTTCTTACGCAGGCGACAAACCATAGACCAGACCAGCTTGCCAGAGGGATCTTCAAGGGCATCGAGAGCCTCCCGTGCAGCTAGGGCCTTGCCACTGTCGGAGTCAGAGTCTAAACCCAGGCATTGGAACCGCGAGCCGAAGCTCACCGGCGTGGAGGGTGATGCAGACTCCGGCGACCCGAGCGCCCCAGGAACCAGCGTGAACCGCCTGCCTCGTCGCCCCATCGTCATTTCGGAAGATGTATACCGCCAGGAATATCATGCAAAGATCTAGCAGCACATCTCTCTGAAATTTTGCACAATTAAATGAACACTAGATGTTGTGGGCAACATGTCTTAAAAATGGAGGGAGGATTTCACTTCCCTGGCCTCTGCACCAACTAGGGATACACACAGCCATTAAGTATGAGTACTAGGATTTTTAAACTTGGTTAAGCACCAAGCCTGGTCCTCAAGATAAATTGCATGAGTACCAGGAGAGTCTGGTCCTTAAGTATAAATAGGAACCTTAATTCGCTTCCGTGAGGATTTGAACTCAGGTGTCGGGTTTGTACATCCACTCCCCCAACCAGTTGAGCTGGGCTCACTCCCCTCTTCCAGTCAACATAAGAGTGACATGCCGGTCAATCAGTCACATTTTCCGAACTCATCCAAATTGCCGGGGATGAGAAGGGAAGGCTGCCGCCATCAGGTTGATGCTCGAGGATGACAGGAAGGTTGGTGTTTGGCGGTAAACTTCCAACCTGGCTGTTTGACATCATTGTCCATGGGTTTGTCCTTTGGGGAGGTTGGGAATGGACGACTAAATCTAATAAGGATTGGGAGTCATTTTCTCCTGTTGGAGCAGTGGGTTATTTAGCAGTTTGGCAGTTTTAAGAGATTGGGAGCCGTTTTACTCCTTCCGTTGGAGATACGCTTACAAAGTCAGTCTTAGCTTTCCACGTCATTTAGAGAAGTCGATAAATATAAGGTATAGAATGTATTCTCTGTTATTGTCATCTCTAATAGTTAATAAAAATAATTAATTTAAGAGGGAAATAGCGTTGTTAAATGAAGACATTGGAACAATTAGTCTTCTCTAATTTTCTAATACATCACCCCTTATCTAATGGAAGATAATGTTCTGTTTTTAAATTTTCTCTCCTCCGACTAAGTAAAAATCCTACGTGGCAGCTCTAAGGGAAGGATTCACCTTATAGTATATGTCCAAAATAAAATATAGCATCTTCAAGCCATGACCAGGCGACAAGTATGGTCGAATACCATGGAGCTCAATTGCTCAATTACTAACATCCTGTAGGGCGTGAACCATCTGACGTACTAATTGAAATAAGTTGGAGTTTAATTTGAATTGGTTTGCACCACCGTGACACATCCATTCATGTGTGTGTGTCCCCGTTATGGCGATGCGTTCTTGGTTAAAAGGAGAGCGATTGCCAAATATATAATCACAGCTCCAATCGATTGGTCCTGGAAGAGTGGATCATGACATCTATCGGAAATATCTTCCAGTCAAGATAAGAGTGACATGCCGGTCAATCAGTCACATTTTCCGAACTCATCCAAATTGCCGGGATGAGAAGGGAAGGCTGCCGCCATCAGGTTGATGCTCGAGGATGATAGGAAGGTTGGTGTTGGCGGGAAACTTCCGACCTGGCCGTTTGACATCACTGCCCATGGGTTTGTCTTTTTGGGAGGTTGGAAATGGACGACTAAATCTAACAAGGATGGGGAGTCATTTTCTCCTGCCGGAACAGTGGGTTATTTAGCAGTTTGGCAGTTTTAAGAGACTGGAACGATTTTACTCCTTTCGTTGGAGATACGCTTACAAAGTCAGTCTTAGCTTTCCACGTCATTTAGAGAAGTCAATAAATATAAGGTATATAATGTATTCTCTCTTATTATCATCTCTAATAGTTAGTAAAAATAATTAAATTTAGGAGGGAATAGTGTTGTTAAATGAAGACATGTGGTACAGTAGAACAATTAGTCTTCTCTAATTTTCTAATACATCACCCCTTATCTAATGGAAGACAATGTTCTCTTTTTTAAATTTTCTCTCCTCCGACTAAGTAAAAATCCGACGTGGCAGCTCTAAGGGAAGGTTTTACACTATAGTATATGCCCAAAATAAAATATAGCATCTTCAAGCCATGACCAGGCGACAAGTATGGTCGAATACCATGGAGCTCAACTGCTCAATTACTAACATCATGTAGGGCGTGAACCATCTAACTACTAATTGAAATAGGTTGGAGTTTAATTTGAATTGGTTCGCAACACCATGACACATCCATTCATTTGTGTGTGTTCCCATTATGGCGATGCGTTCTGGTCAAAAGGAGAGCGATTGCCAAATATATAATCACAGCTCCAATCGATTGGTCCTGGAAGAGTGGATCATGACATCTATCGGAAATATCTTCCAGTCAACATAAGAGTGACATGCCGGTCAATCAGTCACATTTTCCGAACTCATCCAAATTGCCGGGGATGAGAAGGGTGTTAGATGTATATATCTGTATATTGTATTTCCCCTATATGTTAGGGGGCTTCCTGCATATTTGCCCTGTACCTGTACTATATATTGTGGCCTTGGCCCCCAGAGGAATACAAGTTGTCTATTCCTAACATGGTATCAGAGCCACGTTAGCTCCATCCTCTTTCTCGCAACTTCGTCGGCCGCTACCGTCCCTGTCGTCGCCGGCCTTGCCGTCGTCGTCGCCGCCGGTCGCCGCCTGTTTTATCCGATTTTCATATCGGATCCGGATTCGATTCCTCGTCAAATTTGCCGGTCAAATCGCCGCCAGGCCTCGTTTCCCTGCTGCCGGATTGATTTCCTGTAGATCGATTCCTGTAGATCGATTCCTCCCCGAACGTCCTCTGCACGCGTCCTCCACGCGGGACCAGGACTCCTCGGGCGTCGGGACACCGCCCGACGTGTTATCGTCATCTTGTTGGGAGCCTTGTTTATCTTGCTGTCACTCGTCCTGACATCTCTTATCCTGTTCATATTCTGAGTCAGTTTGTTTCTGCTCCTACCACTGTTCACTATAGTCATCTTCTTCGTGTTCTTCGTTATCTTCGTGGTACGATCACTCGTCGCCTTTTCTTTCCTCGTTCCAGCTCTCTCCAGCTCCAGTGCTATTCGGACGCTACGTGGGCGAGTGATCCTTCGGATCGCCATTCACTTTCTGCTTACTGTGTGTTTCTTGGTGGTTCGCTCATTGCTTGGAAGACGAAGAAACAGACAGCGGTTTCCCGTTCGAGTGTTGAGGCTGAGTTGCGTGCTATGGCCTTGTTGACTGCTGAGGTGACCTGGTTACGGTGGTTACTTGCGGATTTTGGGGTCTCGATTACCACACCCAGTCTGGTTTTGTCTGACAGTACAGGTGCTATTAGTGTTGCACGTGATCCGGAGCTTACCAAGCATATTGGTGTTGATGCTTTCTATACACGTGCTCAGGTGCAGGCTCAGGTTGTTGCGCTTCAGTATGTGCCTTCAGATTTACAGTTGGCGGACTTCTTCACGAAGGCACAGACCAGAGCGCAGCATGATTTCTTACTCTCCAAACTCAGTGTTGTGGATCCACCATGAGTTTGAGGGGGGTGTTAGATGTATATATCTGTATATTGTATTTTCCCCATATGTTAGGGGGCTTCCTGCATATTTGCCCTATACCTGTACTATATATTGTGGCCTTTGGCCCCCAGAGGAATACAAGTTGTCTATTCCTAACAAAGGAAAGGCTGCCGTCATCAGGTTGATGCTCGATGATGATAGGAAGGTTGGTGTTGGCGGGAAACTTCGGACCTGTCTGTTTGACATCACTGCCCATAGGTTTGTCCTTTTGGGAGGTTGGAAATTATGAAACTGTATAGCTTGGCTACCTAGGAGGCACCACAGTGAATTGCGTCGTGAGCCATCGAGATCAGGCCTACGGACGAACAAGATCGTTTATTCCGCACCATCAAGTGGGCCTCGTTTACTGGGTCATCTCGAGCGAGCTGGCCGACAAACATAAACAGGGCTGCTTCTCCGCAGGTCATGTTCGGTGCCTTCTCGTGCACTGGGCCGCCAGTGGGGTAAGGAGCTAGGAATGGTAGTCAAGAAGACCTTGTTCGGCTCGTAACTAAAAGCGGAGGTTCAGTATGTTTGGGAAAACAGAGAGACGGCGTGGGGAAGGACACGGACACACGGTGGTGCCGCCGCCGTTTCTTCATGGTTAATGACACAGAAGGCCCAGTCCTTCAGTTTCCATGCCTACCGGCAGTAAAGGACGACGGTTTCCTGCTTGGCCCCCTTCTCTTCCTTACTTATATAGGGGGACAACTGCATCAGTTCGTGAGGGAGGTTTTGGGTGCTGGAGCTTGGGCTAGGGTAGAATAGGAGATAACTTTGCGAGAGAACATGGGCAGATGGAGAGGGTGATGGGAGATAATGGACCTGGATCAAAGGCTCTGACCGGTGCTCAAGGACCGCGCGGCCATGGCCCATGGAGACCCTCGACCAGATTGAGGAGGAACATGAGGGCGCCTTCGCCCGGATCGACCTCCTCGACTGCTAGAAGCCAGGTACATGTAGGGATAATCAAATTAAAATACACTATTTCCCGCGAAAGAAAAATTGATCCGCCATAGGAGACTCTTGCAGACTTGGTTGCAGCTGATTAATCAGTTCTTCTTGTTTGTTCCTGCTGCTCTGTATCAAAGTTCTGAAATAGTAGAACATGCGGAGACCATGTGGGATGGAGGGGCGCAGCCACAGCCATTCGGGCAGCTTAGACGGATTGGGGGAGCGTTTGCATTCTTGCGCTAGAGAGAAGAGTAGCTATAGAACTGAAGAATTCAGGTAGAATCTTCTCTAATCGTCTGAGCGTCTATCAACTGTAATTTGCATTGTAGATCTACCTATTACAGAGATGCTAAGTTATTTTTTTTTCCTAAAGTACCCTAACAAACGCGTCTACAATGGCAACAATGTGTGCCACCCACCGAACTCTCTTAAGAAGTAAGAGAATCAGCAACATAATTCTGGTATGTGGAACTTGTTGTTTTCGAGGAAAAATGTCAAGCTGAAGAAACCAAATGCTATTTAAAGAAACATACGCACTCTTTGCAACTCCTCAGGAGCCCAGCAAGATGGATTTATTTTTTCTATTTCCTTGTGTTTCTATAGTTGATGTACACTTTGGTATTCCGTTTCTCACCAGTTCATGCGTTGCAATTGTGTTTAGCATTCCCATAGTTAATTCCTATGTTCCTATTTGAGCTGTACATCCTACACTATTCTAATTCCTTGTTTGATTTTCCAAGATCATTGCAGTTTGTTCTATCTTACTTGACTTCAGATGAAATAACATCCACACACAATAAATTCTCCGTGAATTCTTGTACCATGTGTACAGTGATAGCTAGAAACATACCTTCCATTTTGCAAATTCATGTTTCCAGCTATGCAGCTATTTGATAACTTTGCCATTCTGGACATTCCATCTTAACTGCTGAATGTTGAGTATTTACTGAGTGACAAAAGCTCTGTCTCCTGCTAAAATAAAGCCCTCCTTATTTGACCGATTCCCCATGCTGGACATAGACTATCCACAATATGTCATTATAATGGTCATGTAATGCATCTCCCTTCTTTGGATTAATCTTTAAGGTTTTCTGAAAATAAGGCCATCTCAATATACAGGTTATCAAACCTATCCAATTGATATTGATTTCCCCATCCATGTCTTTGTTTTTTGTTCGTTAATGTAAAGGACTAAAAAGAGACGCCAATGTAATTTCGGAGCAACCTGACACTTGCCTTTTGGTTCTGCTTAAACTTTTTCCTATTGTATTTTGGCTTCTTATTAGGTAGTATTTTTTTGACGATCAATGGGAGGGGGTCGCCTCCTACCTGAAATTTTATTGAAAACGCCAAGAGCTGAGGCAGCTTCCTAGAAAATAGTCTGAAGATTACGAGGGGGAAGAAGCAAACAGAAACAAAACAAAACAAAACACCACAGATGAAGGTAGTATAGTTTTCTCTAAATTCATATTAATTAATTGTAGGTATGTAAGTACTGAAGCTCATACTCATATTCTTGCAACTCTTATTGCTCAAAAACTGAATATCGTTGCTGCTTCTTCCTGGACAACGGGTGGAGCTCTAAGTGTTGATGCGCATTGAGTGGCAAATCAGCCGAATGTTTTGCTAGTCAAAGAAGAGGCAAGCACTGATGCAAGTACAGTGAAGCAATCTGAAGCTGATGCAAGTTTGCTAGAATGGCATGAAAGTTTCTCACCTGACATGTTGTTATTCTGAAGATAGTATGTGCGTCACCCTTTGTAATCTTTTTTTTTTTGGCTTAGTGACGATGAATTACCCATGAGGAAGTCTTTGCCTTGAGGGAAAAATACCTATATTGTAAGGGTAATTTGATAAAATATTTTTTGTCACTCTATGTTATTATGGTCTTAGAAGAGATTGACCTCAACCAATACTAATACTATTTCTATATTAGTTGGGTAGCATTTCCTTTCTTATGTTTCTTTACTAGGAATAACCAACGCAAGATCTCAGCATTGGAATACAAAAATGATGCACAAAACAACTTTCCTATAGCATTATTTGGTATTGGCACATGTAATCACCTCATGTTGGGCGGTGAGGAGGTGAGACCGAGAGGAGAGTATTGTGGAAGATAGTATTTCGGCGAACATAATCTGTGGATTTTTCATCGGTGAGGAGGTGACTCCCAAGATTTTTCATCAAGATCTATTGCTATTTGTTAAAATGGATGGGCGCGGCAACACGCGCTTTTATGGTCTAGTAGACACTAAATCTAACAAGGATGGGGAGTCATTTTCTCCTGGTGGAGCGATGGGTTATTTAGCAGTCTGGCAGTTTTAAGAGATTGGGAACCATTTTACTCCTTCCGTTGGAGATACGCTTATAAAGTCAGTCTTAGCTTTCCACGTCATTTAGAGAAGTCAATAAATATAAGGTATATAATGTATTCTCTCTTATTGTCATCTCTAACAATTAATAAAAATAATTAAATTTAGGAGGGAATAGTGTTGTTAAATGAAGACATGTGGTGAACAATTAGTCTTCTCTAATTTTCTAATACATCACCCCTTATTTAATGGAAGACAATGTTTTTTTTTAATTTTCTCTCCTCCGACTAAGTAAAAATCCTACGTGGCAGCTCTAAGGGAAGGATTCACCCTATAGTATATGCCCAAAATAAAATATATCATCTTCAAGCCATGACCAGGCGACAAGTATGGTCAAATACCATGGAGCTCAACTGCTCAATTACTAACATCCTGTAGGGCATGAACCATCTGACGTACTAATTGAAATACTTCCTCCGACCCATATTAATTAATTTGGATTTTTCAAAATTTGGATGAACCTATGTACTAAATAATGTCTAGATTCATCCAAATCTAGACAAATGTGAGTCAATTAATATGGATCGGAGGGAGTAGGTTGGATTTTAATTTGAATTGGTTTGCAGCACAAATTTTCCATGACACATCCACTCATTATATTTGTGTGTTAAGTTTCTCAGTTATGGCGATGCGTTCTTGGTCAACAGGAGAGCCATTGCCAAATAGAATAGTCACAGCTCCAATCGATTGGTCCTGGCCGGAAGGGTGGATCATGACATCTATTGGAAATATCTTCCAGTCAACATGAGAGTGACATGCCGGTCGAGTCACATTTGCCGAACTCATCCAAATTTGTGGTAGCCGATCGCGGTCACGGGCACCCATATTTTCTCCTTTGACAATTCATTCGGTACAAACTCACAGTCCGTACGTCATCTTTTCCCCTCCATGCCTGCCTGCGCGTTGAGGGCGAGCCCAGCACAACGTCATGGCTGCAGCGAGCTTCTTCGTCCTAATCATCCTAGCTACAGCCTCCTCCATCAGCAGCGCAAAGACCACCAATGGGAGCTGCATCCCGGCTGATAGGGCCGCGCTACTCGCCTTCTAAGCAGGGATCACGAGCGACCCGGATAATTTCCTGGTCTCATGGCGGCAAGTAGACCAAGACTGCTGTCGGTTGAGCGGCGTCACCTGCAGCAGCCGGACGTAGGGTGTTAAGTGGGATCCCACCAAAGTCTCACTTCTAGTTCATTTTAATATTTCTAGTGTAAATATTTGATAAAATTTTACACTACAAAATTTGAAATGAACTAGAAGTGGGATCTAGGTGGGATCCCACTTGACACCCTAGCCGGACGGGCCATGTCGCCAAGCTCGACCTCCGCAACTGTTATCAAATGGATGGTTTCCCTGGTCCTAATGATGCTCACTCGCTGAGCGGCCAGGCAACTTCTTCACTGCTTGGTCTCCGACGTAGTCTTAGGCATCTAGACCTGAGCGGGAACACTCTTCTCGGAGATACAATGTCTATGCCGGGATTTCTAGGCTCTCTCCAGGGTTTGACTTACCTCAACCTCTCCTACATGGGTTTTGATGGTAGAGTGCCTCCTCAGCTAGGCAACCTCTCCAAGCTGGTACAACTTGACATCCACATCGAGTATGAGTCCAATACTCTATACTCAAAGGATATATATTGGCTAACTCGTCTCCGCTCCCTAGAGAATCTTAACATGGCCTTCGTCGACCTCAGCGGAGTTGTTGACTCGGTCCATACAATCAACACCCTCCCCAATTTGGTTGTATTGATTCTCAATTCATCTTGTGAGATTGACAACCTCACTGTAAGTTGGGGCAAAGTCTTGAGTTTGTGTTGTGTAGGATTCCAAGTTGTTAGCAACACCTTGGAGTTGTTTCCTTGCTCATACTGGTTCGATAACCTTGGTTTCGTAACTGAGAGAAAACTTGCTGCTGTGTTCATCACACCTTACTCTTGGGGTCTCCCAACGAGGCTCTACAGTCAACTGAGCCACCATCACGATTTTTGGGCGCTGTTGCCGGGGAATTAAGGACATCTTTACAAGGGGATTCTTGCACAAACATTCTCTTTACTTTGTTTTTGTTTTGCTTAGTTTCTTTTGCCTTGTTTTGTTTGTTTCTTTCTTTCAAAAATACAAAAAATTAGTTTTGTTTGGTTTGCTTTTTCTTATCAAAAACACAAAAAAATTAGTTCCTACTATAGTTGTTGGTCTGTTATTGCCTTGCTTTGTCATGCTTTCTATCAATGGCTGGTTTTTTTGAAACTAGTTCTTATTGGTAAGGTGGGTTCATGGAAGAACAAAAATATTATTATAAGGAATACCACTTGTCACAAAAAGGGAAACACTTATGGAAACAAATTGATAAATTGAGTACCATTACTAGAAACGTGTGCTCTACTTATAATGTTACTTATTGCTTTGATAATCTTGTTGCTGTAGGAGGTATAAACACCTCCCTTTTCAATGTGAGTATAATGATAATGTTACCATATCTTCTTATGTCAAGGGAAATTATGACTTTTATGATGTGGAACAAACTGAAGAATTTATTGCTTGGAAGGGTTCATTTAAACTTGCTAGTTTGCTTGAAAATACTGATGATGCACCTTATTAGTATGAGGTTTATGATATACTTAAATTTTTCTTTGATAATTATAAGAAAGAAAATGGCTATATTCTTGAATGTGTTAATAGATGCTTTCCACAAACGGAAGAGACTAATGCCTTACAGGAGCTTATGGAAGAAGAAATTACTGAAACGGGAAGCTCATTAGATGAAAAAGTGGAGGAGAGTGATGAACAAAAGGAGGAAGAATGGATTAGCTACCCATGTCTACCTTCTAATGAGAGTAACTCTTTATCCCTTACATTATTTGATTGTCCCCCATGCTTACCAAAGGAAGATGAATGTTATGTTCCTATGGATTCTTTTGAAATATCTACTATTGGTAAAATTTATGATAGTAATCATGCTCATGTTATCTATGATAATCCTTTATTTGCGCCTAATTTCGAAATGCATGGTACTAAAGGGTTTTGCTTAGAAAATGTTTATGATAAAGCTCTAGATGATGGTCATATATTGGTTGATAATATTAATAGTACTACTATTGAAAATGAGATTGGAGAGGTCTTGACTTTATCTTGGAACCCCATACCTCTTGAGAATGATCAGTCATCTTGTTATAGAATTGTTAAAAGTGGGTTTGAAGGTTTTAATCCCACTGTTTTTGAGATTGATAAAAATTATGTGTTTGTAGATCATGAAAAGCATACTTTATGTGATAGTTATATTGTTGAGTTTATTCATGAGGCTACTGAAAATTATTATGAGAGGGGAAAATATGGTTGTAGAAGTTTTTATGGTACTGAAACACTTCTCTATGTGCTGAAAGTTTTGAAGTTTCTCTTGTTTTATCTACCCATTCTTGTTACTATGTGCTTCTTTAATTTATTTTCTTACAAGATTCCTATGCATAGGAAGTGGGTTAGACTTAAATATGTTTTTAATTTTCTTCTTGATGCTCTCTTTTACTTAAATTCATATTTCTTATGTGAGCATCATCGAAATTATCATGCCTAACTTAAAGGCGTTAAAGAAAAGTACTAATTGGGAGATAACCCAAATTTTGTTAGTTTTTTCTTTTGTTGAGTCTTGGAAGTTATTACTTCTGTAATAACCTCTTCTTATCCTTTTTACGTGGTTTTTGTGCAAAGAATAACCTCTAATAAGAGATAATTAGATTTGGGGAAGTTGTTGTCCCGAAACAGATTATTGTGTTTCACCGTAAAAATCCGTGAAAAATCTATGTATGTCGTATTGAGTTGTAATTTTCTGAGCTTATGCCCCAGGTTGTTATCTAACTTTCGTTAGTTCAACACTTATCGATTTGAGCAACATAAGGTCTTCGAAAAAACAGTTTTTACCTGATGGTCTGTTTTGACAGATTTCTGCCATTATTTGTATTTGCCTCTTAATCAGTTTCTTTTTGAGTTTTCTTTGATCACTTGAGCTTTTAAAAGTAAGTTCTATAGTAGCTTGTATTCTAATGGAAGTTTTACTTGTGTTGAAACTAAATCCAAAGGCCTATTATCTTGAATGCACTAATGTTGGTAATGAAGATTGTGTGAAGTTTTGTATGAAGGAAATTTTCAAGTATAGGGGAGGAATGATATAATGAGATAAATAATGGACAAAATCTCAATCTTGGGGATGCCACCCCATGTCACCCCAAGAAATATTCAAGAGGTACAAGGGTCTATGTTCTTGGAGCTTCTTAGTTTTTGTTTGTTTAGTTTGCTTGAATAAATTAGTTGGACCCCCGCATTCGCTCTTTTATTTCAAATAAGTTGATTGGTCTTGGAAAAGAGTAGAAAGCTTTATGCGTATAGTGGTACAAAAGGGAGCTTGTTTTGATTGTGACTTAGACTTTATCATGTCATGCTAGATGTTGCTTTGACTTTATGCTTAGTGATTATTGCTGTAGCATGACTTGTTGCAAACAATTGAGATTGCTTAATGTGTCTTAAAAGAACCAGTCACCTTAGCCTCTATGATCATTTAGTTTTGACTTGTGGTATCACTTTATGCTTTAATTGATAATGTTTTGTCGCTTTGCATGATTATGGCCATTATTTCTCTCTTAGTTGGTCGCTCCCAGTCTTTTGCTAGCCTCCACTTGTACTGAGTAATCTCTACTCATGCATCCAACTCCCAAGAAACCAAGTTATTCCAAAGTGTCCACCATAAATTCCTATGCATGGTGTGTTACACCATTCCAAGTATATTCTTGTTTTATCTATCTTCCAAATTAAACTTGTTATGAGAAAATTAGCGATTAAAGCTCTCACAAACTTGATGGCACACTTTATTTTTCTTGCCCCTAATAAACTTGAACCATTATTTCATCTATGTTGTATATGCTTGTACTTCTAAGTTGGTAATTAGCAGAACCATGCTGTCATGGGGAACGCTTTTAACACTTGTATAAATTACCCAGTTGATATCATGATCTTTTGTTTATGGATGCCGGCCGTGTGAAATAAAAGGGGAGCTTGTAAGTTCATGGAGTACTATATACGTGTTAGAGAAACGCCTGGGCCGCTAGCCTAAGCCATGCGTAATCATAGCGGAAACTTGCAACATCACCATACTGAGCAATCTATGAAGCATCCTCCGAAAAAATATAGAAAAAAAGAGAAGAGAAAAAATATGCACCATGATCATGGTAAATAAAAGGATCGCTGAGATGCTCACTGTCTGTTGCCTTGTCATTTTGACATGGAATAGCTCCTGTGTCATGGGGCAAGGGGTACCCCGTTGGCGGTTCTCTATGATACACATATACTTACAATGACAAGAACTTGTTTGTGACTAAAATTGAGTAGCATGAGGAACGACCCTCGTACTCAAGGGACATGAGATTGCCAACTTATGACTTGTCAAGCATATACTCCATATTTGTTTCACTTTAACCTTAATCACTTCACGATGCTTATTAGGGGCAATTAGAGCTAAAAGCTAATAAGTACCATAATTTTTGGAAGCTCTTTATGAAGCTTGAAATCCCTATTTCTCTCTGTGAAGGGCCTTTCTTCCTACTTTTATATTGAGTCTCCACCTTCTATCTTTATGCACCAATTGAGAGAGCATAGTTGTCATTCTTAGTTTTATGTGCATTGTCCCAAAACTTATTGATTGATTCATAATATTGATATTGCTTGTTCTTGAACTATTTGTATCTAGTCACCCTTATGAACTTCGAAGGTGTCCTATGCATTTATGTTTTGCTACTCTATGAGGGACAAGCTGAATACCACTATGCTATGTTTTCTATATGTGAAACAAACAAACGTCTTTCAATGCATTGTTATTCATGATCTTTGTTTGTATATTTTCATGTTCCAATATAGTTGCTATGTCTTATTGTTAGAACTACATCTTTAATTCTCATGTTTAGAGTACTTTGATCCCATCTTTCATGCTTTGGAAATGGTTTGATCAAGATTGTGATGGTGCATGTCACCTCAAAAATTATTCTTTTTATCACTTACCTACTCGAGGACGAGCAGGAGTTAAGCTTGGGGATGCTTGATACGCCGTAAACATATCTATAATTTTTGATGTTTCATTCATGTTTAGTATCAACTTTGCTATGTTTTGTCTACACTTTGAGGTATTTTTATACATTTTTTGGGACTAACCTATTAATAAGATGCCGCAGTGCTAGTTGTGTGTTTTCTGTTGTTTTTGGTTTCAGAAAAGCTAGTAAGGAAATATTCTCGGAATTGGACGGGACAAAAGCCAAAGTCAATATTTTACCAAAGAGAACACGGAGTCTAGAGGAGAGACGGAGGGGCGCCACAGGGTGGCCACACCCCCCAGGCACGGGCCCACCCTAGGTCGCGCCAAGGCAGGGTGTGGCCCCCCTAGCCCTCAACCGACCTCGCCTCTTCGCCTATAAATTCACCCCAAGGCAGAAACCCTAAAGACCCGATCAGATCTCCACGAAGCAGTCCGTAGCCACCGCCACCATTGTCCCTGGATCGGGGTGATCTGAAGCTCTTCTCGGCACCCTGCCGGAGGGGAGAGATCATCCTGGAGGCCTTCTTCATCAACATGCCAGCCCCCGGTATGATGTGTGAGTAGTTCACTCTTTGACTATGGGTCCATACAGTAGCTAGATAGTTGTTTCTCCTCCTTTGTGCTATCATGTTTAGATCTTGTGAGCTCCATTCATGATTAAGATCATCTATTTGTAATCATACATGTTGTGTTTGCGGGGATCCGATGGATATGGAGATACTATGTCAGATTGATTATTGATTCTATCATGTCAGATTGATTATGCATTCTATCATGTCTGTGTTATTTGTGATCTTGCATGCTCTCCGTTGCTAGTAGCTATCTTAGACAAATAGATGCTTGTGACTCCAAGAGGGAGTATTTATGATCGATAGTAGGTTCATGCCTCTAGTAATCTGGGGAAGTGACCAAAATCTCTAAGGTTGTAGATGTGCTATTGCTACTAGGGATAAAACAACAATCTTTTGTTCATGGAACAATTGTATTGTTTACTTTACACACATTGCTTAATGCAGTTATCCGTTGCTTGCAACTTAATACTGGAAGGGGTTCGGATGATAACCTAAAAGTGGATTTATTATTCATAGATGTAGTTGGATTACGGTCTATGTATATTGTTGTAATGCCCAATCAAATCTCATAGGAGTCATGATGTCTAGTATATGCATTGTTATGCTTTCTCAACCTATCAATTGCCCCGCTGTAATTTGTTCATCCAGCATGTTATCTATCTTAAGGAGAACACCTCTAGTAAACTGTGGACCCCGGTCCAATCTTTATCATTGATACATCATCTACTGTTACCGTTTACTTTCTACAAGCAACTACTATCTTCCACACTATACGTTTAATCCTTTGTTTTCAGCAAACCTATGAGATTGACAACCTCACTGTAAGTTGGGGCAAAGTCTTGAGTTTGTGTTGTGCAGGATTCCAAGTTCTTAGCAACACCTTGGATTTGTTTCCTTGCTCCTACTGGTTTGATAACCTTGGTTTCATAACTAAGGGAAAACTTGCTGCTGTGTTCATCACACCTTACTCTTGGGGTCTCCCAACGAGGCTCTACAGTCAACTGAGCCACCATGATGGCCTCAAAAGGCCTATGTCAAGATCTTCAGAAGTTTCGGTGTCGCCATCAAGATGGATCGGTCCCAACGGAACACGACCCAAAGCACCTCCGAAGTATCCCTTGAAGATCACCGCTAAAGTCTCCATCACGTCAAAAGAGCTGCTACTTGGACCGGAGATCGCCTACACGAAAACCGAAGACCACGGAACATCAAGATCTTCGTCTCAGAACACCAAGTTCTTCTTTTTGGATCCAAGGACTCTAGATATCTATCCCGTTGAGCCTGAACCCTGCCCCCCCCCCTTCGAGCCCCCAAGTTTGTCGAACCCCATGTGTGACCCCTTTTCCGAGCCCCATAATTTTATAATATGATATTTGACTAGTTGCATATTACTTTTCATGCTTGCATACATATCATGTGGTTTGGGGGCGTTTTGCCGATTCACCTCATAATTAAATATGGAGACCATATGCGGGCTTTTCTAGTTTTATATTGGCCGCATTTAAATTTGTGTAGCGAACCAATACTATAATTTGTCTTGTTAAGTCAACATTTAAATTGCAGGGTACCTAAACAACATAAACCACCTAAGTAATTGACGGGATCCCGGTTCTGCTTAATATTTACCAATTGCATCGCATCTTTGCCATGTCACACATTACACATGCATCATGCCCGATTTTCTGCCGTAGTATTAAATAGTGCATTCGGTGTTTCTTTTAGTGTCTTCTTCTTCATGGACTAGGCCAATGAGTTGATGCAAGAGTCGACCCAATCTCCGGTGTATCTTTGACAGTGTTTTCAGGCGAGCATTCTCCCTCTTTCTACCTATTTTACGTTTCTAGTCTTTACTTCCTCCTGTTGATCTATTGCTATCCGTGTTGCGACGCTATAGCTTTCGTAGCCCTGTTATATTACTTGCAGCCCCTATATTATCTTGGACACCACCTATTACCTATTGTTTGGTAGATAGTCGGCCTTGCGAGTCATAGTAACTTGCTCAGGTGCTACTTCGCGCCGTCGATGTTCGACTGATGTTGGGGTTGGCATATTCATAAAGTTGGAGATGATCGTGGTTTTAATTACAGCTGGTTAATTAAATATTAAAATGAATATAACTAATAAAGAGGCACCGGTGGGTAATAGTTGAGATTTGGTTGTTAACCGCCCACTTGTATCCACCTAGGACCCGAGTTCTTGACATATGTTTCGAGACTGAGCTCGCTAACCACATGTGGGGTGTATACTCCTAGGCTTTGTACCTAATTTCAAAGTACTATACTCGGGGCCACAAACTAGTTTAAAGTTTTCATGCCACGTTATGCCATGTATGCCATGTTATGCCATGTTTATTACCTATTGCTCGATGAGCGTTTATTACTATTGCTTAGGTGATACACTCTGTCACGGGAATATTTTGTCTATGACCTCTGCTCCCGTGCAAGTGTACGCAACCCTATGGTCCGTACGAGGAGGATTAGCTATACCTCGTATGGGTCGCTCTTTCGGGTGGCCCCCATGTGCTTTCTTTGGGTCAGGGAAAGTGTTGTGTCCTAGGCCCCGCCGACATACGATGGAAGTATGTTAATTGATCTGGCAACAACGGTTGAAGTGCGTGTGGAAACTTTGGTGCACCCCTGCAGGGTTAAATATTTTCAAAAAACTGTGTCTGTTGGAGATATGCCCTAGAGGCAATAATAAAAGTAGTTATTATTATATCTTTGTGTTTATGATAAATGTTTACATTCATGCTATAATAGTATTAACAAGGAAACATTAATACTTGTGTGATTTGTAAACTTAATTTGAAGTCCCTAGTAAAGCCTCTATATAATACTAGCTTGTTGGTTAATAGATGATTGTGGTTTCCCTATCATGAACATTGAGATGTTATTAACAACAAGATCATATCGTTAGGAGAATGATATGATGGACATACTCCTATAGATAAGCGTAGCATAAAGATCAAGTCATTTTAATAGTTCAATTGCTATATGCTTTCTGATACATAGTAATCTAATTCCTTCGACCATGAGATCATGCATATCACCTTGACCGGATGGATGCTTTGATGACATCAAACACCACACCGTAACTGGGTGGCTATAAAAGTGGCATTGAGTGTTCGGAAAGTATTGGTTGAAACACATGGATCAAGAGTGGGATTTGTCCATCCATATGACGGATAGATATACTCTGGGCCCTCTCGGTGAAATGTCATCCAATTAGCTTGCAAGCATGTGACTGGCTCACAAGGTATCACATATCACGGGAACAAGAAAAGAGTACTTATCGGTAACGAGGTTGAACTAGGTATGCAGAGATACCGACGATCATAACCTCGGATAAGTAAACTATCGTGAGACAAAGGGAAATTGATATCGTATGTAAGTGGTTCATTCGATCGCAAAGTAATCGTAGAAATATGTGGGAGCCATATGAATTTCCAGATTCCTCTATTGGTTATTGTTCGTAGAAGTGTCTCGATCATGGCTGCATAATTCACGAACCGTAGGGAGACACACTTAAGGATTCGACGTTGTTTTGAGTAGTTATGGAATGATGAGAAAGAGACTGAATGTTGTTCGGAGTCCCGGATGGGATCCGGGATATCACGAGAAGATCCGGAATGGTCCGGAGAATAAGATTCATATAAGGAAAGTCCCGTTTCGGAGTTGGGGAATGGTTCCGGTGTTTTCATCGGGAATGTTCTAGAATGTTCCGGAATGTCCGGCACTCCGGAGGGGAAGGGTACATGAATGTGTTGTATCAAGTTGGTATGATTGCATCATGTACTAAGTGTCATCGCTGTTCCAAATAAAGGATTAATTCAAATCCTAGTTTGAAAAGTCAAATAGCTAAATTGAAAAGTCAAACGGCTAAATTTGGAAAGAGGAAAAGAGGAGGAAGGGGGAAACCGAGTTGGGGAGGAGTTCCCTCCTCCAACCGGCGGCCCACCTCCAAGCCGAGTTGGGGAGGGACTCCTCTCCCTCCCCTTGGCGCGGCCGGCCCCTCCACCTATATAAGGAGGGACAGGGCTCCCTCCTCTAGACACACAAGTACCTCTCCTCCAAACCCTAGCTTGGCGCCACCACCTCCTGCAGCTGCCGCTGCCTCCTAGGGTTGCCCTAGCCACCGACTTGGGCTGCCCCAAGCCCTAGCCGCCATCAACACCAAGAAAGTGCAGGTCCATCCAACGGATGCCTCCAAGACGGCGCTGATTGCCAACGACCTCAGCACCGCATAGGAAGGCGCGCTCGTCGAATTCCTCCGTGAGCGCTGGGAAATCTTCGCCTGGTGTCCTGCGGACATGCCAGGAGTTCCCAGGGAATTCGCCGAGCACGCACTCAATGTCTTCCCAGACACCAAGCTAGTCAAGCAGTCCATCCGAAGGCTGTCGGAGCCACGAGCCGAAGCTATCGGCAAGGAGATTAACAGATTACTCGCAGCAGACTTCATCCGGGAAATCAAGGAAAGCGAGTGGCTGGCAAACACGGTGATGGTCCCGAAGAAGGACACGGACATCCTGCGGATGTGCGTGGACTTCACGTCACTAAGTAAACATTGCCCTAAGGACCACTTCCCTCTTCCTCGGATCGACCAGATCATTAATTCGACTGCAGGTTGTGAGAAACTCTCCTTCCTCGACGCCTACTCAGGCTATAACCAGATTCGACTCAAGGTCGAAGATCAAGAGAAAACGGCGTTCATCACACCGTTCGGAGTATACTGCTACAACACAATGCCCTTCGGGCTAAAGAACGCGGGTGCCACGTACCAGTGATGCATGCAGGCCTGCCTCAAGGACCAGATCGGTCGCAACGTCCAAGTCTATGTCGACGACATAGTCATAAAAACCAAGGAGGCAAGAACACTTATCGACGATCTCCGCGAGACGTTCGACAACCTTGATCGCTACAGGATCAAGCTCAATCCAGAAAAGTGCGCCTTCGGCGTCCCCTCGGGTCAGCTGCTCGTGTACTTCATCTCTCAACGAGGGATCGAAGCGAACCCAAAGAAAATCAAAGCTATCATGACAATGGAGAAGCCGAAAAACCTCAAGGGCGTTCAGCAGCTCGCAGGGCGAGTAGCGGCACTAAGCAGGTTCATCAGCCGCATGGGCGAGAAGGCCCTACCATTTTACCAGCTGCTGCGCAAGGCAGACAAGTTCGAGTGGACACCAGAAGCCAACGACGCATTCGAAAGCCTCAAGCGGCTCCTCTCCACCTCGCCAGTTTTGGTCACGCCAAAAGAGCGCGAGCCCCTGTTGCTGTACATAGCAGCCACACACCAGGTGGTCAGCACAGTACTCGTGGTCGAACGACCCGAAGAAGGCAAGACCCACGGGGTACAACGCCCAATTTACTACCTCAGCGAGGTTCTCACTCCAACAAAACAGCGGTACCCGCACTACCAGAAGCTGGCCTACGGCGTGTTCATGACGGCTCGACGACTGAGCCACTACTTCCAGGAGCATCAGGTGATGGTCGTCAACGAGGCACCCCTAAACAGCATCCTGAATAACCCAGAGGCCACAGGACGCGTGGCCCTGTGGGGCATTGAACTATCACCCCTGGACATCATCTACGAGAAGCGACACGCAATCAAATCTCAAGTCCTTCCGGACTTCCTGGTGCACTGGATGGAGCTGCAGCTGCCTGACACCCCAGACATGTCGCAGTCCTTGACAATGCATTTTGACGGCTCCAAACGCGAAGCCGGAGCAGGGGCAGGAGACATACTGACCTCCCCGCAAGGTGACTTGATGAAGTACGTCCTTCGGATGAAATTCAGAGCCTCCAACAACGAGGCCGAATACGAAGCCCTCATCCATGGCATGAAGATGGCAAAAATATGTGGCGCAACGCGCCTGGTCATCTACGGTGACTCCAACCTTGTCGTACAGCAGACGATGAATGAGTGCGACGCACATGCCGAAAACATGATCGCGTACCGCGCGCTATACAACGCACTCGAAGGAGAATTCGACGGCTGCGAATTTCGGCACGTTGGAAGAGAGAGCAACGAGGAGGCCGATAGACTCGCCAACATCGGCTCCACTTGTGCAAAGGTACCACCAGGTGTGTTCCTCGAACAGATCTGCGTGCCATCCATCAAGCGAAAATTCCCCAAAGGATCACCCGAAGAAGCAGAACACTCGGGGGCTACGCTACCCGAAGGTCATGAAGGACCCGAAAAGTTGGATACCGAAGTTGCCATGGTCAACCTGATGCAGGTCATGGCAGTCGAAGAAACTTGGACACGTCCATACCTCCAGTTCCTGACAAACGGAGAATTGCCAGACAGCCCGGCAGATGCCCGGCGCGTATCTCGTCGGTCAAAAGCCTTCACCATCATCAACGGCGAGCTGTACAAACGCAGCATTACGGGCGTACTACAACGGTGCGTCACCATCAATGACGGCAAGGCCATACTACAAGATATCCACGAGGGCATCTGCGGCCACCACGCAGGTAGCCGCTCCCTCGTCGCCAAAGCTCTGCGAGCAGGATTCTACTGGCCAACGGCCATGAGCGACGCGAAGGACATCGTCCGAAGATGCAACGGGTGCCAACGGTTCGCCGACAAACCGCACGCACCTGGGTCCGAACTTCGACCCATACCCATAGCCTGGCCTTTTGCCCAATGGGGCCTCGACATGATCGGCAAACTGCCAAAATCCTCGAAGGGAGGACACGTCTTCCTCCTGGTCGCAGTCGACAAATTCACCAAGTGGATCGAAGCCATGCCAGTCACCAAGCAGAAGGGCAAAACCGCCGTCAAGTTCTTCGAATCCATTGTCTACAGGTTTGGCGTACCGCACAGCATCATCACCGACAACGGATCGAACTTCATCTCCGAAGAATTCCAGGACTTCTGCGAAGGCCTCGGGATCAATATCACGTATGCCTCAGTGGCACACCCGCAAACAAACGGGCAAGTGTAAAATGCCAATGGCCTAATCGGCGCCGGCATCAAGAAGCGCCTCATGAGCTCACTCGAGCACAAAGCTGGAAACTGGACGAAAGAGCTATCGTCTGTCCTGTGGAGCTTACGAACTACGCCAAACAGCTCCACCGGCTACACACCGTTCTTCATGGTACACGGAGCCGAGGCAGTGCTACCAGCCGAAGTACGCCATCAGGCTCCACGAGTCGTCGCGTACAGCGAAGCCGAATCTATGGCTGCACTCGAAGACGCCGTCGACACACTCGATGAAGCGCGGGATATAGCAGCCTCTCGATCAGCGGTGTACCAGCAGAGTCTCCGCAACTATCACAGCCGCCGGCTGCGCCCAAGGTCCTTCGTCGAAGGAGACCTCGTCTTGCGATTCAAGCAAAAGCGACCGAATAAACTCGATTCACCATGGGAAGGACCCTATGTCATCACCGAAGTCATCCCAGGTGGCGCCTATCGCCTCAAGCACGTGGAGTCTAGAGTCGCATACTCCAACCCGTGGAACGTCTCGCACCTGCGACGATTCTACCCGTAGCAACCTACCCCCCCTTTTTACTTTCAATAAGGCTTTCAGCCAAGGCTACTCAGCCGAATCATGTACCTCTTCCATTACGATATAAATAAAGCTAAGTACCTCGCCCCCAACCCTCGGTTGACTATTTTCTGCAACTTTACTACATGCTACATACGCACTCGGGGGCTCCCCCCACCTCACGATTTCATCGACTGAGGACAAAACGTGTACACCTGAGTAGCTGACCACGTCAGGCAAACGAAAAGGGCACGTACTAAATCAAAGAACTGCGTGCTCGCAAACAAGCAAACCTTTACAACAAAGGGCACATACACGCCCCGCCGCAATATACAAATTTTACATCTATCTGTTTATTTTCAGGTCCTACCTATTCTGAAGAATAACCTGAGCACGCTGCTCAAACAAATCTACAATCTGTTCGGCATACTGCCTTACAGCCGCGTAATGTGGACGCATATTCCACTCGCCACCATCTGGTCAAGGAGGTGGCCCAGTCGCCACAGCAGTCAAATCTACGTCAGGGCGATGCACCCTCACAAGAGACAAGGCAGCCTTCACTCTGCGACGAGCTGCTGCCGCACCAGCTCCTTGACATTGCTGGCACTCCGAAACTTCGTCAGAAGACCTGCAAGGGTTGTCGGCACGGCATCCAACAGAAACATGACATGCAGCACCGAGGAAAGCGATGTCTGCACCTGGCGGAGCACCCGCGAAACCTGGTAGACACGATCCTGCACCGTCGCCAGAACTATGGCGTGATCACGATCCATCCAGAAGAAGCCGCCGGCCTCCATGTCCTGTTGAGTCAAGCAATTGACTCGAACAGCAATACGCTCCTTTTCTTCCCTCGGAGCAAGATTGGCACCTGCGACAACCGCACAAAACAAGAGTAAGGCCAGCAGGCTCACCCGAAGAACTGAGCTACAGCCCGAAAGAATGATCAACTTACATTGCAGCTGCTCGGACAGCCGACCCAGCTCCGCCATCAAATACTCCTCTCTGGCTGCACCACGGTCTGCTTTGGATTTCCAAACGTCAGCGCGACCGCGTAACCCAAGCAAATCTCTCACGCGATCTCGAAGAAAAGCGAGCTGCGAGGAATCATCCAATGATGCTCGCAAGGGCCTTTCGGATGAAGTGTCAACTGGTTCAGCACCCGAAGGAACCTATAGCAGCAGAAAAAAGAAGGCACACAGACATTCAGCCAAGGATAGAGCACAACTCGGAGAAATTCATTAAAGTATATAAGGCCACTACGTGGCACCAGGATGGTACTACAAAAGATATTTACAACAAAAATAGACTACAAACTACCCTATGTCTACTACGCCTAAGGCGGAGGGCAATGAGTCGCCTCAGAACTAGACTGCCTAGCTTTGGCCTCGCCCTGCTGCCGCAATGCGTACTCAGACAGCAAGTCAATGAGCTTGGGCCCATATCGTCTGCAGCGAGCGGAGTAGGCGGCGAAGGCTACCTCGGATCCATCTGCAGCCGTCGGCATCCGAGAAGTAATCTGGGGCAGGTCCAGCTCTGCCCTAGCCGCCATGGCCATCGCCAGCCCGACGGATGCACCGATGCCCTTCTGCTTGCACTTGTACGTTGCAGGCGCTTCGGCTGACAGAGCCTCTGCCAGGGCATCCACGTCTTCAAGGGATGCGCCCTTCGGGAAGAGCTCCTGGTAGAAGGACCAAAGACCTCTTTCGCCTTGGCAAGGGAGTTGACGATGGTGCTGCAGCGGTCTTCGACCGCTACAGTGGCATCATCTAGAGCACTCCCGTGCTCCAGAGCACCGCGGTCAAACTCGATGCCTGCGGCATCTGAGACAAAAAAGAAGAAAACATGAAGAAAGGCAACGTAGAAGAAGATCCATAGAAAAAGAAGCAAGTACAAAAGCTAGCGCTCACCCGAAATAGCCTTGGCAGCAGCCATGAGCTTCTCCGCCACCCCTTTTTCACGAGCAGCCGCAACGGTGGCCAGCTGCTCCTCACGATCTGCGGCCTCCTGCTGCAGACGCTTTTTCTCTTCGGTTGCCTTCGTCAGCTCCAGCTCAAGGCGCTCTCTCGCCCCAGCGGCAGCTTCGGCTTTGTGCTCCGATTGGCCAAGGCTCTTCCTCAGAGCATCGACCTCACGGAGAGAGTCGTTATGCTCCTCTGCATTTACAACAAGCAAGTGTCAAAGAATAGGATCAGGATAAGCAAGTGAAGTACTACAAGGCAGACGAATACCTTGAAGCTGCCGCAATTTCGCCTCCAGCATCAGGCGTTCCTCCACCAGTCGCTTGGCCTCTTGGACAAAAGGCTGCAGCAACAGGCAATACTAGTAAGAGCAGGACTTGGGGGCTACGCCCAACAAAAGAAGCATAAACAACATCAGCATACAAAGACACTCGGGGGCTCCCCCCGTAACATCAAGCAGAAAAACTTACGTGCTCCGAAGGCGAACCCGCAGGCCCGCCTGCGAAATTCTGAGGCACAACCACCAGCCTCTCCTACACAGGAGGAACTGGCGCAGCGTCACCATAAGTCGCCACCGTCTGAGGAGGAGGCGACGCAATGTTCGACTCCCCCATCATCTCGCGCGCACCATCACTAGAGCCGTCGGAGGATTGCCTGCATACGAACCAATCAACACAGGTGCAAAAATAACAAGGGAACAAAGGACAACAGTGGCAACAAGAACACTTACGAGCCCAACGCGCTCAGGTCGAAGATAGGAGAAGCCCTTCGGGCCCTCTTCTCCTCCTTCTTTTCTTCCTTCTTCTCCTCCTTCTTTTCTTCCTTCTTCCGCTTTGCTGGCGGGTGCGGAGCAACAGCCCGCACAGGAATGGCAGGAAGAGGAGAGGAAGAACCCCCATGAACATCATCATGACGCTCAAGGCCCAGAGGATTTCTGGGAGTCGGAGGAGTCGAGGCATCTGACGACTCGCTAGAGCTCTGTGATCGCTTGCGCGAATGGTCCTCACTCGATTCGTCGGCATCCTCCGCTGGGGATCGCGCTGACGGTAGCTCGGACACGGAATCCACCACTTCATTATCCGGGGCATTCGGATACCTCTCGGGCAACGGTGGTGCCATGCCCGGCACTTTGAAGCTCTGCAAAAGGAAAAGGAACTTTATTAGCAAACAAAGGAAAAAAGTACACAGCTGACAAAAACAAAAGGGAAGCACTACGTGCGCAAATCTACACCTTCGGCACAGCCAACGTCGAAGAAAAGGGAGGAGTCGGCAACTTCCCCGGGATTTCTTCTCCGGCCTTGAACTTCAGCAGCACGCGAAGATCCTTGTCAAGATCCCCCTCGGAGATTTTCTCACTCGAAACCCTCGTCGGATCGCGGCAACCATAATAAAGAAACATCGGGTGCGCCCTCGCTTGGAGGGGCTGCACCCGATGCTCAAGAAACGTCCGGATGATGTCGACACCGTTCACCTCCTTCTCAGGAATCAATTGGAGATCCTCCACCCGACGGTACAGGACCTCTATCTCCGCCACTTCACCGTCTAAGATTTGGTTTTTCCAGGATCTTTTCTTCTCAATCAAATGGGAGGGGTCAAAAGAAACGAGACCAAAATCTTGCCCAGGCAGTACGGAGTCATGGATGTAAAACCATTTCCTCCGCCAGTATTGGACAGATTCAGACATGGAAAAGGAAAAGAATTGCACATTGGGACTGAGGGAGATGATGAAACCCCCAATGGGATACACACCATCCAAACCAGACTGCCTCTTCACGGAATAAAGCTTCCGGAAGAGGCCAAAGTGCGGCTCAATGCCAAGCCAACACTCGCAAAGCATGATAAAACACGCAATGTGGAGAAGGGAGTTGGGAGACAGATGATGGAGTTGAACCCCATAGAAAAAGAGCAGTCCAGGAAGGAAGTCATGGACCGGAAAAGAAAACCCGCGAATCATGAAGGCAACAAACATAACCCGATACCCAGATGGGGGACGGGGGATTACCTCATTGCCGAGGAGTCTCACGGCCGTCGTGTCTTGCGGGATCAGGATCCGCTCACGCAGTTTGCGGAGATCGCTCTCCCGTGTTTCTGATCGCCGCCAGCCACCGTCGGTGACGCGAGCAGTGGCGGTGCCCTTCTTGCCTCCGGCGGCGCTGGTCCCAACTGCAGATGAGGACTTTTTTGTTTTCCCCATGGCACTACGGCGGTGGTGGCGTTGCCAACGAAGAAAGACAAAGGAAATGTGGAGGAAACTCTCAGCGCGCAGCAAGAATAGCTCAAGAACGAGGGGGCAGTGAATAGATGAACTGCTGCGGTGAAAAACAAACCACGATTTCACCAGGGATTATAACAGCGAAGACGACGCACGCTGGCCGTCCATCGAGAAGACCTAACGCCAACGGTAGATCTGGCCGTACACGTGTCAGCACCAAAATGAACCGTAGATACCACGCCGTCCACTACGTGCGGAAATCGAGGATATGCCGTAATCATCTCCACGCCGCGCATGACCGGTCAATTCAAAGTCAGCAAGTGGGACCCACGCTTCGTCCAGTCAAGTCATCTCTGGCGTAGCAGACGCTTGAGGTCATCGATCGTAAGCACTGACGTCATCAAAAGCTATACTAGCACCACTTCGGCTCCACAGCTAAAAGTACTCACTCGAATCTACGATTCGACTAAATACTTGGGGGCTACTCCTATCAGGAGCGCTGGCCGCGCACCCGACAGACAAATGAGGACAAAATTATTTCTCTGAGTCCTACGTCGAGTTTACGACTCCACTACGGACTCGGGGGCTACTCCCTTAGGGAGGATGGATTCAAGCATCCGAAAATTTTCGAGTCCTGCGGACCTAATGATTGAAACAATGCTTGAGCTAAAAGTCTCTAGACTCGAACAGACACTTGGGGGCTACTCCCATAGGGAGCGCTGGTCGCGCACCCTATGAAATCTTCGACTACGATCTTTCGGATCAGCACACAAAAACTTTTTGGCAACTCTGCCCCAACAAAACGCTGAGTGAGCGAAAATCTCCTTGGCCACCCGAAGCACCTCCGAGGTGATAAATGTTCGGATGCTGCGTCTGCGACGCAAAGATAAGACCTACAGATATCATCTGATGGCCTGGCAACGCACCTGACTGCGCTCTGCTAGTATGAATCCGTACCAGCAGGTACGATGAAAAATCCCGACGGACGCGTTGGGTACACCAATTAAAATCACTGGAATTCCACTCCTATAAGTCCTCCGCGGCCTGAGTTGAATTACGCCAGCATATGTTCCAGGCCCGGGTTAAGGGACCCGAACCTGAAGAAGATCGTGTTGTTTCGTCCTAAGACAGTTAACTGACCCTGATCCGTCGGGTGAGTCAGGCACACGCATCAACAATCCCTACACACGTATACTATTAACATATAGCTGCTCCCGAAGGATGGAAGAGTCCTCAGCCGAATCTACGATTCGACTGATCACTCGGGGGCTACTGACATGGTTATACCCTACGGGTACGTAACTTCAGCATACCTAGTCCAGCCCAAGGAAGGCCCACGGCAGACATACGCTGGCCCATGAAGATTTTCGGGTGACCAAGACCCATGACGTCTTCGGATCCTTGGAGAGCAAGACTAGAGGAGATAGGAAATTCAAAGGGATAAAACCCTAGAACTTGTAATCGACTAGGACTACGCCCGGGACCTGCCTAAGTCTATATAAAGGCCAGGAGGGCACGTCCTAGGGCAGCTTGACTCATACTTTCGCACACGTATCCACGCCAGATTGAATCTGCGCACCCTGTAACCTTCGGTTCCGCCATAATCAAAGAGAAGACAAGCAGGAGTAGGGTTTTCCCTCCGGGGGCCTAAACCTGGGTAAATCTCGTGTCCCCTGGTTGCTTGTCTGTTAACCGTGCCACGATCTCCAGCATCCCCATCTTCTCCAAAACCCAAGTCCATAACAATGGGCATTGACGAGATTAAACCTCGTCACCTCCTCCTTGGTGTGTCTAAAACCTAGATCGCCGAGGAGCTCTCTCATACTCCACCATACTCGCTCCGGCTTAAGGCGAAGCCCTGCGAGATCTCCCCTCTACTTCCGGTACCACGCCGTTGTGCTGCCGGAATCGCGAGGAGAGTGCTACAACCTCCGCTGCCTGCTGGAACAAGGGAGAGGAAGGTCTTCGTCGAGTACCGAACGTGTGACCGACTGCGGGAGCGCTGCCGGAACGCAGCGCCGGAAGGATCGTCTACGCGATCTTGAGATCGGGAAGAGTACGACTACATCACCCACGAGAATCCGCTCTCGTTAAACACTTTGGAATCTTCGAGGGTGAGTTATTCCATCGACTCGTTGCTACAATCTAGTAGATATATCTTGGCTTGTTTGTTTGTATGCGGTAGAAATTTTTTGTTTTCCATGCTACGAAACCCTACAGTGGTATCAGAGCCGTGTCTATATGTAGATCTGTTGCACGAGTAGAACACAATGGTCATTGTGGGCGTTGATGCTTTTATTGTCGATTGCTTCTTGTGTACTTTGCATCTTGCGGGATGTTGGGATGAAGCGGCCCGGGCTAACCTTACATGACATCGTTCATGAGACTTGCTCCACGCTTGACATGCAACTTGTATTGCATAAGTGGATTTGCGGGTGCCTGTTTCTCCTAGCATAGTTAAGATCCAATTTACAACGGGTGATTAACAATACTAGTATCAATGTTGTGGTTCTTGTTCGTAAGTTAGAACGACACTTATTGAAAGCCCCAAACCACGTAAAACATGCAAAGAAAGTAGAGGCATCTAACTTTGTTTTGCAGGGGTGTGCTGTGATGTGATATGGCCATGATTGTGATTATATTTGATGTATGCAATGTTCCTTATTGTAAGTTGGCAACCGGCAGGAGCCATATGGTTGTCTTTAATTTATGTTAAGACCCGCGTGTCTATTCAAAGTAGTTGTAATAGTTGAAGCCGGTGGACGACAACCATGGAGAAGCTTCATTGACCTTGATGCAATGCCGGTGATGATGGAGATCATGTTCGTGATAGAAGATGGAGATCGGAAGCACAAAGAAGAAAGGCCATATCATATCACATATTATGAATTGCATGTGATGTTAATCCTTTATGCATCTTGTATTGCTTAGTAGACGACGATAGCATTATAAGATGATCCCTCATGCACATGAATTTCAAGTCATAAAGTGTTCACCCTTAGTTAGCACCGTTGCTAAAGCTTGTTGTTTCAAAGCACCACGTGATGATTGGGTCTGTTAGATTCTGCAAGTGTATACAACGTGAGCAAGCCAGATTTGCTCATGCGGAAACTAAGGTTTGATCTTGACGATCCTAGCATGTACAGACATGGTCTCGGAACACGGATCACCGAAAGGTAAAGCATGAATCATATAGTAGATATGATGAACATGTTGATTGTTCGCCATTGAAACTATATCAACTCTCGTGATGATGGGTGTTGATGTGGTGGATTTGGTTCGTGTGATCACTAAAACAATGTGAGGGATATTGTTTTGAGTGGGAGTTCACCTTCATTAATTTTAATATTAATTTGAACTCAATTTGTCATAAACTTAGTCTAAACTATTGCAAATATGTTGTAGATCAATGGCAGCCCCTACCATCAATTTTAATGCGTTCCTAGAGAAAGAAAAGTTGAAAAACAATGGAAGCAACTTCGCGGATTGGTTCCGCAATTTGAGGATTGTCCTCACAGCTGGTAATTTGACATATGTGCTGGATGCACCGCTAGGTGACCCACCTGCAGCTACTGCTACCGATGAAGTAAAGAATGTTTACCTCACTCGGAAGACTCAGTACTCCACACTTCAGTGTGCTATCTTGTATGGTTTAGAATCGGAGCTTCAGAAAAGGTTTGAGAATTCAGACCCATATGATATTGTCGAGGATCTCAAATTGATCTTTGAGACTCATGCGGCAATTGAAAGCTATGAGGCTTCTGAAAAGTTCTTTAACTGCAAGATGGAAGAGGGCAGCTCCGTCAGCGAGCATGTGCTTAAGATGTCTGGGCACGCAAACAAACTTCAAAGCTTGGGTATTGTGATTCCTAATGCTTTGGGGATTTACCGTGTCCTCCAATCACTACCACCAAGTTACAAGAACTTTGTGATGAACTACAACATGCAAAACATGAACAAGACGTTGCCAGAACTCTTTGCCATGTTGAAGTCTGCAGAAGTGGAGATCAAGAAAGAGCACCAAGTGTTATTGGTCAATAAGACCACCAAATTCAATAAAGGTAAGTCTAAGCAGAAGGGACACTTCAAGAAGGGTGGTAAGAAAGTTACCACGCCGACGAAGAAGACGAAGGCTGGACCTAAGCCTGATACTGAGTGCTTTTACTGCAAGGGAGAAGGTCACTGGAAGCGGAATTGCCCAAAGTACTTGGCGGATTTGAAGAACGGCAACATCAAGAAGAAAGGTATATCTGATATACATGTTATTGATGTGTATCTCACTAGTACTCGTAGTAGTGCCTGGGTATTTGATACTGGTTCGGTTGCTCATATTTGTAACTCGAAACAGGTGCTGCAGAATAAACGGAAGCTAGCGAAGAACGAGGTGACGATGCGCGTTGGAAACGGATCAAAGGTTGATGTGATCGCGGTCGGCACGCTACCCCTTCATCTACCATCGGGATTAGTTTTATACTTAAATAATTGTTATTTGGTGCCTGCGTTAAGCATGAACATTATATCGGGATCTTGTTTATTGCGAGACGGTTACTTGTTTAAATCCGAGAATAATGGTTGTTCGATTTATATGAGTAATATGTTCTATGCACATGCACCTTTGATAGATGGTCTATTCTTATTGAATCTCGATAGTGGAAATACACATATTAATAACATTGAGGCTAAACGTTTGAAATCGAGCGATAACTCGACCTATATGTGGCACTGTCGTCTTGGTCACATTGGAGTGAAGCGTATGAAGAAACTCCATTCCGATGGACTTCTTGAATCACTTGATTTCGAATCACTTGATAGATGCGAAGCATGTCTGATGGGTAAAATGACTAAGACTCCATTTTCTGGTATGATGGAGCGAGCTACGGACTTATTGGAAATCATACATACCGATGTGTGTGGTCCAATGAGTGTAGCATCGCGTGGTGGTTATCGTTATGTTCTTACCTTCACGGATGACTTGAGTAGATATGGGTATATCTATTTCATGAAACATAAGTCCGAAACTTTCGAGAAGTTTAAGGAATTTCAAAGTGAGGTAGAGAATCAACGTAACAAGAAGATTAAATTTCTACGTTCTGATCGTGGAGGTGAATATCTGAGTTAACGAGTTTGGCGAGCATTTAAAGAAATGTGGAATACTTTCGCAGTTGACACCGCCGGGAACACCAGAGCGTAATGGTGTGTCTGGATGTCGTAATCGAACTCTCTTAGATATGGTTCATTCTATGATGTCACTTACAGATTTACCGCTATCATTTTGGGGTTATGCATTAGAAATAGCCGCATTCACTTTAAATAGGGCACCATCTAAATCCGTGGAAACGACACCGTATGAATTATGGTTTGGGAAGAAACCTAAATTGTCGTTCCTTAAAGTTTGGGGTTGCGAAGCCTATGTAAAGAAGTTACAGCCGGACAAGCTAGAACCCAAAGCGGAAAAATGCGTCTTCATAGGATACCCGAAGGAAACTATTAGGTATACCTTCTATCATAGATCCGAAGGCAAAATCTTCGTTGCCAAGAATGGATCCTTTCTAGAGAAGGAATTTCTCTCGAAAGAAGTGACTGGAAGGAAAGTAGAACTCGACGAGGTTGTTGAACCTTCTCTCGAACTTGCGAGTAGCGCAGCACCGGAAGTAGTTCCTGTGACGCCTGCACCAGTAAGAGAGGAAGCTAATGATGATGATCATGAAACTTCGGTTGTAGTTGCTACAGAGCCTCGCAGGTCAACGAGAACTCGTACCTCTCCTGATTGGTATGATCCCATTATGAATGTCATGTTGGTGGATAACACCGATGACCCTGAGACATATGAGGAAGCGATGATGAGCCCAGATTCCAATAAATGGCAAGAATCCATGAAATCCGAGATTGGATCCATGTACGAAAACCAAGTATGGACTTTGGTGGACTTACCGGATGGCCGGAAGGCCGTCGAGAACAAATGGATTTTCAAGAAGAAAACAGATGCTGATGGTAATGTTACTGTCTATAAAGCTCGACTTGTCGCAAAAGGGTTTCGACAAATTCAAGGAGTTGACTACGATGAGAATTTCTCACCAGTAGCGAAGCTAAAGTCTGTGGGGATTATGTTAGCAATCGCTGCATATTATGATTATGAGATATGGCAGATGGATGTCAAAACATCATTCCTCAATGGAGACATTGATGAAGAGTTGTATATGATGCAACCCAAAGGTTTTGTCGATCCTAAAGATGCTAACAAGGTATGCAAACTTCAACGGTCCATCTATGGATTGAAGCAAGCATCCCGAAGTTGGAATCAACGTTTTGATAAGGTGATCAAAAGTTTTGGTTTTATACAAAATTATGGAGAAGCTTGTATTTACAAGAAAGTGAGTGGGAGCTCTGTAGCGTTCTTAATACTATATGTGGATGACATATTGTTGATTGGGAATGATGTAGACCTTCTTAATAGTGTCAAGGAATATTTGAACAATAGTTTTTCAATGAAGGATCTTGGCGAAGCAGCTTACATATTGGGCATAAAGATTTATAGAGATAGATCGAAACGCCAAATATCATTGTCACAGAGTACATATTTGGACAAATTTCTAAAGAGGTTTGGAATGGAAGATAGCAAGAAAGGGTTCTTGCCCATGTTGCCCAATACGACCTTGAGTAAAACTCAAAGTCCGACATCGGCAGAAGATAGAGAAAGGATGAGTAAGACTCCCTATGCCTCAGCCATAGGATCTCTAATGTATGCCATGCTATGTACTAGACCCGACATTGCATATGCTGTTAGTTTAACTAGCAGATATCAAAGTGATCCAGGAGTGGATCATTGGACAGCGGTCAAAAACATCCTTAAGTACTTGAGAAGAACTAAGGATATGGTTCTTTCTTATGGAGGTGATGAACATCTCGTTGTTAATGGTTACACCGATGCTAGTTGGAACACCGATCCGGATGATTCTAAATCACAATCTGGATACATATTTATTTTGAATGGTGCAGCAGTTAGCTGGAGGAGTGCAAAGCAAAGCGTTGTGGCGAGATCTTCAACTGAATCGGAATACATGGCTGCTTCGGAGGCTTCACAAGAAGCGATATGGATGAAAGAGTTCATTACAGAGCTGGGTGTGGTTCCTAGTGCGCTGGACCCAATGTCTATCTACTGTGATAACATGGGCGCCATAGCCAATGCGCAAGAACCAAGGTCACACAAGAAGCTGCAGCATATCAAGCTACGTTTTCACGCTATTCGAGAACATATCCAGGATGGGGATATAAAGATTTGCAAAGTACACACAGATCTGAATGTGGCGGATCCGTTGACTAAACCTCTCCCGAGGGCAAAACATGACCAGCACCAAACTGCCATGGGTGTTCGGTATATTACCATGTAATCTAGATTAGATGACTCTAGTGCAAGTGGGAGACTGTTGGAGATATGCCCTAGAGGCAATAATAAAAGTAGTTATTATTATATCTTTGTGTTTATGATAGATGTTTACATTCATGCTATAATAGTATTAACAAGGAAACATTAATACTTGTGTGATTTTTAAACTTAATTTGAAGTCCCTAGTAAAGCCTCTATATAATACTAGCTTGTTGGTTAATAGATGATTGTGGTTTCCCTATCATGAACATTGAGATGTTATTAACAACAAGATCATATCGTTAGGAGAATGATATGATGGACATACTCCTATAGATAAGCGTAGCATAAAGATCAAGTCATTTTAATAGTTCAATTGCTATATGATTTCTGATACATAGTAATCTAATTCCTTCGACCATGAGATCATGCATATCACCTTTACCGGATGGATGCTTTGATGACATCAAACACCACACCATAACTGGGTGGCTATAAAAGTGGCATTGAGTGTTCGGAAAGTATTGGTTAAAACACATGGATCAAGAGTGGGATTTGTCCATCCATATGACGGATAGATATACTCTGGGCCCTCTTGGTGAAATGTCATCCAATTAGCTTGCAAGCATGTGACTGGCTCACAAGGGATCACATATCACAGGAACGAGAAAAGAGTACTTATCGGTAACGAGGTTGAACTAGGTATGCAGAGATACCGACGATCATAACCTCGGATAAGTAAACTATCGTGAGACAAAGGGAAATTGATATCGTATGTAAGTGGTTCATTCGATCGCAAAGTAATCGTAGAAATATGTGGGAGTCATATGAATTTCTAGATTCCTCTATTGGTTATTGTTCGGAGAAGTGTCTCGATCATGTCTGCATAATTCATGAACCGTAGGGAGACACACTTAAGGATTCGACGTTGTTTTGAGTAGTTAAGGAATGATGAGAAAGAGACCGAATGTTGTTCGGAGTCCCGGATGGGATCCGGGATATCACGAGGAGATCCGGAATGGTCCGGAGAATAAGATTCATATAAGGAAAGTCCCGTTTCGGAGTTGGGGAATGGTTCCGGTGTTTTCATCGGGAATGTTCTAGAATGTTCCGAAATGTCCGGCACTCCGGAGGGGAAGGGTACATGAATGTGTTGTATCAAGTTGGTATGATTGCATCATGTACTAAGTGACATCGCTGTTCCAAATAAAGGATTAATTCAAATCCTAGTTTGAAAAGTCAAATAGCTAAATTGAAAAGTCAAACGGCTAAATTTGGAAAGAGGAAAAGAGGAGGAAGGGGGAAACCGAGTTGGGGAGGAGTTCCCTCCTCCAACCGGCGGCCCACCTCCAAGCCGAGTTGGGGAGGGACTCCTCTCCCTCCCCTTGGCGCGGCCGGCTCCTATATAAGGAGGGGCAGGGCTCCCTCCTCTAGACACACAAGTACCTCTCCTCCAAACCCTAGCTTGGCGCCACCACCTCCTGCAGCTGCCGCCGCCTCCTAGGGTTGCCCTAGCCGCCGGCTCTATCACCTCCTCCTTGGTGTGTCTAAAACCTAGATCGCCGAGGAGCTCTCTCATACTCCACCATACTCGCTCCGGCTTAAGGCGAAGCCCTGCGAGATCTCCCCTCTACTTCCGGTACCACGCCGTTGTGCTGCCAGAATCGCGAGAAGAGTGCTACAACCTTCGCTGCCTGCTGGAACAAGGGAGAGGAAGGTCTTCGTCGAGTACCGAACGTGTGACCGACTGCGGGAGCGCTGCCGGAACACAGCGCCGGAAGGATCATCTACGCGATCTTGAGATCGGGAAGAGTACGACTACATCACCCACGAGAATCCGCTCTCGTTAAACACTTTGGAATCTTTGAGGGTGAGTTATTCCATCGACTCGTTGCTACAATCTAGTAGATAGATCTTGGCTTGTTTGTTTGTATGCGGTAGAAATTTTTTGTTTTCCATGCTATGAAACCCTACAGTGTCCTCGGTTATGGACGACTTGGAGCACAGTATCTTGATCTTAGACAACTATAACTAAAGTTTACTGTTATAAATTTGACTTGTATCTGATATGACTAGTAAGTTGGATAACCACCATGGAAAGAATGAATAAAATTGCCAACCGTGTGAGTTTCCTCGGCTTGACTTCCTCGTTTGGTCTCGAGGGGGAAATACCAGGACGGGTATATTTGGTGGTAGTATCAGGTTGGATCCGGATAGGTCTTTCTCATCTTTCTCTGATAGCCGATATTTGCATATCGAGTCTCTATAGGTTGCTTAGCGCATGCTTCGCTGCCGCTTCAGTCCACCATAACTATGTAGGCGAGAGCCGCCGAATTATAATACTCGCCGTGGACTGGCCTCAGTACTGACCGTTCCCTTTTTTCCTTTGCCATTTGTCGGCACCCCTTTTGTTTGACAGGTTTAAGATGGACGTTGTTAGCAGAGTTACCCTTCCGGCTTGGCCTGGGAAGGGTTATGGACGCCATTGGTTATTCTTCAGGGATCTTATCTCAATTTATATCTTGTCCGTACTCGGACGCTGGATCATTTTCAAGGTGATTTGGATCTTTGTATTGTATATCTGTATTCTTGACTCATGGAGTCGTTGTTGTATATATATGTTATGTGGGTTCCGTCGTGGACTATTGTGTAATGATATTACTTTGTTTTCCACCCGCACGCAAGTGCCTGGTGGGCACCTTTGAATCGTTTTTATGCGAGTTTGGTGGGAATCGCTAAAACTTGCATAAGGCCAATCCGAGGGTGTTACAGAGTGGTATCAAAGCTCAACAGTTACGATACCCCACTGGTCCAGCCTGTAGGACAACCTAGCTAACGGCTGATAGAGTGTCAAAACTATTTTGTAAAATCGATTGGATAGATCTGATTAAGTCTGCTTTTACTCCTTACCCCTCTGCTATTCTCTTCTTACCTCTCCGTGTTTTGAATCTATTCTCTTACCTTTCTTCAAGTCCAGGACTTCTCGTGGTTGGGTCTCTGTCGTACCTTTAGGGTTTCGATTCCTCCTTGTGACGGTGTTTCTACAGCCAGTCTTCATGCTATCTGAGGAATTTTCCTCAATCACACCTTTCAGTGGACTAGAAATTCACTATTTTTTCTTTGTATCTCCCGAAGTTTTCCAACGTGACAACATCATCTACATCAGATCTGATGAAGAGCATGCATCACTCCTTTGTTTCCGAACACTGCTTGTCAAGATCTTTAGTCTAAATCCGAGAATGAGTTGCATGCTTTTCTACTGAATGTGTGGAGTAATAGTTTCGGTGCGTGATGGATTGGCCCCCATGCCGACTACTCATTCTATTCGCTCTTGTACATCAAAGTGGATTCAGATGTAACTTTTTTACCCTTTTATCAAAATAAAAAGTGGTATATCTTTTGATGCATGTACCTTCGCCCTTTGTTCTCTGGAGTGTTCTCGCGACAAATGTGAGCAACAACCCTTGTTGGTGGTGTCACCGATTTCAAGACGGAGAAAGAATCCTTGTTAGTGGTGTCGCAAGGATCTACACGAAGTGAGAAGTTTTAGACCGTCGGCCTTCTTCCCCGAACCATTGTTAGTGGTGTCGAATTGTAGCACCCCGGGTAAAACCAATACTAGAGAATCGCTCGTTGTTGTGCATCATCATGATTGTATGCTCATGTCATCATGCCATATTGCATTTGAGCATCGTCATGTCATCATGCATATTATCTGCCTAAAACTATTTTCTAAAATTCTATATTGTTTTATAAATAACCCCCTCCTTAAACCCTCGGTCCGCTAGATCTTGTATTTATCTAAAACTATCTTACAAAGGCTTTTTTTAATTAAACAGGACATAAATTAAAATATTTTATCGGAAAGGCCGTCCAACCGGTCAGGCCAGACCACCTACTATCCGAACCAACCCACCTAAACTACCCTAAACCCAAAATACCTGGGAAACCCTAACCCTAGCCTGACCCCAACTCCCTCCACCCTTGCGTCCACCACCCTAGCACACCACAACTCTACCCCGCGCATATCATGGGAGGAGGCTTTGGTGGCCTGTTCGGCGAACAGTTATTTTGAAGCAAGGGGTGGAAGTGTCCGCAATAATGATTTAACTATAGAAATAAAAACAGTCTAAAAAACGGAACCATAAGAAACACTTTGTACTTTATCATTAGGTATAGATATATAGAATAGCATGTTCTGAAGTATTTCTAGTGTTTGAACTGAATGTACTAACTAAAACAAGCGCGAACTCATCCACTAATTAGCTGCACCTGCAGTTTTCTTCCTAGAAGAATCTGACATCACTAGTAGAAAATGGACCTTTGGTCCAGAGCATTAGTCCCGGTTCTGGTACAAACCGGGACTAATGCCCTGGTCCCAACGGCTAGAAACGGCCGCAGGGCCCAGAAGACATTAGCCCCGGTTCGTATGGGAACTTTAGTCCCGGTTCGTTTAACAAACCGGGGCTAGAGGATCTGGCGCTGAAAAAGAGCAGATGCGTGGACCTTTAGCCCCGGTTTGTTTCTCAAACCGGGACTAAAGTCCCCGACTATATCTTGTTCCCCTTCCTAGCCCGAGCCATTTCAAGCTCACACAATCATCCCTCTCAAATTTCTCCCCTCAAGCTCGAGTTCTTCCCTATTTTTCTCAAGATTTGTGAAGATTTTTTGGCTCCACATCTGTCAAGGGTCCTAAGAGGTTAGCAACTTCATCATTTCATCTCTCATTGCTTGTTTTAGCTCATTTCATGCTCTAGAAATGAATAGATTTTGTGTGGATTATATCTCTATATATCTGGTTAATTTGGCACATATAGTTCTCGAAATTCATTTGATTCATCAAGCACATAGATACATGAGTTCATCCTATGTACATATCTTGGTTTGACATGTTGTCTTGAAATCCAGACGGTTCACAGTGCATATCATGTCACCATCGAGCAACAAAATATTCTTCTTTCTTCTACCAGTCATCACAAAATCCATTGAAACAAAAATAAGTACCAAAACTATGAAGCCACACATATATATAGTGGCGCCCTAGCATTTTAGTTAATCATTGGCCAGTTAAGCAAGAAAGAACAAAAACATGAACACGCCAAGGAGCTACCAAATTAAATTAGGGAGTGCCTCTATGGCGAGCTCCTCGAAGATGTCTGGGGACGAGGCATCCTAAGACATCTTCGAGAAGCTCTACCATAGTGGTGTACCTGCTCTCGCACACCATCTTTCAGGTCATATATTTTCTAGCTAAATCAGTATGCTGGTGGAGCTAACTAATTTCACATATTAGGGAGTGCCTCTACGGCGAGCTCCTCGAAGATGTCTGAGGACGAGGTCCTAAGACATCTTCGATAAGCTCCGCCGTAGTGGTGTCCCTGGTCTCGCACACGATCTTCCTTGTAGTTGATAGTTCACAAGGAAGCCTATTTATAGATTAAGAAGCATAACATAGTGTCGACACTCACGACATAATGTCAACACTCACCCCTGTCATAGTGTCGCCACCCACTGAAACAGTGTGGCCACTCACTGGCATAGTGTCCACTCATGACATATAGTGTCGTCACCCACTTTTAGTCCCGATTGGAGTGTCCTTCAGTCCCAGTTGGAGACACCATTTGGGACTAAACGGGCTCATGTCGGCCCCAGCCTGCCGCAACCCCTTTAGTCCCGGTTGGTGTGTCCAACCGGGACTAAAGATATAGTAGAAAGTTTTTAAATCAGTTCTTGTTTGATGTATACGATGTGTTCTTTTATTTTTAGACTAGTACTACTCTTAGCATCGTGATTTTGTTTGATGAACTTATAAAATGCACATGAGACGGCAATGGATGTACGCTGACCGAATCTCTGACGAGTTCATTAAAGGCATGCGTTCTTTTCTCGTTGTGGCAGAGGCAAACAAGCGGAATGATTTTATGTGTTGTCCATGTGGTGAGTGTCAGAATCAGAAGGAATACTCTTCCTCGAGAGTCCTTCATGGCCATTTGTTTTGGCCTGGTTTCATGTCTGGCTATAATTGTTGGACCAAGCACGGAGAAAGAGGGGTTATGATGGAAGACAACAAAGATGAAGAGAATGATGACAGCTATCCTATGTCCCCTGAATACGGTGGTACTACAATGGAAGACAATGATGAAGAAGAAGTAGAAGAACGTGCATCATATGAGCCAGATGATTATCTTGGTCGGGCCATTGCTGATGCAAAGGGAGAATGTGATAGCAAAAGGGAGAGGTTGAAATTTTAGCAGATGTTAGAGGATCACAACAAATTGTTGTACCCGAATTGCGAAGATGGCCACAAAAAGCTAGGCAGCACACTGGAATTGCTGCAATGGAAGGAAGAGGTCGGTGTGCCTGACAAGGGATTTGAAAAGTTGTTGAAGATAATGAAGAAGCTGCTTCCAAAGGATAACGAACTGCCCGCCAGTACTTACGAATCAAATAAGGTTGTATTCCCTCTAGGATTAGAGGTACAGAAGATACATGCATGCATTAATGACTGCATCCTCTACCGCGGTGGGCAGTACGAGAATTTGGATGCATGCCCGGTATGCACTGCATTGTGGTATAAGATCCGACGAGATGACCCTGGCGATGCTGAGGGGGAGCACCCGAGGAAGAGGGTTCCCGCCAAGATGATGTGGTATGCTCCTATAATATCACGGCTGAAACGTTTGTTCATAAACGAAGAGCATGCCAAATTGTTGCGATGGCACAAAGAAGACCATAAGAAAGACGAGATGTTGAGACACCCTGCTGATGGGTCGCAGTGTAGAAAAATTGAGAGAAAGTACCCAGACTTTGTAGGTGACGTGAGAAACTTATGGTTTGGTCTAAGTATGTATTGCATGAATCCATTTGGGGAGCATAGCTGCAGTCATAGCACATGGCCTGTGACTTTCTGTATCTATAACCTTCCTCCTTGGTTGTGCATGAAGCGGAAGTTCATTATGATGTCAGTGCTCATCCAAGGCCTGAAGCAACCCGGCAACAACATTGATGTATACCTAAGTCCATTAGTTGAATAACTTTTACAGCTGTGGCACGGACAAGGTGTACGTGTGTGGGATGAGCACAAACGTGAGGAATTTAACCTACGAACATTGTTGTTCGTAACCATCAATGATTGGCCTGCTCTTAGTAACATTTCAGGACAGAAAAATAAGGGATACAATGCATGCACACACTGTTTAGATGACACTAAAAGTATTTATTTGGATAAGTGCAAGAAGAATGTGTACCTAGGGAATCGTCGTTTTCTTCCGCCCATGCATTCCCTAAGAAGGAAAGGCAAGCATTTCAATGGTGAAGCAGATCACCGGAGTAAGCCTGTCCGTCGTACTGGTGATGTTGTATTTGATATGGTGAAGGATTTAAAAGTAATCTTTGGAAAGGGTCCTGGCGGACAGTCCGTTTCGAAGGACGCTGGCGGACACGCACCCATGTGGAAGAAGAAATCCATATTTTGGGAGATACCCTATTGGAAAGTCTTAGAGGTCCGCTCTGCAATCGACGTGATGCACCTGACGAAGAATGTTTGCGTGATACTGCTAGGCTTCTTGGGCGTGTATGGAAAGAATAAAGATACACCAGAAGCACGGCAGGACAAACAACATATGAAAGACCGAGAAGGCAGGCATCTAGAGTTGTTTCAACGTACTGCCAGCTACGCTCTTACCAAGGAAGAGAAGGAAATCTTTTTTGAATGCCTGAGTAGTATCAAGGTCCCTTCTGGCTTCTCGTCCAATATAAAAGGAATAATAAATATGACAGAGAAAAAAATTCCAGAACCTGAAGTCTCATGACTGCCACGTGCTTATGACGCGGTTGCTTTCGGTTGCTTTGAGGGGGCTTCTGCCGGAAAATGTTAGAGTACCCATTGTGAAGCTATGTTCGTTCCTCAATGCAATTTCTCAGAAGGTAATCGATCCAGAAAGTCTACCAGGGTTACAGAAAGATGTGGTCCAGTGTCTTGTCAGCTTTGAGTTGGTGTTCCCACCGTCCTTATTCAACATAATGACGCACCTTCTAGTTCACCTAGTCGAAGAGATTACCATTCTCGGTCCTGTATTTCTACACAATATGTTCCTCTTTGAGAGATTCATGGGAGTCTTAAAGAAATAGGTCCATAACCGTGCGAGGCCAGAAGGAAGCATCTCCAAGGGCTATGGAACAGAGGAGGTCATTGATTTTTGTGTTTACTTTATTCCTGACCTTAAGCCGATCGGTGTACCTGAATCACGACATGAAGGGAGACTTAGTGGAAAAGTCACGCTAGGAAATAAAGCAAAGATATGTATGGACGGGCATTCTTTCACTAAAGCACAGTATACAATTCTATAAAGTTCCACCTTGGTGTCTCCGTATATCGAGGTACACAAGAATATTGTACGCTCGAACTATCCGGGGCAGTCTGACAGGTTGATTAGAGATGAACACATGAAGATTTTTGGCGGTTGGTTGCAGACACATCTCATGAATGACACCACTGTTGGAGATTAGTTGTACTTGTTGGCCAGGTCTCCATCTTCAACTATATTGACTTTCCAAGGGTACGAGATCAATGGAAATATATTTTACACGCACGTCCAAGATAAAAAAGAGCACCAACCAAAATAGTGGTGTCCGATTTGATGCAACGGACGAGAATGGGAAAAAGGACACATATTATAGTTACATAGAGGACATATGGGAACTTGACTATGGTCCTAATTTCAAGGTCCCATTGTTTCGATGCAAATGGGTCAAGATGACAGGAGGTGGGGTAACGGTAGACCAGCTGTACGGAACGACAACAGTGGATCTCAATAATCTTGCGTATGGAGATGAACCATTCGTCCTTGCCAATGATGTGGCTCAAGTTTTCTATGTGAAGGACATGTCTACTAGACCGAGAAAAAGAAAAGATAAGCAAAAGAATACAATATCATACAATGAGCCAAAGCTCCACATAGTTCTTTCAGGAAAAAGAAACATGGTGGGAGTTGATGACACGACAGACATGTCAGAAGATTATGACAAATTTCATAAAATTCCACCATTCAAAGTGCAAACTGACCCAAGCATATCGCTAAATAAGGAAGATGCTCCATGGTTACGGACAAGAAGTGAACCAAAACACTAGATGTGGATGTTGGTGATGTAATGTAATGTATTAAACCTTTTGTGAATTAATCCTATTTTTCATCGTCATCGTCATTTATTAATATTAAAAACCGGGACAAGCTGGGACAAAAAGGAATTTCTGAGATTGTTGTAGGCAGGTACCAAAACACTAGACTAGGTAACACTTAGACATTTATTAATATTAAAAACCGGGACAAGCCGGGACTAGCTAACACTAAGGACTAAAGCCACCCCCTTTAGTCATAATCATGCCTAGTCCTATAGTACGCAGCTTCAGGGTCTTCTTCGTCATCGTCATCATCATCGTCATCGTCACTTGCCACTCCAGAGATCCCCAGCCTAGCCATGGCATATACCGGGGGCACCTGCCACTCCGGCCTTGGATTCACGGTGGGTGGGGGAGGAGTCTCCTGGAATACGATGCCGCTACCGCCGGGCGAGGGAGGGGCCTTCTTGTGGCTCTATGGAGGGTGGACTTGTGGGCACCGCAGGCGAGGATGGTCGATGTAGCGCATCACGCCGATGATAGTACAGTTCTCCCACCACAGACGTCGTCCGGCTTCATTGTGGTTCACCGGGGGCGAGCCATCACCCTCGTACCTGGCGAGCTCCCTTTCCTGCCGGTTAGTGAAGAAGGCATTCCAGGTGTCGTAGTTATCGGGATCCCACTGGGGATCCATCCGCTGCTCCGGCGTGAGCTTGTGGTAGAAGTGGTTCATGATGGCCGCCTGTCGGGCGGAGCCTTGAGGCACAGTAGGGACAGGAACCCCTCCAGCGCTCAACATCCAGCCGGCGGCGGCCAGTAGCCCGGCGAGCAAGGGTAGTTGGAGGCGAACAGCGCCTCGGTCTCCTCGAGGGTCAGAATGGCCCAGTAGGCACTGTCCATAGTTTTGAGAGAGGAAGGTGTGGATGTATGGATAGCCATGGCGTGGTTGGCCTATATATAGATGGAAAGTGCGGGAAAACATGGCGGGAAACGGTAGGCAATGGCAGGAAATATATTTAGTCCCGGTTAGTGGCTACAACCGGGACTAAAAGCATCGTTCAGAGGGAAAGGGCGGGAAAACATGGCGGGAACCGGTTGGATATGGCGGGAAATATCTTTAGTCCCGGTTAGTGGCTACAACCGGGACTAAAAGTACCGTTCAGAGGGAAAGGGCGAAAAAACATGGTGGGAAGCGGTGGGATATGGCGGGAAAACGGGCATGTTTGTGTGTTGAATCGCGGCATAGTTTGTGATACGGTGCCCATATTGTGCATGCATGTGTATATTGGGATGGAGAACAATGTTGCAGGAGGAAGTTTTCCTTTTCGTCGCTCGGAAAAGCCATTTTCCATTTTCCAAGCGCAAAAAGACGGGTCGTTTTGTGAAGCAGCCACCAAAATGCAGTTACAGAATGCTACCATCCCATTTTTCTAAAATAGTAGACCACCTTACATAAACTATATCCCAACCGGGGGATCTCAAACCTTTATGTCCTTTCCGGGTGAAAAAGACAAATGTATGCCGAAGCGGTAGGAAGTGGGTCCGGTTTGAACTACAGGTAAATGATCTAACGTCCGTGATTTTTTGAAAAAAATCATTTTTAGACTCATAATATGTTGTTTTTTCAGAGATCCAATGCAAGTTCTAACATTCTCATCCCCTATCTTCACGCACGCCGTTTTGACCTAAGTTCGAAATGACAAAAAATTCAAAACGGGCATAAAAAATTCAATAATGGTCCGAACAATGTAAATCATTCGCGTGGTGTGATATTATGTCACATAGTTGCAAGGAAAATATCAAACTTGCTGATTATGTCTCAAAAAAACCTTCACAAAATGACCTATTGTAACACCCTCAGAATCGGACCTATGCAAGTTTTAGCGAAAACCCGCCAAACCCGCATAGAAACGATTCAAAGGTGCCCACCAGGCACTTTCGTGCGGGTGGAAAACGAAGTAATAACATTACACAACAGTCCTCCATGGGACCCACAGAACAGATATATATAACAGCGACTCGAAGAGTCAAGAATACAAATATAATATACAAAGATCCAAATCACCTTAAAAATGGTATAGCGTCCGACTACGGACAAGATGCAAATGGGGCTAAGAGCCCTGAAGAATAACCAATGGCGTCCATAACCCTGCCCAGGCCAAGCCGGAAGGGTAACCCTGCTAACGACGTCGATCTCAAAACCTGCTTAAACAAAAGGGGTGCCGACAAAGGGCAAAGGAAAAAGAGGAGCGTCAGTACTGAGGCCAGTACACGGCGAGACTAGAATTCGGCGGTCCTCGCCTACATAGGCATGGTGGACTGAGCGGCAGCGGTAGCATGCACTAAACAACCTATAGAGACTCGATACATCTGGCGGTTTTCAGAGGGGGTAAGAATGACCTATCCGGATCCAACCTGAAGCTAACACCAAACAAACCCATCCTGGTGTTTCCCCCTCGAGACCAAACGAGGAAGTCAACCGAGACACTCACACGGTTGGCAGTTTTATTTATTCAGTTATAGTTGCGGCAATTACTAGTCAGGTTTAGATAATCGTCCTGATAAAATAAGCGGTGGGCACTTTTAGTTAACCATTCCGTTGTAGTTGCGACACTTACTAATCAGATACAATAGCATGAGATAACCCAAAACCCAGCAGTTGTTGGTACTTTTATTCAGCCATTCCGTTGTAGTTGCAATACTTACTAGTCAAGTACAATGGTCGCCAGCGACAACCCAAGCAAACAATTGTGGGCAGTATTAATTAGCCATTCCGTTATAATGAAGCTGATTACTAGTCATTATAAAGTCAAATTTATAGCAATAAACTTTAGTTATGCTTGTCTATGGTCGAGATACTGTGCTCCAAGTCGTCCATAACCGCGGACACGGCTTTCAGAAAGTTTTACCCGGCCGGGGTGCACCAATAGCAACACACACTCGATCAACCTCGGAAAAACCAAATCAAAACCCAACGAGGCTTTCACGACAAAGCAATCACAGGATTCAGAATTATTTCAGGGGGCCACCCCTTAAGTAGAATCCGCAACGAAGCCGGCCGGCTCCGAGACGGACTTAAGGTTTGGGTAGACGGCTGTGAACGACTGGGAACCCGAAAGTGTGGCTGGGCTTGTCGACACCGCGGAATCGTGTCCCGATCCTAAACAGTACAGTGTGCTCCTCGCACAATCGTAAATAAAGCAGTAGCATGGCATAAGTACAGGATAGTAATAAAACCTCAAACTAGTTTGTGGCCCCAAGAAATAAGACTGAATCAAGCTCTGGCTAAGGGGGGTCCCATATACCTCCCGGATGTGGATAGCGCGATAAATCAAGGAATAGGTATCAAGTACTCGGGGTCCTACGGGACACAAGTGGGCGTTCGGAAACCAAATATTATCTATCACCCACCGATGCCTCTGCTTACTTCAATTTTAGTTGTTAAACAGGAATTAAAGTGAACGATAAGTAAAACTATGATCATCTCCAACATCAACATGCGGCATTACATCAACAACTGTGGCACTTGACGACACGCAACAGCACTAGAGCAAGCGACTACGACGCGCAAGTCCAACTAACTACCAAACAACAGGTAATAGGATGTGTCCAAAGCAATATCAGGCTGCAAGGGATATCACAGGTACGGGAACTAAAGCATCGCAACACAGATAGCAATAGATCAACAGGAGGGAATAAAGACTATAAAAGTAAGATAGGTAGAAAGGGGGAGATGCTCACCTGAAAACATTGTCGAAGGTTCAACCGAAGATCGGGGCGAAGCTCACATCAACTCAACGGCCTTATCCGCGAAGAAGCAAATCACTAGAATAAACACCGGGTGCAATATTTAATACTACGACAGAAGATCGGGCATGATGCAGGTATGATGTATGACATGGCAAAGGTGCGATGCAATTGGGCAAGATTAAGTGGAACCGGGGTCCCGACATTTAATTAGATGGTTCAAGTTATTTAGAAACCCCCGCAAATTAAATGTTGTATTAGCAAGACAAGTTGGCACCGGTTCGCTACACAAGATTTAAATGAGGCCAATATGAGACTAGATTTGCCCGCATATGGGCCCCATATTTAATTAGAGGTGAATCGGCATAAGGCCCCCAAACCACATGAATGTATGCATGCAAGCCAAATATTATGCGACAAGATATTTTATGTTATAAAGTAGGGTTTCGGAAAGGGTTCACACATTAGGGGGCCTCGACGAACTTGGTGTTTCCGGGGTTCGGGGTCGGTCTCAGGGTTCAGGGTTCGACGGAAGCGTATCGGTGGAAGCGTTCTCGGATTCCGGGGTTAGGGTCTTCGGATCGGGGTAGTAGATCTTGTCGCTTGGTATCCGTGAAGTAGAACTTGTAGTCCGTCTTTTGTCGGTGGTGAACTTGACCGATGGTCTTCGGCTCCGGGAAGGAGCACTTGGCATTGCCGAGCGGAAGTTCATGTCGTAACCGTGTCGACGATCTTGGCGTTCAGGGGGGGGAAGTTCTCGGTGTTCCGTGAGGTAGACATTGTCGTATCCGTGGTCGTCGGGTCGTGCTGACGGTCTTGTCGTCTCACGGCAGGGATCTCGGGGTTCGAGGGGTCCGCGGAATCGGAACGGTCTTCATATTCCGTGAGGGAGATCATGGCGTCGGTGTGGTCGGTCGTCGGATCCAAGATGGAGAGCATGTGGTTCCGGTGGCGATCTTGGCGACCGGTCCTCGTCGAACTTGGCGTCCTGAAGATCTTGACAAAGGCCTTGGCCAGCTGACACAGGATGGCCAGCTTCGCGACTCAGGACAGGTACACGCACACACATCAGAAAAACAACGTGGATCCCCTGGAGATGCTACTTGCGTCTGGCATGCAGGGTTCGGCGAGCGACGGACGGCTAGGAAGGGGTAACCTGGCTGCGGGGAGGCACTCAACCGGAGGCTACAGAGGCGAAACTTCCCGGCGACTGGGGACAAGGGGGAGGCGCCGACTGGGAGCAGAGAGGCGGGCCGCAGGACGGGGACGGCGGAACGCGGCGGAGACGTCGGAGCAGAGGCGCTCGGCGCTGAGGGGGAGAGGCGGGGAAGCAAGCCCCGGCGAGGAAGAAGAGGCCGAAGGCGAGGTAGGCGCACGGCGAGGAGGATGCCTAGGCGGCTCGCCGGAGGGCTCGAGAGGGGCGGAGCAGGGCTGACGAGGGGCGGCCGGCGAGGTGCTCGAAGGCGCGGGGCGGACGCGGTGCAGGCGATGGCGGCGGGGAGGCGGCAGGTCGTCGGGGACGGCGGGGCGCTGCGGCCGGAGGCGGCCACCGGATGGGGGGAAGGCGAGCGCGGCCACGGCCCTGGCGGCGGAGGGAGCCCGAGGGGGGGACGCGCGGTGAGGAGAGGGAGGCTCGGGGCGCCGGCAGAGGGTGGAGGGGAGGTTGTGTCGGGCGACTCGCGCGAGCGGATAGGATGCGGCGGCGCGCTAGGAAGCTTGCAGAGGTGGGAGCGCGGGGGAAACGGAGGAGGAAGAAGCGGGGCACGGGGTCGGGGGTGGGTCACGCGAGCGGGGGCGGTGGACCTGGGACGGGGCGGAACGGCAGGTGGGGTCGGGTTCCAGGGAGAGAAGAGGTGGGGCAAGGTGTGACCGGGGCAGGGGCGTTGGAGAGTGGGCAGGGTGGTGGTTGACCAGGCGCGGGGTGGGGGGTTCGGCTGTGAGGAGAGAGGGGTGGGGCCAGGGGGACAGGAGCTGTCGGCTGGTGGGGCTGGCGTGGGGGTAGAGGTGGAGAGAGAGAGAGAGAGTTGGGTGGGCTTAGCCTAGGTGGCAGCACCGGATTGGGTGAGGGAGAGAGGGGAGATGAGGTGGAGAGGGGCTATTGGTTGGGGTGAGGTGGAGGGGGTGTGTGGGTAGGTTAGCTGGTAGGTTTAGGAATTAGGGTGGACCGTTTGTAAATCCTGGGGGTGGTCGTTCGGGTCGGTCGGCCCGTTCGACTGCCCCCACTAAATAATTAGTTAAACTATTTATTTTCAAACAGCGTTTTTGCAATCCGACAGCGGACAAAACAAAATATTCCGGGGACCCGGTTTTCGGTGTTTCAATAAGATGGGGCGTTTTAGAAAAACAAAACGGGCTTGCGAACATAGTTTTATGCAAACAATGCATGATGATGACGATGCAATGCACAAATTCAACGCGATTTTCTAGTAGTGGTTTTGCGGGATGCCACAATTCGACACCACTAACAATGGATCTCGCCCTCGAAATCCGCCTCATGGTACCGGAAGGAAGGTCGGCGTTCTCCGTCTTCTCGCTTTGTGTAGGTCCTCGCGACACCACTAACAAGAGGTCGTTGTCCGAGATCGTCGAGGGAGCACTCCGGGAGCAAAAGGTCGAAGGTAGAGGTATCAACAAATAAAGCCACCTCTAGCTTCCGTGGACGGAGTAAAACTGCTGGATCCACTGATTCGATGTACAAGAGCGAATGATAAGAGTAGTGGTATGGTCGCGACTCCATCCCGCACTCTAAGCATTACTCTGCACACGAATAGGCGGATTATGCAACCAACTCTCAGGATTCAGACTGAAGATCTCGACAAGCGAGGTTCGGAAACAAAGGAGTGATGCAGACTCTGCATCGGATCTGACGTAGATGATGTCGTCGCGTCGGAAAACACCGGAAGGCACAAGCAAGGAACAAATAATGGTGACACCGTTATCAAAGGAGGAAGCGAAACCCTGAAGGTACGACGGAACCCCACCACGAGAAATCCTGGACTCGAAGAAAAGATAAGGGAGCAGATTCAAAACGCGTCGAGATAAGAGGAGAATAGCAGAGGGTTAAGGAGTAAAATCAGACCTAATCAGAACTATCCAACCGATTTTGCAAAAATAGTTTTGACACCCTACTTCGGCCGTTAGCTAGGTTATCCTACAGGCTGGACTTGTGGGGTATCGCAACTGCTGAGCTCTGATACCACTCTGTAACACCCTCAGAATCGGACCTATGCAAGTTTTAGCGAAAACCCGCCAAACCCGCATAGAAACGATTCAAAGGTGCCCACCAGGCACTTTCATGCGGGTGGAAAACGAAGTAATAACATTACACAACAGTCCTCCATGGGACCCACAGAACAGATATATATATAACAGCGACTCGAAGAGTCAAGAATACAAATATAATATACAAAGATCCAAATCACCTTAAAAATGGTATAGCGTCCGACTACGGACAAGATGCAAATGGGGCTAAGAGCCCTGAAGAATAACCAATGGCGTCCATAACCCTGCCCAGGCCAAGCCGGAAGGGTAACCCTGCTAACGACGTCGATCTCAAAACCTGCTTAAACAAAAGGGGTGCCGACAAAGGGCAAAGGAAAAAGAGGAGCGTCAGTACTGAGGCCAGTACACGGCGAGACTAGAATTCGGCGGTCCTCGCCTACATAGGCATGGTGGACTGAGCGGCAGCGGTAGCATGCACTAAACAACCTATAGAGACTCGATACATCTGGCGGTTTTCAGAGGGGGTAAGAATGACCTATCCGGATCCAACCTGAAGCTAACACCAAACAAACCCATCCTGGTGTTTCCCCCTCGAGACCAAACGAGGAAGTCAACCGAGGAACTCACACGGTTGGCAGTTTTATTTATTCAGTTATAGTTGCGGCAATTACTAGTCAGGTTTAGATAATCGTCCTGATAAAATAAGCGGTGGGCACTTTTAGTTAACCATTCCGTTGTAGTTGCGACACTTACTAATCAGATACAATAGCATGAGATAACCCAAAACCCAGCAGTTGTTGGTACTTTTATTCAGCCATTCCGTTGTAGTTGCAATACTTACTAGTCAAGTACAATGGTCGCCAGCGACAACCCAAGCAACACAATTGTGGGCAGTATTAATTAGCCATTCCGTTATAATGAAGCTGATTACTAGTCATTATAAAGTCAAATTTATAGCAATAAACTTTAGTTATGCTTGTCTATGGTCGAGATACTGTGCTCCAAGTCGTCCATAACCGCGGACACGGCTTTCAGAAAGTTTTACCCGGCCGGGGTGCACCAATAGCAACACACACTCGATCAACCTCGGAAAAACCAAATCAAAACCCAACGAGGCTTTCACGACAAAGCAATCACAGGATTCAGAATTATTTCAGGGGGCCACCCCTTAAGTAGAATCCGCAACGAAGCCGGCCGGCTCCGAGACGGACTTAAGGTTTGGGTAGACGGCTGTGAACGACTGGGAACCCGAAAGTGTGGCTGGGCTTGTCGACACCGCGGAATCGTGTCCCGATCCTAAACAGTACAGTGTGCTCCTCGCACAATCGTAAATAAAGCAGTAGCATGGCATAAGTACAGGATAGTAATAAAACCTCAAACTAGTTTGTGGCCCCAAGAAATAAGACTGAATCAAGCTCTGGCTAAGGGGGGTCCCATATACCTCCCGGATGTGGATAGCGCGATAAATCAAGGAACAGGTATCAAGTACTCGGGGTCCTACGGGACACAAGTGGGCGTTCGGAAACCAAATATTATCTATCACCCACCGATGCCTCTGCTTACTTCAATTTTAGTTGTTAAACAGGAATTAAAGTGAACGATAAGTAAAACTATGATCATCTCCAACATCAACATGCGGCATTACATCAACAACTGTGGCACTTGACGACACGCAACAGCACTAGAGCAAGCGACTACGACGCGCAAGTCCAACTAACTACCAAACAACAGGTAATAGGATGTGTCCAAAGCAATATCAGGCTGCAAGGGATATCACAGGTACGGGAACTAAAGCATCGCAACACAGATAGCAATAGATCAACAGGAGGGAATAAAGACTATAAAAGTAAGATAGGTAGAAAGGGGGAGATGCTCGCCTGAAAACATTGTCGAAGGTTCAACCGAAGATCGGGGCGAAGCTCACATCAACTCAACGGCCTTATCCGCGAAGAAGCAAATCACTAGAATAAACACCGGGTGCAATATTTAATACTACGACAGAAGATCGGGCATGATGCAGGTATGATGTATGACATGGCAAAGGTGCGATGCAATTGGGCAAGATTAAGTGGAACCGGGGTCCCGACATTTAATTAGATGGTTCAAGTTATTTAGAAACCCCCGCAAATTAAATGTTGTATTAGCAAGACAAGTTGGCACCGGTTCGCTACACAAGATTTAAATGAGGCCAATATGAGACTAGATTTGCCCGCATATGGGCCCCATATTTAATTAGAGGTGAATCGGCATAAGGCCCCCAAACCACATGAATGTATGCATGCAAGCCAAATATTATGCGACAAGATATTTTATGTTATAAAGTAGGGTTTCGGAAAGGGTTCACACATTAGGGGGCCTCGACGAACTTGGTGTTTCCGGGGTTCGGGGTCGGTCTCAGGGTTCAGGGTTCGACGGAAGCGTATCGGTGGAAGCGTTCTCGGATTCCGGGGTTAGGGTCTTCGGATTGGGGTAGTAGATCTTGTCGCTTGGTATCCGTGAAGTAGAACTTGTAGTCCGTCTTTTGTCGGTGGTGAACTTGACCGATGGTCTTCGGCTCCGGGAAGGAGCACTTGGCATTGCCGAGCGGAAGTTCATGTCGTAACCGTGTCGACGATCTTGGCGTTCAGGGGGGGAAGTTCTCGGTGTTCCGTGAGGTAGACATTGTCGTATCCGTGGTCGTCGGGTCGTGCTGACGGTCTTGTCGTCTCACGGCAGGGATCTCGGGGTTCGAGGGGTCCGCGGAATCGGAACGGTCTTCATATTCCGTGAGGGAGATCATGGCGTCGGTGTGGTCGGTCGTCGGATCCAAGATGGAGAGCATGTGGTTCCGGTGGCGATCTTGGCGACCGGTCCTCGTCGAACTTGGCGTCCTGAAGATCTTGACAAAGGCCTTGGCCAGCTGACACAGGATGGCCAGCTTCGCGACTCAGGACAGGTACACGCACACACATCAGAAAAACAACGTGGATCCCCTGGAGATGCTACTTGCGTCTGGCATGCAGGGGTCGGCGAGCGACGGACGGCTAGGAAGGGGTAACCTGGCTGCGGGGAGGCACTCAACCGGAGGCTACAGAGGCGAAACTTCCCGGCGACTGGGGACAAGGGGGAGGCGCCGACTGGGAGCAGAGAGGCGGGCCGCAGGACGGGGACGGCGGAACGCGGCGGAGACGTCGGAGCAGAGGCGCTCGGCGCTGAGGGGGAGAGGCGGGGAAGCAAGCCCCGGCGAGGAAGAAGAGGCCGGAGGCGAGGTAGGCGCACGGCGAGGAGGATGCTCAGGCGGCTCGCCGGAGGGCTCGAGAGGGGCGGAGCGGGGCTGACGAGGGGCGGCCGGCGAGGTGCTCGAAGGCGCGGGGCGGACGCGGTGCAGGCGATGGCGGCGGGGAGGCGGCAGGTCGTCGGGGACGGCGGGGCGCTGCGGCCGGAGGCGGCCACCGGATGGGGGGAAGGCGAGCGCGGCCACGGCCCTGGCGGCGCAGGGAGCCCGAGGGGGGGGACGCGCGGCGAGGAGAGGGAGGCTCGGGGCGCCGGCAGAGGGTGGAGGGGAGGTTGTGGCGGGCGACTCGCGCGAGCGGATAGGATGCGGCGGCGCGCTAGGAAGCTTGCAGAGGTGGGAGCGCGGGGGAAACGGAGGAGGAAGAAGCGGGGCACGGGGTCGGGGGTGGGTCACGCGAGCGGGGGAGGTGGACCTGGGACGGGGCGGAACGGCAGGTGGGGTCGGGTTCCAGGGAGAGAAGAGGTGGGGCAAGGTGTGACCGGGGCAGGGGCGTTGGAGAGTGGGCAGGGTGGTGGTTGACCAGGCGCGGGGTGGGGGGTTCGGCTGTGAGGAGAGAGGGGTGGGGCCAGGGGGACAGGAGCTGTCGGCTGGTGGGGCTGGCGTGGGGGTAGAGGTGGAGAGAGAGAGAGAGAGAGAGAGAGTTGGGTGGGCTTAGCCTAGGTGGCAGCACCGGATTGGGTGAGGGAGAGAGGGGAGATGAGGTGGAGAGGGGCTATTGGTTGGGGTGAGGTGGAGGGGGTGTGTGGGTAGGTTAGCTGGTAGGTTTAGGAATTAGGGTGGACCGTTTGTAAATCCTGGGGGTGGTCGTTCGGGTCGGTCGGCCCGTTCGACTGCCCCCACTAAATAATTAGTTAAACTATTTATTTTCAAACAGCGTTTTTGCAATCCGACAACGGACAAAACAAAATATTCCGGGGACCCGGTTTTCGGTGTTTGAATAAGATGGGGCGTTTTAGAAAAACAAAACGGGCTTGCGAACATAGTTTTATGCAAACAATGCATGATGATGACGATGCAATGCACAAATTCAACGCGATTTTCTAGTAGTGGTTTTGCGGGATGCCACACCTATCATGTTCGAGGTTTCATGGCTTTCGGTACAAGAGACGGATGTTATGTGTTGAATCATGGCATAGTTTGTGATACGGTGCCCATATTGTGCATGCATGTGTATATTGGGATGGAGAACAATGTTGCAGGAGGAAGTTTTCCTTTTCGTCGCTCGGAAAAGCCATTTTCCATTTTCCGAGCGGAAAAAGACGGGTCGTTTTGTGAAGCAGTCACCAAAATGCAGTTACAGAATGCTAACATCCCATTTTTCTAAAATAGTAGACCACCTTACATGAACTATATCCCAACCGGGGGATCTCAAACCTTTCTGTCCTTCCCGGGTGAAAAAGACAAATGTCTGCCGAAGCGGTAGGAAGTGGGTCCAGTTTGAACTACAGGTACATGATCTAATGTTCGTGATTTTTTGAAAAAATCATTTTTAGACTCATAATATGTTGTTTTTTCAGAGATCCAATGCAAGTTCTAACATTCTCATCCCCTATCTTTACGCACGCCGTTTTGACCCAAGTTCGAAACGGCAAAAAATTCAGAACGTTCGAACAATTTAAATCTTGGAAACAATTATTTTATTTACATATATATATAACAGAGTAGATGTAAATTTTATTTCTGCAAATTTTAATATATAATAATTAATTTTAAAAGGGTTTTAAAAAAGGTTATTGTTTTTTTTAAATTTAAAAAGGACCTTTAGTCCCGGTTTGTACTACCAACCGGGGCTAAAGGGGGGTGAGTATAAATACCCAACCCGTGCGCCCCGGTTCGTGCACCGAACCGGAGAACATAGAGCCACCCCGTCGCCGCCGCCGTCAACTGTCGCGTCGTCCCTTCCCGCGCCGCCCCTCCTCGCAGAGCCACCGTGCCGCATGCGTCGTCCCTCCTTGCTTCGGCCCTCCCCACGCGACAGAGCGCCACCGCGCCGCCCCTCCCCATGCCGCCCGAGCCCGCGCTGCCCGCGCCGTCCACCACCACCGGAGCCGCCCCTCCCTGCGGTGAGCTCTCTAGTTAATTAGTATAGTTTTAATTTTGTTAGTGTTAATTTTGTTAGTTATTATGTTAGTGTTAATTAGTTAGTGTAATTTTATTAGTTTATTTTAGGGTTAATTAGTTAGGGTTATTTTAGGGTTAATTAGTTAGGGTTATTTTAGGGTTAATTTTAGGGTTAATTAGTTAGGGTTATTTTAGGGTTAATTAGTTAGGGTTAATTTTTCTTAGAGATTTTAGTTAGTGTTTAATATAGTTTATTTTAGTTAGTGAATTTAGTTAGTGTTTAATATAGTTTATTTTAATTGATACTATTTATTTTGTCATGTTTAAAGTATATAGGTTTAATTTAGTGTTTAGGAATATGCCGATTCCTCATCCTCGTTCACTCGGCATGAACAACGGAGCGCTACTAGACAGTGTCGCCGGGCATCCGCCGGGCTGGCACTGGGAGGTGCTACCAGCCGGGGGATGTCATCTCGTGAGGAATCCGGGTGTCGTCGTCGACCCGGATCTTCTGTGGTGGCGGCCGAGTGGTCCAGATGCGATGCAGAGGGGGCCGTCCCCCGACGAGGTGGTACAACGTCGTGTCAGGGAGGAGGACGAGCACGTCCGGCACTACATGTACATTTTAGGAGTCCGGTTCGCCAATACCTGGCAGCTTCTTCAGGCACCTTACCTGAGATATTCTCCGGGGTGATGGTTCCTACACTTTGGGTGCACACCTCCCGCGGCTCAGTAGCCGGGGCTCGACGTCTTCGCTGAGCTAGCTAGATGTGTAATAGGGTACCATCTTGTATTCGAGATGTATTGTTGTTTAATTGGTACTTTATTGTTGTACTAGCTGAACTATTCGAGATGTATTGTTGTTTAATTGGTATTTTATCTTTCTTTATCGCATTATTTAAGCTGGATTACTTTATCTTCCTTTATTTTATCGCATTAAGCAAAATGGTTTTATCTTTGTTCTGTATTAGTTAAGTTATGGACGGTAGAGACAACGAAGAGAACACCATGTACAACATGATAGATGAGGATACAGGAGGTTATCATTACGAGGGAGCAGACGATGATGGAGATGATGATGGCTCCCAATACCTCAACTTGGATGAAGCCGATAGAAGAGACGACTATGATGAATTTTTTGGTGGAGACGACGGTGGAACTGATGGTGGAGACACCATAGCAAAGACCGGCGAGGTATATAAAGCCTCTGCTGATCATGAGCTAGTAGATGCATTAGTTGATTCATATATATATATATATATGTACTAACGACTGTTTCTTCTCTTAGACATCCGCATCGAGCGAATCTTCTGCAAGGAAATGAGGCCCGACCAAAAAGTTGGCCGATGGTGCGCGTTTCACTATTGATTTAGTGTCTGAGTTCGACGAACCTTTGGATCCGGAAGAGGCCGCAAGTGTATTTGTATACCAATGCGGAGCGATATTCAGGGACGCCATCCCGATCACCACTCAGAAGTGGAATAAGCCAGGAAAGAAAAGTGATCGAGTTGGAGAAACTTTTGTCGATGACAGAGCCAAAGACAGTCTTTGGAATTCACTCATGGCACACTTCTCTCTGCCTGAATTGGACACTCCTGAACTCACTAAGGCATTGAGGTTGCAAGTCAGAAAGTGGGCTCTTAAGAAGATGGGCGGACAGTTCAAGGACTGGAAGAAAAGATTGTAAAACAACTTTGCCAAGAAGGGGCTGACTCCGCCATTCACTGGCCCGCTGGAGAAGCAGCGGGATAACTAAGCTCCATTTGTGAAATACAAGGAATCAGAAACAGCTACGGCCAAGTCAGAAAAGAATAAGTTAAATGCGGCCAAAAAGAAATATCACCATACTATGGGGACATGTGGCTACGAGACGGACGTGCCGAAGTGGGAAAAAACCGAGAAAGAAATGCGTCAAAAAAGGGGTCACGCCAGCTACAAATCAGTGGCCCGTGAGGCCAAAAAATTGGCTCCTTGGGCATGGGGGGTCATATGACACTGAAACCGGCGAGGTTATTGTTACAAAGAAGGCCATTACTAAACCCAAAGATGAACTTTTTAAAGTGATACAACTGAGAAAAGATGGAAAGTTCATTCCCGACAGAGAGAACGATGAGCTGACATATGCCCTCGGGAATCCTAAAAAAGTCGGACGAACACGAGGCTTTGGCCCATCTGTTCCATGGAAGACAAGGTTTCCCGCAGACATCGACACTTATAGAAGCCGATCCAAAAAAACGAACCGGCAGAAGGCGGAGGAGGAGGCGCGGTTGGAGGCGGTTGAAAAAAGGAACGAGGAATTTCAAGCCATGTTCAAGATGCAGCAGGAGCAGATTAATAAACTTAGAGTACTGGCCCGACAGCAAGATCCTGTGTTAGACAGTCCGGTGGGCCCATCTCAGCGGAGAAGCAGCGTGGCTTCCACGGAGGTACAAGCTAATAATCTAATGCTGATGGACAATAATGCACCGGTGATAGATGATACGGCCGGTGCAACGATGGTTCGCTACCCCGTGGATGAAGTCGAGGCAAGGACAGATTGTGAGCTACATGTCATAGTGAAGAACATTTCTATGAAGGCGGCGCTCGGCTTTGCTTTACCTTGTCCACCGGAAGCGACCTACCATGGAAGTCAGATTCCAGCTGGCTATGCTCGTGTCGGTGTGGATGAAGTTGAACCGACATGTCGATCACTTGAGCTTGACATCCCTGCAGGCGAAGGGGAGAAAACACTTGGAGAAGTGGAGGGCGGGATCATTCTTTGGAAAAAAAAACAACACATCGTGTTTCCAGGCTGGGCGCCAAGGAAATCTTCTCCTACGAGAAGCAATCCATCACCTCCAAGGCCACCATCACCTCCGAGTCCACCGTCTCCACCAAGAAACAATAGTCCACCCCTTCCTGAGAGGGATTGCAGCGCGACTGCATCTCCATCTCCGGCGCCTCCGCCTCCGCCCACTGAATCAAAGAGAAGAAAGCGGAAGAATAACACCGCTACGTCGAGGGAGACCCGACGCCGAAAACGACAAGATCCCCTCCCAAGAGTACCGCCGTCTCCTCCCAAGTTAGCTTATCACCGGACTGATGAGGAAAGTGCGGTGATCTCCCGGGCCGAAGTGAAGGCCCATTTTGCACCAAAACAACCCGAGCCACATGTGCTAGTTGATCCAAAAGTCAAGAAGCATTTCAAGGCATTCCTTGAGCAACCATCCCAACATGTGTTAAATAGGAAAGATGACTATACACGCTGTCTTACGAAGATACTAAAAGAGAATTCATCAAGCAGTACTACAAGCGGGAGAAAATCAAAAGAAGTTGCCCAGCTCGGCAAACAGGCAAAACAATCCATCGTCCCGCTCAAGGTGTTACCCCAGCCCAACCAAGGTGGAATAGATATGGAATTAGCTATTAAATTAGCCAAGGAGTGTAACGTGCCCCTCGAAGCACTTCTAGCCGGCGGAGATAATGTCGCCAAGGGACCAATAGCACGAAAAATTGTCTACGGAGAGCCTCTGGTCAGCGATGAGTTATTCGATGATCTGCCAACACATATGCGACTGTTGCATATCTGGTACTTGAAAGTCACAAAGGAAGGGAGACAATTTCTCGTATGTAAAGTTGAAGAGGAGTACTTCCGTCCAGACAAGATCTCCATTGAACTTTATGAACTATTTCAGTTATTCAACCTAGACGCCCTCGACAAGTCCCTCCTCAGCCTATTGTGTGTAAGTAATTAAGTCACTAACTCAGCTCATTTACTGTCGTTATACTCACTATATCTCCTTATGTATGCTATTATATATGCAGAATGAAGATTCAAGAATGTAGAAGAAAATCAATCTACAGCATTAGGTTCGTTGACCCAAACAGAGTTAATGGACATACGGTAATAAATAACCTCGAGGAAATGGAGGATAACTTGATAATGTTTTTAATGGAGCAACATTACAAGACACAATTCTATTTCCTTACAACTATGGGTAAGAGTCTTACTGTTTTGTACACATTCAATTTTTGTTTACTAGATGTGAAGTGTATATAAACGTGCACAGCTACCACTGGATTCTTCTAAACATTGACGTTGACCGTGCAAAAGTGGAAATCTCGGACTCGTTAAAGAAGCCGATGTAAGACTACCGCAACATAATTGATTGCCTCCAAAAGTAATTTCAATCATTATCGCACTATATCTGTCTCTTTCGTTCATTCTCTGAGATGTAAACTAATTAATAACTCATTCATTTCTTTTTTGCCAGACAGGGTTTGGAAAAGGTTCATGAAGGAGGTTCAGGGTGAATGGCGTGAGGAGCTCACTTTTCGTACGGTCCCGGTAAGTAGTACGAGAGCTAGGGGACTAATTTATGTGGATATTACAATTATCATCATACAATTATCATGCTTGATTATTATTTGATTGAATTATATTCTCGATCGAAAAGTGTGCGACGCAGCCACAGAGGACTAATTTATGTGGATATTACGTATGCGAGTTCATTCGTGGGTGTATGGAGCAGGGCACAAACTTTCTTCAAGTATGTAAACAATATATTCTCAATTTATTTATATACCATAGTTTTTGTTGAGTTCCATTCATAATGATCTACTTCTTTATATATAGTTAGTTGCGATGCGGGATAAGCTCCTACCACATGAACGCCTACTAGCAATTCAAGAGGAGTTGTCGGGATTTTTGCTCAGAGACATCATAAACACAGAAGGAGAGTACAACGTGGATAGACCTTGGTGTAATCGTGGATAGAAACAAAAGGACAGTATCCGTTGTAATGATCTTCGTGTAAATCAATTAGACGAGCTCTAGTCTTGGTTGTGTATATATTTATATGTCTTTATGTAATCGTTGGTGAAATTATATTATATATATGCATCAATGTATACGGCATATAGTAGCGTAGAATAATATGTATATGAAAAGACAAATTGAAAAATAATCAAACACAAAAAAAGAAAACCCTAAACCCCACCTCCTGCCGCGGCAGCAGTTTGGTGCAAAACGTTGCCGCGACAGAAGAACGACTAAAGATCCTCAAGCGCAGCGGAGCCACGTGAAGACAATCTAGTTCCGGTTTGTAACAGAACCGGGACTAAAGGCCTAACCTTTAGTTCCAATACGTTAGTCCCGGATTGCAATTCGAGACTAAAGCCTCTTATAAACCGGAACTAGTGTCCTGTTTTCTACTAGTGCATGCATCTTCCCAACTATGTATGGCGATGTTGTCCCGGACTCCCGGTGAGTCAACAAGATAGCGACTGACAGACAGTCACGGCTCTTAACTGCTAGTGTGTGTCCCGTCCCAAGTTGTGGTACATGATAGCCCTTACATGACTATTTTTCTCCGTGACCCATCCGAAATTGTGGACGACGACAATGGTTTTTCAGTTCCAATCAAACACGTATGTTCTCAGACCGAAGGCGACCGCGATATCTCGTCGATAATTCCAACCATGGAAATGTCACAGCTCTAATTGTGCTAGCCGGCATCCCCTACAAGATACGCCACACATTTATTTACGGTTCATCATCATCTGCTAGAAATCGTCTACTCACCATGTTCTCGCTCGCCGTCATCCCCTCCATGCGTGCCATGGCTGCATCGAGCTTCCTCATCCTAATCGTCCTAGCAACAGCCACATCCGCCGACAGTGAGAGCGAAATATCCAACGGGAGCTGCATCCCGGCCGAGAGGGCCGCGCTGCTCTCCTTCAAAGCCGGCATCACCAGCGACCCGGCAAATCGCCTTGTCTCGTGGCGGCAAGGACACCACCACGACTGCTGCCGGTGGAGCGGCGTCACCTGCAGCAGCCGGACAGGCCACGTCGTCAAGCTCGACCTCCGCAACCCTTCTCCAACGGAGTATGAATTCCATGATGTCAACGATCCTCAGAGCCACTCACTACGTGGAAAGGTATCTTTGTCGTTGCTTGCTCTCCGACGCCTCAAGTATCTAGACCTGAGCATGAACACTCATCTCGGAGATGCAATGGCTATGCCTGGATTTATCGGCTCTCTCCAGAGTTTGACATATCTCAACCTCTCCAGCATGGGTTTTAGTGGCACAATACCTCCTCAGCTAGGCAACCTCTCCAAACTGGTACAACTTGACATAGCCAATGACTACAGCTACAATTATCAGTACTCAAAGGATATATCTTGGTTAGCGCGTCTCCACTCCCTAGAGCATCTTAATATGGCCTCTGTCAACCTAAGCAGAGTCGATGACTGGTTCCATACCACCAACGCCCTTCCCAATTTGGTTGTACTGGTTCTCAGATCTTGTGGCCTTAAAAGGAGTAATGCCCCGTCATCACTTCCACTACAACACAACCTTACAGTCCTCGAGGATCTTGATCTATCTTTTAACCATTTCAATAGTCTGGCTGCACCCAATTGGTTCTGGGGTGTAGTTAGCCTCAAGAGTCTAAACTTAGCGGAGTGTGAACTATCAGGAACTTTTCCTAAGGAGTTGGGAAACTTGACCTTGTTGGAGACCTTTGATATATCATTTAACTATATCAACGGGATGATGCCAGGAACATTGCAAAATATGTGCAATCTGAGCTCTTTAAATCTCAGCGGCAACAACATCAGCGGGGACATAAGAGGGGTGATAGATAGCATACCTAGCTGTTCATGGAAGAATTTGCAAGAGCTGATTCTGGTTGGTGCAAACATCGCTGGTACGACACTGCAATTTGTGTCAAGTCTAAGTAGCTTAAGTAGGCTTGAGGTTAGTATGAACCAGTTGAGCGGTTCAATACCCGTGGAGATTGGCATGCTTACAAATTTGATTTACTTGGACCTTATGGACAACAGCTTAGGCGGTTTAGTGCCCGCGGAGATTGGCACACTTACAAAATTGACTTACATAGACCTTGGAAACAACAACTTGAGTGGTTCAGTGCCTATGGAGATTGGCATGCTTACACAGTTGACAGACTTACGCTTGAGAAACAACAACTTGAGTGGTGTGATCACTAAAGATCATTTATCCGGGTTGATGAATTTACGGTCCATTGATTTATCTAATAATAATTTGGAATTCAGTATTGACTCGCAGTGGGTACCTCAATTCTACTTGGACCGTGCATTATTTTCATCTTGTCATTTGGGTCCCCAGTTCCCTAAATGGCTTCAATGGCAGAAGAGCATTAATTACCTTGATATTTCAAACACAAGTATAATTGGTAGCATCCCATATTGGTTCTGGAGTACCTTTTCTAATGCTACTTCTTTGGACATCTCCTTAAACCAACTTAGTGGTGAGTTACCACTCAGCCTGGAGTTCATGTCAGTGACTGTACTTTCAATGCAGTCAAATCTACTGACTGGTCTTATACCCGAGTTACCAAGAACAATTGAGGTATTGGACATATCCAGGAACTCTTTAAATGGATTTGTGCCAAATTTCCGAGCTCCGCAACTGGAGGTTGCAATTATGTTTTCCAATTTTATAACCGGGACCATTCCAAAGTCTATATGTCGATTGGAAAAACTGCGGCTCTTAGATCTTTCCAACAATTTGCTTTCAATGGAACTTCCTGATTGTGGTGGAAAAGAGCAAGAACAATGGAATCCACCGAACAAGAACTCTCCAAGAGTCAATTCCACGAGTTCTTTCAGTTTGAAAATCACTACTCTCCTTTTAAGAAACAACAGTATTTCAAGTGGATTTCCTTTGTTTCTACGTCAATGTGCAAGTCTTATGTTCCTCGATCTGGCTGAAAACAAGTTTACTGGAGAGTTACCTAGATGGATTAGCGAAGCCATGCCTAGTTTGGTCATGCTACGGCTAAGATCGAACAACTTTTCTGGTCATATTCCAATTGAATTAATTGGACTTCATCTTGTTCGTATTGTAGATCTATCCAATAATAACTTTTCTGGGGTCATACCACACTATCTAGAAAACTTCACAGCTTTGATCGGCAATACTACTGATAATTATGACCCTTTGGAAGATCCGTTTGGAGAATATTACGATGAAGATGAAGGGAGTGTAGTCCGTGATGGAGGATCGTCTGGTGATAGCTTTTCGGTGGTGATAAAGGGACAGGTCCTTGAGTACGGGGAGAATACTCTATATTTGATGAGCATTGATTTATCTTGCAACAGTTTAACCGGAGAAATCCCAGAGGAAATAAGCTCTCTTGCCGGTCTCATAAGTTTAAATTTATCATCAAACTTATTGAGTGGAAGTATCCCTTTTAAGATTGGCAACCTTAGATCACTGGAGTCTCTTGACTTATCAAAGAACAAACTTGGTGGTGAAATTCCTGGAGGCATGTCAGATTTGACATACTTGAGCTATCTAAACTTGTCATACAACAATCTATCAGGAAGAATACCCTCAGGACATCAACTAGACACCCTCAAGGCAGATGATCCGGCTTCTATGTACATTGGTAATCCCGGTCTTTGTGGAGATCCAATTCCAAGGCAATGTCCTGGTCCTTCCCGATATCCGCCAACCAATGAGGATTCAGCAAGATGGCATGAAGATGGTTTGTCTCAAATGGATTTCCTTCTAGGCTCAATTGTTGGTTTCGTGGCGGGCACTTGGATGGTATTTTGTGGGCTTCTCTTCATGAAGAGATGGAGGTATGCTTATTTCGGACTACTCGATGAGCTATATGATAGGTTATATGTCATTTCTGTTGTTACTTGGCGGAAATTGTTCAGGGGCACCGGCGTATATTAAGCAAGAATTACAAGGGTAGTTGCTCCATACAAAGATGCTGCTACTCGAATAAGGGGGTTCCGTGTAGAAGTTACTGCTATGTCGTGTTGTCAAACACTTTGTCACCGAGAATAGCAGACTACAACGTATGCCTTACGGTTTGCTCTCTTGTAAAATAAATGTAGTATATGTTTATTGTATACCACCGTGGGATATTATTTGGAATCATTTGTATTTGTAAATGGATGTTTTGGACCATGCATGAGATATATGGAGTTAATTTTCTTTGCTGGTGTGTTTTTATTACTTGCGGTGAAACAGATTTTCTCATGTTGCTGGTGTGTTTTTTTACCTATCTGAATTTACAACTTGTACACTATGCTACGCTAGTCTTAACCCCATTTCTGCAACGCCGTGATTTACAACTGTTCTTCCCCGTTCAGAGTAGCACTTAACTCGTAATTCATGCTGGACATACACGTATATGCCACGGATCGGAAAGGGGAACCGCTGGACGTAATGCTTTTAATGACACATATATACCACGTATCTAGCACTAAAATATATCTAGATACATCTATTTTAATGACAAGTAATATGGATCAGAGAAAGTAGTTGTTTTTGTATTGACTAATAAAATGGAGGTGAATAGACACGTTAAAATATGTCTAGTGTCATTGACCATGTTTTTTCGTTCGTCGTCCACTCCATGCGTAGCCCACTAGCCTAGCACAAACCCATTGGGCTGGTAGCAGCGAGCTTCCTCGTCCAAATACATGAACGGCCCATTTAGCTACAGAAGCCGACAAATTTTCTGACGGTGGAGCAAACCCGTTTGTGGGCCTCAATTCCGCCGAGCGCAGGGTGCCATGGCGGCGCGGTGGCTCTGCTCGCCGGCGCCCGCGTGCAGCGGCTGTCTCTGCGCGCGGACCCGTCGAGCGGAACTTCCCGTGCCGTGCGCGCATAGCCATTAGGGGAGGCAGCGGAGGCGGAGAGGGAGGACTCGCCGGTGATGGAGCCTGCGCTCGTCGGCCATTAGAGGGCTAGCGGCGCCCGCCAAACCAAGGTAAGCTCCGATTTCATTCCTTTTCTGTTGCTAGCGGTTCTTTTTAATTTTGGGGAGGAGCTGCAATTTCCTTCCTCTTTAATTCTTTCCCAGACGATGTGACTAAATTAGTTAGCAGCTAACTTAGATGGCCACCAAGCACGATCGTCAGAACATCAGATGCCCAGATGGGGTGCTAAACGAGATGAACTTACCCCAATAGGGTTTCTTACAACCGATAGATAAAATTCCAACAAGGCGTACCTAGCAATTGTATAGGGAATACTTTGCTGATTGACTAATTCAGTCCAGTCGATAATTAAGAGTAATTCTTACCCATGGCAGGTGCACCAGTTGAGGCTAAAAATTAGGCTCCGGCGCACCTGGCAGTGCCAAAACCCTCCATCTCTGGGACGACCATCTAGATTCACTACTGACTGACTCACGTCCAGAAATCGTCTAGCAATGACGACTAATTGGTCTAGGTTCTAGCCCTGCTTCTATGCCAACTAAACTTTTTGTGAACCACTAGCGTCTAGGAAATTAATCGACGTCTAGGCGAACACTGTTTATTGGTAAATAGAGAGCTGTTGTTTTGCATTTTTTTTTTCCAGGTGCACAAAGCGAACTACAAGCATACCCCTCCATTTGTGATTTACCAATGGTAATCATACAAAGGGTGATACTGTCGGCCCTAATTAGTTGAGTAATTATAGACTCGTATCTTATTCAACACAAGTGGCCTTACTTCAAATAAATAATTAACTTCTCAAGTTCTATGTACCGATAAGTCAACTGATCATGTCCAATGCCCCTTGTTTACTAAATGCCCACGCAACTGCCTTCCCCCCGACCACTTCAACTCCTGTTGTTTTCACTCTTCCTCTTGACAGTTCCCAGCCAGCTGCACGATTTTGACATTTCAGGCTACATGTCAGAAAATATCCTTTGACATTTTAGGTTCTCCAACTAAGGAATATCTGAAAAGAATTAATAGCGTGGTCCAGTGTACTAGCTCTTGGAGCCATATATGATAGTATTGAAAGATGACTTTTCTTCTCTTACTTCCGGCTCTTTCCCATACCAACTGAGCACAATCATCTTCCCCCAATTGTGGCTGAAAAACAAGATCACATCCATCTGCCCACAAATTTTGCCTCAGGTTTCTAGCTTGCCTTTCTTCTTAGTTTTTGCATTTCTTCATAGTTTCTGTGTTAACTTTATTCTTCTTTGGAATCGAATCTTACGATTTGCAGGAATCAAAATGGGCGCTGAACTAGCTGTTACGGGATGGTTCTTGTCACCAATCATACGGGAGATGCAGGACACCGCTTTGGCCTACATAAGGGGGCAGTTTAATTGGAAGAAAGATCAGGAGAAAGACCTTGAACGCCTTGACACCACCCTTACAGAGATCCTCACCATTGTGGATATCATCGAGAAGCGGGAGATTAAGGATGGAAACCAGAGGAGGCTGCTAGGGAAACTCAAAGACGCCATTTACAGTGCTGTAGATGTGCTAGACAGCTTCCAGTACATGGTCCTCGAGTCCAAGGTTGCTAGCCAATCCGCGGTGAGTTGTGTCACCTCATCCTGTGTTAACTTGGGTAAACGTTTGATGGGTACAGACAGTTTCCGGCGGAAGCTACAAGATATTTTGGAGAAATTAGGCGAGGTCAAAACAACAGCAGACACCTTATTGAAGGTAGTTAGTTTTGATAATGCTACTGCAAAGTTATTGCCTGTAATACAGCTGCGTGTGACGTCCCCTTTGAAGGAAAATCACCACATATATGGTCGAAGAGATGAGCTTGATAAGCTGAGAGACATGTTGTCTGGGATAAGTGACAGTAATGCACCTGAACCCAGTAATTCACTTGCAGTACCCAGCAACTCAAGCATCCATAGTGTTATATCCATTGTAGGCGTTGGTGGGGTTGGGAAGACTAGCCTTGCACAGCTGGCATTCAGAGATGAACAGATACGCATGGACTTCAGTTTCAGGATGTGGGTTTCTGTATCTGATACTTTTGATGAGATACGATTAACAAGGGACATTTTGGAGTCCTTAACTGATGCAGATTATCACACTGTTACTGAATTTGATAAACTGCAGAATGCTCTTCGTGAAAAGATAAATGGAAAGAAATTTCTCCTCATTATGGATGATGTTTGGTATGATGAGGACAGAACAAGATGGGAGAATGAATTACTATGGCGCAGCGTCTTGTCTTGTTTAAATACTGGACTGGAAGGGTCGAAGATTTTGGCGACAACTCGAGCTGACAAAGCTTACAGTATCCTAGATGCTAGGACGCCCCCTTTACGTCTGGGAGGATTGGACGGAGATGATTACTGGTTGCTATTCAGAAACTATGCCTTTGGTGAGAAATATCCGGGGCAATTTCCAGAACTTAAGGAAATAGGAGTACAGATTTGTCGCAGATTGAATGGCTTGCCTCTAGCTGCGAAGATAATTGGCCGCCTATTGAATGCTGATTTAGATGCCAGCCACTGGAAGAAAGTTCTGGATAGTGATTTATCTGATGATGTTATGAAGGTTCTCAGGTTGAGTTATCAACACCTACCTGTCCAATTGAAGCTATGCTTTAGCTTCTGCAGCCTTTTCCCAAAGCACTGGCGTTTTGATCTTAACAAGCTCACTGAAATGTGGATTGCACATGGTTTTGTAGAGAGGGAGGATCCATATGACACTGATTCTAATATTGAAGATATAGCAAAGGGTTACTTCGATGAACTTGTGCAAAGGTCGTTCTTTGAACACTCATTGTTTGGCCTTCCAACAGACTATGTCATGCATGATTTGATCAATGACTTGGCTCGGAATGTCTCCAAGGATGAGTATGTCAGGGTTGAAAATGACAAACAACAAAAGGAGATCTCACCAAACATTCGCCACCTATCGATATCAGCAAATTTGTTGGGTGGCATGAAGAAAACAGAGTTGAGAAAGTTGCGTACCTTGATTGTTTGGAAGAAAATGTTTCCTTGCTTAAAATTGTCCCTTCCAGATGATATATTCAACAAGTCCAAGAGCATCCGTGTGCTGGACCTGAGCGGTTGTTGCCTGGATAGGCTACCTACATCAGTGCAAGTTCTTAAACATCTGCGTTATTTTGCTTTTCGGGCTCCTGAGAGGCCATGGAAAACACCATTGATTCGGCTTTACCACCTGGAGGTCTTGGCCACAAGCGGACACTCCTGCCGCCAAAGTGAATGCATTAACCTTCCTGCAAACATGAAGAGTAACCTTCTCAAATTAAGAAAAGCTTTCCTATACAATGTTTACGGTGCCACGATATCTGGTTTCGGAGGACAAACTAGTCTCCATGGCATAGGGGAGTTCCACGTCAGGAAGGAGAGTGGCCACAGACTAGGTGAGCTGAAGGAGATGAGAAATATCGTAGGGCACTTAAAAATTAGATCTCTAGAGAATGTTGAACGTCAGGAAGAGGCAGTCAATGTCAGCCTAGATCGGAAAGAGCATATCGAATATTTGGAACTCGAGTGGAGCATCCATGCAAAGGCTTTAACTTGTGATTTTGATTATGATGTGCTCAGTGCCCTTAGACCACACCCTGATCTTGAACGGCTGAAGATCATTGGATATAGGGGAGCGAGGTCACCCAATTGGTTTGAGACAAATTGGCTGAAGTCATTGAGTTCTCTAGTTCTGGAGAACTGCATGGATTGGGTACGGATGCCCCCTTTGGGCCAGCTTCCTCTGCTTAAGCATCTTGAACTGAGAGGCATGCATGCTATCAAGAAGATAGGTCAAGAATTCTATGGGAATGGTGACATAAAGGGCTTTCCAATTTTGGAAGACATAGTATTTGACGGCATGCTCAAGTGGGAATGCTGGTCTGGAACTGAAGATGGTTTGTCTTTGCTTCCTTGTCTTGAAAGGCTATGCATATCACAGTGTCCTAAGCTTCGAGAAATACCAACCAGCTTTAGTTCAACACCAAGAGTTGAATTCCATATATCATCTGACTCCCCGCCAGCTTCTTGTTTAATCGATTCAATGATTGCAATGGCTTCGCGGTTGATCTTTGTAGCTAGCTCCTGCAGCTTCTTGAATGACCTGAACACCAAGCAGCTCAGTCATGTAGCTGAGTTGAACCTGAAGAACTGTATAGATCCAACTCCAGCTGGTGGGTTTCACAGGCTTAGCTCCCTTGAGGTGTTCAGGATCAGCAACTGTTCTCCGTTACTATCATCAGTTAGTACAGAAGCGGTTGAGGACCAGGACACATACTTACTTCCTCAGTCTCTCAGCTACATTGAAATATCTCAAAGCGATGTTCATTGCAGCTTCTTACCAAGGTATTTGCAAGGCCTAATTTGCCTCTCGACGCTGGTGCTCGATAACTGCAATTTGATGACCTCGCTGTCATTTGCTTCTGGACCCCACCACCTCACTGCGCTGGAAACTATAACCATTAAAGATTGCAATGAGCTAGCTTCACTGGATGGATTTGGAGATCTTAGTGCTCTCCGAAAGTTAGTTGTTGCGGATTGCTACAATTTCTGCTCCTTGCCAGCCGACTTGAATAGGGTGGGATCTCTTGAGAAATTGGCCATATGTGGGTGTCCATCGATGAGGTTTCTCCCGGAGGATGGTTTGCCGACCTCTGTCCAGAAAGTTTTGCTATCAAGGTGTCATCCAGAGCTCGAGAGCCAGCTTCAGAGGAAGGAAGGCGTTGAATGGAACAAGATTGTCCATATCCCTGAGAACAAATTCGAGGTATATATATTTTCAATTACTGCTCTAATTCTTCGCTTGCATTGTATTCTGATGCAGTGTTTTCTTCATCTTATTATTACAAAAATGGACAAAGTTAAATCACTTTGCTCATTGCTCAATGAGTGCAATTGTTACGTGCTTTTTTACTTATATATATTTTGCCATCCTGTCAGGTAGAGCTCATTGATTTGTTGACTCTATTTCCGGCCAATTCCACCTGATGATGTCATTATATGAGTTGTCTGACTAAAAGGTATGTTCTTCCATAAACCACCGCGATGCATTTGGGCCGAGTCTAACCAACCAGATAACAGCTTGTATCTTAGTGTTGTATTTGCCAGAATATTTCTGAAGCTTTTGCTCTTCTCCAGGATTGTTAACCCTGTAACTCACGGAGGTTCAGCAAGATGGTGTGAAGATGGTTTGTCTCAAATTGATTTAGTTAGAGGATTAATTATTGGTTTTGCGGCGGGCACTTGGATGGTATTTTGTGGTGGGTGTATGCTTATTTCGGGCTACTCGGCAAGCTATATGACAGGTTGTATGCCATTTCTGTCGGAACACAGGCGGAAATTAAGCAAGAACTGCAGAGGGTGGCTACACCATACAAAGATGATGTACATTGTATTGCCAAACACTTTTTCACTCTGAAAATCATAGTATAAAGTAAACAATAATATTTCTGTAGCACCGGTGGTAGTTGTGCATCTCATGTTTTTCGCATACTCATGTGAAACTGAAACCGCCTAATGCGCAAGGCCTCATTGCTAAATGACTGTTTTGTATCATGAGATGTATGAATTGATTTTGCTACGGTGTGTCTGTTAGTCCCGGTGGAATGGATTTTCATCTTGTTACTAGGTTAGGACAGAAACTAGTGAAAAGCTCATCCGTCATTTCTTCGGGGCACCTGAATTTAGAACTTTTATTACTCCATGCTACTGTACTATTAATCTCAATGTTTGTTTTTGAAGCTTGTGTATTTGTATTGGCAATGGCGGTCGACATTTGTATCTTTAGGTTAGGAAATACAGCTTACACGAGAAAATATTGTACGATTGTCAAGAGAGAACACAATAACTAGCTGAGAAAATATTGTGCCGGCACAGAGAGAGACACTTCTGTGTTTACTCAAATCCAGCTATGAATTTTTATTTAGATTCGTTTCTAACAACTTTCCAAATCACTACTCTCAGACACACCCAGTTGGGTTAGTATCATGACACATGAAAGAGAACCTCTACACCTCATTTTGCCACTTGGATTCGATCATTTGTCCAAGCAGCAATACAACATACATTTACAGCCACCATAGGTACACGGAAAGTCAGATAGATGCCCAGCGATGAACTGGGTTATTCAACATGATTTTATTATTAACCGGTAAATCAAACTTACAAGAATGTAGTATCCACAGGTGCTCTCAAGGTCCAATAATTCAATACTGCACAAAAACTAGCAGTTGCAGTACTGCATGAAAGAAAAGATCCATCTTGTGCCAGGAAATGTTTCATGTTCTCTGAAAAACTACATTATTGACCAGCTCGTCTCCTACAGTACAGTACAGACCGATAGACCAAGAAAAAAATTGGCGTATTACAAATAATATACACTGAATTATACTCGAAAAGTAATATAGTTATTGCCTGACTGCGCAGATAGGCAAAGGAAGATGCTGCACGCTTAGACGAAATTTATGGTGAATGACACGTAAGGGTGGGACTCTGTCTCGCCTCCAAGACCAGCAGCTACGCCCACATCATCTTCAGATCTCCAGTAGCTACTGTAATTCAAAGGTTCAGTTGGTGAAAAACATTGAGCACGCCAAGACTAACAACGCCAATGGATAGAAACCCAAACATGGATTATTTTTTACATGCCCAAACATGGAATTTACCTATTGGCATTGCTGCAGAGCCCTTCCAAGATGGTCCTTACTTTCTTCTCGCTCTTTGTAGATGGTGCCAGAACAACAGACTGATACAAATACAAACCGCATATTTATACGTCAGCCAAGAACGTATAAAATTGACTATCGAGAAACAGTAAGGGAAATTAACATGAACCGTGCAGTTGTCTTTTCTAAATGGTACATGCATATTTTACAGATCAGATGTGAAAGAATAAAACTGGCAGTCAAATAACACCAAGGAAACTTACCAGGAACCGTGCAGGTAAGCCGTATCTCAGAATACTCTCAACGAATACACGGACAGCCGAGAAATGCATCCAGGAACTGAATACCTATTAACATAGTATAGTAAAAGAAATTGCAAATCAGGTATATGAGAACAGATATTTACGATAAAGAAGAGCAAATAAACCTAGCAAACCGTGATGACCAAATAAACCAAGCAACTAAACTCCAATACCATAGTCATTTTTCGAAAATGACTAAACAATCATATGATATAGCATTGTATCTATAGGCTCTCATCAGTTAACTTCCACCATGATAACAATTAGGAGAGCACTGCCATACGCAAACAAATAACAGCAGAGTGGTTTTCCATAAATAGAGGAGCGCAGCAGTTGTAGTTATTACGACTTTCTCTTTATGAGAATGGGCAGTTGACGTTCTCCAGAATTCACATCTTAACTGAAGGAATAGCATATATCAATCGTGGATTAAATCTAAGGGAATGCATCCCAGTCTGGCGAATGAGTTACCAGGATTTTGCCCTAAATAAGGATGCACTAGTGAGACAATAATAGCATTAACTCCAGATCTTTATTGAAGGAATAGCATCCATCAGTTGTAGCTTCAGATTAACAATCATGGATCGAAAAATGAAGGGGATGCATCACAATCTGCTTACTGAATTAGAACCATATGGATTTCGTCATAAACAAGGATGCACTAGTGAGATAATAACAACATTGATAAAAATAACCCCCAGTATGCAATGAAGTTTGATTTCACCCTGAACAAGGATATTGTGAAGTCCTAGCTCACAACCAATTTTAATAAGCATAAACTACCAAAGCGACAATTATGTAAGGTTCACAGATGTTAGCAAGCACTATCAATATATAGATCGAGATTCGGCATGATTTGATATTTTGATCAAACCACAATCTGACCTTCAGACGACGACTGAAGGAGATTGAATAACCAGTGAAGAAATTCAAAACCTTACTGTTCAGGCTTGCAGTTTAACTCGTGAAGAATTCAAAGGGTTGTGAAGGATAATTTAAAAAGAAGAACATCCGTGCAATCAAATGCAAACATTTCAACCGGTTGTTCCTAAAAGTATATTTTGCAAACATGGATGAACTCAGCGCCTGTGCTTTGTTCACCTTATGGCTGCATCAGCGACATTAGAACATATAAACCACAACAAGACATGTACCTCACTATAGCTGGCATAGCACCATTGCAAAAGGGAGGTCCTCATAAGTTCCTGGTCTTGCAGCAGCTTTTCCAGCTCTTGCTTCCGACTCTCTTGTGCTTCAGGACTATACTCAAAATCACGGATCTGGAATGCAGTATGAAACAGAGGTTAGTTTATGCCAAAATTACAGGAGAATGATAGGCAGCAATTAACAAGATTTATTTCCCAAGCTATTTGGAGCTATACAAAGGGCTGCATGGAGTACTTCCACCTTGCAAAAGTAAGACTACGCATAAGCAAAGGTTCACCAAAATGGTCAGAGCAACAAACTTACTTGGAAACCTTTCTCGCGAGCATGGACCTTAAAGTTGTCAACAACCTTAGCAAATAATGTTACAGTGTAGAGAGCATACTCGTTGTCCTCATAAAGCTTTTTTGATGATCTCGGAACCTATATAAATCAATAATTAGCTCTGACGGAAAAAATGACTGAATATGATCACAAGGACAACCTGAAGTAGAAGAAACTTAAGCTCCTCATAAGGGAAGAGTAAAATAGCATGGGAGTAAAATAGTTGCAAGTCAAATGCATCTGGAATTTGATGACATTCTTGGTTTTAATTAAAAAGTGACAAGTAGAATAGGCAATTTCCAAAATGAAGCACAACATGAAAATAGTTCAAATGATGGTTTATCACTGACACTATCACTATTCAAACTTCAAAAGCATACTCAGGATTATAGAACTTACGACAAATGTATCGAGTGACTCGTAGCTTGCTAACCAGTCCTTTTGGGAGTATTTAGGAACAATAGAAAGGAGTGTCACTAGATGTTCCGAAGTGACCATGTCCTCTGGCTTTATCAGGTTGGAAAGATCCCGAACTGCTAAACTGCCATACAAGAAGAATAAAACGATTAGCATGGGACTTGAGAACAAGCAACAGTGCAGCAAACATAATAATGAGCTAGTAACAAAGTATGGTGCGATAATAATTTACCTTCCAGTTTGCTTTCTGTTGATTTGGCCGAGCTGGCTCTTAACATTACTGTATTCCGCAACTCTAACCTGGAAAGGGCCATATTCAGTCCATCGTAAATTTAGAATCAACCAAAACGCTTATGAAACCAATTTTCATCTAGCACAAGAACGAAATGAATGTCTATCAAACTCAAGACTGGCCCAATAAGGTGATACTTCTGATAAGGGGTGGAAGATATCACGGACAGATATCTACATGGTGTTTTAGACTTCAAGTTGTAAAACATTACATTTTTTGGCCTTATCCTGATAAAGTTAGACAACAATGTTTCCCCAGCAGTTTACATCACGAACATTATGCGACAACTCAATGCTAGTAAAAGAGCCACCGATTAAATAACCATGAAACCAGGTGCACAAACAGCTAGCCAGAGGGAACCAAAAAAGACCAAGCCAAAACACAAAGTAAGCTACATCCAAATTGTACCAATCCAACACTGCCTGACAAGCAAACTAAGAAGAGCAAATTGAACTGCCAACCAACACTATACACAGTACCCACGTAGCCTATCTAGCAAATGAATAACCAAATGTATGTAGTGTTAGGCCAAAAGCTGTGGTCAATGTTCCAAAATCTTACAAGAAGCAACGTGTCCTTCGGCCACTTGGAAAAAAGAAACTACCAGAGACAGAAGCAGAGTGATCATTCAGCCTGTCACCTCTATGTTTTGCTCGATCTTGGCAAATAGCTAGCTACAGGGAACCCAACAGGCCAAAGTAAGCTACATCCAAAGTCTACCAGTTCCGAGGAGTAAATTCAATTGTTAACCAACACTGTCGAAAATACTTTACACACCGAGCCTAGCTATTATTTAGGGTGTTGGTGATGTTTAAAAATTAATAATAGTCAATTTAAATGTTAACCAACACTATCCAAAATACAGTACCCACCGGGCCAGAGCCTAGCTAATTAGTTAAGAATGTATGTGATGTTAGGCTGCTCTTGTCAATGTTCCAGGGTCTTACTAGCAGCAATGTTCCAAAACCTCACTAGAAGCAATGTGTGATTCGGCGACTAGGAAAATGATAATGAAGAGACAGAAGCAAGAGCGGTCATGGTCACCTTCATGTCGTCCTCGATCTTGGCGACCTGCGACTGGATGCTGGCGACGGTCTCCTTGAGCGGCGCGTTGACGGGGTACTTTCCCTCGTCCCAGACGAACCTGGTGAGGTAGGAGTCGACGGGGACGCCGTCGACGGTGAGACTGCCGCTCTCGACCCCTCCGGCGCGCTCCAGGTCCTCGATCTGCCTCCGGATCTTGTGCGAGACACCCTCGATGAAGATGTTGGACTGCGACGCACCGACAGGGAGACAGGGGGCGATCGCGTCAGATCAGGGAGACTGTAGGTAGCTGGAGTGGGTGGGGGGAGATCGGGATCGCACCTTGACGAGGTCGTCGCTGAGGGCGAGCAGGGAGTCGAGCGTGCCAGGGCGGAGATCCGGGACGGTGAACTGCACGCGCGCGCGGGGAGGGGGTCAGCAGGAGGAGTACGAGGCGGGCGGCGATTGCGGCGGAGAGGGAGGAGGGAAGAGGTAAGGGGGGGCTTACGCGGTAGAGCGGGGTGTCGAAGGAGTGGCGGGAGATGGAGTCCTGGAGGCGGGACCAGAGGGCGGTCTTGGCGGCGGCGACGGTGGCCCCGTCGGCGGACTGCACGGGCAGGGCGACGATCCAGTACCGCGTCGCCATGGTCGCCGCCGAGGTCGTGGAGAGAGTCGCCTGAGCTGAGCGTCGGCTCGATTCGATTTCGATCTCCTCTTCTTCTTCGAGGTGGATGAATGGATCGGGAAGAAGACAACGACGACGTGGCCACGTGGCCACACGCACACTCTGGACGTGGGCGGGGCCCGCCTGTCTGTCACGAGACGAGCTCTTCTCCTCGTAGTAAAGACAGATTTACGATTTTTCTTCCGAAATGTATCCCTTTCCGAGCAAATATAGAGAGAGTTTAAAGTTTTCTGCCGGAGTAAAAAGGTTTAGAGTTATTAACGATTAAAAAAGTTTAGACTCATTTGTGCTCCGGTAATTAAGCTTTGAAGGTGAACTTGCACGGATTACTGACTGAAATGTGTCAATATGATTGGTGTGTCCTCATTGTTTTCTTGTATAAGCCTAGTTTATTTGATTTGTGTACTAAATGATTGGCACCTAGTTCGGGTTTATTTCTGACTTCCTTAGTTCTAGTGACCAATTAATATGTGGTGGGCAATTGTGCTTTATTGTTCCTAGTTTTTCTACCATGCCCAACTCCTATGGGAATCATCACTAAATTGATGCACTTATTCAGTTCCTCATTCCCCTGCCATGGCCGAGAGTCCTAGATCATATCATGCATTAGTGAACTCCTGCACTCGTACAGATAGTGGCCCTGCATTTTTTTTGTATAATGTTGGGATAAGCAAAGTTTCAATGAATGCCCATATTCTCATTGTTCACTTTGTTGTTTTGAATATACCATACACTTCAATATATTGCATCCCCTCCCCCTGACTTCACTTCATAGATATGCCTCTTTTAACTTCTCTCTTGTCAAAAATTGATATTTGTTCTTGCTGCTAACTTAACTCTTTACAGATTGGTACAAATGTGCTAATTGCAAAGGGAATACACACTAGTAGAAATAGAGCTTTCGTCTAGAGCCCTCTGGAGCATTAGTCCCGAATGTGTTAGGAACCGGAACTAATGATTACTTTATTCCTGGTTCCAACAACTAGGACGCCGACAACCTTTAGTCCCGATTCGAACATGTCCTTTACTCTCGATTCGTATTACCAACTGGGACTAAACGGGTGGAGACGGGTGCGAACGTGGGCAACACCTTTTAGTCTCGATTGGTGTCTTGAACGGACTAAAGATAGACCTTTAGTTCTGGTTTAAGACATCAATCGAGACAAAAAACTTTGGCGGGTTCTGCCACGACAGAAAAATGGACAAAAATCCCAGGAGATTTCTATCCACCACACCCCCCACCGCAGATCGTTTCTAGTTTTAAAAGCATGCCACAAAATTATAAAATATTTCAAAAATAAAATCCTTCAAACTATAGCTATATTAAGTGATTTGGTTGTTACAAAAATTAGCAAACATGAATTTAGACATATTTTGCGAAAAACTGTCATGAAAACTTCAAATGGCTATAACTTTTGCGTACATTGTCATAAAATAACGTACAACCTATCAAAACGTGCGGAAAATTTTGTGAGTTCGATTTCAATGGCCCTGGGCCGTTTTGGATTTTTTAGATTTTTCAAATTCAAAAAAGAAAAAAAGTTACTTAAAAACTAAACTATTTTGCAAAAAAAAAAATATGCCATATTTGGATTCCTCACATTTTTCTAATAATTATGGATATATTATTTGACGAATTCGATTTACAGATTTAAAGATATTATTTATGCCATATTAAATGAATAAATGGCAAAAAAATGAATAAAATATTATTTTAATAAGTTTTTTACTTTTGTTGGATTAAAATATTATTATTACTTATTTATTATTGTTTACTTAAATAGTTGTTTGTAATTTTGAAAAAAAAGACGTGTGACATATTAATATGAGCTAATATGATTGATATGATAGTCTTGATAACAAGGTATAAATGAGCTTTACATGAGGACATCTTGATGAAATGGAGAAGTTAAGCATGTTGGAGATGGAGTAGTGCTAGGATGGGTGACCAACCGGGAAATTTGATCATGAATACAATTTGAACTAAGATTAAGTATAGTTAGTGTTAGAGTCAAACAATTCAAAAGTTTAAAAAATTTGAAAAAAAAATAGAAAAAAATATGCAGTCCCTAAAGGGTCTCGCGCTCGACCACACCCCCCGTTTTGTATTCTCGATTAAACAACTGAGACTAAAGGCCCTTACAAACCGGAAATACATACCCGTTTTCTACTAGTGACACTCTACGAATGCTTGTGTTGCCCAACTTCCTCTATTTGTGAAGACTGCCTTGGTAAAGTCCAGATTTACTCAAGTTTTCGTATTCATGGTATGCTGAACTATGCTAAAATCTGAACGAACTTGAGCCGAACTTGAGCGGAAACGGGCGTCCCGAAAACTCGGGCTGGGTACGCGAGTGAGAAACTCGACGTACCCAGGCCGAAAACTTGATTCTTCCGGCCAAAGTTTAGTCCGGATTTCGGCCTAGGTTCGCCTAACGAGTGGAGACGCTCTTACGCAGCTAGTTGTCGAGGGTTTTTCTTTGTCGAGCGTATAGCTGACATATGGAGATGAAGTGTACGCTGACCAGTTGACCACTGTTTGCCGAGGGCGCGCATGTCCCCCGGACGATGGGAAGCCCTACTTTCCTGCGCGTCATCGTGTTCCTCAAAATCGTCCCAATCCCACTTTTGCTGTAGTGGCAAAAAAGGCATGTTTTTTCTGCAGTAGCAAAACACGTTTCGGTCCAGAAAAATGAAAAACCGTCTTCAATCTTGCTTTTGCTGCAATAAAAAAACAGTTCGGCCCAGAAAACTCGCCGGGAAAAACCTCGTCGGAGATGACGTAGCAAAAAATTTAACCTATTGTAGCAAAACCAGTAAATGGTGATATGCTAATGTAGCAAAAAAAACTAGTTCGTCGGAGACCTTGCCGGAGACTTTTGCTAGGGATCTCGGCGGAGAACTCGCTAGACATGTAGTAAGACCATAATATAGTTGTAGCAATACATATACGAGTATGTACTAAAAAATGATATGTAGCAGAAAAATAAAACTAAATCTATAGCCCTGGAAAAAGGCAGGCGGAGGAGGCCTCGACGGCCATGACCACATGCCATCTCGCTCTCCTCGGCAGCAGCATCACTGCTTCACAGGGACGGAGGCCGCCGCGGGGCGATGGAGACCTCGCTGGAGGCGGCGCCGGCCAGAACCACCATGTGGGCCTGTCGGGGAGGAGCGCGAGGGGGGGAGTGTGTCACGGAGGAGGCGCGGTAGAGGCCTAAGAGGGAGGCTAATGGGGGCGGGGCAGCCGCTCGGTGACAGAGGAGGCGCACGGCTCAGGAACACTAGCCAGAAGAGGTGGCGCTTCCTTCCGGCATGGTTCGCCTCAGCTTGCAGGAACTCCCCTAGCTCCTATGCCTGCCAGGCCGGCCCCAGCGCTTCCCGAACAAAACTCCAAAGAAACTGAGCCGCCATGCAAGAAAAAATAATATGGGCACATGTCTCCGGAGTCCCACATAGGATACACAGACCATTGCCTGGGCCATTGCGCTTAGCCACCTCCACCCCTGAAGGCAAGAAATCGCGGAGAAGCTGCCAGATTAAAATGCGAATACTAAGGGGAAGAGGGGCCTTCCAAAGGGGAGAGGTCCACCGTAGCTCCAGGCCCTGGAAGAGGGACCTGTAAGCCGAGCTCACCGAGAACTCCCCTGTCGGGGTCAGATGCCAGGAGATCGAGTCCCGATCCTTGGACATGGAGACAGGGAGGGTGGTCGTCAGGCACCGATACTCCTCAGCCTCGGCCATGCTAAAGGTCCATCGAAACAAGATATTCCAACGACCCTCCCGAAAGGCCTCGGCTACGAGTATCGACGGGGAGGAGGTAATGGCAAACAACGCGGGAATTCCTCGCACATCGGAGAGGACATGAGCCATGGGTCAAGCCACAGGCGCACCCTCTACCCATCACCGATGCCGAAGGCGATGCCCTGCCCAATGAAGTGCTTAATGTCCTAGATGGCTCGCCGGAATTGGGAGCCCTCCCGATGCTCGCAAGCTAATAGGGGTCAGCCACGGAGATACTTGGCCTTGATAAGCCGCAACTGAAGGGAATATGCCCGAGAGGCAATAATAAAGTGGTTATTATCGTATTCCTTATTTATGATAGATGTTTATTTTGCATGCTATAATTATATTAATACGGAAAAGTTAATACATGTGTGTTTAATAAACAAAAAGGAAGTGCCTAGTTATGCCTCTCTTATAAACTAGCTCGTTGATTAACAAGATGATCAAAGTTTCCTGATCATGGATATTGGATGTTGTTAATAACGAGGTCACAACATTAGTGTAATGATGTGATGAACATTCATCCAAAGTATAGCATTACGATCAAAGTCATTGAGTTTATATTGCTATAACAACTTACGAAGTGATCCTAATCCTTAGACCATGAGATCATGTCAATCACTAACACCGGAAGAGTTTCTCGATGACATCAAACGTCACACCGTAACTGGGTGATTATAAAGATGGCTTCAGAACTACTAAAGTGTTATGTTGAGACCCATGGATCGAGAGTGGAATTTGTTCACCTCGATGACGGATAGATATGATCTGGGCCCTCTCGGTGATATCACATTGATTAGCTTGCAAGCAAGTGATTTGATCACTAGAATGTTATATCACGGGAACGAGAAAAGAGTGCATGTCAGTAACGAGATCAAACTAGGTATGGAGATACCGATGATCGAATCTCGGACATGTAATATATCGTGAAACAAAGGGATTAAGATACTAGCGTAAAAGGTTCACACGATCACAAAAGTCATCGTTGAATGTGTGGGAGTCAGTATGGATCTCCAGGTCCCGCTATTGATTATTGATCGGAGAAGGGTCTTGATCATGTCCGCATTATTCGCGAACCATAGGGTGACACACTTAAGGGATACCGACACCATTCGGAGCAAATGATATGTCAGAAAAAGAAAAGGAAAGCGCAGGAATTTATTTCACTAGACACTGGAACTGTTTCGGTTGAAATTGCTGAAACTGGTTCTGCATGTGAAATGGAATACTAGCAAGGGGTTTTATGTGAATGTTTGTTAATTAAAGTAATTAACAAAATTCTGAATAAATAAATAAAAGAGTTTTATTTAAATGAGAACTTGCATTAATTTTGGTGGAAAATATGCATGTGAGTGGAATTGTGAGTGGAGAGGTTTTTATGTGAGTGGAGCTTCCACCACATGAATGAGGGAGAGGTGGGGGCACCCTCCATGGCCGACAGCCATGCCCCCTTGGGCTGCCCCCCTCCCCTATAAAAGGACCCCCTCCTCTCACTTGTCTCTCACACCTCCTCATGAAGGATCTCTCTTCCCCCTTTAGAATTTCCCCATGGTCTCGGATCAGCGAGATACATGTTCCCGGTGACTTTTTCTGGAAGGATTTGTTGCTTCCGCTGCTTCGCTGGAGCGAGGGCGCGGAGGTTGTCGGGGTACCCATACGTGTGTGCGATCACGGATGCACCACTGCTTTGAGGTGCTGGACTTGATCGTGCTGGACCGGCTAGACCAGACGGACTTTATCACGATCTTGAGATCGGCAAGCGATCGTCTACATCATCCACGAGTACAACCTCGTTAACGCTATTCGGTCTTTGAGGGTATGTATTCTATGAATGTATATCCACATGTTGCTTGTATCTAGTAGATAGATCTTGGTACTTAGATGTTCCCATCGTAGGAAAATGTTTGTTTTCTATGCTGCGAACCCTACAGTGGTATCAGAGCCGGATCTATGCGTAGATACTTTGCACGGGTAGTACACATATGAGTATGTGGGCGATGATGATCATTTTATTGCTTCTTAGTTGTACTTTGGATATTGGTGGCATAGTGGGATGAAGCGGCCCGGACAAACTTTACATGTCCTCGCACATGAGACCTGTTCCACGCTTGACATGCAACTAGTTTGCATAAGTGGCTAGCGGGTGTCTGTCTCTCCTACTATAGTCAATATCTAATTTGCAACGAGTTGTCAACAATTTGGTTATCCTCGTTGTGGTTCATGTTCGTAGGTAAGAACGGTTCTATCTTCGAAAGCCCTAAACCACGTAAAACTTGCAATGGACAAATTAGAGGCGTATAGTTTAGATTGTTGCTGGGCTAGTGTTATGATATGGTGATGTTGTAAGTAGAAGTATGAGATGATACTCTTAAAACACACATATCGTGTAAGTTCCATAGACCTTGGCCTTACACATAAAGGTATGATAGAGATCATACCACGGTGCACATGATGGAGATCATATGCGGGAACCATATCATTTCACTTATTAACATGTGATGTTTGATTGCATCTTATATTGCTTGTTTGGCGTTTTATTAGCATAATAAGATGATCCCTCATTTAGATATCAAGATAAAAATGTGTTCTTCCTTAAGTATGCACCGACAATGTTTCGTCGCTTCAAGGCATCACGTGATGATCTGGTGTACTTGAATCCACGAGCATATCTCGGGTGTAAGACAGTTACACACGTGAATACTAAGGTTCTTACTTGGCGAGCCTAGCATGTACAGACATGGCCTCGGAACACGGACCGAAAGGTTAAGCATGAGTCATATAGTAGATATGATGCCCATTTGATGCTCTCCTTTGAAGCTACACCGACTCACGTGATGATCGCACTTGGTGTAGTGGATTTGGTTCATGTAATCACCAAAAAGACACGAGGGATGTCGTTTTTGAGTGGGAGTTCATTTCTAATTTGGATTAGTAGAACTCAATTTATCATAAATTAAATCAAAGTGAATTTGCATAATTTGCTGTAGTCATTGGCATTCGTTCACCATCTTATGCATAGTTGTAATTGAGATAATAGAACTATAGAATTCTGGATATATACTTTACGAACTGGTATCGTATTATGTTGAGTGTCAATCTAAAGTTTAAAGTCCTATTGCAAACTTTCAGCAAAATTCTATTTACTCCGTGAAATTTAATAATTGGTATTAAATCGAGAGTTACAATTCCAGTGTTAGTATCTTAAGTATCATGTTTGCCTCTATGATTCTTGATTGTTTTAATATCAAGTTTATCTAGGAGCTGAAAGAATTGTTTCAGAAACCATCATGTGTGGCAGATATAACGATATCTGGAATAATGTTTTGGTTACAATATGATAGAGTATAATATATGTTCTCATATTGGATGAGAATTTACAAAGGTTGGAGATGCTAGACATCCTAATCATCCAAAAAGGGTTTTGGAAAGTAATGTTATACTCACGATTCGCCTTTATAAGCTACAATAGCTTGATCATGAAATTCGTCATGATAAGGGTGAATAGAAGATGTATGTAAAGTGTTTACTACACTAAAAAGATTACTAAAGAATAGATTTTGAAAGAATACCGATCATTTTGATGATGGTGATCTACTTCAAAGTGCAAGTCCAAAGGTATTATTATTTGAATATACACGCTTTGGACTATGTGTCATGTATATGGCGCCACTTTTGATGTTGATAGATTCTTTTAAAAAGGAAAAGGAAATGCTGAAAGAGAATCTATAAAATATATTTGGTAGAAAAGAAAAGATTGGAAATATCCAATTTAGGTATATAGATGATATACATGTTATGGTTGTATTCTTTGCTTGTTAAACAATGTGGTTCTTGGGTATTGGATACCGAATTGGTTGGTATGAAATTTCATACAGAAAGACGCATTTTATGAACCACAATGGCCTAAGTAACTAGCAAGAGAATATGTGATGATGTTCATCGAAAACAAACAAACCGTTGTTTGTATTTCTCGTTGACATCAAAGCTTGACTTCAAGATTTGTTTTAATAATTATTATTTGAATCAGGTATTATGAGAACAAAGGTTGTTCAAATAATTACCGTATTCCATATAAGATGGATGATTTACAAATCTAGTTGAAGAAATCACATCCATAAAACCTAATGCTAAAATATCGGAAGACAAATGATTGGAAGATCACTTACGAAGTGACATCGCCGTTTAAATTATATTGGACAGAAAACATGAAGAAACTCCATTTTCATAGATTTTTGGAGTCTTTGATTTGATCAAGTGACGCTTGTGAGACTTTCCTCGGGATAATTAAAACTTCGTTCAAAGGCCAAAGAAGAACGGAGGACTAAATTATTGGAATTTATACATATCGATGTATGTAGTCCATTAAGTATAGTCGTAAGCGATGGATTTCAACTTCATATGATTTCTCCGGAAATTTGAGTGAATGTTCACTTAATGAGAAAGAAGTATGAAATATTTGAAAACGTTCAAAGAATTTCAAGATGAAGTGAAAATCATTGTGACAAGAAAATAAATGGTTTATGATTTGATCGTAAGGGATTTATTTGAGTTACAAGTGTAACAAGAAAAATAAATGAATTATGATTTATCATAAAGGGATTTATTTGAGTTGCAAGTTTAGCAAAACACCTAGATTTAGATTTCCCGGAACACCATAGGAGTATGGAGTGTTTGAGATTTGTAATGAAACCTTGTTTGACATGGTTGGATCAAAGGTGTTATTTACAAAACTGCCATTATGTTTTAAAAGATTAAAGCTTTAGAGACTTCCGCTTTTACACTGAAAAGAGCTCCATCTTGATCCGTTGAAATGACACCATGGAAGTTATGGTTTGGGGTAAAACCCAAGTTGTCATTTCATAAATTTTGGTATGCTAAACATAAGTAAGATGTTTACAACCGAAATCGGATGAGCATGTCTTTGTAGGTTATTTCGAATAACAATTGGTTATTCCTCCATAACACCAAGGACAAAAGGGTTTGTCACTTGAAACGTGAAGTTCCTTGAAGAAGAAATTTTTCATAAATGTTAAGTGGGAGGACAATAGAACTTTGATAAGGTTAACGAACCTTAGCTAAATGTGCTGAGTTGCGCAGCGCCGGAAATCGTTCCGGAGGCTTCCATAATGCTCATAGATTGTGTGCCTCAAAGGTTGTGGTCATAGAGATCTAAGTTCTTATTGAACCAAGTCGGTCGAATAAACAATCAAATGTTGAGATTTGAGAGTAAATCATTATTGTTTGGCAATGATGAATCGACCACATACAAAGAAGCGATGATGGGCCCCGACTCCGTCAAATGGCTTGAAGCCATAAAATCCGTGATAAGTCCATACACGATAAATCAAGTTTTGAACTTGGAAGACCCTCTGGAAAGGTGTAAAACCTATCGGTCGTATTTGGATCTATAAAGAAACAGACATGGATGTTTCACATCTATGAAATAGTCGACATGTCGTAAAGTATTTTATGACAATATTCAAGGAGTTGACTATGACAGGATTTGATGTTGCATAGCGATATTTAGTCTAGACGGATTAAAGTAGCAATCACTACATATAATTTGGTATATGGTAGATGAATAAACAAAACAAAATTCTTCTAATAGAATGGTTACCTAGGACGTGTACATGACACGGTCCAAAGGGTTTTGTTAAATTCAAAGGATGCTAAAAGGGAATGCAAACTTCAATGGTTGAAGTAAGCATCGCGGAGTTGGAATCTTCACCGTGATGAAAAAGGAGTTTTCATCTGGAGACGATGAAGATGCTTGCATTTGCAAGAAATTAAGTGGGAGCGCTGAGACATATTTCTAATACATTATGTGGAGGACATCTTGTTGATTAGAAATGATGTATATTTTATTGACAAAGGTTAAGAATTTCATTTTGATGAAAAACTTAGGCAAAACCCGAATATTTAGCATGAATGTCTATAGTGGATAGACTGTGACGCTAATATGGTTATGCCAAACGTACATATATGAGATATTGAAGGAGTTCAATATAGAAACAACAAGAAACGGTTCTTGTCGCATGGAAAGGAATTGAATCAAGATTCAAGTGTATCGACACTTGATAAGTGAAACAAGATTCAAATTCTTTGACACTTGATGAGTGAAATCACGAGAATGTTTTGATCAATCATACCATGATATGTACACATCTAGATATGTCCTATGCTCTAAGTGTTATGAGCATATACCAGAATGAATCATAAAATGATCATTGGACGGTAGTAAGGATATTCTTATGATCTTTTGGAAGAACTAAGAATATATTTGTGTAGAGGTGACAAACAATTAAAAATAGTTCATTGTAAAGCGTTACATTGATACTAGTTTTGTCACAAGATACAAACTAAGTTTATCTCAATTTAAACTATGAGTGGCACAATGAAATGGAAAGGAGTTTTCATGATGGATTTGGATGTATTCCAAAGTTAAGACATTGTGACGAATACTACAACAAAAGGCTAAGTATATGACTGCTATAGTAGCAGCAAATGAGGGAATTTGTGTCAAGTAGTTTGTTATCGAACTAAGGTGTGGTTCGCAACGGGCGAACACTAAAGATATATTTTATGACAATAGTATCGACGTGTTTTAACCCCAAGAAACTAAAGGTCTCACCAAAAGACCAAATTTATATAATGCCATCTCATTGGAGAATGAGTGATGCGTGAAGACGCAAAGACATGCAAATACACACGGACCTGAAAGCGCCATATCCGTAGATTATGTTAATCACTTGCAGCTGCGTATATGACACACCAGAAAGCCATATGTGTTTAATACGCAAAGTTTTTAAACTAGATTATTGTCTCTAGTGCAAGTGGGAGACCGAAGGAAATATGCCCGAGAGGCAATAATAAGGTGGTTATTATCGTATTCCTTATTTATGATAAATGTTTATTTTGCATGCTGTAATTGTATTAATACGGAAACGTTAATACATGTGTGTTTAATAAACAAAAAGGAAGTTCCTAGTTATGCCTCTCTTATAAACTAGCTCGTTGATTATAAAGATGGTTTAGAACTACTAAAGTGTTACGTTGAGACCCATGGATCGAGAGTGGAATTTGTTCATCCCGATGACGGATAGATATGCTCTGGGCCCTCTCGGTGATATCACATTGATTAGCTTGCAAGCAAGTGATTTGATCACTAGAATGTTATATCACGGAGATACCGATGATCGAATCTCGGACATGTATATATCGTGAAACAAAGGGATTAAGATACTAGCGTAAAAGGTTCACACGATCACAGAAGTCATCGTTGAATGTGTGAGAGTCAGTATGGATCTCCAGGTCCCGCTATTGATTATTGATCGGAGAAGGGTCTTGATCATGTCCGCATTATTCATGAACCGTAGGGTGACACACTTAAGGGATATCGACACCATTTGGAGCAAATGATATATCAGAAAAAGAAAAGGAAAACGCAGGAATTTATTTCACTAGACACCGGAACTGTTCGATTGAAATTGCTGAAACTGGTTCTGCATGTGAAATGGAATACTAGCAAGGGGTTTTATGTGAATGTTTTTTAATTAAAGTAATTAACAAAATTCTGAATAAATAAATAAAAGAGTTTTATTTAAATTAGAACTTGCATTAATTTTGGTGGAAAATTAATGCATGTGAGTGGAATTGTGAGTGGAGAGTTTTTTATGTGAGTGGAGCTTCCACCACATGAATGAGGGAGAGGTGGGGGCACCCTCCATGGCCGGCGGCCATGCCCCCTTGGGCTGCCCCCTCCCCTATAAAAGGACCCCCTCCTCTCACTTGTCTCTCACACCTCCTCGCGAAGGATCTCTCTCCCCCCTTTAGAATTCCCCCATGGTCTCGGATCAGCGAGATACATGTTCCCGGTGGCTTTTTCTGGAAGGATTTGTTGCTTTCGCTGCTTCGCTGGAGCGAGGGCGCGGAGGTTGTCGGGGTACCCTACGTGTGTGCGATCACGGATGCACCACTGCTTTGAGGTGCTGGACTTGATCGTGCTGGACCGGCTGGACCAGACGGACTTTATCACGATCTGAGATCGGCAAGCGTTCGTCTACATCATCCACGAGTACAACCTCGTTAACGCTATTCGGTCTTCGAGGGTATGTATTCTATGGATGTATATCCACCCGTTGCTTGTATCTAGTAGATAGATCTTGGTACTTAGATGTTCCCATCGTAGGAATTTTTTTGTTTTCTATGCTGCGAACCCTACAGCAACCAGAGTCCCCCGTCATCCCTATGGATATACAGCAGACCCATTTTAGCATCAGAGCCACATTAAAGCAACGCGAATCAAGGATCGCTATGCCCACAAGGCTCTTGGGGGCGCACAAGTCTGCCCATTTAAGCATATGGTATTTCTGGTGGTCGTCCCTTGCTGCCCTGAAGAACCGAGACAGCTCCTTAGCGAAGTCTGCATGGGTCCCCTCCGGGAGAAGTTATAGCCACATCCGGTACATGGGCAGGCTAGAGCGACTTGAGTTAATCAAGACCATCTTGCTCCCCTTGGTCGTGAGTCTAGCCCGCCAGGGTTCGGCTTTTGACCAGACCATCGTGACCAGGGGTGCAAGATCCTTGATCAGGACCTGAGTCTCCCGAATGGGAATCCCAAGGTAAGTAATAGGGAAATCCGCCAATTTACAGTTAAGGTTTTCGGCAATGCGTTGCCTATCCTCTTCTGAGTATCCCATGACCATAACCCCACTCTTGTCGAAGTTAACTTCAACCCTGACATGGATTCGAAGCAGAGGAGCAGAAACTTGAGATTAATAATGTCAAGCTCCGAGCCCTGCACCATAATCATGGTATCGTCCGCATATTGGAGGTGGGAGATACCCAACCACACCCAATATGTGGCCAGTGATTTCGGCTCTATCCAAAATCTCTGCCAGGGCATTGATGTCTACGCACGCTTCTATTCTTGTAGACAATGTTAGGCCTCCAAGTGCAGAGGTTTGTAGAACAGCAGCAAGTTTCCCTTAAGTGGATTACCCAAGGTTTATCGAACTCAGGGAGGAAGTGGTCAAAGGTATCCCTCTCAAGCAACCCTACAATCAAGATACAAGAAGTCTCTTGTGTTCCCAACACACCCAATACACTTGTTAGGTGTATAGGCGCACTAGTTCGGCAAAGAGATAGTAAAATACAAGTAGTATGGATGATTATAATACAACGGTGCCAGAAAAGAGCTTGACGAGGAGGAAGATACTAAAGGCAATCTGAAATAAAGATGGAAGCAAGCAAACATGTAGCAGAACTAGTTGTAAACAGTGTTTCAATGCTTAGAAACAAGGCCTGGGGATGATACTTTCACTAGTGGACACTCTCATATAAATATCTTCTCTTCATTATTCTACTCTGAACTACTCTTCGGTTGGACTACTCTAATCCACGGTAGGGATACAAAAGCACTCCTTAAAGTTCACATTCCCCATCTATATTACCCCACACTGTTACCTTGAGCGCTAGATGGTTCCAACAAACACCACAATTTCATAGAGGCATCCAACTCAAAATATAACTCATGATAAGTATTTATGTAATCTTTAGCCTAAGTGCCACACGGTGTGCAGACTGTCACCTTTACACACGTGGGGAAAAGCAGAGATTGATTAAAGCACTTGAGTAGCAGAGTAGATCTACTTGATTACAAAGCTCGTGATCACAATAAGATCACGCATAGAGAGAGATGAACACATAGCTATCGGTAGAGCCCTTAGCCTTGAGGAAGAACTACTCCCTCCTCATCATGGGAGTCAGCAACGATGATGTAGATGGTGTTGGAGATCGATGGAGATGGCTCCGGGGGCAATTCCCCGTCCTGGCAGAATGCCGGAATAGAGACTTATGTCCCCCGAATCTCCTCTTTGGTGGTGGCGGCGCTGCGGACCTTTTCCTGGATTTGTGCCCTCGTTCAGGTTTACGTCCTGAGGAGACGTATATGTAGGAAAAAAGGTCAAGGTCGACTGGCGCGGCCAGGGGACTCGCGCCACCCTAGGGTGTGGCCACCTCGTGGCCCCCTTCGTCTCTCCTTTGGGCTCCGTGTTCGCTCTGGTAAAATATTGACTTTGGCTTTTGTCCCATCCAATTCCGAGAATATTTATTTTCTGGCTTTTCTGAAACCAAATATAGTAGAAAACAGGCAACTAGCACTATGGCATCTTGTTAATAGGTTAGTCCCAAAAAATGTATAAGAATACCTCAAAGTGTAGACAAAACATAGCAAAGTTGATACTAAACAAGCATGGAACATAAAAAATTATAGATACATTTACAATGTATCAAGCATCCCCAAGCTTAACTCCTGCTCGTCCTCGAGTAGGTAAGTGATAAAAAGAATAATTTTTGAGGTGACATGCACCATCACACTCTTGATCAAACCATTTGTAAAGCATTGAAATCTAGGATTAAAGTACTCTAAACATGAGCATGAAAGATATAGTTCTAACAATAAAACATAGCTACTATGTTGCAACATGAAAAGATACAAAAGATCATGAATAATAATGCGTTGATAGATGTTTGTTTGTTTCACATATAGAAAACATAGCATAGTGGCATTAAGCTTGTCCCTCATGGAGTAGTAAAACATAAATGCATAGGACACTTTCAAAGTTCATATGGGTGACTAGATACAAATAGTTCAAGAACAAGCAATATCAACATTATGAATCAATCAATAAGTTTTGGGACAATGCACATAAAACTAAGAATGACAACTATGCTCTCTTAATTGGTGCATAAAGATAGAAGGTGGAGACTCAATATAAAAGTGGGAGAAAGGCCCTTCAAAGGGAAGCGGGGATTTCAAGTTTCATAAAGAGCTTCCAAAAATTATGGTACTTGTTAGCTTTCAGCTCTCATTGAACCTATCATAAGCATCTTGAAGTGATTAAGGTTAAAGTGAACAAAGTATGGAGTATATGCTTGACAAAGTATAAGTTGACAATCTCATGTCCCTTGAGTACGAGGGTCGTTCCTCATGCTACTCAACTTTAGTTGCCGGTAAGTTCTTGTCATTGTAAGTATATGTGTATCATAGAGAACCGCTAACGGGGTACCCCTTGCCCCATGACACAGGAGCTATCCCATATCAAAATGACAAGGCAACAGACAATGAGCATCCCAACAATCTTCTTATTTACCATGAGTATGGTGCTATTTTTTTCTTTTTCTCTTTTTTTCTATTTTTTTTTGAAGATGCTTCATGGATTTCTCACTATGGTGATGCTGCAAGTTTCCACCATGATTAGGCATGGCTTAGGCTAGCCGCCCAGGCGTTTCTCCAACACATATATAATACTCCATGGACTTACAAGCTCTCATTTTATTTCACACCACCGACATCCATAAACAAAAGATCATGATATCAACTGGGTAATATGTACAGGTGTTGAAAGCATTCCACATGACAACATGGTTCTGCTAATTCCCAACTTATAAGTGCAAGCATATACACCATAAATGACACAGTGGTTCAAGTTTATCAGGTGCAAGAAATAAATCGTGCCATCAAGTTTCTGAGAGCTTTAATCACTAATTTTCACATAACAAAGTAATTTTTAATTAGAAGATAGATAAAAACATGAGTATACTTGGAATGGTGTAACACACCATGCATAGGAATTTATAGTGGAATCTTTGGAATAACTTGGTTTCTTGGGAGTTGGATGCATGAGTAGAGCTTACTCAGCACAAGTGGAGGCTAGCGAAAGACTAGGAGCGACCAACTAAGAGAGCAATAATGGTCATAATCATGCAGAGCGACAAAACATTATCAATTAAAGCATAAAGTGATATTCCAAGTCAAAAACTAAATGATCATAGAGGCTAGGTGACTGGTTAATAGTCTTAACATGGTGTAAGCATGTGCCAAGTCAACCCAAATAAAGCATCAAAGGAGAATACCACAATATTATGATTTTGTATGCTAAAATAATGCATGATTCTTTCAAGGCACATTAAGCAATCTCAATTGTTTGGAACAAGTCATGCTACAACAATAATAACTAAGCATAAGGTCAAAGCAACATCTAACATGACATGATAAAGCCTAAGCCATAGTCAAAACAAGCTCATTTTTGTACCACTTAAGCATGAAGTTTCCTACTCTTTTCCAACACCAATATACTTATTTGAAAAAACTCACAAAGATAATAACCAGTAAAGATCAGTGAGCTTGTCTCACAAATCCGCAAATAAGAACTAAAAATTTCTAAGCACAAAGTAGAAGAAAACTAAAGCTAAACGCAGTGCTAGCAAAAGTGAACACTCATAGAATAATAAGAGTGAAAACTAGAGTGTTCTAAACAATGAAAACGGAGCGTGTCTCTCTCCAAAAGAACTTTGCTGGGATCCAAACAACTTATTGTAGAAAACCAAGCAAAAGAAAACTAAAAACAAAACAAAGACGCTCCAAGAACAACACAATAGTGCATGAAGTAATAAAAATAAAGTGTCTAGAAAGAAAACCTGAGATTTTTATTGATGAAGAAGGGGATGCCTTGGGCATCCCCAAGCTTTGACGCTTGTACCTCTTGAATATTTCTTCGGGTGACACGAGTGACATCCCCAAGCTTGATATTTTGTCCATTCTTTATCTCATCACATCATTCTTCCCCTACACTTGAAAATTTCCTTCATACAAAACTTCACACAATTATTCATTAGCAACATTAGTGTATTCAAGATAATAAGTCTTTTGGTTCAGTTTCAACACAAGTAAAACTTCCATTAAAACAAAAGCTACTGTAGCAACTCCTTTTAAAAGCTCAAGTGGTTAAAGAGAACTCGAAAAGAAATCGATAAGAAGCAAATGCAAATAATGGCAGAAATCTGTCAAAACAGACTAGCAGGTAAAAACCGATTTTTTGAAGTCCTTATGTTGCTCAAATAAAAAAGTGTTGAACTAACGAAAGTTAGATAACAACCTGGGGGATTTACACATAAAATTACAGCTCAATCCGATATACTGATATTTGTCACGAATTTTTACAGTGAAGCACAAAAATCTGTTTCGGGACAACAACAACTTCCCCAAATCTTACTTCTCTCTCATTAGAGGTTATTCTTGGCACAAAAACAACACAAAAAGGATAATGAGAGGTTATTACTAAAATAAAACAATGGGTTGTCTCCCACAAGCGCTTTTCTTTAATGCCTTTTAGGTAGGCTTGATAGTTTAAAAAGATGCTCACATAAGAAATATGAATTGAAGTAAAAGAGAGCATCAAGAAGAAAATATAAAACAAATTTAATTCTAACCCACTTTCTATGAAAAATAATCTTGTAAAGAAACAAGTCATGAAAACACAAAGCAACAAGCATAGGAAAGCAAAATAAGTGCAACTTCAAAATTTTGAACATAAAGAGGGAAAACTTAATATTATTGAGATACATAAAACCATGTTTCCCTCTCTCATAATAACTTTCAGTAGCATCATGAATAAAATTAACAATATAACTATCACATAAAACATTCTTATCATGAGCCACATGCATATAATAATTATTACTCTCCACATAAGCATAGTCATTCTTATTAATTATAGCGGGAGCAAATTCAAAAAAATAGCTATCATTATTATTCCCATCACCATAATCATCAAATAAAGGAGGCATATTGTAATCATAATTAATTTTCTCCTCGATAGTAGGTGGACTGAAAATATCATATTCATCATTGTAATCATCATATATTGGAGATATAGTATCGTCATAGAAAATTTTCTCCTCAATAGTAGGTGGACTGAAAATATCATATTCATCATTGTAATCATCATACATTGGAGGTATAGTATCATTATAGCAAATTTTCTCCTCTAAAGCCGGGGAACTAAAAAGATCATAAAAACTAGCTTCCCCAAGCTTAGATTTTTCCATAGCATTAGCAATAATGGTGTTCAAGAAATTCATACTAATAACATTGCTATTAGCATGCAAATAAAGTTCCATAGGTTTTTAATTTTCTCTTCAAACACTTCATGTCCTAACTCAAGATAAATACTATAAATCTCTTTAATTTTGTTGTTGTTTTCCATTAAGCCTAACCAGTGAAAATGAAAATAAGAAACAAAAGATATAATTGCACAATCTAAAGGAAATAACTTCGAGCACTCATACACCAGCAGCGTACCAGCAGATAGCTTAGTAGCCATAGGATGTGAGTACCTTTTATCTTACCTCCCCGACAACGGCGCTAGAAAATAACTTGATGTCTACGCACGCTTCTATACTTGTAGACAGTGTTGGGCCTCCAAGTGCAGAGGTTTGTAGAACAACAACAAGTTTCCCTTAAGTTGATTACCCAAGGTTTATCGAACATAAGGAGGAAGTGGTGATGACCCACAAGTATAGGGGGTGTATCATAGTACGTTCGATAAATAGGAGTGTCGATCCCAACGAGGAGCAGAAGGTGCTGACTAGTGGTACTGGCTCAAGAGTTCTCTGTCAATACTTAGCAAACGTATTTTTAGGGTTTTTTGATAATACAAAGAAATAAAGTGCTAGTAAATAATGACAACAAATAATTGCAGCAAGTGGCCCAATCCTTTCTTAGCAAAGGACAAGCCGATGATATTACTTATGAGGACCAGACGTTCTCAAGGACACATGGGAATATTGTCAAGTGCTTTTGTTTCATATAGCTGATTAATCATCTTTGGTTTGCTAAGTGTTGTGTGGGTGAACCTGTGCTAATGTACCAACCTTCCTAGGACTAATACATACATATGATTAAACCCCCTGCAAGCATCTGCAACTACAAGAAAGAAATTAAGATAAACCTAACCACAGCCTTAAACTATGAGATCCTACACTCCCTTGTGCAAAGGTTTCCTAACGGGGGTTCAGGTTTCTGTCACTCCGGAAACCCCACAATTAGTAGCCATATACACAATGCATTCCCCGAGGCCCATAAATGGTGAAGTATCATGTAGTCGATGTTCACATGACACCACTAGAAGAATAGCACCACAACTTAAATATCAAACCATTGAATATTACCTCAACACAATTCCACTACTAACAACATGACTTCTCCCATGTCCTCAAGAACTAAACAAACTACTCATGAGACATCATATGGATCAGGATCAGAGATGATATGATGATGAATAACAATCTGAACATAAACAATAATTCAATGGTTCCGATCATGAGCATCAACTACAATAGTAATCAACACAGGGAAAGTTTCCCCTACGAACTATGCAAGATTCAACACAATTGTTATAGCGGGATGGAGTGGTGATGATGGTGCTGGTGGAGATGGTGGTGTGGATGATGATGATCCCGATGAAGTCTAGATTGATGACGGTGTTGATGGCGATGATCTCCCCTCTCCGAGAAGGAATTTCCCCAGCAGAAATCTGTCTGTCGGAGATATCTTTCTCTCTCTGTAGTTTCCGCCCCGTAGAGGCGACGGAATCTTTCTATGGTCCCTCCCCTGACTTTAGGGTTTCAAGGAGAAGATATAGGCGAGAGGGCGGAACCAGAGGTGTGCCATGGTGGCCACACCCCTGTAGGCGTGGCCCAGGGTGGCCCTGGCCTGGGGGGTGTGGGAACCCTGTGGCCCAACTTCGCCTCCCCTTCTGTCATCCTTCGTCTTCTAGGAAAATATAATTTTCTGTAGTTTTTCTGGTAATTTTATGATCTTCGCAAAATTGCATCAAAACACCGCTTTTTCCATCAGAATCCTGACCCCAATAGTTCATCCTCCAAGAATCATCCAACATGCAAAAACAGATGAAAAGACATAAGTATCACCTCTTAGTAAGGAATAAATCAATGAATAGAGGCAAATTATGATATAGAATGGTGATGCAAATTGGACGTATCAACTCCCCCAAGCTTAGACCTTGCTTGTCCCCAAGCGAAAACTGAGCTCAGTAAACATGTCCACAGGTTTATGGAGTGAAGTGTCGATAAAAAGAATACGGACAAGAAGCATGACACCTTACCAATACACAACTAATAGTAGAAAGCAACTCATATATAACTTAGCTTGCAAAAAGTATGGGAGTCACAATAAAGATGCATAAAGATAAATCATAATTGGGAATGGCAAACTTTGTTCTTGGTCAGAGAAAAGTCAGTTTTCAAGCAAAGCTTTTGCAAAGAAGTCTTATAACAGGAGTACTCTTTGATCAAACATAAAAAGGCTTTTCATAATGATGGCTTTCAAAGTAATACTCATTTAGATGAGAGTCTTGTGTAAACAAGGAAGATACGGAACATGATTGGATAAATCATCATATGAATGATTGAAACATAACAACTCAAATGCTTGCTAGAGATAGAGAGGAATAGGTTTACTGACTCAATTTAGAAGTAGAAGAAAGGCCCTTCATAGAGGCAAGCAGGGATTTCAAGTTCATAAAGAGCTTCCAAATGATTATGGTACTTACTAGCTTTGAGCTCTCATTACCCCTATGATACGTCCAAAACGTATCTACTTTCTTGAACACTTTGCTATTGTTTCTCCTCTAAACTTATGTGATTTGGATACAACTAACACAGACTGACGCTGTTTTCAGCAGAATTACCTTGGTGTCTAGTTTTTGTGCAGAAAATCAACTATCAGGAAAAATCCCGGAAAATATGCCAAAAATTATATTTCACCAGAAGATCCACGGAGCCAGAAGACGAGACGGAGAAGGGGCCTGGGGGTCCCACACCCATGCCAGGCGCGGACCCACCACTGGCCGCGCCTAGGGGGTGCAGCCACCCCCTCGGCCTCCCTCTGCGCCTATAAGTTGCGTTTTGACCTAAAAACCGAGGGGGGTTCGATAGTTTTCCAGAAAGATTTCCGCTCCGCCGCCGCCACCAGAAACCAAGATTTGGATCCAGAAACTCCGTTCTGGCACCTTGCCGGGACAGGGAATTTGGAGAGGATCATTGCCATCATCATCACCAACGCATCTCCATTGATCATCCATGTTTCCCTCATCCATGAGTGAGTAACCCCCGCTGTAGGCTTGGGGATGGTAGGGATTGGATGAGTTCTATCATATAATCGAATAAGATTGTTAGGGCATAGTGCCTAGTATCTCTATTAGTGCTATTTGACTTTGTTGCAACTTGTTGTGCTTAATGCTTGTCACTAGGGCCCGAGTGCCATGATCTCAGATCTGAACTTATTATTGAATCATCATGATAGTATTGTTTGTGATCTTATCTGCAAGTTGTGTACACATATCATTGTTCGGATCCAAAGGCCCCAAATTGACAATAATTGGGACAACCGGAGGGGATGGCTGTGGTGTGAGTATCACATGTGTTCACAGAGTGTTAATGCTTTGCTCCAGTGCTCTATTAAAAGGAGCACCTTAATTGCTAGTAGTTTCCTAGAGGCCCCGCTGCCACGGGCTGGCTGGACAGAAGATGTTGTGCAAGTTCTCATTGCGAGCACGTATGACTATATTTTGAGCACATTCCTAGGATTGTTTAGTGCTTGGATGCTTGTTATTATTTATCTGCAATGCCCTAGATCTTGAAGTTACATGTTTAGAATCGTCCATGCAACGCCCGTCCATCCATCCCTATGCCTACCGCACTCGAATCCCACTGTTTACCGTTACTGTTACTATTGCTCTTGTTCTACTGTTGTTGTTGCTTTGCTGTTGCTACTAATAAACTTCTGTGAGCAAGAACTATTTCCAGGTGCAGCTGAATTAACAACTCAGTTGTTAAGGCTTGCAAGTATTCTTTGGCTCCCCTTGTGTCGAATCAATAAATTGGGTAATACTACCCGCAAAGACTGTTGCGATCCCCTATACTTGTGGTTCATCTAGACTATTTTCTGGCGCCGTTGCCGGGGAGCATAGCTTTATTTTTAAGTTCACTTGGATCTATTATTTTTCACTGCTACTACTTCCATCATGGGGAAGACTCGTGATGGAAAGTTCCCTATTTTACCATCCACTACAAGAAGAGGTACTGTCCTAAACACCTCTGCTTCTCTTGATTCACCGTATGTTATAAGTAAGCTTGTTACACCACCACCACATACTCATGCTACACACACTGCTACTACTGCTGAGTCTGAAACTGCTTTTGATACTCATGATGTTACTTCTACTGTGCTTGACGCGAGTGGTTCATTAGGTCCTTTTCTAGATGCTACTATGGCTAGTCTAGAAAATACCGAAACTCCTAGTGAAGACACTGTTACACCTGTTAGCTCACCTGAGTCTAGTGAGAGTTATGATATTAATGATGGTTACATTGAGTTCACTGATGATTTTGTTGAAGAGTGCCGAAACAGACATGGTACTAGTGCTATTAAGAGTCTCCTTGCTAGACGTACTATTATGCCTAAGTTATCCTCTGATCCTAAATTTGCCACTTCTCCCATAGATATTAAAGATAAAGATTATGATTTCTCTCTTGATTTATCTTATTTAGATATTGTTGAGAAAGAACCTTTTTGTGGGATTGAAAACGAGAGTGTTGTGGCTTATATGAATGAGCTTTCTACTATGAGTGCTTTATTCTCTGATGATTTTAAGATGCGCAAGTACTTTGTTACTAAGATCTTCACATTTTCACTAAAAGGAGAAGCTAGAGCTTGGTTTAATAGATTACCTCCTAGTTCCATTGATAGCCCTGATTGCTTGATTGCTTCTTTCTTCCAGAAATATTTTCCTCCCAGTGCTAGACATGCTGCTTTGCAGAGACTTTTTTATTTTAAACAGGGAGAAGAAGAGAAATTGCCTGAGTCATGGACAAGTTTATGTGCCTTGCTTCATGCACATCATGGATGTCCATTACCTAAAAATGAGCTTCTTGATATTTATTATAATGGACTAACCGATGATTCTAGGACCTACCTAGATAGCTTTGCTGATTGTGTTTTCAGGAAAAGGACTCCTACAGATGCTGAAGAATTAATGGATAAAATAAGCAAAAAATATGATGATTGGACTTCAACTGAGTTGAATACACCTGAGCCTATTACCCCTGGACCAATTGTGCGTGAACCGTTTCCAACACCAACACCAAAGAAGAGGGGGAATTATTGCATTAAATGATGAAATGATGAATGAAGGTAAGAAATGTCTAAAGGAGAAAGGTATTAGAGCTGAAGATGTGAAGAATCTACCTCCTATAGAAGAATTATGTAAGCCAATTCCTCACTCATCTACTATTGAGGTACACTCTCCCCAACACTTTGATGAAGGTGTTATTCCTTATGATTTAAGCCTCCTGATCAATGTTTAGAGGAACTTGACATTTTTATTGTTAAACAAGGTCATTTTAATAAACAACTTAAGAATCATTTATTAGAAAACTCTAGAGCTATTAATGAGTTGAAAGATATTGTGGAAAAAACTTCTAATGACATTAAAATGCTTTGTAAACAATTTCAAATGGTTCAAACTCAACTTGATCAACTTGCTAAGGTACGAAAGGATATGCTAGTTAATGCTTCAGGAGATAAACATGCTTATGGAATTAGAACTAGGAGTGGTATAGCTACTCAAGATCCTTTATATCCTAAAGTACATCCTAAAAGAATTGAGCAGGACTCTCAGCAAGGTGAAGATAGTGGTAGTCCTCGTAAGAGAAAGAAAAAGAAACATAGAATAGTTGAGGAACCACTTGAACCTGCTGTAGATCCTAATAGTATATCTGTCTCTCATGCTGAAACTGAGAGTGGTAATGATAAAAATGATGCTCCTGATAATGAGGGAGAAGTTGAGGAAGAACCTGAGAAGCACACTAAGAACACTAGGTACACAAAGGAAGATTTTATTTCTAATAAACATGGTAAAGAGAGAGAACCTTGGGTGCAGAAACTGTAACATCCCAGGATTAGCACCTAGAAATAGAGAGGACACGGGTTTGTGCATTGCATTCATGCATAAGAAAATCCGGGGAATTTTCGCGCAAAACTAAAAGAGCTACAGAGGGATCAGGATCTCTCTTGTACTAAAAGAAACTTCGGATCAAGTGCGATAGATTTTGACATAACCTTTGTAGAATTCTTTGTTTCAGGGGAAGATTGGTTTAAACATGTATTTGAATTTCAAATATGAAATTCAAAAGAATTTATAAAATTCACAAAATAGGAAATGTAAATATTTAATAACTTAAATTAAATGATGATATAAAAAGGATTCTTTATATTATTATACATATAGTATTATATTGATATTTTACAATAGTTAAATAAAAGTAAAGTATTAGTAAACAATTAAGTAAAAAAGAATTACATAATTGAAATAAAGAACATAATTCTTTATTACAACAAAATATATATGCCATTGTCTTTACAAATAAATTGTAAAATAAGAAGGAAATAAGTAAACTTATTTGGATAAAATACAACAGTACAATGTTTTTACAATTTTCAAACAGAATATAAATTACAATGTCTCAACACTATTCAATCAGAAGAGAAATTACATATATATATAAAGAAGACCTAAAACTAATTTCTAACTACATTTCTTCACTTTCAACATCTTCATATCTTCTTGATTCCTGCAAAATGAAAACAATAGACTAACAAAAGTAAAATAATAAGGGGTTAGTTTGTTAATTGTACTCTCAGATTTAGCATACTAATGATATGCTTAAGCTCATCATGGAGTGTTTAGAAATGGAACAAGTATAGGATCTATTTTTGTTATATAAAATGACCTCAGCACAACATCATGGGTCTAAAAGGGGCAAGTTTCACCTTGGTAAAATAGCAAAAGAGTCCATTCCATTTGGCAACCCAAAAATAAAGCCAAATTGGAGATAATACCAAACCAGCCGAGCATAATCATAGCACAAAGATCTGGACAGGGGGAGGTATTAGGACCAGTAGCACACAAACAGGCAGCTCACACATGCATGCATGCATATGTGCTGTCAACACCACAAGGCAACAACAAGTAAAGGAAAATCACCAGCCGTAGTAGAGCTACTACTATAACCTCTTTTTGCATACACAACTAGATCAACAGATCTTATGCTAGCCCAAGAACACCACAAAGAACATCTCTTGTTCTTAGTAGTTCTCTCTCAAGAAAACACAAATCACAAAGCAAACCACTGGATAACAACCACACATATTACTCCATCATCTCACCACATCTATAGCTCTGGTTGCTACCTGGAGCCATCTAAGAGCTAGAATAAAGGAAAGATAAGATCCAGGAGCACCAGTAGAAGAAAAACAATAGCAGATCCCATAGCTCAAATCAGAAGCACAAGGAGGATGCCTGTAACACCCCCGGTCACTCCAGACCGACGGATGTCACTTCTGGCAGCTCAATAGGATCTCTAGACTAACCCCACAGACCAACACTAGTCTTTTCTACGCACTTTTTCCTCACTCGTGCGCACTCGGTACCCACTTCCCGGTCGGTCACCCATCCTAAAATTGCTCTAGGCCAAGCACGCTTAACCTTAGAGTTCTTTTCGAATGAGCTTCCGGAAAAGAAGTTGCAACTTGTTGGTATGGGTTTCCTATCAATCCTATTGAGCCATGCACCAGGGTCTCACATACACCCATCCTTAGAAGATCGACGTCCTCGTCGATCAACCACAAGCCAGGAACGTCCCCTCTTGGCACACGTCTGTGCGTCCAGTGCCGACACATTTCCATGCCGTGTCCACTTCGGGTCACACGCGCCATGCTACACATGTCCGCCCTTGACCCGCACACGCCCATGTAACCGCGAGGGTCGGCTCTGATACCACTTTGTAACACCCTCGGTCACTCCGGACCGATGGCTGTCACTTCTGGAAGCTCAATAGGATCTCTAGACTAACCCCATAGACCAACACTAGTCTTTTCTATGCACTTTGTCCTCACTCGTGCGCACCCGGTACCCACTTCCCGGTCGGTCACCCATCCTAGAATTGATCTAGGCCAAGCACGCTTAACCTTAGAGTTCTTTTCGAATGAGCTTCCGAAAAAGAAGTTGCAACTTGTTGGTTTGGGTTTCCTATCAATCCTATTGATCAATGCGCTAGGGTCTCACAATGCCCAGATGCCAAGGAGAGTAGCAGCAGTAGATACATCAGAAGAGGGAGGAAAGCATACGCCAAACCAACAGTGGTTGATCAAGATCACCACCAGCCCAGCAGCTGCAATAACTCAACAAACCACAGGTTAACCACCAAAATCATACTATAACACATGTTCTTATTAAACTGCACCATCAGGCTCAAGTAGAAATATAGCTGTGGTACAAACTCATCCAATTTCAACTTTCCTTCAACTAGAGTTTCATCTAGGAGGAATGGTTAGGGTGATACTCTCAGTGTTGCAAAGAGAGCTTTACAAAATCATCATAGAGTAATGGCAAGTCATATAATAACATCTATTTTTATCCTTTTCCAATCAAGGCCCCAGACTATGCATCAGTGGCCATATTCCCACATCATCCACTACTGTGTAGACATAATTGCAACCAAACTCGGAGCGGCCAGATATGCTAGCTCGGTCACCTAATAGGCACACTCCAGGAATTGGAGGCACCATAGTGGCAGCTTAACTAACAATCTGGAATTAAACATCTAACCAACCAAAGAAAATCATCTTCCTAGCTAATAATAGCTAGAAATCATCCAAAGATGTACTGTGTCATAGTAACAGTACTTATGATAGCATTCCAACTTTAAATTCAAAGTGAATTTATTTTAATTCCCCAAAGCTTCAGACCAACATCATAAGCATAAATTCCCTATGAATTTTATCCAACTGTATAAACAACAATTCATCCTATCTGAAGTACTATTGTGCTCACTCCCATAGGGAGGCACCACAATAGTAACCAAGGCAAGAGAAGCCATCAAAATAATACATCAAGTTCAATAATCATTTTCCTAATTAAATAATTAGGAATCATTCTAAAAAGGGCACTGTCATATGTAGCACCCATAGATAATATACCATTTCATCCATAAACAATAACCAGTTTAGGACAAATCAGTTTCCTAGGAAATAATTCTAGGAATCATTCCAATATGTTTCCATGATCATATAAGAGCAAAGCTTGGCTGAGTACCCTACCAATTTAGCTAGTCCAAAGATTCTAGGAAACACCTGTAAGTGATTTCACCATACCAACATCACACAAGATTCAAAGCATTCAAGCAATCACTGTCATGTTTGACAGTAGTAGAAATTTAGCATCACATACAATCCAACATCAATCATAAATTGTATCAAGATAATCCATTCCATTTTTATTCTCTCTCTATAAGTACAAGACAAATGGCAACCAGGGCCAACATCACCTTACTGTCATATTTGCCAGTCACAGACATTTAGAGAACAACATATTTAGCAGGTTATTAACTAACAGGAAGAAGAGCAACAAGCTAGGATCACTAGGGTGTAATAGATACCATAAGCAGATTAACACCCAATAGAAGACCGCTGGTAGGATGAACCAGAAGAAATTAACCGAACATCATTGTAAAGGGTGTGAACCCTAGGTTAAGAGATGAAACTTAGACAGTGGGGAATCACAGAAAGCACACTTGACATAGCAAGGTAGATAGATCCTGGAGGGGAGCATAGAAGAGAGAAACACCTACCTTTGGCGAGTCATATCTCGCCGGAGAGGAAGCAGAAGTAGTATCAACGGCAACGGCAACACATGACACCATGGGGAAGGCTTCACCATACACCACCACCTAGCCCAGCATCAATATCACCACCAAGGTGGCACAAGGAGTAGCCCTGAGGGCCACAACATCCTACACCGGCCTAGGATACGAACTATAGTGATCAGCAACGCCGGAATCGACAGCCGCTATACCATGGCAGGGCTAGGGTTTCCGACGCGTGCGCATCAGGGGGCGCGCAAGCCAAATTAACGGAGGAAGAGAAAGGGGAAGAGGTGGTGAAACAGCGTCAGCAGACGGCAGTGGTGGAGATGGCCGGTGGCGGCCGGGGGTGCAATGGGCGACGACGACATCGCACGCAGGCGGGGGTTGAGAGGATGAGGTCGGGTGTGGCGTGTATTGGGTGAGGGAGAGAGTGTGGATCGGGGTCAAGATGACCCCAAGCCCAGTTTAGTTGGGCCGAGTCGGCACATGTGCCCAACTCAAATAGGCCAGCCCATATACCCAAACAAACGGCCCAAATTAATTAGAATGAGAAATAAAATAAAAGTAAAACAAATAAATTACCTAAATAACCTTTAAACATTTTCTGCTATAGAAAAATAATAAAAATACATTTAATATGTTAAAATTATTATAAAAATAAGATCTATCTAATAAAAATATAACTTTATTTATTTAAAATAAATATAAAGCACATAAATATTAACATCATTAAACCCTGAGTAAAATTTCATAAAATAAGAAAAACTCCTAAAAATAAATAAAAACTATTTTTGTGTATAAAAATAACTCTACTATTTTATAAAAATACCAACGTAGAGTTTTACAAATAAAATATAAAGCAAATATTTAAAGACACTTAATTCTTTAAAGAATTTTATAAAAATAAAGGTAATACTTATAAATAAATAAAATTCATTTTTAAGATCTTTAATAAGTATATTCCACTAGAAAAATACCATGTATATTATTCAAAAACATTTCAAGATAAATAAAACTCATTACTTATTTTATTCAAATGAAATAACCACTTTGTTAATTCTTAAAATTATTTCTTAAGTAAGAAATAATCACATTTTCTTATAAAACGCTAAAACCTTTAAATTTTAATTACTAAGTCTAAATCCATAATCAAAATAAAACTTAAATATAACTATTAGCCTTTAAATGTTTTTAAATCTTAAATTCGAATTAAACTCCTTTTAAATAAATATTACATATCACTCATTATAAGATGGTGAATAATCTTCATCTCTTAATCACTGTTACAAATGACTCTAAACTCAAATAAATTTAAGATCATCTAATTATGCTCCCATTAATAAATTGCATATTATTAAATCTATCTTTCACTTAAATTAAAAGGGATCATCCTTAATCATATTTGCCAAAACCCTAAAACTAGATGATATTCTAAAACTCATATTATCTTAAAATTCATTTTTATTTTTATAGTTAACTTTGGTCTAAATAATCATAAACATCTCATTTAAAGTTTTTTCATGTTTTTAAAGTTAACTTTAGTCACTTGTATCAACAATTGAAATATGATAACTCAACATCATTTGTAACCCTCACAAACCCTAATGTAAGACTTAACAATCCTTAAAACTAATTAACCTGCACTAAATACTAGTTTCTTCAAATGTTATTCTTTTTGCTACTTCACACAAACAAGTCTACAATAGTTCCTTCAGTTCTTAAGAACTCAACCCAAGAACTTCTTATCCTAGTCACCAGATAAAAATTAATCATAATCACATTACTATATCCGTACTTGTATATTTTGGATTGCTAATACTTAAGTTCCTTATCAATGCCATCGCTTATGAAATAAACTTAAAGATAAACCCAATCTTAAAGAAGATACCTAAGATCAACTTATTTAAAATACTAAGGGTTTCACTTTGGGAATTATAAAATTGCATAGCATTATTTATGCATAATGGCATCTTGCTTATTTAAACATTAGTCCTTACCGGACCAATGATGATGATTTCAGATATTGGATCTTCTATTATCTCAAAGACCATGTGACATGGTTATACCCTACGGGTACGTGACTTCAGCATACCTGGTCCAGCCCAAGGAAGGCCCACAGCAGACATACGCTGGCCCATGAAGATTTTCGGGTGGCCAAGGCCCATGACACCTTCGGATCCTTGGAGAGCAAGACTAGCATAGATAGGAAATTCAAAGGGGTAAAACCCTAGAACTTGTAACCGACAAGGACTATGCCCGGGACCTGCCTAAGTCTATATAAAGGCCAGGAGGGCACGTCCTAGATCTCTCGACTCATACTTCCGCACACGCACCTTCACGCCAGATCGAATCTGCGCACCTTGTAACCTTTGGTTCCGCCGTAATCAAGAGAAGACAAGCAGGAGTAGGGTTTTCCCTCCGGGGGCCTGAATCTGGGTAAATCTCGTGTCCCCTGGTTGCTTGACTGTTAACCGTTCCACGATCTCCAGCATCCCCATCTTCTCCAAAACCCAAGTCCATAACAATGGGCATTGACGAGATTAAACCTCGTCAATTGGTGCCGTCTGTGGGAATCGGGGCTGCTGATTGTGCGATCGTGATGGTCCCGACCCGATCGATCTACAACTCCGCGGCGACGGAGAATCACCTCCTCTTCGGTGCTTTCAACTTCACCGCCCACTCGCCGGCCACCATGAAGGATTTCGAGCCCGTAGGCGATGGACTCGAAATTTTGTTCGGGAGCTTCTGCTTCCAGGTGGGACAAACTGGCACCCTCCGCCTTCCTGAGCAGGTGCCCGTGCCATCAATCAGGCCCGCCTCGTGGGCTCCACACCCCGTGCTGCGCACATCACCGTCAACAGATGAGTTCTATGACAGCAACAACTGCAACTCCGATCTGTGCGATCCACCTTTGGATGAAGGGACCTACGGTTCCGGATCCGAAAGCTGCGGTAGCAGCGGACCGATCTACGAGCGCTACCAATGCGCCGCAGTCATCCAGGAGCAGCAAACGCCTAACCCGCCGCCCAACACGAACCCCAACCCGCAGGACAGAAACGGCGAAAACGGCGGGAACAGAAGAATCCAGTCCCCCCACCCAACGGGGAAAACAACGGCCACCTCATCCAACTTAGCAAAGAAGGATGGGTCCAGGCACGCCGTGCCATCGCAGGCGACATAGTCCTGCCTGTGGACTCCCCACGTGATCTACTGATGGCATACCACTACCTCCTCATCGAGGAGCACAAGAAGCAAGTCAAGATGCAGGAGACGCTCGACAAACGCAAGCAAGCAGCCTCTAAGTCCAGCGTGCGACGAGCTGCGCTCTCCGCCAGGGAAACAAACCCCGTTCGCGGGTGGAGAACATGGATCCTAGGGAACGCCGTGATGTGACCCGAACTCTCCACACATCGTTCATGGATATGGATGCCGACGGCAACATCATCCCGAAGACACCGCAAGCTGCGATCATGGCAGCCACAGCGTATCTCGCGGCCCACCCACCTCCGGAACTTGGGCGCGTCAAGCCCAAGACACTCGACCACCTCATGTACATTGCCAACAGGTGGGCGGACGGCGAAGATTGCATTCACCGAGCGCAATCAGATGAAGAGGACGACTACGGCTGAAGGCGAGAACGCCACAGCAAGAGGAGATCGCGCGTCTACGAGGACCGCGACGGACCCGACATGGTCGCGGCCGGCTACGCCGACCGTCACAACGATAACAGCCACAACAGCGGAGGATACCGCGGCGGAAACTTCCGTGACAACGGACGCCCAGCACAATCATGGCAACGCCGCGACTGCGACAACGGACCCTCAGCATTCGACAAACTTTCGGGTCCATGCACCATCCACTTCTACATCGACAAACAGGATGGCAAAAAGAAAGCCAGCCACATGCTCAAGTACTGCCGCGAGTTCCAGAAACTCAGCGAAAGCATGGTGCAGATGAGGCAACAAGCCCCAATCCCTGCATTCGGAAACGCACCTGCACCAGGTGAAGTAGCACACGGAACTCCTCCACCGCCGCCGCCTATTGGAGGCCCAAACCAACCAGTCGCACCAGCACAGAACAACACCGGGATCGGGTACCCCCCACCAAAAGGAGCACTAAATATGATCCAGAAGGGACGCCCCACGAATAGGGTGCAGAAGAAAATCACCCAACAAATCAACTTGGCTGTGGCAACTCCGCCTGCAATCCCTGAGTACCTCAGTGGATCGGAGTCCTGCATCACATTCACTCGCGCGGATCACCCTTGCTAGATCCCTCGCCCAGGTCATGCTGCCCTGGTGCTGGAGGCGCAGATCGGAGGCTTCGAGATGAGTCGCGTCTTCATGGACGGCGGCAGCGGCATCAATTTAATGTTCGCAAGCACTCTAGCAGCAATGCGGATCCCACAATACAGCCTGGAACAGTCAGACACAACGTTCCACGACATCGTCCCAGGGAAGGGCATATTCCCCCTAGGCAAAATAGGGCTCGATGCCATCTTCGGGAAGCCGGACAACTTTCGGCAGGAGCGACTCGAATTCGAAGTGGTGGACTGGCCATCGCAATACCACGCCATCCTGGGGCGTGTAGCATTCGCAAGGTTCCTGGCCGTCCCACACTACACATACCTACTACTCAAGATGCCAGGACCAAGGGGCGTCATCACAGTCCACGGGAGCTTGACCCGATCGGACCAATGCGACAGGGATTTCAACAAAATCTCCCAGTCTTTCGGCATGCAAGGCGAGCTTGTAAGGCTCCGTGAGGTGACGGACAATGGGGCACCCCCAGTCACAAGGCAGAACGCACCTGACATGTCCTTCGACTCCACCGTCAACACCAAGAAAGTACAGGTCCATCCAACGGATGCCTCCAAGACGGCCTTGATCGCCAACGACCTCAGCTCCGCATAGGAAGGCGCGCTCGTCGAATTCCTCCGTGAGCGCTGGGAAATCTTCGCCTGGTGTCCTGCGGACGTGCCAGGAGTTCCTAGGGAATTCGCCGAGCACGCACTCAATGTCTTTCCAGACACCAAGCCAGTCAAGCAGTCCATCCGGGGATTGTCGGAGCCACGAGCCGAAGCTATCGGCAAGGAAATCAATAGACTGCTCGCTGCAGACTTTATCAGGGAAATCAAGGAAAGTGAATGGTTGGCAAACACAGTGATGGTCCCAAAAAAGGACACGGACATCCTGCGGATGTGCGTGGATTTCACGTCACTAAACAAGCACTGCCCAAAGGACCACTTCCCTCTTCCTCAGATCGACCAGATCATTGATTCGACTGCAGGTTGCGAGAAACTCTCCTTCCTCGACGCCTACTCAGGCTATAACCAGATTCGACTCAAGGTCGAAGATCAGGAGAAAACGGCGTTTATCACACCGTTCGGAGTATTCTGTTACAACACAATGCCCTTTGGGCTAAAGAACGCGGGTGCCACGTACCAACGATGCATGCAGGCCTGCCTCAAGGACCAGATCGGTCGCAACGTCCAAGTCTATGTCGACGACATAGTAATAAAAACCAAGGAGGCAAGGACACTCATCGACGATCTCCGCGAGACGTTCGATAACCTTGATCGCTACAGGATCAAGCTCAACCCAGAAAAGTGTGCCTTCGGCGTCCCATCGGGTCAGCTGCTTGGGTACTTCATCTCTCAGCGAGGGATCGAGGCGAACCCGAAGAAAATCAGAGCCATCATGGCAATGGAGAAGCCAAAAAACCTCAAAGGCGTCCAGCAGCTCGCAGGGCGAATAGCGGCGCTAAGCAGATTCATCAGCCGCATGGGCGAGAAGGCCCTGCCATTCTACCAACTGTTGCGCAAGGCAGACAAGTTTGAGTGGACACCAGAATCCAACGATGCATTCGAAAGCCTCAAACGGCTCCTCTCCACCTCGCCCGTTTTGGTCACACCAAAGGAGCGCGAGCCCCTGCTACTGTACATAGCAGCCACACACCAGATGGTCAGCACCGTACTCGTTGTTGAATGACCCGAAGAAGGCAAGACCCACGGGGTCTAGCGCCCAATTTACTACCTCAGCGAGGTACTGACACCAACAAAGTAGAGGTACCCTCACTACCAGAAGCTAGCCTACAACGTGTTCATGATGGCTCGACGGCTGAGCCATTACTTCCAGGAGCACCAAGTGATGGTTGCCAACGAGGCACCCCTGAACAGCATCCTGAATAATCCAGAGGCCACAGGACGGGTGGCCCTGTGGGGCATCAAGTTGTCACCCTTGGACATCGTCTACGAGAAGCGACTTGCAATCAAATCTCAAGTCCTTCCGGACTTCCTGGTACATTGGATGGAGCTGCAGCTGCCAGACACCCTAGATATGTCGCAGTCATGGACGATGCACTTCGATGGCTCCAAGAGAGAAGCTGGAGCGGGAGCAGGGGTCATACTGACCTCCCCGCAAGGCGACAAGATAAAGTACGTCCTCCGGATGAAATTCCGAGCCTCCAACAATGAGGCCGAATATGAAGCCCTCATCCATGGCATGAGGATGGCAAAGATATGCGGCGCAACGCGCCTGGTCATCTACGGTGACTCCAACCTCGTCGTCCAGCAGACGATGAATGAGTGCGACGCACACGCCGAAAACATGATCGCGTACCGCGCACTCTACAACGCACTCGAAGGAGAATTCGACGGCTGCGAGCTTCGACACGTTGGAAGAGAAAGCAACGAGGAAGCCGACAGACTCGCCAACATCGCCTCCACTTGTGCAAAGGTGCCACCAGGTGTGTTCCTCGAATAGATCTGCGTGCCATCCATCAAGCGGAATTCCCCAAGGGATCACCCGAAGAAGCAGAACACTCGGGAGCTACGCTACCCGAAGGACACGAAGGACCCGAAAAACTGGACACAGAGGTAGCCATAGTCAACCTAATACAGGTCATGGCAGTCGAAGAAACCTGGACGCGCCCATACCTCTAGTTCTTTTTAAATGGAGAACTGCCTGATAGCCCGACAGATGCCCGGCGCATATCTCGTCGGTCAAAAGCCTTCACCATCATCAACGGCGAGCTGTACAAGCGCAGTATTACCGGTATACTACAAAGGTGCGTCACCATCGGTGACGGGAAAGCAATCCTCCAAGACATCCATGAGGGCATCTGCGGCCATCACGCAGGCAGCCGCTCCCTTATCGCAAAAGCTCTAAGAACAGGATTCTACTGGCCAACGGCCATGAGCGACGCAAAGGACATCGTCCGAAGATGCAACAGATGCCAACGGTTCACCGACAAACCGCACGCATCTGGGTCCGAGCTCAGACCCATACCCATAGCCTGGCCTTTTGCTCAATGGGGCCTCGACATGATCGGCAAACTGCCAAAATCCTCGAAAGGGGGACACGTCTTCCTCCTGGTTGCAGTCGCCAAATTCACCAAGTGGATCGAGGCCATGCCGGTCACCAACCAGAAAGGCAAAACTGCCGTCAAGTTCTTCGAGTCCATTGTCTACAGGTTCGGCGTACCGCACAACATCATCACCGACAACGGATCGAACTTCAACTCCGAGGAATTCCAGGACTTCTGCGAAGGCCTTGGGATCAACATCACGTACGCCTCAGTGGCACACCCGCAAACGAACGGGCAAGTGGAAAAGGCCAACGGCCTAATCGGCGCCGGCATCAAGAAGCGCCTCATGAGTTCACTCGAACAAAAAGCTGGAGCCTGGACGAAAGAGCTACCATCCGTCCTGTGGAGCTTACGGACTACGCCAAACAGCTCCACCGGCTACACACCGTTCTTCATGGTTCACGGAGCCGAGGCCGTGCTACCAGCCGAAGTACGCCACCAGGCCCCACGGGTCGTCGCTTACAGCGAAGCCGAATCCACGATTGCACTCAAAGACGCTGTCGACACACTCGACGAAGCACGGGATATAGCAGCAGCTCGATCAACGGTGTACCAGCAGAGTCTCCGCAACTACCACAGCCGCCGGCTGCGCCCAAGGTCCTTCGTCGAAGGAGACCTCGTCTTGCGACTCAAGCAAAAGCGACCGAATAAATTCGAGTCACCATGGGAAGGACCCTACGTCATCACCGAAGTCATCCCAGGTGGCGCCTATCGCCTCAAGCTCGTGGAGTCTGGAGTCGCATACTCCAACCCATGGAACATCGCGCACCTGCGACGATTCTATCCATAGCAACCTACCCCCTTTACTTTCAATAAGGCTTTCAGCCAAGGCTATTCAGCCAAACAATGTACCTCCTCCATTACAATACAAATAAAGCTAAGTGTCTCGCCCCAAAACTTCAGTTCGCTATTTTTGCAACTTTACTACATGCTACAAACGCACTCGGGGGCTCCCCCCACCTCACGATTTCATCGACTGAGGATCAAACGTGTACACCTGAGTAGCTGACAACGTCAAGCAAACGAAAAGGACACGTACTCAATCAAAGCACTGCGTGCTCACAACAAACAAACCTTTACAACAAAGGGCACAACACGCCCAGCCGAAATATACAAATTTTACATCTATCTCTTTTTTCAGGTTCTACCTATTCCGAAGAATAACCTGAGCACGCTGCTCAAACAAATCTACGACCTGTTCGGCATACTGCCTTATAGCTGCGTAATGCGGACGCATGTCCCACTCACCACCATCAGGGCGAAGAGGTGGCCCAGCGGCCACACCAGCCAAATCCACGTCAGGCCGGTGCAGCCTCACAAGAGACAAAGCAGCCTTCACTCCTGCGACGAGCTGTTGCCGCACCAACTCCTTGACATTGCTCACGTTCCGAAACTTCGACAGAAGACCCGCAAGGCTTGTCGGTACGGCATCCAAAGGTAACATGACGTGCAGCACCGAGGCAAGCGACATTCGCACTTGGCGAAGCACTCGAGAAACCTGGTGCACACGATCCTGCACCGTCGCCAGAGCTACGGCACGGTCATGATCCATCCAGAAGAAGCCGCCAGCCTCCATGTCCTGTTGAGTCAAGCAATTGACCCGAACATCGTTACGCTCTTTTTCTTCCCTCGGAGCAAGGTTGGCACCTGCGATAATCGCACAAAATAAGAGTAAGGCCAGCAGGCCCATCCGAAGAACTGAGCTAAAGCTCGAACCAAAGAACAACTTACATTGCAGCCCCTCGGACAACCGAACCAGCTCCGCCATCAAGTACTCCTCTTTGGCTGCACCATGATCCGCCTTGGACTTCCAAACATCCGCATGACCGCGTAACCCGATCAACTCACTCTCCAGACTACGCACGCGATCCCGAAGAAAAGTGAGTTGCGAGGAATCATCCAAAGATGGTCACAGCGGCATTGCGGACGGGGTGTCAACAGGGTCAGCACCCGAAGGAACCTATAGCAGCAGAAAAAGAAAGGAACACAGATATTCAGACAATGATAGAGCACAACTCAGAAGAATTCATTAAACATATAAGGCCACTACGTGGCACAAGGATGGTGTTCTTCAAGATATTTACAACAAAAGCAGACTGCAAACTACCCTACGTCTACAACGCCTAAGATGCGGCACCCTGAGTCGCCTCGGAGCCGGACTGTCTAGCTTTGGCCCCGCCCTGCTGCCGCAGGGCATACTCAGACAGCAAATCAATGAGCTTGGTCCCATATCGCTTGCAGCGAGCAGAGTAGGCATCAAAGGCTACCTCGGATCCATCCGTAGTCGTCGGCATCCGAGAGGTGATCTGGGGCAGATCCAACTCCGCTCCAGCCGCCAAGGCCATCGCCAGCCCGACGGACGCGCCGATGCCCTTCTGCTTGCGCTTGTACGCCGCAGGCGCTTCGGCTGACAGAGCCTCCGCCAGAGCATCCACACCATCGAGGGATGCGCCCTTAGGGACAAGCTCCTTGTAGAAGCGACCAAGTACCTCTTTCGCCTTGGCAAGGGAGCTGACGACGGTACTGTAGCGGTCTTCGACCGCCACAGTAGCATCATCTAGAGCACTCCCGTGCTCTAGAGCACCGCGGTCAAACTCGATGCCTGCGGCATCTGAGACAAAAAATAAGAAGGAAGACATGAAGAAAAGCAGCACAGAAGAAGACACGAGGCATGAAGAAACAAGCACAAATCTAGCACTTACCCGAAATAGCCTTGGTAGCAGCCATGAGCTTCGCCACCACCTCTCTCGCGCGCGCAGCCGCAACAGTGGCCAGCTGCTCCTCACGGTCCACGGTCTCCTGCTGCAGACGCTCTTTCGCTTCGGCTGCCTTAGTCAGCTCTAGCTCAAGGCGTTCCTTCGCACCAACGGCGGCCTCGGCCTTCTGCTCTGATTGACCAGGTCTCTCCTTGAGAGCGTCGACCTCACGGAGAGAAGTGTTATGCTCCTCTGCATTCAAGACAATCAAGTGTCAAAGAACAGGACCAGGATAAATAAGAGAGGCACTAAAAGGCAGATAGGTACCTTGAAGCTGCCGAAGGTTCGCTTCCAGCGCCAAGCGCTCTTGCACCAGCCGCTTGTCCTCCTGCACAAAAGACTGAAGGAAAAGAAATAGCATTAAGAAAAGGACTTGGGGGCTACGCCCAACACAAAGGAGTAAAAACAACATTCGCACACGAAGACACTCGGGGGCTCCCCCCGTGACATGAAGCAGAAAAACTTACATGCTCTGATGGCGACTCCGAAGGACCGCCTGCGAAATTCTGAGGCGCAACCACCTGCACCTCCTGCAACGGAGGATCCGGAGCCGCGCCACCCGAAGTCGCCACCGTCTGAGGCGGAGGAGACGCAATTTTCGACTCCCCCATCATCTCCCGCGCACCATCACTGGAGGAATCGTGGGAAGAATGCCTGCATACGAACAAATCAGCACAAGTGCAAAAATCATGAAGGAAAAAGGACAATAGTACAACAAGAAACTTACGAGCCTAGTGAACTCAGGTCGAAGACAGGAGGAGTCCTTCGGGCCCTCTTCTCCTCTTTCTTCTCCTCTTTCTTCTCTTCCTTCTTCTCCTCCTTCTTTTTTTCCTTCTTCCGCTTCGCTGGCGGGTGCGGCGCTACAGCCCGCACAGGAATGGCAGGAAGGGGAGAGGAAGAACCTCCATGACCGTCACTATGACGCTCAAGGCCCAGAGGGTTTCTGGGAGTCGGAGGAGTCGAGGCATCCGAAGACTCGCTGGAGCTCCGTGATCATTTGCGCGTATGGCCCTCACTCGACTCGTCGGCATCCTCCGCCGGAGATCGCGCCGACGGCAGCTCGGACACGGACTCAACCACTTCATTATCCGGGGCATTCGGATACTTTTCGGGCAATGGCGGTACCATGCCCGGTACTTTGAAGCTCTGCAAAATCAGAAGGAACTTTGTTAGCAAACAAAGGAAATAAATACACAGCCGACAAAAAAGCACTACGTGCACAAATCTACACCTGTGGTACGGCCAACGTCGAACAAAATGGAGGAGTTAGCGATTTCCCCGGGATTTCTTCTCCGGAATTGAACTTCAGCAGTGCGCGAAGGGCCCTGTCAAGATCCCCCTCGGAGATTTTCTCAGTCGAAACCCTCGTCGGATCACGACATCCAGAATAAAGAAACATCGGGTGCGCCCTCGCTTGGAGAGGCTGCACCCGACGCTCAAGAAACGTCCGGATGATGTCCACACCGTTCACCTCCTTCTCCGGAATCAGCTGGAGATCCTCCACCCGACGGTAAAGGGCCTCTATCTCCGCCACCTCACCATCCAAGATTTGTTTTTTCCAAGACCTTTTCTTCTCAATCATTTGGGAGGGGTCAAAGGGAACAAGACCAAAATCTTGCCCGGGCACTATGGAGTCGCGGATATAAAACCATCGCCTCCGCCAGTACTGGACAGATTCGGACATGGAAAAATAAAAGAAGAGAAGATTGGGACTAAGGGAGATGATGCAACCCCCAATGGGATACACACCATCCGAACCAGATTGCCTCTTCACGGAATAGAGCTTCCGGAAGAGGCCAAAGTGCGGCTCAATGCCAAGCCAGCACTCGCAAAAAGTGATAAAACAAGCAATGTGGAGAAGAGAATTGGGAGACAGATGATGAAGCTGAATCCCATAGAAGAAGAGCAGTCCACGGAGGAAGTTGTGGACTGGAAAAGAAAACCCACGCATAACGAAGGCGAGAAACATAACCCGATACCCAGATGGGGGACGGGGATTACCTCATTGCCGGGGAGTTTGACGGCCTCCCTATCTTGCGGAATCAGGCCCCGCTCGCGAAGCTTGCGGAGATCGCTCTCCCGCGTCTCTGATCGCCGCCAGCCACCATCGGTGACACGAGTAGCGGTGGTGCCCTTCTTTCCTCCGGCGGCGCTGGTCCCAACCGCAAATGACGATTTCTTTGGTTTCCCCATGGCGCTACGGCGGCGCCGGCGGTGAAAACGCAGAAACAACGACGGAAAATGTTGAAGGAAATCCCAGCGCGCAGCAAGAATCGCTAGAGCACAAGGAGGCAGTGAAAACAAGAACTGATGCGGTGAAAACAAACCGCGGCTTTCCCCAATGATTATAACAGCGAAGACGACGCACGGTAGCCGTCCATCCAGAAGACCTAACGCCAACGGCAGATCTGACCGTACACGTGTCAACATCACAACGAACCGTCGTTTCCACGCCGTCCACTACGCGCGGAAATCGAGGAGACGCCGTAATTATCTCCACGCCGCGCGTGACCGGTCAATTCAAAGTCAGCAAGTGGGACCCACGTTCGTTCAGTCAAGTCATCTCTGGCGTAGCAGACGCTTGAGGTCATTGATCGTCAGCACTGATGTCATCAAAAGCTATACTAGCACCAACTACAATTCTTCGGCTCCACGGCTAAGAGTACTCACTCGAATCTTCGATTCGACTAAATACTCGGGGGCTACTCCTATCAGGAGCGCTGGCCGCGCACCCGGAAGATGAATAACGACAAAGTATTTCTTCGAGTCCTACGTCGAGTCTACGACTCCACTACGGACACGGGGGCTACTCCCATAGGGAGGATGGATTTAAGCATCCAAAATTTTTTAAGTCCTACGGACTTAACAACTGAATAATGCTTGAACTAAAGTCTCTGCTCGAGTCTACGACTCGAACAGACACTCGGGGGCTACTCCCATAAGGAGCGCTGGTCGCGCACCCTATGAAATCTTCGACTGCGATCTTTCGGATCAGCACGCAAAAACTTTTTGGCAACTCTGCCCCAACAAAACGCTGAGTGAGCGACAATCTCCTTGGCCACCCGAAACACCTCTGCGGTGACAAATGTTCGGATGCTGCGTCTGTGACGCAAAGATAGGACCTACAGATATCATCTGGTGGCCTGGCAACGCACCCGACTGCGCTCTGCTAGTATGAATCCGTGCCAGCAGGTGCGATGAAAAATCCCGACGGACGCGTTGGGTACATCAATTAAAATCACTGGAATTCCACTCCTGTAAGTCCTCCGCGGCCTGAGTCGAATTATGCCAGCATATGTTCCAGGTCCGAGTTGAGGGACTCGAACCTGAAGAAGATCGTGTTGTTTCGTCCTAAGACAGTTAACTGACCCTGATCCGTCGGGTGAGTCAGGCACACGCATCAACAATCCCTACACACATATACTATTAATACATAGTTGCACCCGAAGGATGGAAGAGTCCTCAGCCGAATCTACGATTCGACTGATCACTCGGGGGCTACTAACATGGTTATACCCTACGGGTACGTGACTTCAGCATACCTGGTCCAGCCCAAGGAAGGCCCACAGTAGACATACGCTGGCCCATGAAGATTTTCGGGTGGCCAAGGCCCATGACACCTTCGGATCCTTGGAGATCAAGACTAGCATAGATAGGAAATTCAAAGGGGTAAAACCCTAGAACTTGTAACCGACTAGAACTATGTCCGAGACCTCCCTAAGTCTATATAAAGGCCAGGAGGGCACGTCCTAGATCTCTCGACTCATACTTCCACACACGCACCTTCACGCCAGATCGAATCTGCGCACCCTGTAACCTTCGGTTCCGCCGTAATCAAGAGCAGACAAGCAGGAGTAGGGTTTTCCCTCCGGGGGCCTGAACCTGGGTAAATCTCATGTACCCTGGTTGCTTGTCTGTTAACCGTTCCACGATCTCCAGCATCCCCATCTTCTCCAAAACCCAAGTCCATAACAATGGGCATTGACGAGATTAAACCTCGTCACCATGAGTGCATAATCTTGCAATCACAAAAGGCAAGTTCACACTTGCTCATGTCCTTTGATTATTTTCTGTAAATTATTTTGCAAATCCAGTGTTGTCATCACCTGCATTTCAAAAAGGTCAGAAAACACTATTTTCATAATAATATGATTATAGGTTAATTACCATGAGGTAATAACCTTCTATGGAAGTTCCGGTGGTAAAGGAACATATCATCTAGGACTTAACAACCAAAGTCGCCAGTGATTCTTGCGCCGTATATTACGCGTTAACCATGAGATTTGGAATGGGACGGAGAAGTCAGCTGGATCGGCTCTCTCTCGCATGCGAACGGATGACCGGGCCGTTGTTGCAACTCCTCTTGTAGAGGGTTAGCAGGTTATGGGTGGGATCCCTCAATGTCCCACGGCTTCTGATATCTATGAGGGTTGTACACCTTAGACTGATAATGGAAACAAGTTTTATCCTAGGTCTGATGTGCAATCCGTCGGGTATGCGGGGTCACGGAGAAGGACAGTGATTGGCTTGGATCTTAGTCTGGGCCTCACACCAAGGAAGTGTGAATGAGCCTATAACTCAGATGTGCAACAAAGCTAAGATCTCTCATGGGTAAAGCGACGCACCTCTGCAGAGTGTAAGAACTATAACTTGTTATTCCCTGTTCCGGGAAGGAGCTGCGAACACTGCGGGAAAGGAACTCCATGAAAGTTCTGGTAAACCCGTGAAGGCTGATGCACATAGCTTTTTAGAATAAAAGCAACCTTTGAACAAATGTTTATGAAAACTTGCACTGCCTATGACCTATGGTCTGTGGCTATAGATAGTGCATCAAACACTTCTCTTTAGTGAACTTGCTGAGTACGCTCGTACTCAACGTATCTTATTAACCCTTGCTAGATCTCGGAGAAACCAATGGCGTTCCCAGGAAATAAGTCACTTGAAGAGTTGAAGATATCTAAGGGAGATCAACGGAGTCGAAGACCTTACCGGAAGCTATCGAAGACAAGCTGAAGCGTAGAATATAAATAAAACTCCTAGAATCTAGAACCTATTTCTGTAGAACAATATTATAGTAGTACTTTCAAGCCTTATACATATATTAATAGTAGTACTTCTAAAGTAACTCTGAGTGGATCTTTCTGGTCTTTTGTAATATGTTATATGTAATCTAAAGCGTTGTCTTGGACCCTTGATGTTTCTGTTGTACCACTCTGAGGCATATAATGCGGATGGAACGGTGTTCCATTGGTGTTATGTCAACGACTATAGTGTACTACATCATGAAGTGGTATGCTGGGTCACCGTAGAAACCTATGTCTTTTCTAGGTAAGAAACACAAGTCAAAGGAGGGAGAACACTATAACAAGTTTTGTGAGTGGATGAAACCTTTATTTTTGCAAATTCTTTTGACTGATGCTATTAAATTGCCTCCTTATTCAAAGTATATGAAGGATATTGTCTCTAATAAAAGGAAGATTCCTAATGAGGAGATTTCTACTTTGCTTGCTAATTACTCCTTCAATGGTAAGATTCCAAAGAAACTTGGTGATCCAGGTATACCAACTATTCCTTGCTCTATTAAGAATAATTATGTTAGAACTGCTTTATGTGACTTGGGAGCTGGAGTTAGTGTTATGCCTTTTTCTTTCTATAAGAGACTCTAGCTAGAAAAGTTGATACCAACTAATATATCTTTGCAAATGGCTGATAAGTCAACTACTATTCCTGTTGGTATATGTGAGGATATTCCTGTTCAAGTTGCTCATAATTGCATGGTTTTAACTGATTTTGTTGTGCTTGAAATGCCTGAAGATGATAATATGTCTATTATTCTCGGGAGACCTTTTCTTAATACTGTAGGTGCTGTCATCAATTGTAATCAAGGAAAAGTAACATTCAATATTAATGACAAAGAGCATACTATCTATTTCCCCAAGAAGGTTGCTAAAAGCTATTGCCTGAATTCCATTGAAAATATTGAGAGCATCAAGGTTGGAGAAATATATTGTCCCATTCTACAAGAAAATTTTGAAACTATTATGATTGGGACCATTGCTATCAAGTATGAGGTAACATAATCACCATGTGGATTGCAAAGTTTTGTTTCATATAAGATTGTTTTGGTAACAAGACGTGATCAACCTTGTTAACAAAAGGATTTTAATGAACAAAATAATGTTTCCACTGTGGTTATACTTGCTTTCTTTTACTTTTCTCCTTCCTAGTCTTTGCCTTTATTTTGCTAGCTTTGGTTTTGTTAGTTGTTTGTTTGTTAGAGTTTCTTAGAGATCCTGTAGTTTGGTTATTGTTTGCTTTTGCTTCTTCTAAAAAAACTATTTCTGCGAGAAAATCAATTTTCATACCCTAAAAATTAGCCAAAAATAAAGTTTCCCGAAAAATTCCAGAAAATTCAAAATAAACTTTTCCTCGAAAAAGGGGCCGAGGGACACCTGGAGTGACCCAAGGGGCCACCCCAGGCCACCGCACCCATGGTAGGCGCGACCTACCCAGGGGTGGCGCCAGGGCGCCATGGAAACAAGAAGGATTTTTGGAGGGATTGCTCCTTGGTATGTGCCTCCTCCACTTGTCCAATTAGATTTGTAATTGGTAGATTGTATCATGAGTATTTTGCTGATATAGGTGTTAGGTTGTTTGATCTTGCATGTTTGTTCTATGCTTAGAAACTTTATTTTGATGCATGTGTATCCCTCTAGCAAGTTCCTATAGTAGTTGCTCATCATTTGTCAACTTACAAATCACTTGGTTTGATGGTTGTCTAAAAATTTCAGCAAGAAAAGATGAGTGCTTATCCACTGAATCAATATGACTTGATGGTGCCCGAGCCAATGAAGGTTCATCGTGAGGAGGAAGTTTTTTCCTTCCATATATCCATGCCAGGAATTTATGAGAACTGCGGGAATCTCCTAGGATTTCCAAACTTTGATTGCCAATGTAGGGTTGGAACACTTTGTTGAAGGTGAACCATTTCAATTTGTTAAGCTAACCATGGCTTTTGTGTAGGACTTCTGGTTCACTTGGTCTACATCTAATCCCATGGTCCATTACAAAATATATAATATACCTGTCGACCTGCCTTTTGCTGATTTCTGTGCAGCAATTAGAGTACCTTAGTGGGGATCTTGTGAGAAGATCAAGGAGAGGCCCAAGTCACTTATAGATTTATATGCTAAGATTTGCCAAGGTTTTGACTTCTCAAAGGAAAGTGGTAAAATTCGGAACATTCAGTTCCCAGCCATTAGATATTTTGCCTATTTTATTACCAAGTGTGTTCTTGCTAGAAAGTTATCTTCTTTTGATCTAGCTTTTATCTCAGCTGCTTTGAATAGGAATAGATCTTATAGCCTGGGTGCTCTGATAGCTCACTGTCTCACCACCAACTGCGAGAAGGGTGGAAATTTGTGGAGGTCTCATTGCTTCTAGGTTGCTAGCTTTCCATGGTTTAGACCCTCACTATTCATATTATCAGTTCCCCATAGAGAGGCTTGATATTGAATCCATGATTCAGCATGGTTTTGTTTCCTTGGGGGCCAATGTAAGAAGTTTACCGTATGAATTATCTTTTGCCCAGCAATGTCGGAGAAAGGGTAGGACTGAGAAAATAGTTTATTTGCCTGCACCTGCTTTGTTTAATTTTGATAACAGGCAAGGATGGTCGCTCACGGAGGAAGAGTTTGCCCACCTACTTATGTGGAAGAGCTCCCTCAGCAAGAGGAGAATGTTGAAGAGGATGTCGAAGACGATTCGGTTCAGACCTCCAACTTGGGAGAGTCTTCATACCAGCAGCCCTCATTTGATTGGGGCGCGTCTTATACTTCATCGCAAGCGCCTGACTATGATCATGCCTATGATGACCCACCAGCTTGGAGTTACTACCCGTGCTATTGAGCCCCACTTAGGCCAAAAGCCTAATATTGGGGGGAGGTATACCGACGTCACACTCATTTATATATCATGTTCGGTCGGTTCTTTGTATATCCATTGTTTCACTTTCTTTTTGGTTCTTGTTGCTTCTTTCACAAAAACACAAAAATACCAAAAATATTTTCGTTGTTTCTCTTGGTTTGTTTCTTTGTTTTGGTTTGCCTTAAAATAAAAATCCAAAAATATTTTGCTTTGTTTGCTTCTTGTTTGGTTTGCCTTTTCTTTGTTTGGTTTTGCTTTCTTTAAAAAAAATCGAAAACACCAAAAATATTTGTTCTTTTTCTTTGGTTTTGTGAGTTCTTTGCGGGGTTCGGCCATCCTCAATGTTGTTTGGTTTCATGTTATTATTCAAGTCACACAAGTGAAGGACAATAATGAAGATTAAGACAACTTGAAGTGTGGTAAGAGGCTGATAACGAACTCTATTTGTTTCATTTTTGTACATATACTCATCATTGTGAGCATTCTTAGCCTGTTTGTGTAAGGTGTATGTCATTATGGATGCTTAGTAGTTCTTGCTTGCTTGTGATTAGCTCCAGCTTCCTAATAGTTTGTAGCATGGCATATGAATGTTTGCTTGCATTGTTTTATTCATACTTTGGTATGATATTGTGGTATCATGCTCTGTCTGTTCATATGAATCGACTTGGCACATGCTCACGCATGCATATGACTAACCAATAGTTAGTAAGCTTCGATGATTTATTTTGCCTCAGAGTTCTTGTATCACTTTCATGCCATAATTAGTCTTGTTTTGTTGCAAGCATGTTTATGACAGTTATTGCTCTCTTGGTTGTCACTCCCTCTCTATTGCTAGCCTTCACTTGCACTGAGTATGAGCTCTACATGTGCTTCCAACTCACCAAAACCAATATTGCCATCTGTGTCCACTATACCTACCTATTAGCATCATTTGCTATTTCAGTGCATATTCTATATGCCATGTTTTCTTCCAAAATAAAATGTTTGTATATTTTGAGAAAGTTAGTTAGTAAAGCTCTCACGAACTTGATGGCACACTTTATTCCTTATGCTTAATAATCTTGAACCATTGTGACCTGTCCATGAAAGTTATATGCTTGCAAATTATATGCTGTGAGTCAGCAGAACCGTGCTGTCACGGGGAACGCTTTCAACACTTTTTGGATATCTCATCCAGTTGATACCTTGCTCTTTTGTTTGCGGATGTCGACAATGGGAAATAAAAGGGGAGCTTGTGAGTTCATGGAGTCTATACATTGTGTTAGAGAAACGCCTGGGCCACTACCCTAAGCCATGCCTAATCATGGTGGAAACTTGTAGCATCACCATAATGAGCATTTATGAAGCATCCTCAATAAAAAGCTATACACATAGTAAATAAAAAGATCGCCGAGATGCTCATTGTCTACTTGCCTTGTCATTTTGATCACGGGATCGCTCCTGTATCATGTGCAAGGGGTACCCCATTGGCGGTTCTCTATGATATGCATGTATTTACAATGACAAGAAATTTCAGGTAACCAAAGTTGAGTAGCATGCGGAGTAGCCCTCGTACTCAAGGGACTTGGGATTTCCAGTCTATGGTCTGTCAAGCATATGATTCAGATTGGACCTCACTTTTACCCTAACCACATGAAGATGCCTATGATATGGGAAATGAGATCTCAAAGCTAATGAGTACCTTCCTTTTAGCATTTGGAAACCTTTCAAACTTTCCAAAACCGTTTTCACAAATTTGTTGAGTCACCACTTATTCTATGAGCACCTTCTTGAGAGCATAGTTGTCATTCTTAATTATGTCATGACTTTGATGCTTGTATCTCTGATACCTTTACTTCTAGTCTTCATGTGAACTTCAGAGGAGCCTTGGCATTTATATTGTGCTCTTCAAACAAAGGAAAGCGAGATACCACTCTATGATAACTTATTATGAGCATTGCAATGTTGCTTATGTTTATGTTTCTTGCTACTTATTATTATTGAGTTGGTTTCTCTTCATAGCTTGCAATGACTATTGAGTAGACTTAGTTGCATACTCTTTATTATGAACTGTCTAAGCATCTACTCCTATGCTGAGAATATTTACATCATTTGAAGCAAATGTGTTCGTGAAAGTTCTTTTATCGCACTCAATTTTCAACTGAATTGCTTGAGGACAAGCAATAAGCTAAGCTTGGAGGGAGTTGATACGTCCAAAACATATCTACTTTCTCGAACACTTTGCTATTGTTTCTCCTCTAAACTTATGTGATTTGGATACAACTAACACAGACTGACGCTGTTTTCAGTAGAATTACCTTGGTGTCTAGTTTTTGTGTAGAAAATCAACTATCAGGAAAAATCCCGGAAAATATGCCAAAAAATATATTTCACCAGAAGATCCATGGAGCCAGAAGACGAGATGGCGAAGGGGCCTGGGGGCCCCACACCCATGCCAGGCGCGGGCCCACCACTGTCCGCGACTAGGGGTGCAGCCACCCCAGGCACCCCCTCGGTCTCCCTCTACGCCTATAAGTTGCCTTTCGACCTAAAAACCGAGGGGGGGGTGCTAGTTGTCTAGAAATATTTCCGCTCCACCGCCGCCACTAGAAACCAAGATTCGGATCCAGAAACTCCGTTCTGGCATCCTGTCGGGACGGGGAATTTGGAGAGGATCATCGCCATCGTCATCGCCAACTGCAGTGACCCAGCATACCACTGCATGTGTAGTACACTATAGTCGTTGACATGACATCCACAGAACACCGTTCCGTAAATATCACATCCCTCAGAGTGGTACAACAGAAACATTGAGGGTCCATATTACAAACATACACACGTTATTATGATTACAATACTGGAAGTTCAAGACTTCCAAAAGATTCAACTTACAAACCAAAATATAAGTGTTTCAGCGGAAGTTTCAAATTTAAAACTTAAACTCCAAATTGAGCTCAAGAACTTATTGCTATATATTGTTCATGTTGCTCGGCTCAAGTGGCTACTAGAACTATAGTAATTATTCGGACTCTTGGAACTCTCCTCCGTAGACGAGATCGTAGTCCTCCCCTTCTACGGCTCCATACAGGTTGGGCTCTTCATAGAAGACCTCCTCTTGGCTCTCAGATGCATACATTGGAGTATCTTCAGGATTCTCAGAGTCTAAGCAAGGATTCAAAGGAAAGGATGAGTAACAGTGTTACCCAGCAAATTCATTATATGCGAGGTAGGAAGTTTGATGCTCTATCTACCACCTCGGACTATAAGTCTTTGGCACTATACAATTTTTGCAACTCTTTCTTCAAAGATTGATTTTATTATGAAAATCTATGACCATCAGCCTTCACAGGTTGACCAGAACTTTCATGGAGTTCCTTTCGTGCCACGTTCATAGCTCCTTCCCGGAACAGGGAGTAACAAGTTACAATTCTTACACTCTGCAGAGGTGCGTTACTTTTCCCATGAGAGATCAACTCCTTGTTGCACAACCGGGCATACTTTCCCGTCCATAATTCCATGATGTGGGGCCCAGTAGTTGGTCCAAGCCAATCACTGCCCTCTCCGCGACCTTATATGTCTACACGGTCCTTCGGGGCTGGCTCACCTCCGTTAAGCCCCCTTTCAGGCAGGCTAAAACCCTGATGAGTTCCCGAAGACTCTATGACCCGGTGATGCCCGGAATAGTACCATTTACATGGACTATATCCCTAAACACCATTCATGGATAATCTAGACACCAAAAGTGTGGGGCGTAAGGGTGCTCACCCATATGTTGGATCCGCACAAGGAATCACAACATCACGTTAAGGTCGTCTTGCCTCCATACAAGAGGAAAAGGATACAGCTGACTTCTTCGTCCCATTCTAAATCTCATGGTTAACACGTAATATACGGCACTAGAATCACTGATGTCATGGGTTATTAATCCCTAATTGTTCATCATTATTGCAATTAGAACCCTAAGTTCTATTGCTCCATCATATCATCACTTAGGATGATATCTAAGATTTATTATCTTAAGAAAATAATGTTTTCTTTTTCTATAATATAGATGATAACACACAATTCGCAAATACTTTGATAAATACTATTCAAAGGACATGAGCAAGTGATGAACTTGCCTTGTGATGGCAAGGTAGTGAAGTCTGATGCTTACACTGGACCTTGAGCTTCTATGTCTACAAAAACATCATTATTGCCTGCTAAGGACAATATTTAAAGAAGCAAAATGATTATGCAAAGTAATGTAATGCATTATTTAACTTTATATGTATTCTCCCCCATTATTTAGATTATAAGAATTCTTTTTAATAATAAATAATTTCTAAATATTAATTTTTAATATTTATTGAATATTATATTATTTTTATTTTATTTCCTTTTATTTGAATTTTATTAATTTAATAATTCCTTTAAGAATTATCATTTAAATACCAAAAATTGTTATTAAATATTTGTTTAGTATTTTTCTAAAATACTACAATATTAATCTATAATGAAAGTGATTTTTATTTATTTTTCTCAACTTTCAATACTTTTGTAAAATTCCATAAGTAATATATATATTACAAAATTCTTAATAAAATTTATATGTCTAAATTTTTATTTCTTAATTTATTTGGATAGATTGGAGTATTGTGAATTCAAAAATATTTTATTTATAATTTCTGGATTTTTAGTTTTATTCTCTAGTATTTATTTAAGTTCTGGGGCATTTTGGTCTTTTCTTATTTATTAAAATCTGTCTTTTGGTAAATGGGTTGCCTGTTTGATTTATTGGGCCCTGGTGGCCCAATAGGATAGAACCAAACCACACCCTGAAGGGGTTTTGGCCCAGTCCAGTCCACACTCCCTGTCACCCTTTCGTTCTCATCTCACTTGTCCTCTTCGACCCTGTGGTCGATGGCGCCGCCACCATGCGCTGCTCGTCGTCGTGGTCCTTCCTGGCCGTTGTCATGATGCAGGAGGTTGTCTACCATGCTCTACTCTCCTGTCCAATTCGGTTTGGCTCTGGAGCTTCGCCTTGGCCAGACTAGCTCTGTCCCGAACCCTAGGGTTTGGGGTGGCGCTGGTGTTGTCGCCGCCGCTGATGCTATGTGCCGTGGTGATGTTCCGCGCCTCAGGCGTGGCTATTGTCGCCGCCTCGGCGTGGTGTGGGTCGCAGCGCCCCCTTGGGGTGCTCCCCGTGCCGCCGTGTTTGTCGACGACCCTCTGATTCCTCTTCTAATCTATAGCGAGGACCACATGTGAGTTGGTCCTTGGGTTATCACCTGTGCCTCTTCCTTCTCTGAGCTTATATGTGTGTAACTAGTGGCCATCCCTCATTAGGGTTCATATTTGTTCTAGGGTTCTTCCCTAGTTCTAGGATTCGTCCCTCTTTGTGCTTGTAAGATGCTGGTTCAATTTGGTAATGATGCCTAGTGAAGATTGTGCTCACTGCACTTCAGTACTTTCTGTCATGTTTTGATTACTTGATGATATTCTTGATTTGATGCTGGTGGTTCAGTAGTGTTGTCTTTAACTGGTGATAAAGCTTGGTTAAGCTGATGGTATAACTATGAAACCTGGTTGGTTAAGTTGATGCTTAGTGAGTTTCTCTATTGTTAGTACTCCAGTACTGATAGTAGCACTGTCAGTGGAGATGTGCAGATTGAAGTTACTTAGTTTCTTACAGTAACACTTTGCATATATAAACCTGATCCTGATTCCTGGGTATTCTTTCTAGGAAAATGATAGTTATTATTTTATTGGTTTATTTATGAAAGCTCAATGATTGTTAGCTTGTTTTGGAATTGGTTCTTGTGACACCATCCTAGGATGGCACACAAGTAGTGATTCTACTGCTGGGCTTTACTATAGCAGCGCTTAAGATTGAATATCTATTAAAGATAAATTGTAAGCTTCTTTCTTTTAAAGATCAATGCCTATGATGCTGGTCTGAGGCTTAGGAATTTAATTCCTATCCTACTACCCCTCATAGATATGCTTAAGTATCAAGGTTGTTTACTGAACCTTGGATCCTAGTGGGCTAAAATGATTGGTTTTCTTGTAGATTAATGTTGGTGCATATAGTTTATAAATCTGAGGTGATACTCTATTAGAAGATGTGCCCAAATTTATAAGCTATTTGATAAAAATTTGGAATATATGAGTTGTTTATGATCACCAGGACCTATGATGCTGATCTGAGGTCCTGGTGGATTTGGTAGAGTTTACTACTGGCCTTATATTTCAAATTTCCTCTATGATAGGTTCACCCCACTTAGATGATCACTGAGAGGTTTAATTTGTAAAACAACACATGCTTTTCTGTTTGAATATGATGAACAGAATATGTGGATGCTTTATGATGCTCACCACACTTGGGTGTTGTTGTTGCAAGTTGTTGATCTTGTGGCTAGCTTGATCTGGTGCTTTTCTTGATACTTCCAGCTCATGGGATTGTCCTTGATCTAGCTCTCCACCTCCTGGTCCTGGTGGCTCGACCTTGTCCTTGCTCTCCACCTGATCTACCCCATCCTTATGTCACCATCTTGGTGAGATGATCCAAGGTTTTGGTTGGTGTGATCTGGTTTGGCTTTGCTAAGCTGAGTGTGTTCTTGGTGTGTAAGAACAGGGAAATGGTGTGGGTTGGCTTGCCCACGTCTGTGCTATGTATTTTTATTGTGTTCGGTCTGTTGACGTTGTGCTGACAGCACACACCATCTGTCTGGGGTGTGATCCCTCTATCGCGCAGGGCCTTCTCAGCTTCCTCCCACTTAGGCCTCTGAGATATGTAGCCACCTGACCCCGCCCTCTGGTGATATTCCTTCTTCTTCGCATTTTGCATATGGGTTTTCGACCTCTTTGTAGCTATAGCACCTTCCTTTTATGCCACAAATTCGGGCCAGTGAGGTCTTATCTTCGCATAATATGCGTCTTCGAAATCTGGAGTCTCGCCAGCTTTGACAAATTTGTTCAATTTTGTCTTCCAGTTGCGGAAAGATTCAGCCATCTTCTTTAGAGTCCACTCTTTGACGTTTTCATTTATAACCGGTTTATTTTCATCCTCCTCTGGCGGTAGGTTGAAATTTACCAACAGCAAAGTCCAAAGCGTTTCTTTGTATCTTTCATCGACAAATGTGGCGTCGCCCTTCTTTGGATTATTCCAATATTCAATTGTGATTGGGATTTGGTCCCTAAAAAGAACTCCAGCCTGACGTATAAATTTGTCTGCGGCCTTCTTGGGCTCTATCCGCCTGCCATCAACACGAACTGCTTCGATCGTGAACTTTGCACGATCTTTCAACCAATGGCTCGCGCCTCGCTTGCTCTTTTTCGTAGAACAAGATTGTTGCTGGCTGGTCGATCCGGAGGGCTAAAAGAAGAAAAAAGGGTTAATTAATACATGTACATATATACAAATTAATCGGTGCAAGTCAGCAGAGGCTTAATCCATGCATATACCTCGACGGACTTTGTAATCACTAAAGTGCGTTCACCGGAGTCGTCATCTTCTCCATGACTATTTGAGCTATCATCATGTCCCTCTAATTTCAGATATTTTGAGGTGTCCTCCTGGATCATGTTCTCCATTATTTCTTCCTCTTCAAGGTTTCTACTGAGTGGATCCATAGTTTCTAAAGCAATAATATTATCTAGAGTAAGAGAGTAAATATTCAAGTGGACTTGGATTCATAATAAATATTCTAGATCAAGCTCATTAGGATAAAATTACACAAATATACATATTATTCATACAAAAATACACAAATAAATACACAAAAATACACATATGAAATTAAAACCCTAAACATGCTTGATAATTTTAAACGAGGTCCGAGGGTTCCAAACCCTAATTCGGAGAAACCCTCGATGCATATGAGAGGGTTCATTATGTTATTCTAATTAAACTTGTCATGTAAGTTGATTAACAATGCATGATTATAGCTTAAATAGACAGTTCTTGTCTACCTTCATAAGATTGTTGAGATCCACTGTTGTCATTCCGTACATCTTTTCTACCTCAACCCCTCCTCCTGTCAGCTTGACCCATTTGCACCGAAACAAGGGGACCTTAAAATTAGGTCCATAGTCAAGTTCCCATATCTCCTCTATGAACCCATAATACGTGGTCTTTTGCCCATTGTCTTCTGCTGCATCGAAGCGGACACCACTGTTTTGGTTGGTGCTCTTTTTATCTTGGCCTATCGTGTAAAATGTGTTCCTATTTATCTCGTACCCTTGGAAAGTACATACAGTCGAAGATGGTGTCCTGGCCAACAAGTACAGCTGATCTCCAACAGTGGTGTTATTCGTGAGAAGTCTTTGCAGCCAACCGCCAAAACTCGACATGTGTTAACTTATAATCCATTCATCATTGCTTTACATCCTAGGGTTCCTTTTCCATGCAGTTTCCCCTCATGTCGTGATTGTGGAACACCAATCGCCTTAAGGCCAGGAATAAATTCAACACAGAACTCAATGACCTCCTTTGTTACATAGCCCTTGGAGATGCTTCCTTCTGGCCTAACATGGTTATGAACATATTTCTTTAAGACTCCCATGTACCTCTCAAAGGGGAACATATTGTGTAGAAATACAGGACCGAGAATGGCAATCTCTTCTACTAGGTGAACCAGGAGATGCGTCATAATATTGAAGAAGGATGGTGGGAACACCAACTCGAAGCTGACAAGACATTGGGCCACATCTGTCTGGAACCCTGGTAGGCTTTCTAGATCGATTATCTTCTGAGATATTGCATTGAGGAATGCACAAAGCTTCACAATGGGTACTCGAACATTTTCAGGTAGAAGCCCCCTCAATGCAATCGGAAGCAATTGCGTCATAATCACGTGGCAGTCATGAGACTTCAGGTTTTGGAATTTTTTCTCTGCCATATTTATTATTCCCTTTATATTCGACGAGAAACCAGACGGGACCTTGATACTGCTCAGGCATTCAAAAAACATTTCCTTCTCTTCTTTGGTAAGAGCGTAGCTGGCAGGAGTTAAGTGGCGTCCTTTACCCTTCTCGTTCTCAGGATGCATAGGCTTTTCAGGTTCTTTCATATGTTGCTAGTCCTGCCATGCTTCCGGTGTATCTTTTTTCTTCCCATTCACTCCCAGGAAGCCTAGCAGGTTCACGCAAATATTCTTTGTCATGTGCATCACGTCTATTGAAGAGCGGACCTCTAGGACTTTCCAATAGGGTAGGTCCCAAAATATAGGTTGCTTCTTCCACATGTGCGCGTGTTCGACATCGTCATTCGGAACAGATAGACTGCCAGGACCTTTTCCAAAGATTACTTCTAGGTCCTTGACCATACCAAATACCTCCTCACCAGTACGGAGGATAGGATTCCTCTGGGGTTCTTCCAGACGTTTGAAATGCTTGCCTTTCTTTCTTATGGGATGCAGGTTCGGAAGAAATCGACGATACCCTAGGTACACAACCTTCTTACATTTATCCAAATATACACTTTTAGTCTCATTTAAACAGTGCGTGCATGCTTTGAATCCCTTGTTTGTCTGCCCTGAAATGTTACTAAGAGCAGGCCAATCATTGATGGTTAAGAAAAGCAATGCTCGTAGGTCAAATGGCTCCCCTTTGTGCTCATCCCACATACGTACACCTGGTTTGGCCCACAGCTGTAAAAGTTCTTCAACTAATGGCCTTAGGTACACATCAATGTTGTTGCCGGGTTGCCTCGGGCCTTGGATAAGCACTGGCATCATAATGAACTTCCGCTTCATGCACAACCAAGGAGGAAGGTTATAGATACACAGAGTCACAGGCAGGTGTTGTGACTGTAGCTCTGCTCCCGAAAAGGATTCATGCCATCTGTACTAAGACCAAACCTTAAGTTCCTTGCGTCACGTGCGAAGTCCGGGTACTCTCGCTCGAATTTTCTCCACTGTGACCCATCAGCGGGGAGTCTCAACATCGCGTCTTTCTTACGGTCTTCCATGTGCCACCGTAACAACTTGGCATGCTTTTTGTTTCTGAAGAGACGTTTTAACCATGGTATTATCGGAGCATACCACATAACCTTGGCAGGAACCTTCTTCCTAGGGTCCTCACCCTCAACATCACCAGGGTCATCTCGTCTGATCTTATACCGCAGTGCAGTGCATACCGGGCATGCATCCAAATTCTCATACTTCTCACCGCGGTAGAGGATGCAGTCATTAATGCAGGCATGTATCATCTGCACGTCTAATCCTAGAGGTCAGACAACCTTCTTTGCTTGGTATGTACTGTCCGGCAATTCATTTTTTCTTGGAAGCAGATTCTTTATTTTTATTACCAACAACTTTGAAAATGCGCTGTCAGTCACACTGTTCTCTGCCTTCCATTGCAGCAAATCCAGTGTGGTACCTAGCTTTTTGTGGCCATCTTCGCAAGTTGGGTACAACAATGTTTTGTGATCCTTTAACATCTGCTCCAGCTTCTCCTTCTCTTTTTCAGTTTCACATTCTCCCTTTGCATCAGTAATGGCCCGACCAAGATCGTCATGAGCGGGCCCATCTGCTGCCTCTTGATCTTCATCTTCCCCCGTTGCAGTATCATCGTATTCAGGATACATATTATGATAGTTATCATCATCCTCTTCTTCTTTGTTGTCTTCCATCATAACCCCTCTTTCTCCGTGCTTGGTCCAACAAATATAGCTGGGCATGAAACCGAACCGAAGCAGGTGGGCGTGAATGGTTTTGGTACTTGAGTAGTCTTTCTTGTTCTGACAGTCAACACATGGACAACACATAAAACCATTGTGACCACGGTTTGCCTTAGCCACAACGATGAAATTTTGGAGGCCCGTAATGTACTCGGAAGTGCGTCGGTCACAGTACATCCATTGCCGGTTCATCTGCATTATATAATTAATTACGTATATAAAAAATCATCACAATACATCATGAAATTAATAGGGAGATGACCACTTTTACAGTACAGCAATGACACATGAAAGAATAAAGTTGTCGACCTCGACCGAGGAGGAAATAGCAACGATAAAACTTAATTCGAGCTCTCGGGCATTTCACCGAACACGTCTTGTGCATAGGAAGAAAACACAAACTAGCACACCTCTCACCCTCTTTGCTAAGCTCCAAAATGAGAGAGTGAAACAATGAGAGAGAGGGGTTGGCTGTGGTGTATTATATATAGGCGCACACCCTTTAACACTGGTTCAAGCCACGAACTGGTGTTAAAGGGGGGGGGGGGGGGTTGCTGCGCGGCGTGGTGGGGCAGGCCCTTTAACACCAGTTCGTGGCTCGAACCGGTGTTAAAGGTGGTGGGCCTTTTTGCTTTCTGGACCATGCTGGTACGGACGCCCCCTTTAACACCGGTGCATAGGAGAACCGGTGTTAAAGGCCAATTTGAACCTCAACTAAAAGCCTCATTTCCACTAGTGGGATGTACACAACCAAACAAATAAAGAAAAATTACAAAAAAGAAAAGTCCCGCAACAGTGATCTATTCATTGGAACAGTAGTACTATAACCACCAAAACAACACCAGAAGTCCAGCTTCTCCAAAAACAATGCCTCCAAGAAGGAAACAGTGCACGAACAATGTCATCGCCCGGTCAAAGATCTTAGGTTTTCACCCTGAAAAAAGTCCACACTCTTAAAACAATGCCTTCAACAAGGCCATTGCCAAGACCAACCAATTAAGGCCAGACCCTGGATTTTCACCCTAAAAGATAGAACCATGAACCTCTCTTATGCAGCCGCCCCCACTTGCATGCCACTGCTCCAAGTCACGAATCACCAAGCCAATTCCTCATCACCACCCTCGAACCACCATTGTCAGTCTAGAGATCTTGGTCTCCATGACATTCTTCGGCACCATGGATCGAGAACATTCCCCATGACCTTAACAGCCAACAAAGCTTCTAAGTGCACCCTCTGAAACCAAACGGCCAGAGTAAAACATGGATGCACACGACCAAATCCCGTCCGAGCCAGCAATCTCTCGGCATGATCGCACTTTATGGAGTACGCCGGCGGAGCCTTCCGAAACACGACACAATAACCAGATCAATATAGAGAAACATTAGGCGGATCTTCGTCTTGGCTTGAGAGGGATCAAGGACCGCCACCTTTATTAGGAAGATCGTCGGCCCCCGCGCCGCCGCCCGCCGGCTCTACCATGGGACCGGTCGCCTAATTCGCCACCAGCTAGGCCGGCAGAGGAGTAGGCAGCCCGGGTCGCCACGACCGCAACCTGGCTCCAAGAGACCTACGGAGATCCTCCGAAATCCGAAGATCGGATACGAGGGTGGGCGCATCTGGGCCAAGGCCAGGCGAAGATCGGATACCAGAGCTGCACCGGTCATCCCATTGCCGCCGTCCGCCATGGCGCCCGCCACCAACCTCCACCTACGCCTGCCACACCGGCGGCAGCCCGCACTCCCGACGACAATGGCCCGCGCCGCACCACCAACCAGGGGAGAGGGATCCCCGCCGCCACCCTCCTTGGGACGCCAGGGTTTTGCCCACCAGCCCCTCCGGCAGTGGCGAGAAAGGGGAAGAGGCAGCGGCGCCGCCTAGGGTTAGGTCGGGGAGAGGGCTTGCGAGACGTGTCCTGTTCAATTGGGAACTATAGCACCTTTACGTACTATCTGGCAGATCGAGCCATATATGTGCACTGTAGTTGTTACACATCAATATTGAAACCCTGGGCATATATATATGACAGTTATACATTCGGCAAGAGCGCGCGTGTGTGGGCTAGCTATATACTACTATCTATAAAAGTGCAGGTAGCTCAACATATGGATGTGAAGGGAAGGTAGAGCGAGCAACCAAGTAGAGATATCGGTGGCCATTCATAATTAACTCAATCGGAGTTAATTAGCTAGCGAGGCGAGGAGCATGGGCGCGCCACCACCATGCATGTGGTGAAGCTGGCCGCAGTCCTCGTCCTCCTGGCCGTCGCCGTCGTCGCCGCCAATGGCGAATGCGACTACGTGGTCGACGTTCAAACAGCTAGCACCAGGCGCCCCTACCTCGACAAGAACCGCGAGGAGATCTGGAGTCGAAGGAGGGATGTCATCAGCGGTGCGTTGGGTGTAGTATATATGCGCCTCCGACCAGTTCGTCGTCACAGAGAGCTAAGCTGCGTCGACCCTTGCCGCCTCACCCTCGAGATCCATAACCCAGGGCTCAGGCCTCAGGGCCGTGTTACCTCTTTCTGTCCGCATCCGAGCGTACGAGCCCTGGATCGAGGAGAGCCAGCCCCGACCGTTCGACAGGACTTTTCCCACGGCGTCCATCATAGGAGTGCTTGACGCCGATCATATCAACCTGTGCGGCCCGCAGTAATTAAGCTTCTCAGTCGCCTGGTGCTTTAGCTCCTCCGTTTCTTATATTTCTAAACGGAGAGAGTAGCTCTTGGCTCTTGCTGCCGCTCGCGTGTGGGTGTTTTTCATCCACGTCTCCCAGCAGCTAGTACTATTGGGGGAGCATAAATCGTTTCCTTTTCCTTCAGGACGGTTTGGTACTCCAGCAACGCAGTTTAATTTCTTATATACTGGACCGGCGGCGTACGACGATCTTTTATCTTCTGAATCCATTTGTATACTGAATGAATGATCAATAATATTATGAGACGTAGCCCTCCGGGCCAGTTGTTTCTGTACATATCTTCCTTATTGTTGTTCCTGGTAGAATCGTGTGTTTTGTTTCCTTAATTTTCCAGATCGAGTGCATCGATCAGTTCTCATTCCAGTGGTCTGTGCCCTATAGGCAACCAAGTGCACCGTACGTGTACCTGCATCCTATCCTCGCACGATCATCTATTATCAGAAACTAGGAAAATGTGTCCGTGCGATTGCTCTGGTTTAATTTCAGATATGTACCATGATGCATGCTTAACCAAACAGGAGAGAACAAATAAAGTATGATGAAAACCGGCACAGCCAACAAAATTCCCCTGAATCAATCAACCGTAGTTGGAGATAACATTTAAAACACCAGTGTATTTTCAAGATTTTTATTTTGAATTTTATGTCCTAAAAACAATTGTTTTCTTGAGACTGTAAAAAAATGGTCATTTATCTTTTTAGACCGACCCTAATCATTTGGGCCGATTCAAGTCCATGGCTTCCTATATGTCTATGTGAGGCCGTCTGCTCTAGCACATATATAATGCGCTCCTTCTCACATGGGCATGGCTTATCGGATACCTATGATTGGCATACCCGGTACATGTCTAAACTAAGACCCATAAGGCCCATAAGAAGTCAAGGACCACAAGGTACTTTCTGCCTTTTGGATCCTGACATAGGTATGCCCAACGAGTACCTGACTACATCCTATCTGGTGTGGCCCAACGAAAGACTCACTCGACGACCTATCAAGGTCCACGCGTGAAGCCCAAGATAGTTCGGCTGATATGAAACCCATATGGACATGAACCCCAAGCATACACGACAAGGAAAGCTGAATACTAGAGTTTGAATCTAACTTGTAACCTACTCAGTTATGGTACTCGAGACCGACCTAGCCTCTCATATAAAGGCTAGGAGGGATGGTCGAGGGGGAAGAGAGAGACGACACAACAGATTACAACACCTATAGCATACACTTGATCCAATCCGCGTATCCACCGCCATCTCGGCGACATTGTAACCTTCGGTTCCTCGGGGGCCTAAACCTGGGTAAACCCCATATGTCCCTGTGTTGCTTGTTTGTTAGCCGACGAAGTCTCCAGCGCGTTGCTCTTCCTTAAAACCTAAGTCCAAAACAATGGTCATTGACGTGTTAACCCTACATCAATTGGCGCTTTCTGTAGGAAGCCCGCGCGTTGATGTTGTGACTTCGGTGGCTCCGTCGCTGGCAATATATGACTCTATGAGTTCGGAGGCGTGGATCCACTTTGGCCCCCTCATCATCGTCTGTGGCCGGATCACATCCGGTCGACTCATCTGTGTCGGTGTGCTCCGCTTTTTTATCAATAAATCCGTCACGGCACGTCTCGTCTTCACGCCGACTGCGCAACCAGATCGCCGCCAGGGCATCCTGCAATCAGGCGAAGGCCGTCCTGTTCGTTAAATACCGAGGAGATCAAGTGCTGCATGGGACGTTAGATTAAATCGACGCCACGTCACAATTTCCTCTCGCCTGGTTAACAAGATCGTTTCGAATTACAGTACGCAAGCATCTAGTACACGAGTCCATCAGAATTCAGTTCCAAGATGGACAAAACAATCAAGTCCTGCTCCACCACGGCGAGCGTTTCCCTGTTCATCAAATAATCACGCGTGGTCCCAATGAGGTCTATGGTGGCTACGACAAGTTTGTATTCATAGGAAAGAAGACCGCATTGATAGATTTCTAAAGCATACCATTGTATTCGAATCTCGGATGTGTATGAGGGGCTTCAACAGGATGTCATCGAGAAGTGGTGGAAGTGGCATGGCACCCAATAATTATTTCTTCATTTGCCTGTTGTTGTGTGATGATTTGTGTGCTAATTTTTATGCACAATTTGTTTAACTATTTGTGTTGGCATGTAATAATAAATTTGCTGTTGTACTTTTCATATTTTACTTATCATTTTCATTGCAAATTTATGTAAATATATTGAAATTCGAGTGGTGGCGCTGCTGTCGTGTGCTGCAAAATGGGGCAGAGTAAAGCGGCCGGTGCTTTGCTGCCGCAATGCTCAAAACTGCTGCCACATTATGCAACACCTGTTAGAGGTCGTTTGGTATCCATCATTTGGGCCTTGAATCCTGGAATTCATTTTGCAATTCCATCCCTATGCTGTTTGGTTGGCACGGAATTGGGCTGTCATTTCATTTGGCAAATCCATCCAAATATCCCTATGTGTAAACTCAATTCCTATCTTAGACCTGTCATTTCCAAATTCCAGTGGCAGCCAAACATATGGGTGTTTTTGGAATCATAATATAAATGAAATAAATCCATGTATTCATTTCATTTCTACTAAATGAAATGAATACCTGGATGCCAAACGACCTCTTAGAGATGTTCTTACCCACTTGACACGCTGTACACTCCCATGGCAAAGCTGTAAAGGAACCGCGGAACAAACTGAGTCGGAAATCAATAAGCTTGCTGTCTAGGACCGAAACGAAACAAGCCCGTTTGGACCATGCATGTTGAGGCCCATCCGCCAAGCACGGCAATCTAAAAATGATCCACGTCAGCCAGCCAAGCCAACATCTAGATCCTCTTTTAATTAAGCTAATAACACTCTGAAAACACTAAACGTGACACACGATACTGAGTCAGCTCTGGCAAGGATGCACGTAAAGTAAATGTGAGAAGTCCACTGGTGTCTCCCCGGAGACTCGATCAGATCTCGCCATTTCGAAAAAAGGAGACTCAGATCTCTAGCTGCCTGCCAGCAGAGTTTCTAGTGTAACAGTTCTAAACAGATTCTGCTGCAGCTGCGCAATCAGATTGACTCTAGTTTTATATTACCAGACAAAGCCGCACGGCTCGCGCGGCACTGATGCTCTGATTGGACTGTCAAGATATTATTCTTGATCAATGCCGAGGCGAGATGCCATTTATTAGATTGAGCAAAATGACGAATCAATTACTAATCAAATCCAATTGGCAAGGAGTTCCGGAGTAATCAAATCCATCATTATGGAAAAAAATACGTGAAATTAATGCTAAAACATGTCGAACGCTAACTACTCACCGTGAGCGTGTGGGATATACAATCGACAATCGTTTGCGGAATAACCTTTCTATTTATATTTATAAAGGGTCGTTATAGCTGAGGTAGTGATATTTAACTCTACGGCAGTGCTGGAAAGAAGCATGTAGAAAGATTTTTAGCAGGCATCTTCCGTGCAACTCAGATTTGTAGGTGCCAAGGAAAATAGTTTTAAACAGATTCTGATGCACATCGACATACACATCGACTCAAGTCCAATAGTACCAATTGGATATTATTCTCTCAAATGTTTATTCTATGTAGGGGAGACAACGTTTAGCTGGAGCAAAAGGCCATATAGTATCAATTAATCAATCCACTAAGTGGAACAAAGTGTCATATGGTTCCATTCCATTAGAATGGGGTGGTTTCATTCTTGTGTTTGGTTAGGACCAAAGATATGTAATGTAATTCTATGTTTAGTTGGGCCAAAAAATGGAATGGAATGGTCCTGTTTTATGTTTGGGTGTATTTAGCAAAAATGATGACAAGAAAATAGAGAGAGTGAGCAAGTTTGGATGGATTTAGCATATTTGAATGGGAAGATTTCACCGATTTAGAGGAATGGGTGTATTCTGGATCTAGATGGAATATTCTCTTTGAGGAACCACCTCGTTCCATTCCATTTTCTAACCGAACAATAGAACGACTCTCGGGTGTGAAACCATTCCATTACATTCCACTACGTGACCTCAACCGAACACACCCTAAACCATTGCGTTTGGACGCACATTGAGCTCATCCTTCAAGCACGCAAAGCTAAGAATGATCTATCTCGGCCTGCCAGCGTTGAGCCCGTTTAGAAAGCTTCTAGATCCTCTTTTAAGCTAACACTCTCTAAAATCAATAAAATGTGACACAGGCGATGCCATTTAGCTTAAGCAAAAGGATGGATCAGTTAATCAAACCCAATTGGCAAGGAGTTCCGGAGTAATCAACTCCATCATTATGGCAAAAAATTCACGCATACTCGTGAAATGCTAATACATGTCCATGGCTAACTACTCACCGTAAGATTGGAGTTGCTCAAAGTCAAGGAGAGATGTCAGTGTGTGCGATACAATTGTTTGCGGAATAACCTTCCCATTTATAAAAGGCTGTTATAACTGAGGTAGTCATATCTAACACTCAGGCAGTGCTGAAAAGAAGCATGAAAAAGAGAGGAGTCCACTGGTATCTTCCATGAGACTCAGATTTGTAGCTGCCAAGGTAAATAGTTTTAAACAGCTAGATTCTCTAATGCACCGACAAATACATCGAATCAAGTCCAATAGTACAATGCAGAAGCGATCGACAACGTTTAGCTGGAGCCAAAGGCCATATATCAATTAATCAACCCACTAGGCAAGTAGTTCTGAAGCCAACTTTGAGATTATGGCACTCATACGTGGAACCTTAATACACGTGGAATGGAAATTAATTACTCCCTTCAGCCCATATTGGTTGACTCAAATTTATCTAGATTTGAATTAATCTAGACTATTTAGTACTACCTCCATTTCAAGGCTTAAGGCGCACACGCTTTCGAAAGCAAAGTTTGACCAAAAGAATTGAGCAACAAAATATTGATTATATTATACATAATTAGTACCGTTGGATTCGTATTGAAAAATACTTTCCAGTGATACTAGTTTTATACCAAAACTCTTTACGTATTTAGAGTAATTCTTGGTTAAAGAAAAAAACACGCAAAACGGAGGGAGTACTATATAGAGTTATTAAATTTTTTGACAAATCAAAGTCAATTAATATGGATCGGAGAAAGTATAAAATTTCATTCAGACCAATAAAGCTTCCATTGCTAAAAGAGACAAACATTTAATTTTTTTTACTCCCTCTATCCCAGTTTATAAGACTTACGCGTATATCTAGGTCGTCCGCATGAGCTATATGAAATAGATTTTATAATATAAAAATTATATTATTAAAAAATATAATATTTGAAGTTTCTAATAATATAGTTTTTATCTTATATACCTCATGCTAAATTGGTTAATTTGTCAACCTAAAAATACGCGTAAGTCTTATAAACCAAGACCGAGGGAGTACTACCTCTGAAAAACAGCAAATTTGATGCGGCTACTCCAATTTGAACTTGGCCATTTGGTCAGTAAATTTGTTTTCCCGGCAGAACACAAATGCAAATTGCAACCCAATCTAGAGAAAAGAACTTGTAGTATAAATTGTCTTTTGAAAACAAAAGCAAGCAACTAGTTGGCCTGGGCTGACATTGTAACTTAACTAGCGCTTTGTCGGTGAACATGGTCACAACTCAGAAATGAAGGGAAGGTGAGAGAGTGCGTGGCGTCGATATATGTACAGAATAATGGCTTTGCCCTTTATTAAAATTGATCCTATTAGTACGTGCCACTGTAGTTGTACTCGTCACTATTTAAACCCTCGACATGAGACATACTCCCTCCGGGTTTCAAAATATAAGATATTTTAGATTTGTAAAGAAAATAAATCTAAACTTTTTTTAGTGTGTAGATTCATTCCTAATTTGAATGAACCTATATACTAAACAAGTCTTGATACATTTGCTTCACAAACCTAAAACATCTTATATTTTAAAACGGAGGAAATATATAGGTACCCATGTTCAAAATTAAAGGGTGAAACGTCGGTTTAGAGCTCGATCACACATCTGTATACCAGGATGTGCTGTGCTGGTTGTTTGTCAAGTTAAGGATGAGGCAAAAAAGAAAAAAAGGATGAGACATGGGTGGGGTGTGGGTAAAACCTGGAGCCGGCCGACATGAGATCTCTAGCGATCAGAATGCGCATGTGATCACCTGGAAGACCGTACGCTACTCCCTCCATTTCAAAATATAAGATGTTTTAGGTCTGTAAAGAAAATGAATCTAGACTTCTTTTAGTGTGTAGATTCATTCTAAAGTTGAGTGAACCTACGGACTAAAATAAGTCTAAATTCATTTTCTTCATAAACCTAAAACATCTTATATTTTGAAATGGAGGGAGTACAAAATAAGTCAACCGTAGGGGGTGGGGGTGTGCAGCCAGGCGAGACACGAACCATCATCCATCGCTAGCTAGCTAGCCTTTTGGTCAATAATTTTGTTTCAAATTGTAACCCAATCTAAAGAAAAGAACTTGCAGTATAAATTGTCTTTTGAAAACAAAAGCACCCAACTAGTTGGCCTGGGCTGACATTGTAACTTAACTAGCGCTTTCTCGGTAAACATGGTCACAAGTTATGCGAGAACTTTTAGAAATAATTGAGCTAAACCAAATAGCCTCGTGTATATTTCAGATTTTTCCTAAATCTCAAGGCCTAAGTTTATGGCAACTCACATGTGTTTGGACCCATGTTTGTGGCAGCTCACATGAAAGGGGAGTGGGAGCTAAAGTTTAGTCTTACATGGGATTTTAAAAAAGAGTTGCACTACCTTATAAGATGGAGTGTTGCACCAGTGTAAGTGAGTGAAAATAAGAGAGCTACACGCACGCTCCTCGTCTGACGCTGCCGCTCGCACCGCCCGCCCGTCTCGACGCGACGCGACGCGCGCGCCGCGCGCGCCGCGGGTTGCGGGAATCTCGCCGAGCCGAGCTTTATAGTCAGCCTAGCGTGCGCAACATGGACCCGACCCACGTTCGCCTCTGTTAGGGTTTCCTGAACCGCTCCATATAAAGTCATGTGCGGCTACCGCCACAATACACCGAAAACCAATCTAGGGTTTTGCCTCCTCTCTGATTGTGTCATCACCATAGTCTACTTCATCCCTCTTGCCAGCGTGCACCGGAGGACGGAAGAGCAGGTCTTCGGAACCACTCGTCTTTGTGATCCTATACGGGAGAAGGAAAATTGCCTGAGTTAAACATGGGACACTGTGATCCTGTACGTGAAAGGGCGAATTTCCCGAGTTAATATGGGACACTTGGCCGATGAAATGAAGCCGGAGAAGTTTACCGGTGTTCATTTTAAGAGATGGCAGTATAAGACCACTATGTGGCTGCAAGCTCTGAAAGTATTCGTGGCTAGTGAGGGTTTACCTGAAAGAACTACATCTGATGAGGTTTAGAACAAATTTAAGGAAACCAATCTTGCCTTTGTGGGATGCGTTTTGAGTGTTCTTAATAACAAGTTGTTTGATGTGTACATGCACATCAAAGATGACAAAGAGCTCTAGGAGGCACTGAACGCTAAGTTCGGTGTAGAAAATGCTGGCAGTGAGCTGTATATCATGGAGAACTTTTATTATTACAGGATGGTTAACAACCGTTCTATAGCTTAACAAGCTCATGAGATACAGTGCTTTGCCAAGGATCTTAAAATCCTTAAGTGTACCTTACTCGATAAGTTTGTGGCTGGGTGCATTATTGCAAAGTTTCCTTCTATATGGAAGAACTTCTCGACAACTCTGAAACACAAGAGACAAGAGATATTATTTGAAAACCTGATAGCGTCTCTTGATATTGAGGAGAAGGCTCGGGCTAAGGACACTGCTGAGAAAGGAGGCGAGGGTCAGTCTAGTGCCAACATGGTGCAGAAGAGGACCTCCGGCAAGAACAAAGGGAACTATAAGCCCTCCTTCAACAATCCTGGAAAGACCACAACCTTCAAGAATAAGAAGAAGAAGCAGAACAAGGCAGAGCTAGGTTGCTATAACTGTGGAGAGCTCAGGCAGTTTTTCAAGGACTGCCCAGAATGTGCAGATCGCAAAGGGAAAAGCGATAAGACTCTCAACGTCGTGACTTCTAGCAACACTGATGGGTATGGTAATTTATTTACTATTCTTTCAGTATTTTAATCACCATGTTGGTGGATTGATACGGGTGCTAATGTTCATGTGTGTGATGATATCTCTATGTTCACTTCTTATCAGGTCGCCCAGGATTCTTCTGTCCTAACGGAGAATGGATCACATGCTTCTGTTCATGATTTTGGCACGGTGGATCTGAAGTTTACTTCGAGAAATATCGTGCAACCGAGGAACATGTAGCATATCCCTACTATGAACAAGAATCTCGTTAGCGGCTCCCTTCTATGCAGAGATGGGTTTAAGGTTGTTTTAGAGTCAGAATAAAGTCGTTGTTTTGAAACATGGACAATTTATTGGTAAAGGTGATGAGTTCGGAGGCTTATTCTAATTTTCACTTTCGTAGTTTTGTAATAAATTTGTGAATCATATTTGTGGTGGTGTTAATGATGATACTAGTGTTTGACATTCTCGTTTATGTCACATTAATTATGGTTTGCTGTGAGTTTAATTCTGAATTTTAATATTGCCAAAGGTTCTAAGTGCCATAGTTGTGTGCAGTCAAATAAACCTTGAAAGCCTCACAATGCTGCCAAGGAGAGAAACTTGGCACCTCTAGAACTCATACATTCTGATCAGTGCAAGATGAATGGTGTGTTGACAAAAGGTGGAAAGAGATATTTCATGACGTTGATAGATGATGCTACTAAATTTTGCTATATTTACTTGTTTCAAACTAAAGATGAGGCTTTAGACCACTTCAAATTTTATAATGCCGAAGTTCAAAATCAACTAGAGAGAAAGATCAAGCGTCTTTGGTTGGATCGTGGTGGTGAGTATTTTCCCAAAATAATTTGATGAATTCTGTGTGTAACATGACATTATTCATGAGAGGACGTCTCCCTACTCGCCACAATCAAACGGGGTTGCCAAGAGGAAAAACCGCATGCTGACTGACTTGGTGAATTCCATGTTAGCCACTAATGGTTTATCAAAAGCATGGTGGGGGAGGCTTTGTTGAGTTCATGTCATGTCCTGAATAGAGTTCCTAACAAAAATAAAGAAAATACCCCTTACGAGGAGTGGGCTAGGAAAAAACCATCACTTACATATTTGCGCACTTGGGGGTGTTTGGCGAAGGTCAACATACCAATCCCAAGAAACACAAGCTTGGACCTAAGATAGTGAATTGTATCTTTCTAGGATATGTTCCACGGAGTGTAGGATATAGATTTCTAGTGTTTAAATCTGAGGTACCTCATATGCATGTTGATACTATAATGGAATATCGTGATGCAACATTCTTTGAGAATATGTTTACTATGAAAGATATGCATAGCATTGCTAATTTTTTTCCGAAATACTTCCTGAATCTAGTGCATCTTTTGAGAATTCTGAACAACCACATGCGGAAGTCCTTGAGAAGGATGACGATGAACCTCCCACAAGGAGTAAGAGACAGAGGATTTCAAAATCCTATGCTAGTGATTTCATCATGTACCTTGTGGACGATACTCCCAGATCCATTGCTGAGGCATATGCATCTCCTGATGTAGATGATTGGAAAGAAGCTGTACAAAATGAGATGGACTCGATTCTTTCTAATGGAACTTGGGAATTATCAGAGCGAACCTATGGTTGTAAACCCGTGGGCTGTAAGTGGGTGTTCAAGAAGAAGCTAAGGCCTGATGGTACTGTTGAGAAGTACAAGACACGGCTTGTAGCAAAAGGCTACACACAGAAAGAAGGTGAGGATTACTTTGACACCTACTCACTTGTCGCTAGACTGACCATCATTTGAGTACTACTTTTCCTGGTTGCCTCTTATGGTATTTTCGTTCATCAAATGGACGCGAAGACAACTTTCATTAATAGAGAGTTGGAAGAGGAGATCTATATGGATCAGCTGGATGGGTTTGTGGTAAAAGGTGAAGATACAAAGGTGTGCAAGTTGTTAAAATGCTTATATGGTCTAAAACAAGCACCTAAGCAATGGCATGGGAAGCTTGACAGAACTCTACTTTCTGCTGTCTTTTTCATTAATGAGAATGATAGGTGTACTATCGCCATAGTGGGGGCGATAGTGTTATATTATGTTTGTACGTGGATAACATTCTGATCTTCGGTACAAACATGAAAATGATAAATGAAGTTAAGTCTTTTCTGTAAAAGAGTTTTGATATGAAATATCTGGGAGAGGCTGATGTGATTCTGAACATCAAGCTCATTAAGAACGAGAATATGATTAATTTAATGCAATCTCATTATGTTGAGAAGGTCTTGAGCCGATTTGTCTTCATTAATTGCAAGAATTCTCCAACAACTTATGATCCCAGTTTGACATTATGAAATAATAAGAAGGAACCAATAGATCAGTTGAAATATTCACAAATTGTTGGTTCTCTCATGTACTTAGCAAGCGCTACAAGACATGATATCTCTTTTGCTGTGAGAAAGTTGAGTAGGTTCATTTATAACCCGGGTATTGATCATTGGCATGCACTTGAAAGGGTCATGTGCTATATATGTGGTATAATGAGCTATGAGATTCACTATTTACATCACCCTGCTATGCTTGAAGGATATAGTGATTCGAACTGGATCTCTGACGTTGATGAACTCTACGCCACGAGGGGGTATGTGTTTACCCTTGGAGGTGGCGTAGTGTCATGGAGATATCGTAGACAGACCATATTGACGAGGTCAACTATAGAAGCATAGATTACTACTTTAGACACAACCACTTTTGAGTCAGAATGGCTGCGTGAGCTCTTCATGGACTTGCCTATGGTTGTCAAACCTGTGCCGACAATCGTTTTGTATTGTGACAATCAAACTGTTATTGTCAAAGTGAACAATTCTAAGGATAACGTGAAGTCATCAAGACACGTGAAGAGACATTTGAAATCTATCAGGAAATTGAGAAACTCTGGAGTAATTACTGTTACGTATATTCAGACAGACAAAAACCCGGCAGGCCCCTTTACAAAGGGACTACCACGAAATGTGATAGAAAATGCTTCGAGGGAGATGGGTTGAGATCCATGGATATCACACCATAGTGGTAACCCAACCTATGTGATCGGAGATCCCGTGAATTAGGACCTGAGAAGAATAAGCTAGTTGTTTGACCGAGGAGAGTATTTTGTAACCCTCTCTATGTGAAGATGCATAATTATCATAATATGTAAGGCAGGTTGGCAACATGCCTTAATATGTTTATGTTGGATTTAACTAACAAAGATGACGCCCTATAGGGCATTCTTGAAAGAACACACCTATATGGGCTCGACTGTAAATGTCGTGGTCTATGAGACTTTAGCGATCTCTAGTAAACTCATGAAGAGACCAGGGAGTATGATGCATATGCTCCAACCTGCGGGATAGGCTACTGGCAGCCATGTACTCGTTATGATTTTGAGTGAAATCTATTGGCATCGAACTTGCAATTCAAGGTTCGTCTAGTATTCAAGTTGTTCATAGACGTAGCTCAAGATTCTAGGCGGAAGTTCAACTTAGCAGTTTCTCATAGATCTGGTGGGAGATTTGAGATTCTAGGCGGTAGCAAGTTCTCCTGAAACATTGATATAAAAACAAGTAACGAGGATTGGCAAATCTTCAAATGGGCATTTGAGATCTGGTGGGAGATTGTTAGAAATAGTTGGGCTAAACCAAATAGGCCCATGCCCATGTATATTTCAGATTTTCCCTAAATCTCAAAGACTAAGTTTGTGGCAGCTCACATGTATTTGGATCCATGTTTGTGGCAGCTCACATAGGAGTGGAGTGGAAGCTAAAGTTTAGTCCCACATGGAAAATTAAAGGAGAGTTGCACCACCTTATTAAAGGAGAGTCCCACATGGGAAATTAAAGGAGGCTGATGTGATTCTGAACATCAAGCTCATTAAGAACGAGAATATGATTAATTTAATGCAATCTCATTATGTTGAGAAGGTCTTGAGCCGATTTGTCTTCATTAATGGCAAGACTTCTCCAACAACTTATGATCCCAGTTTGACATTATGAAATAATAAGAAGGAACCAATAGATCAGTTGAAATATTCACAAATTGTTGGTTCTCTCATGTACTTAGCAAGCGCTACAAGACATGATATCTCTTTTGCTGTGAGAAAGTTGAGTAGGTTCATTTATAACCCAGGTATTGATCATTGGCATGCACTTGAAAGGGTCATGTGCTATCTATGTGGTATAATGAGCTATGAGATTCACTATTTACAGCACCCTGCTATGCTTGAAGGATATAGTGATTCGAACTGGATCTCTGACGTTGATGAAATCCACGCCACGAGCGGGTATGTGTTTACCCTTGGAGGTGGCGTAGTGTCATGGAGATATCGTAGACAGACCATATTGACGAGGTCAACTATAGAAGCATAGATTACTACTTTAGACACAACCACTTTTGAGTCAGAATGGCTGCGTGAGCTCTTCATGGACTTGCCTATGGTTGTCAAACCTGTGCCGACAATCGTTTTGTATTGTGACAATCAAACTGTTATTGTCAAAGTGAACAATTCTAAGGATAACGTGAAGTCATCAAGACACGCGAAGAGACATTTGAAATCTGTCAGGAAATTGAGAAACTCTGGAGTAATTACTGTTACGTATATTCAGACAGACAAAAACTCGGCAGGCCCTTTTACAAAGGGACTACCACGAAATGTGATAGAAAATGCTTCGAGGGAGATGGGTTGAGATCCATGGATATCACACCATAGTGGTAACCCAACCTATGTGATCGGAGATCCCGTGAATTAGGACCTGAGAAGATAAGCTAGTTGTTTGACCGAGGAGAGTATTTTGTAACCCTCTCTATGTGAAGATGCATAATTATCATAATATGTAAGGCATGTTGGCAACATGCCTTAATATGTTTATGTTGGCTTTAATTAACAAAGATGACGCCCTATAGGGCATTCTTGAAAGAACACACCTGTATGAGCTCGACTGTAAATGTCGGGGTCTATGAGACTTTAGCGATCTCTAGTAAACTCATGAAGAGACCATGGAGTATGATGCATATGCTCCAACCCGCGGGATAAGCTACTGGCATCCATGTACTCGTTATGATTTTGAGTGAAATCTATTGGCATCGAACTTGCAATTCAAGCTTCGTCTAGTTTTCAAGTTGTTCATAGACGTAACTCAAGATTCTAGGCGGAAGTTCAACTTAGCAGTTTCTCATAGATCTGGTGGGAGATTTGAGATTCTAGGCGGTAGCAAGTTCTCCTGAAACATTGATATAAAAACAAGTAACGAGGATTGGCAAATCTTCAAATGGGCATTTGAGATCTGGTGGGAGATTGTTAGAAATAGTTGGGCTAAACCAAATAGGCCCATGCCCATGTATATTTCAGATTTTCCCTAAATCTCAAAGACTAAGTTTGTGGCAGCTCACATGTATTTGGATCCATGTTTGTGGCAGCTCACATAGGAGTGGAGTGGAAGCTGAAGTTTAGTCCCACATGGGAAATTAAAGGAGAGTTGCACCACCTTATTAAAGGAGAGTCCCACATGGGAAATTAAAGGAGGCTGATGTGATTCTGAACATCAAGCTCATTAAGAACGAGAATATGATTAATTTAATGCAATCTCATTATGTTGAGAAGGTCTTGAGCCGATTTGTCTTCATTAATGGCAAGACTTCTCCAACAACTTATGATCCCAGTTTGACATTATGAAATAATAAGAAGGAACCAATAGATCAGTTGAAATATTCACAAATTGTTGGTTCTCTCATGTACTTAGCAAGCGCTACAAGACATGATATCTCTTTTGCTATGAGAAAGTTGAGTAGGTTCATTTATAACCTGGGTATTGATCATTGGCATGCACTTGAAAGGGTCATGTGCTATCTATGTGGTATAATGAGCTATGAGATTCACTATTTACAGCACCCTGCTATGCTTGAAGGATATAGTGATTCGAACTGGATCTCTGACGTTGATGAACTCTACGCCACGAGCGGGTATGTGTTTACCCTTGGAGGTGGCGTAGTGTCATGGAGATATCGTAGACAGACCACATTGACGAGGTCAACTATAGAAGCATAGATTACTACTTTAGACACAACCACTTTTGAGTCAGAATGGCTGCGTGAGCTCTTCATGGACTTGCCTATGGTTGTCAAACCTGTGCCGACAATCGTTTTGTATTGTGACAATCAAACTGTTATTGTCAAAGTGAACAATTCTAAGGATAACGTGAAGTCATCAAGACACGTGAAGAGACATTTGAAATCTGTCAGGAAATTGAGAAACTCTGGAGTAATTACTGTTACGTATATTCAGACAGACAAAAACCCGGCAGGCCCCTTTACAAAGGGACTACCACGAAATGTGATAGAAAATGCTTCGAGGGAGATGGGTTGAGATCCATGGATATCACACCATAGTGGTAACCCAACCTATGTGATCGGAGATCCCGTGAATTAGGACCTGAGAAGAATAAGCTAGTTTTTTGACCGAGGAGAGTATTTTGTAACCCTCTCTATGTGAAGATGCATAATTATCATAATATGTAAGGCAGGTTGGCAACATGCCTTAATATGTTTATTTTGGCTTTAACTAACAAAGATGATGCCCTATAGGGCATTCTTGAAAGAACACACCTATATGAGCTCGACTGTAAATGTCGTGGTCTATGAGACTTTAGCGATCTCTAGTAAACTCATGAAGAGACCATGGAGTATGATGCATATGCTCCAACCTGCGGGATAGGCTACTGGCAGCCATGTACTCGTTATGATTTTGAGTGAAATCTATTGGCATCGAACTTGCAATTCAAGGTTCGTCTAGTATTCAAGTTGTTCATAGACGTAGCTCAAGATTCTAGGCGGAAGTTCAACTTAGCAGTTTCTCATAGATCTGGTGGGAGATTTGAGATTCTAGGCGGTAGCAAGTTCTCCTGAAACATTGATATAAAAACAAGTAACGAGGATTGGCAAATCTTCAAATGGTCATTTGAGATCTGGTGGGAGATTGTTAGAAATAGTTGGGCTAAACCAAATAGGCCCATGCCCATGTATATTTCAGATTTTCCCTAAATCTCAAAGACTAAGTTTGTGGCAGCTCACATGTATTTGGATCCATGTTTGTGACAGCTCACATAGGAGTGGAGTGGAAGCTAAAGTTTAGTCCCACATGGGAAATTAATGGAGGCTGATGTGATTCTTAACATCAAGCTCATTAAGAACGAGAATATGATTAATTTAATGCAATCTCATTATGTTGAGAAGGTCTTGAGCCGATTTGTCTTCATTAATGGCAAGACTTCTCCAACAACTTATGATCCCAGTTTGACATTATGAAATAATAAGAAGGAACCAATAGATCAGTTGAAATATTCACAAATTGTTGGTTCTCTCATGTACTTAGCAAGCGCTACAAGACATGATATCTCTTTTGCTGTGAGAAAGTTGAGTAGGTTCATTTATAACCCGGGTATTGATCATTGGCATGCACTTGAAAGGGTCATGTGCTATCTATGTGGTATAATGAGCTATGAGATTCACTATTTACAGCACCCTGCTATGCTTGAAGGATATAGTGATTCGAACTGGATCTCTGACGTTGATGAAATCTACGCCACGAGCGGGTATGTGTTTACCCTTGGAGGTGGCGTAGTGTCATGGAGATATCGTAGACAGACCATATTGACGAGGTCAACTATAGAAGCATAGATTACTACTTTAGACACAACCACTTTTGAGTCAGAATGGCTGCGTGAGCTCTTCATGGACTTGCCTATGGTTGTCAAACCTGTGCCGACAATCGTTTTGTATTGTGACAATCAAACTGTTATTGTCAAAGTGAACAATTCTAAGGATAACGTGAAGTCATCAAGACACGCGAAGAGACATTTGAAATCTGTCAGGAAATTGAGAAACTCTGGAGTAATTACTGTTACGTATATTCAGACAGACAAAAACTCGGCAGGCCCTTTTACAAAGGGACTACCACGAAATGTGATAGAAAATGCTTCGAGGGAGATGGGTTGAGATCCATGGATATCACACCATAGTGGTAACCCAACCTATGTGATCGGAGATCCCGTGAATTAGGACCTGAGAAGATAAGCTAGTTGTTTGACCGAGGAGAGTATTTTGTAACCCTCTCTATGTGAAGATGCATAATTATCATAATATGTAAGGCATGTTGGCAACATGCCTTAATATGTTTATGTTGGCTTTAATTAACAAAGATGACGCCCTATAGGGCATTCTTGAAAGAACACACCTGTATGAGCTCGACTGTAAATGTCGGGGTCTATGAGACTTTAGCGATCTCTAGTAAACTCATGAAGAGACCATGGAGTATGATGCATATGCTCCAACCCGCGGGATAAGCTACTGGCATCCATGTACTCGTTATGATTTTGAGTGAAATCTATTGGCATCGAACTTGCAATTCAAGCTTCGTCTAGTTTTCAAGTTGTTCATAGACGTAACTCAAGATTCTAGGCGGAAGTTCAACTTAGCAGTTTCTCATAGATCTGGTGGGAGATTTGAGATTCTAGGCGGTAGCAAGTTCTCCTGAAACATTGATATAAAAACAAGTAACGAGGATTGGCAAATCTTCAAATGGGCATTTGAGATCTGGTGGGAGATTGTTA